>CM032447.1:68643282-68865782 GCA_019049505.1 Pachyrhynchus sulphureomaculatus | reverse complement strand
TTAAAATCACTTTCATATGGGAAAAAAGTTGTTCACAGATATAGGATGATCCGAAAGCTGTAAGCATGGCAAACGCTACTTTCTTAAGACAAATAAATTTCTCTGGTAAACTCATCCAACAACTGAGTATCTCGTTTGAATGGTTCTGGCAGTCACCTTCTAATACCCTTCTTAATTCTACAAATTTCGTGTTCCATAACTCGGAGCTTTTAAATTCAGTGTATTGAAGATCAAAATCATTAATGTCCATTCATGAGAAAAGAGATATGTCAAAGCAACTGCTGGAAAAATCTATTAAATCTGGTTTGATTAAAAAGCGAACATAGGACCATGTTTATCAAAATCCTGACCCCTCTCGATAAACTGCTCTTTTAAATTAGTCATATATTTAAGAATTTCGTCTATTAGTGCACATTGTCGACACTGGATATATAAGTTTTTAAATTTGGAAAATATTTATATTTAGTTATTTTTTTAGTAATATCGCTGACAAATAAATCTATTTTTAATTTGAATGATTTCCAGGATTCGTATAAATCCAGAACTGTTTTGCCTGAACCTTGTAACGTTAAGTTGAGTTCACTGAGATGGTTTGTAATATCAGTAAGAAACATTAACATACAGATCCAGTTCTTATCCAGTGGGAACGATTTAATTTCGCCCAGACATTGCACAAATCTAGAGAGCACTTTACCACGGCTGAGCCAGCGCACATTATTGTACAATGGTATATCTGAATATGCACTTTCTAATTCCTGCAGAAACGTCTTAAATTGTCTATGGATCAGTGAAGAACGACCGACAATGTAGTTAACTATTTTAACCACCCTATCCATCACGGATTTTAAACTTCCAGCGGAGATTTTAGCGCACAAACTCTCTTGGTGAATTATGCAATGAAAATTCAAAACTGATCGACCCATGCGTTTAATAAGAAGGGAAACAAATCCTTTATGTCTCCCAATCATAGCAGGAGCGCCATCTGTCGTTACGCAAAATTTTTTATTTAAATCAATTTTCAAAATGTTTAACAAATTCTGAAAATATATCCTCTCCTCTTGTAGTTCCCTGCAATGGGAGCAGACAAATCAGCTCTTCATACACACTGCCATCATCGAAGTATCGCACAACGATTGCCAGACGGGCAATGTCATTAATATCGACACAATTTTGAAACTGCATTCAATTACCTGATTTTTTCCTTGGAAACTTTGCTCAAGAATGTTGACTGTTTCTCGTATTGTTTACTTACCTCCCTTTTATCAGCGTTATCTTTAAATGACGATTCGTGTTTTATCTGGAAATGTCGTTGAATACTAGATGTCCGGAAAACTACGCTTTCCCGACATAGGACACAAATGGCCCGATCGTTTTGCTGTACAAAACCGTAATCTGTTGTCCATGAAGTTTGAAATGATCGAACGTCTACCTTCTGTTTCTTCGCGGCCATAACGCAACGTAATTTTAATTTTTAAACTTTTCGACTACTATTGACTGGAACGGATGTTACTTCTATACTAAATGATCCAAACGTGTAGCCGCTTGCTATATATAGAAAAATAATGTTTCCAGAAAATTCCAATAATTACGTTTATTAAATTTCTTAGAACAAAAATTATTATCTACAACGCACCCATTGCAATCAAAGGGCCGCCTAGAAGTTAAATCTAACAAAAACTAAAGTTCGGCAATATAAAAAGAGTTGAGTTCTGGCGCGCGTCGGACCGATTGAATTCAAGTCAAACAAAAACCGCCTTATAGCGGCTCTTTTGATCTGAATTGAGGACGTTTATTTGTGTTTTTGCCTAGGCTTATATTTTGAAGCTTGCCGTCTTTAAAACTTGCCGAAATTAAATCCAAACCAATGCATTCAGTAAAATTATAAATTACAAAATATATATTTTGTAGTTTTTGGTAATAATACCTAGTGACCTATATAATATATCGTTTTTGTTTGTATCGTTAAAGTAATACTGTCTGCCCCCCCCCTTTTAGAAAAATATTGATCAAAAAATTTTGAAAAATTACTGAAATATTCGTATATAATCACGTAAAATCCAAAATGAGTTACTTGTTTGCGCCTCGGTTCGAGGCACTCTTTCTTTGTTCCCATCTAAAGGGGCTGAAAATGACACATTACGCAATGGTTAAATATATTAAAAAGTCGGTATCGTTTGTGAAAAGTGGGTAAATCATTTTAACGAGATGAAAAAAGGTCGACGGCTCGGTAGGTAAAGTCACTCCGAAAGTCGAAAAACGAATCGTGTCTTTCTTTTCGTGCTACCCGAATTTGACGCTTGGTCAAGGAGCGGCAAAATTAAGAAAATTGGGTTTGAATTGTCTCATCAGACCATTCGACAACATCTTTATGCTCATAATGACAAAATCCGAAGCACGTTGAAGAAACCTTTGCTGGGTGAAAATCACGTCGCGAAGCGGCTCGGTTAAACCCACGGTAGGGTCTCTCTAGAGTGACCCTCGCAATCGCCAGACGCCAATCCTATTGAAAACGTTTGGTCCCCCTTGTAAAGGGAAAGCTCAGGGGACTTTCACTAAGTTGTCTCGCCAGATTCGAAAAATTTGCAGAGTATGCAGAAAATCTTGTCGACAACGTGCCTCGTAGATGCCAGGCGATTATTTTTGCAGGAGGCGATTAGACAACTTACTAAGCTAATTGGCGCCGTTTCCAGCACACCAAAGGATACATTGATGGCAAAAAATGTTCTCGAAATACATTCTTACCTGACAGACTGTATATGATTAGTTTCTAAAATTTTATTGATTCTAAAAAAACATGTGTGTTTATATATTTGCCAGCAATCGATAGAGGCAATGTGAATTCTGAAAATGACTAATTTCTCTCACTAACGTCTATATTTAATACTGGAATTAAAGGATGTTTTGAAGCCTTCAAAAACACCAACAGGAAGAAGAGGTTATTATTAATGTGGATGATAAAACGATCAGAATATGCATTTTACTTGAATAAAAAATCTCTGAAATAAAAATAAAAAATATGAAACAGTTTTCATGAATTTTTATAGTAGATTAATATTCCCAAATTTTCTTTTACAACGCTACTGACTAAAGAATGCATTCTATTATTTTTTTAATGGACACGGCACACGTGTTGCATAGAAACCTCTAAAACGCTACAGGAGCGACGCGTGTGCCTCGGAATTCATATGCGAACGAGATCTATTATGTGCTAATGAAGGCTGCAGTTTGGATTATAATGGTTTCACCGTGAGTGGTACCTAATTTTTAGGATTTCGTAAAATGTATAATGTATGACTACGATGAATGGCCAATTTAGCATTTTTAACCGGAATATCTTTTAACCCCATTTGATATAAAGGATCCCGCACTAATCTTATGGAAAATGGTGTTGTCCGTCCAATTTTTTTTATATTACATTTTTTTTGTAGCTGTTGTAGCCCTGATTAAAAGTCTCCACGGGCACAAAATGAGAAATGCCCTGGTTTAAGCGCTAACGTTTCTGGAATACCTCACACTTGCAAGGGATTTTTATACATACAAAATTATTGTATATATCAGTAAGCTTCAACCTGTGCCTAATTGGCCGAATGCAGAGCGTTATACAGGTTGCTTTAAAATATTATTGACCATATCTAAGTAGATAAGTCGGGGAATTGTCTTACCAATATAAACAATATGTTATATCTGCGTATAAATGTAACGATGTCTACATCGATTGTATACAGTGTTTACGATTATTGTGTGCTTGATTATATATATATATATATATATATATATATATATATATATATATATATATATGTTATATATATAAACACGCATCATGTTACGACACTGTTTTTCTTTCTAAAATTTATTATTTTATTACATTTTTATATTTGATTAGGCAGTAATTTCAATTTTTGAACAGTTTAACTTAAAACAATGATTTAAATTTTTGAACAGTCTAACTCAACCGTGTATAAAGCTAAGTGTCCACTTGAGACAAAGTCTCGAGAGAAAGTCTCGAGATTAGTTCCGAAGTGTTGTCCATTTGAGATCACTTGCGCTCTCGAGACAGCAGTTGGAGACTCGACAGTCACTGCAGTCTCGAGATCAGGAAATTTTGTGTACACTTGAGAGCTTACTCTCAAGTCTCAGCCGATTCTGTGACTTGGTTGCTAGTTTGAGATTTATTTTTTTCAAAATGAATTCACGCCAAATCCTAGCCTTTCTAATTGTGCATAAAATTATGAAAAAACGGGAAGTGAAAAAAAAGGCGTGTTGGGTAAGAAAATGGGTGGATCAACGAAATGCATTGGGAGCTTCTTCAACACTTGTGAACGAGTTGCGGTTGGAAGATGCACAACAGTTTAAAAATTTCATTAGGATGTCTGCAGTTCAATTTGAATTGGTTTAAAATTTGGTAAAACACGATATTGTAAAGCAAGATACAAAGTTACGTGATGCGATTCCAGTCCATGATAGATTAATGGTCACACTTCGTTTTCTGGCTTCAGGTAAGCCTTTCAAGCGAATGTACAAATATTTTTCTCTAGAACATTACATTTTTATATTGAAATGAACTTTCAGGAGATGCTTATTTTAGTTTGCAATACCTTTTTCGCATTCCACCTTGTACAATAGGAAGAATAGTTCCCGAAGTGTGTAAAGCCATCTATCATCATTTAAAGGAAGAATATTTAAGGGTATGTATAAATTTAAAAAACAACTTTAATTATAGAAGTATAATAACAGAAACTTTACAAATTAAGGCATGTTAATTAGTGAATATGAACTATTGTAAAAATCTTGGGTTGTTTGAGTCTCAGTATTTTGTTGAGAAAAGTTGTCAACAACAATGGGTGGTGATGCAATTGGCGTACTGCATGAAGTACTTGCACTTGAAGAGGATGCAGTGGACCAGTAGCATTTTTCATCCATATCAGAAATATTTAAT
Organism: Pachyrhynchus sulphureomaculatus; assembly: GCA_019049505.1. NCBI lineage: Eukaryota > Metazoa > Arthropoda > Insecta > Coleoptera > Curculionidae > Pachyrhynchus > Pachyrhynchus sulphureomaculatus. The sequence continues at coordinate 68,860,843 of CM032447.1, read as the reverse complement.
ATCGCTTTACGAATCTCACTTTTTAATACTCCTCTGTAATAATCCGATTTTAGACTTTTTAGCTCCAACGCTACGTATTCTCCAAAGCGATCGAAATCGTCTTTTGGCTTCTTCATAATTTCTATTGCTTTCTTCAGAATGTTATCATCTTCTTGAGTTCTTGATGTTGCTTTGCTAATACGTTTTCTTTTTTGATCTTGTGTGGGCTCATTTTGTATGGACTCATCCTGTGAGATGTTCATGTTTTCGGGAATATTATTCTGAAAAGTTAAAAGCGCAATTAATATATGTTGTATCAACTTTTATGCATAGAAAAAAATAGAAAAATACAAGTAAATTTTTTTAAATTTAGTATCCTTCAAGTGCTGAAGAGTTGAAGAAATATGCAGATCAATTTGAATTAAAATGGCAATTTCCACATTGTTTCCGAGCTATTGACGGAAAGCATATTACAATGGTGGCACCTGAGAACTGTGGAAGCCTTTACTATAACTATAAGGGTACACACAGCATAGTTTTGATGGGAGTCACAGATGCCAATTATAAATTAATTTACGTTGATGTTGGTTGCAATGGTAGAATTTCTGATGGAGGTGTCTTTACAAACTGCTCCCTGCACGATGCTTTGGAAAGCAAGCAATTTTCACTTCCCGAACCAGAAGCATTGCCCCAAAGATGTTTGCCAGTGCCATACATAATGGTAGCTGACGATGCTTTTGCTATGACATCGTATATATTAAAGCCCTACGGGTACCGAAATCAACCTGCACCAAACAGAATTTTCAACTACAGATTAAGCAGAGCTCGTCGTATAATAGAAAATGTATTTGGCATTGTGTCAAGTAAATTTAGAGTTATCCGAAAACCAATAAATTTAGCACCTAATAAAGTAATAGATGTTACTCTGGCAATATGTGCATTGCATAACTTTTTAATATGTACTTCAAAAAATTATTTGAACCCTTGTTCAGTTGATTTTGAAGATCCTAATACACATGAAATTGTAAATGGCGAATGGCGGAATGAACCCCCACCACAAGGATCGTTTTTTCCACTAGAGAAAGGCCAGCAGCGAAATTATGCAATCTCTCAAAAAGATGTGAGAGATGAGTTTAAAGAATACTTCATGACAACCGCAGGTGAAGTTCAGTGGCAATATCGTTTAATTGCTTAAATTTAGTACCTAATCACTTTGCTTAATTTGAATTTTTTTATTTGTAATTTTATGATAAATATAATTTCATCATGAAACATAGCAATAATTATATTAACTTACCATGTTTGAAGTCGATGTTGTGGGTGTGAAGTTGGGTAAAATGAACTGTAATGCAGTGAAAAACTTCCATTTACTGTCATACCTGTCATCAGCACCATCACCACTCTTCAATTTTTTTATCTTTTACAGTTCATGAGAAACCTGAAAATAATATATTTGACTATTGACTAAAAAGTCAATTTAAATAGTAATGTTAATAATAATTTTAGAGGATTATACATACCTGATTGCGTAAGTTATGGATCTTCCGCTGAATTTCATTTCCACTGCAATTTTCAAATTTCGAAGCAAATTCTTCGTACATTGCCATTTTTTTTTTGCGATTTCTATAAAGTTTATGTTTCCCGTTCCATAAAAACTCTTCCTCCTCATAAAGTTCAATTAATTTGAACACTTCCTCGTCAGTCCACTCGCGATTATCCTTCATTTTTAAAAAATTAATTGGTTATTTAAATTAAACAAATATTTTAAATAAAAAGTCTCCAGTCGGGGTCTCAGCTCTTCAAACAATGACGGAAGACTGGTGACTAAGTCTCATGAGCAAGAATGAACATGTCCACTTGTGACACGTGCAGTGTCTGATACTCGCATCGGTTTGTCTCTGAGAGTGCTCTCAGGCACATATACATTTGTGAGTCTGGTCTCGAGACTGCTCTCGAGACCATTTTGTCTCAAGTGGACACTTTGCTTAACGTGTTGCTGACCTAACTTATTTAATTTGCATTGATTTTGCTTCCCGGAAGTGAGCCATTTTAAAGACTTCACTTTGAAGAAGGGGCAAAAGATATAAACGGCCATATGGAATTTTTAAGGGCTTTTTCCTCGGCCATGACGTAGTGGCTTTTTTCCTCCAGCACGTCGTAGTGTCTTTTTATTTTCTCCGTGATGCAGTAGTGAGTAACGGTTTTTTTTTAATCAGCAAGTGGGTGTCGTTTCTAGCTCTCAAAATTTAAGGACTTTTTCCGTTCTTAAAATATCCTGCTCATCCTCAGGAATTTTGGGTCAAAAAGTGATTAGCTACCCAAAAAAGAATAGGAGAGCAGTAGCTGAGATATTATTTTTGATGAGAATCTCACCAGGAGAGGTCAAGCAGCTTATGGAAACTCACGAGGAGAAACCAATCAGTAAGTCAGTAGTACACCAGTTTAAATATCTCACTTCCTGTCTACAAGTGTGTTTCCAACGACTACTCAACACGTGTAATGCGCGGAGTTAATTTTACAAACTTTTAGATCATGTTTTTTTTAAAAGCCTTTTGTTTTTTTACACTTAGGATCAGTAATTCATAGAACTCTGGTTTAAATGTGTACACTCTCATAGCCTCAGGGGTTTTTATTTAGTTAATGTAATTTTAAAAGTGTAATATCTGCAAGGATTTTTATTTTGTCAATATACTTTTCCCTGTGTTAATGCCTCCTTTTACTGAACTACCCGTTCTTTCTTTCAGGACGCACAGGTTGTAATATATTTAATCTTATTTTAACAACTAAATAACTCTTCAGTATTTTTTCATTTTTTGAGCTGAAATTAGATTCCTTTCATTCTAAATTGAATGGTGCCCAAAACTTTACAACCAAGTTTTAAACAACTATAGAGACTACTCAGTATATATCACCACTACACCAAACACTTTATTTTTGCACTCGACGTGCGTTTCGCTAACCATGTTAGCTTCATCAGGAGCGATGATTGACTGATGAAGCTAACATGGTTGGCTCCTGATGAAGCTAACATGGTTAGCGAAACGCACGTCGAGTGCAAAAATAAAGTGTTTGGTGTAGTGGTGATATATACTGAGTAGTATCATTGTGTCAAAGATTCCACATTCCCAACTTAGTAACTATAGAGACTGTTTTCGAAAGGCGTACAAAAATTACCTCGATCTCCATGTACTCTACCAGTAAAAAAATTCTGTCCTCTATTAGTATTAATATCCACTCAATCCATTCTCAAAATTAAGATACACATAAAGGGCAAAATAGCGCCGCAAAAGAGACGCTATTTATATATATATATATATATATATATATATATATATATATATATATATATATATATATATATATATACGAGGCTGGTTTGAAAAGTCCGTGCAAAGTCCGAGAGATGGCACCACGGCGCGTATCGAGGTCATGTTTAGTTAGTAGCATCTCTTGAATGAACGCACACCAAGTTTCAGCCATATTGGTCTATTTCTTTGTGTTTGGCATTCGTGTGAATCAAGGAAGTCGAGTGATTTTCAAGAAATGGACGAAAAAGAATTTCGTCGTGTGGTGATTAAACATTACCTTATGAAAGGCAAAACGCCTCAGGAGACTAAAGAGAAGCTTGATAAACATTATGGTGACTCTGCACCTTCGATTAGAACAGTTTATAAGTGGTTTCAAAATTTTCGGACTGGCCATATGGCCACAAGTGACGCTGAACGTTCTGGACGGCCTGTGGAGGTTACGACTCCAGAAATCATTGATCAAATCCATGGTATGGTGATGGATGACAGAAGAGTTAAGGTACGTGAGATTGCTAGTGCTGTGGGCATCTCGACTGAACGGGTACATAATATTTTGCATAAACATTTGGACATGAGAAAGCTATCCGCAAGATGGGTGTCGCGATTGCTCACGCTTGACCAAAAACGGAATCGTGTGAAGTGTTGCAAGGATGGTTTGCAGCTGTTCCAGAAGAATCCGGGAGGACTTTAAGCGTCGTTTCGTCACTGTGGATGAAACATGGATACATTACTATACTCCTGAGACCAAACAGCAATCTAAACAATGGGGTTACCAAGGGGGAATCTGCACCAAAAAAGGCGAAGACCGTTCCTTCGGCCGGAAAGGTTATGGCGACTGTCTTTTGGGATTCGCAAGGGATAATCCTCATCGACTATCTGGAAAAGGGTTAAAACTATTACAGGTGAATATTATTCATCGTTATTGGACCGTTTGAAAACCGAGCTGCACACGTTTGAAAACCGCGATTGGCCCACAAGAAAGTCCTTTTCCATCACGACAACGCACCAGCACACACCTCAGCAGTCGTGGTCGCAAAATTAATGGAAATAGGATTCCAACTCGTTTCACAGCCCCCCTGTTCTTCAGACTTGGCTCCCTCGGACTACTATTTGTTCCCCAATTTGAAGAAATGGCTGGCGGGACAACATCAAAAAAAAATGTTTCAGACAAAAGTTTTAGCGCTTTCCCCTGGGAATATTAGATTTTGGGCCCAACTCTCTATGAGTCCGAAAATTGAAAAATTTAAATGGCAACACATTACATATTTGAATTCAGCCAGAATTTGATGTCCGAGTAAAGTGAATTTTGATTGAGCCTCATTGGATCTGCAATAAAATGTGGCACTTGAAAAGAATTATATTCTGGTTAAAAGCTAACAACTAAGGTAAAGAATCGAGTGACAAGCCAGTATTTTGTCTTTTTTTCTTCCGTCGAGTATGTATTTACAGGACTCCTCGTCTTCCCCCCCCCCCCCCTCATGCTGCGTCAAACTTTCCTAGTAACATGCTTTACTTGAAAACCCTATAAAGAATACATTTTCCACATTACCATTGTTATTTGTTTACATATTCTTTGACATTCTCCCACATTCCCGTCAGCCTCACTCATTCTTCGTGTCCTTCTAGACACATTTTGAAAACGTAATAATTATCAGTGTTTAAGTAATCTTTGCTTCCATGATTAAAATTGGCGTTAAAAAATCATAAAAGCAATAACGTGAACAAGGAAAAGATTACTGTTTTTTAGTTGGTGGATTTTTCCGAGTGCGTTTCTGCAAATATCTTGTCGTCGATTAATCATATGAACTTGAAGCATACAATTAGAGAAAGTGCTCCCATTGTATCTACGGAAACTGCAAAAATTTGTACGTATTTTGGACTACCTGCCAGAGATAAAAGAAATGTTATCCCGAAGATCGAAAAAAAATATATTCAGATTGTTTATCTCATAAGAAACAAAGAAACGTTCATTCTATTTTTGTAATTGCGAACAGAACTGATTTTATAGACGAATTATACGAACTGTTTGACATTATACAAGACAATGCGATTAATGATATGTGCAATGGAAATAATGTGCAATATTCTGTCTGTGCGAAAGCGAGGGAAAGTCGAAAAAGCTTCACTAGGATGAGTGAATGATCTTCATACAATGAAAGCGATATCGGAGAAGAGAAAGATGGCAATTGGGAAACCACAGAAACTCATTCCTCCGGTGTAGATGAAAACTATTCTATTTTATCCGAAGGAGAGTCCCTATCAGAAGATTCTTCATCAGATGAATCTTATCGCCCACCGGAATCCATTTAAATTTTCAATTTTGAGACTCGTAGAGTCTCAACAGAGTGTTGGACTCAAAATCTAATAGGCACATTCAATTCCCAGAGAAAAATGCTAAAACTTTTGCCTGAAACATTTTTTTCTGAAGTTGCCTCCCTGTCGGGTTTTTTTAGATGTGTCAATCTTTTTTCCAAAAACGCGCGTCGCTCTCGATGTCTTTGTCCAATATTACTCATGCTGCATGTCTGTAACTACGATTTTGCATCATAAAACTTGATCTACAATGCTTCCCGTAAATTTTGCCGAACCTTTTTGAAAGGAAAACGCAAACGGATTCAGCATCAAAAAATGTACAAGGAAATACCTTCATAATCCTTAAATTCAAACTAGAAGTCTAAGGGTTAAAGAGGAAAAAACGTTTGAAAAGAAAAAATGTATTTTCGATTGATGGATGCGACCTCAAAATATTAATATTTTTTTCTAAAAATTCAGGGACTTCATTTTTTCATAGGATTGAACATTTTGCGCTGGTAGAACCAAAGAAAATCAAAATAAAAATTTTAACTTGTCACCAAAATATATATATATATATATATATATATATATATATATATATATATATATATATATATATGTAAATAATTAAATATATAATTTTATTTATGCGTATGAGTGCTTGTTAGCAAGTACAATTGTACAGATGCATGTTGAAGCTTACTGATATATACAATATGTATAAAAATCTCTTGCAAGTTTAAAGGATTCTAGAAGCGTTAGCGCTTAAACTAGAGCATTTTGCACTTTGTGCCTGTGGAGACTTTTAATCAGGGCTACAAAAAAAATGGCCGGGCCCCATTTTCCATAAGATTTGTGCAGGGTTCTTTGCAAATTTCAGTATATTCAAATAGACTATAAAGTTAATAAGTTTATTAATGGTATTTAAATAAGTTTCGAGTTTTTCAGTTTAAAATAATTCTACTTTTCTATTAATGTGCCTGCATACTGACCCTTAATATACATTTATTGCGCCACAAATATTTTAAATTCCAACAATTAATAAATAATTAACACTTTAAACAATTACGGCAATAAAAAATTAATCGTTCTGTCAATAATAAGATATTTGAGAGGATAATAGGTATTAGTATTTTTCCAATGAATGGTTTAAAATTGATCCGTTATTTAGGATGATTCTGCTCATGTAACCATGCATGTGAGTAGAATTATTGTATTTATTCTGACCATTATATTTATTTATTTTTTAGCCACAAAACAGTTACGGTCTATTACTTCCGATGTATCATTCTACTATAGATATAGTAACAATGTACACTGTGGATAAGGATTCATTATCAAGTTTGTGTGTCTAAATCTCTGAAAGTATTTAACATTGTTATATTAAAACTTTTAATATATGTTACTACCTGTCGTGAGTATTGGTATTGCTGTTCTTTGCAATTTGGGTTAATGACATTTTATAATCGCTAAAATATTTACAACGGCGAATTTGCTAGACCGTTAGCAAAGTTCCATTTGTTATATTCACCCTGTACAAGAAACAAAGATCTTGTGAAAGTGCCACAACCATTGCACCGCTGTAGTGACACTGCTAGGGGGTCATTCTTGAATTAAAGATACTTTTTGGAGAGCAATTTAAATAGTTCTTATCTTAATCGACCGTATCAGTACTAAGATGAATTGGGAAAAATAACAGTTAAAGCAAGTGAAAAGAAATCGTTCTCGTTGGTTAAAAACTTTAAAGTTTTAACCATTGAGAATTTTATCTAATAATAACGATTTTTATTCATTTGTTTTAGCAGTCCTTTTTTAAAATTTATTTTAATATCCTCTCCCCCTCCTCTGGGGGAGGGACGATAATGGATTTTGCTTGTCAGTAATCGATGAAAACTTATCTATTGATAATTTTTACTTATCGATATAACGTTTATTTTGAATTCACCTATTGTTCAATATATCGATAACTATTGCTATATCAAACAAAATACCCATACATTTCATACTTTTAAAACATAATTCTGATTCAACGCATTTAAGTTGAAGTTATTCACAGACTGTCGAAGACAATAAGAGTCTCAAAGTACTCCGACGACAGCTAACAAACGGCAAAAAAGAAACTGTAAAACTAAAGGATAAAAACCGGTCAAGTGCAGGTTGAACTTGCGCAATTACTGTTCCGTACGTTGATTGCTTTTAAAATAAAAAAAATTTGTTACGGAGGTTAGTTTTTAATCTTTACGAAAACTGATGACCTTGAAATTTTTGTTTTTTTTTATATACCAAATAAATTATTAAAGGTAAAGCACTCGTGATAATTTTCGTTCAATCTACACCACGTGGAGAATATTCCAGGGTTTTTTTCAAAATTTTTTGATCAGTACTTTTCGCGATAAGGAGGGGGGACAGCGATTTTTCGCTATTTTTTAAAAATAATACAAAGAAATATGTGCGCAAGTATTACATTACATATATATTTTTTACTCGTGTTTTCACAAGCTTTCATTTGACACCACACTTGATGACCTAGTAAAAATTTTTTTTACGTCCGATTTCACCCCCCAAAACTAACCCCTTAAGTCAAAATTTAACTTTCAAAAATACACGGCTCTGATGAGGCCATCAATTCCTATATTATTACCAAATTTCAACTTTCTATGACAAATAGTTTCGGAGAAAATCGGGTGTGACAGACAAACACCGAAGTCATCTTATAAGTGTTCCGTACGGAACACTAAAAATGAATTAATACATTCAAACAGAGAAAGGATGTTGTTGAAGAATTCTACTAGACTTTATACAGTAATCAACTGACTTTATATCCAGAGAAACACCCATCATTTTAATTAAGAACCAGGGATCTGAATGCTTTGAAGAAAGTAAAGCACAACAGAGTAATGGAAGACGACGGAATAGTGATCGAGTCTATAAAATGTGGAGGTTCGGCCATTATTGACACTCAAAAACTTTTTAACTTGTGTTTAGAGAGCCAAACTATCCCGGTTCAATGGTACAACTCCATAACGATCATGATTCATAAAAAAGGCCACAAAACAAAGCTCAAGAATTGGAGACCCATTTATATAAATTCTACATTCATATAATTACGAACAGACTGGAAAATAAGCTCGATTTTACCAGCCAAGAGACCAGGCCGGTTTTTGTTCTGGCTTTGGAACAAACGAGCATCTGCAATGCATTAAAATCCTTATCTTGCATAGAATGCAATCGTCCCTAGTCTCTGATTTTTGTCGACTTTCATAAAGCGTTTGACATTGTAGAAATGGTCCCAATATGTTACTACGAGCACCAAAAAAATGTAGAATTGACCAAAGATATTCAAATATTATCCAAAACATTTAACGAAAACGCGTCAACAACAATTAACATACATAAAACAACTAAAAGGATAAGAATAGGTCAGACAGGGATTCCAATGACATAGATCTAATATCAGACAATTTGCAAAAATCCAGAAAAAAATGTTAGAAGAACTACACACTGCAACTCAGAAAACAGCTAATAAAACTACAATAAAACGAAAATGATTACCAACTTACTACCCAGCGAACCTATAATAGTAGAAAATAAGGAGATTGTGACCGTGATTATAAAATCCGGATCAGCAGGGGTCACCAGACATGCGAATTACCCATAATCTGCCCAACCTTAGGCTGGGCAGCTTATAGAAAATTTAGAGATGTATTTAGAGTAGACATTCTATAAATATACAACGAAAAGCCTTGAACCAGTGTATTCTCGCAGTGCTAACATAGTGAGCTGAAACGTTAACACAACTACAAAACTGAGAATAACGCAACGCAGGATGGAGAGGTCTATGTTAGGTTTGTCTCTGAAAGATAGGTTCCGAAACGAGGAAATAAGAAAAAGAACAGGTGTAAATGACATTACATTGTGAATTGCAACATTAAGATGGACGAGTCATATGGTTAGACTAAATGATAATAGACTCGTGGAATGGCGCCCTGAGAACTGACAAACGTAACCTAGAAAGACCACCGTCCCAATGGACAGACGATCTTAAAAGAATCACTACAAACTGGATTGTAACAACCCGGAGCAGAAAAAGATGAATCCGCTTACGTTCAGTAATGGACAGAGGAGGCTGATTGATAATCTTATTTACAACAAAGTTCCAAAAAACAATGTACAGTATAAATTATTTTATTAGAGAATATATTTTATTTTATGTAATTCGTATAACTAGATACGAGTAGACTAAGAAATATTTTTAACAACTCTACAAAATCCTTAAGAAGCACAAAATCTATTGCGAACGGTTACATGTAGGACTGAATATTGTACATTAAAAAATATCCCTCAACAATGTAAAGCTGCCAAGCGTGACCGTTACATCTTTCTCGTGACATAATTTGTATGTAATCCAGTTTTAACAGACCTCATTGCTTATAAATTATGTGTAGTACAAAAATGTTACGAAGCTCTTTCTTATTGCATGGTTCAAATACATGTATTTTTAATCTGAAATATAGAAGCCAATTCAAATTTTTCTACTTTTTCTGCTGTGAGAATATTTAAACAGAATTGTCGGATTCTAACTTCCTAGTAAATAGTTATTAATAAGCCCTATTAAATGCACTGTAAGCTACCGAATTTGTACCTTGGATCATCGTTGACTAAAAGGTTATATTATCTAACCCTTCGTTTATATTTTTATGTGACATCATCTATTTTCGTTTTTAAATTTAATTAGGATAAAGCTTTTATTCCATTTTAAGTTGGTACGAAAGACACATAATAAGACCTTTCGTACCGAACACTTAAACACTTATCGGTGTCCGTCTGTCACACCCGATTTTTTCTGAAAAAACTACTTATATATATATATATATATATATATATATATATATATATATATATATATATATATATATATATATACAGTAATACCCCGCTTAGCGCGACCCCGTTACGCGCGGTTTCACTATAACGCGAATTTCAAATACCCCGCTTAGCGCGACCCCGTTACGCGCGGTTTCACTATAACGCGAATTTCAAATTTCGCGCTCATGTAGTCATTAACTTCTCTATGGTCGCGGGGGGATCCCCGCTTTCTCTGAATATTCTCTTTGAAGAATTGGGAATTCCCTGTCCTTCGACTTTGTTCTATGGGGATTTCCTCGTTCGTTTCGTGTGTTCATTTGTTCCGTAATGTTAGTTCGGTCGGCTGGCAGTTTTGTTTTAATATTTATTGGAGATACATACATACATAATTTAACCCTACGTTAAAAATGCCGCCTGTAAAGAAAAAAGAGCGTAAAAGCGTCACTTTGGAATTGAAGATGAAAGTGTTAAGAAGAATGGAAAATGGAGGCAAAGCAACAATTGTTGGGAGAGATTTTGGACTCTCAGAATCGACTGTGAGAACGATTTATAAAAATCGGGAAAAAATTAAAATCTCCAGCGAAGGTTCAACACCTATAAGTGCAACAAAACTTTCTCGTTCGAGATCATCTATCTTAGAAAGAATGGAGAAATTACTGTCAGTCTGGATCGAAGATTTGAATAAGAAGAACACACCACTAAGTCAAGATCTCATATGCACAAAAGCAAAATCTTTGTATGAGATGCTGAAAACAAAAGAAGGAGAAGGGAGTGCCACTCCGACTTTTGCTGCCAGCAGAGGCTGGTTCCATCGGTTCAAGCAGCGTTCTAATCTTCACAATATCCACATAACAGGCGAGGCGGCCAGCGCGGACATTCAAGCTGCAGCTGAGTTTCCAGACAAGTTTCAAGACTTCGTTAGACGAGAGAAAATTCCTGCTTGTCTCATCTTCAATGTTGATGAGACCGCACTTTACTGGAAAAAAAATGCCATCTCGAACATTCATTTCTAAGGAAGAACGTCAAGCCAGTGGTTTCAAAGCTGCGAAAGATCGACTAACACTTCTGCTGGGTGGTAATGCCACTGGTGATTTCAAACTGAAACCTTTACTAGTGTACCATTCAGAAAACACCCCGTGCAATGCGAGGCACAGACAAGACAAGTCTACCAGTTGTGTGGCGATCAAACAGAAAGGCGTGGGTTACACGGGAAATTTTTCAAGAATGGTATTCTAATAGTTTTTGCCCATCAGTCAAATCATACTGTGACAGAAATGGGCTTGAACCTAAAGTTATATTACTCTTAGACAATGCCCCAGGACATCCAACCTCACTTGATACGCCCAGAGACTTAAAAGTGTACGTAAAGTTCCTTCCACCAAACACTACGTCAATATTACAACCTATGGACCAGGGGAGAGCAATAGCAAACTTCAAAGCTTATTACCATCGCCGCACTTTTAGCCAACTAATTCATGAAACTGACGGGGAAGGAAGACAGTCTATGCGAGAGTGGTGGAAGTCATACAACATTATGAAGTCTATTCACAACATAGAAGAGGCTTGGAAGGAAGTTAAAATGAGTTGTTTGTATGAATGGGGTGTGGCGTAATCTTTGGCCAGATGTAGTGGAAGCACCTAGAAGAATTGTCCAGATGCAGAGACAAGTGCTTGAAGACATTGCTGCAATGATTGAGGGGTCTGAACTTGAAGATGTCACGGTAGAAGATCTCGTAGAACTTGTAGCAACGCACGACGATCCTATTAGCAATGAAGATCTGATCGAGTTACAGAATAATCCTATCTACGATGAGGAAGAACAAGTAGAAGAGAAAGTTTTATCTTCAGGGGGAAATACAAAATGCACTTTCAAAAATTTATTCAGGTTTGGACATATTGCAGAGTATAGACAATAATGATGACCGTGTCTTGACCGTGTGTCAAACAATTAAAAACAGTGTTGGGTGTTATGAACGTATTTTACAAGAACGTAAACAAAACGTTACCCAAAAGACAATAGATGTATTTTTCCGTAAAAAATAAGAGTATGTATTGCATAAAGTGTTCTTAGAATTAAAGTGATTGATTAAAATGATTTGTATTTTTTTGTATTAAATTTTGACTATGTTTAATCATAAACCTCGATATACGCGAATTTCAGTTAACGCGATTTTTTTCGGAACGTATCCCTCGCGTAAAGCGGGGTATTACTGTATATATTTATTATAAAACGCAACGTCTCTCTGCCTAGCTGTCTGTCCGTTAGTGCGCTTATTACTCGAGAATTACTTATTCTATTACGTGTTTTTTTAAATTCATACATATGTTCTCTGGCTTGTTTTCGTATATATTTTGTTACGTTAGGTAACATAAGGAATAAGTAGCGTAGATAATAGGTAATCAAGTCGTAAAAAAATTTGCCGGGCAGCACAAAAAACAAACAATAATTATGTAGCCCACACGAGCAGAACCACGGGCAGTAGTGACATATAAAGTTGAAATTTGGCACAAATATAGAGCTTGGACCACGGCATAAAGCTTGTGAAAACACGAGTTTAAAAATATATATGATGTATTACTTGCACATACTTTTCTCTTTATATTATTCTAAATAAAGTACTAAAAATCGCTTTCCCCCGTCTATCTCGAAAAGTACTGATCAAAGAATTTTAAACAAATTCTGGAATATTCTTCATAAAGTGTAGATTGAGCGAAAATTATCACGAGTGCATTACATTTGATTTATCTGTTATATGGGGGTATATGGGTATATTGCGCTCATTTTTCTTTGCTTATTTTTAAAAAAATGACCAGAAATCGTTGTTCCCTACCCTATTTCAAAAAGTACTGATCCAAAAATTTTGAAAAAATTCTGGAATAGTCTTCATAAAGGGTACATTGAGCAAAAATTTTCACGAGTGCATTACGTTTGATAATTTATCTGGTATAAAAAAAAACTATGAAAACTCTGTTTCTTGACGTATGGTGGACGTTTTTGTAATATACATTTAGGTACATTACTGTAACCGAATGGCACGTTATAATTTTATTTTATTTCTTTATAACCAACAAATATTTAGTAGTAAATAGTTGTTTTACACTTTTAGTACTAGATTCTAGGTTGAGCTAGATTGATTTATTGGCTATTAGGTAGCTAAGATGCTATAACTATAATACATTATTGACTAGGAAAAAACGTGATAATATATATTGAATCTTAAGACATGGTCAGGAACTTTTTGTGTTATTTTAAAGGCAATCACGGTACGAAACACTAATTGCGCAGGTCCAACTTGCACTTAACCAGTTTTTTATCATTCTTAGATGGCAAAGGAGTTCTGCCTCTGAATACATTATGCTCGTCGTCAAAAACTGCGACATGACTGACCGATAAATTGACAATCGGGTTTAACCTACCAATTTTTCTAAAATTTGTTTTTATAATATATTTTATTGTTTGTGCATTTTAGCCTTCCATTTAGATTTTGTATAATTAAGTTTTTAGGTGATGTTTATACACCTTGTCAGTTGTAAATCTAATATTAGTACTGGCGTTTTTACAATTATGTGTATTAAAAATAATTACATATTTTAATGTAGCTTTACCCTTGAGAATAAGATTGAATAATATAGAAATTTCAATTTACTAAGGATATCTTCGAATTAACGTCCGATATTTATTTTTATAATGATTTTGGCGACCTCATTCTCATACTTTATTAGTTATTAATTCTAGAAATTAAATTTTATTCGGTTTAGCACCCAGTACTTATACACGAGATGCTGAGAGTCATAAACTGATACGAATCTCGACTAGTTCAAAGAATGTCCCATCAGCCGCGAGCACCAGGGTTCGCGATCGCGATACGCGCCTCCGTAGACATCGCTCTCCACCAGGTTAGTGCACTGCGTCGCGCTATCAGATACAGTAGCTAAATATTCTATAGGTGGTACAGTACTACCAGTCGTACTGTTTTCATCCCTTTGTGTACATAGCGTTCAGCGTGTTTGCTCTTGAAAGGCAGTGTTAGATTTTTTCCTAAGTATCATGTCTTAGGAATACTCTTAAAGAGAGAGTTTTTAAATTTCCGGTTCATTGGTTTTTGTGAAAGTAACTTTGTTGCTCCATTGTGCCGCATTTTCGTTGCACAATTTTTAAAATATTTGAAAAGTTTATCGAGGTTACCGTTTTAAAAATAATTTTAGTGTTTTAAAGTGTCCAGTGTGTTTGATTAACAGTATTAAAAAAAGACAATGCTTTTTACGATATAAATTTTCGGATTTGTTTTGTTTACATCTGATTTGCGATGAGCAACGAAGTGCTACAGGTATTTTTCTTTATTTTAAGGACTTTTTTTAGATCATTTTTTTTGATCAATACATTCATTTGTTAAATTTTGTATCTAGATTACTGGTTAAATAGACATAATTTATGTTGTGCCAATTCCATGATTAATTTCTAATTACTTTGAATTGGTAGTGGCCAGTGGCAAATGTAGAATGACTGAATAAATTGCTAGTTAAAAATATTTATTCAGCTAATATGTCAGCAGGAAATTTACTTAAATTGCAGGTTTTTGGCGTTTTTTAAACCTAATGTGAAATAGATTGAGTAAAGTATGTTATTTCTAAAGTTTATCTAAGTAATTATGATTAATTTTGACGGTGTTGGGTAATTCTTTATCAAAATGTTAAAAGAATTCTTGTTCAAAAAACTAAATTAACGAATCTACCATTTTATATATATGTATATATATATATATATATATATATATATATATATATATATATATATATATATATATATATATATATATATATACATGGATTCTTTGATTTCTAGTGCAGAATTCCCTTTTAAAAAAAACTAAATTAAAGATCTTTAAAGACGTTCTTGTCTGAGGGGTTATTGAATAAAAATAGAACAACTTTTGATTTAGGGATAATCTGATGACGTCATGGAATTTTCTATCTGTTGAAAGAAAAAGAACCCAATAGTGGAACATGTTACAGTATGGTATTTCAGTAAAATTTTTCTGTGTGCGTAACCATCAAATTTAGGGTCCTGTCAGATCAAATTTTATACATTGAATGGAAAATATAAACTACAAAAGAAATATTGTTTTTATTTAGCAACATAAACTTCTTCTTTCTCAGACATTTCTCTGTGTTTTCCTGTAATATATTTCTGTGTGTCATATTTACAGTCGTTCCGTTGCGACTTCCTCAGTCTTTGGCTCGTTGTTCAGCAAGGATAAGGAGGATTTCAGCACACCCTACAGTAAATACGACTCTTAAATATTTATAAATTATCGACAATTCTACTTCTGAATTTTGGTAAATATTTGGGGCGTGTAAAATTCTGGAATATTCTCCGTAAAGTGTAGATTGAGAGAAATTTATCACGAATGCCTTACGTTTGACAAATTATCTGTGTAAAAAAAACTATGAAATCTATGTTCCTTTATAAGATGGTACTACCTAGTGGTGCGTCGCTCATGTACAGAGACCTATTTTATTTTATTTGTTTATAATAAAATAACTGTTTAGGTAGTAAATATTTATTTTACACCTTTATTACTACATTCTATATTGAACTAGATTGATTTATTGGCTATTACGTAGCTAACATTTTATAACTATTATATATTATTGACTAAGAAGGTACGTATTGGATCCTAAGATGTCAGGGACCTAATTAACTTAGCCTAGGTAAGGATTTTATTTTATTTTAAAAACGATCACAGTACGGAATATTAATTACACAAGTCCAACTTACATTTTACCGTTTTTTTTTTTTATTAAAGTTGACTTTTACAGACTTACCTATCTAACCCTACATCACTGAATTGGATGTGGAAAGACTTATCTATTACAGAAATTGCCTCTGATGCCGTAGCGTATCAACTTTGTAAGCTGGAAAAAAATTATACCTACTAAGTTGGAGTAGCTATATAACTTTCATATGACCACATGTTTTTTTCCTATGATATCTATTTTTTGTATTTTTTTTATTGAAAAAACTAGAACTAAAATAATAAACTTAGGAAACCAAAATAATATTTTCATTTTTAGGGAGAATTTTCTACCTGTATGGTATTTTAGTTTGTTTTAGAATATTTCTAATTAGAATAAACCTAAACAATCAAATTTTCTTTTACCCGGTTGTGCGGCATTTAGTCTTCTACATTAAGAATTTTTGAAAAAATAATGAAATATGCACCATTGAGAGGGTCTTACTTTTAAGATATAAGGAATATTTCTTTTTCCAACTCGCTAATTTTTAAATTCGTTAAATGAAAATATTCTTTAGAAATTTCTGTGGTCGCTTCCCCAAAGAAACATGACGGAACCGTTTTATTTATGTATGAAAATAGATTTCTATCTCTGAGATTTTGACAGACTTTCATAGAAGGAATGTAATTCCTATATATTTTTGGTAGAACAGTTGTTTTCTAAATCTGTACCCTTTATACATATAATACATCTGTTTAAAAATATAAATAGGGTTCGTCATAGGTCAAAAACGCGATGTGCGATAATTTCTGTTTTAACTACGAAAAAAAAAAATTCTTTAAAAAACCCTACATTTAACTATTATATTAATATTTTCGCCTAACTCTTTAAATAAAAGAGTTAGAAGGGTGGTCTATTCACAGTCCACAACTCCCACACTTTAAATTTTAAGTACAATTGAGGGCATATACCTAGTCATGTAGCCGAAAAAAAGCGAAACTATTCATTATATAAGTCAGCTTTTACTTTATATAATAATACGTAGCGTAAAATACAATTTGTGAAATTTTAATTGAACAAAAATTACGCAGTACGCATTCCCATGCGACCCCTTTTTTTTAAGCATTGCGGGGCTGGATCATTTAAAATCAAAATTTCCAAAGAAATTAGTTTACGAGGGGATCAATCTTGTTTTTGAACGAAGGAATTTTGATTTTATCATGAACTTTATTTTTAATTAGCAAAAATGTACAACGCGGTAACGACATTTTTTCGCTTTTTTTTTAAACTAATGCCATTTGATGAAAAAATTTTTTTGTTTTAAATCCTTCGTTCAAAGACAAGATTGATCCTCTAGTAAACTAATTTCTTTGGAAATTTTGATTTCAGATGACCCAGCTTCCAGCAATCGTGTACACCGCAATGTTCCTTAAAAAAAAGGTCTCAGGGGAACGGGTGCAGCGCCACCTTTTTTTTAAATTAAAATTTCACAAATTGTATTTTAAGCTATGTATTATTATATAAAATAAAAACCTGATTTATATAATGAATAGTTTCACTAACAAAAATTCTTAAGAAAAACGCTTTTTTTGGTCCCATGACTAGATATATGCCCTTAATTGGGATTCTAGTTTTTTTCTAAAGGAAAAAAAACGGATTATATTAATTACCTGTGCTATTGTTAGAGTTTTCCAATAACTATTTAATTTTATTTCGATTTTTTTTCCTGTACGTGGGTATCATAAAGATAAAGTCAAGGTTGAAAGTCATGTGTAAACGGTATTTGTTTTCTTTTTAAGGTGGGTGTGACAAAGTCTTTTTATTTATTGTTGTTATTAAAGTGTCAAACAAAATTAAGGAAATAGTGCACAACGAAATTTGAATTATTTCGTTGCATCATAACACCGAATCAAGTACGGTTGTGATGTCATGTTATATAGTTTATCGTTTGAAAATATTATGGTATATACTGGTCAACACTGAAATTTTTTCCTAAAATGTTATATGTATTATAGGGTATACCTGAAGCACTGATTACAGAAAAAATACTGGTTTAATGCTATCAGCTCTACTTTTTTATTTATATGAAATTACGATTTTCTTCAAAAATGGAACAAAAATACATTTTTTCTATGTTTAATATAATTACACACTTTTTGAAACGTCCTTTTATACGATTTTCTTGAATATCTGGCTTGAGGATCATCTCTTTGCAAACTCCAACAGTAATCGGCCATCATATGGATGTCCCACCTTCCTTGATAACGCTCTTCCATTGTGTGTATATCTTCTTCACTGAAATCGCCAAGATTTTCTGGGAATCGATCTAAATGAGAATGTAAATAATGAATCTTGATACTCATGTTGCAGCCCCGATCTTTCAAATTGGAAAACATGCACTCAACTAACTCGGAACAGTTGTCGGACTTATTGTTTCCGAGAAAATTTTTAATCACCACAACAAACGATGTCCAAGCTTTAAACTCGACTTCATTCCTTGAATTCACAAAATTTGGATCTTTCACGAGTTTTCTGATTTGTGGCTTTCAATTTTTCTGTGCTTAATCCTGGAAATTTGCGTGAAAGAAACGCAAAACATTCGGCGTTTTTGAAAAGAGCTTTTACAAACTGCTTCATAATGCCCAGTTTGATATGAAGTGGTACCAACCGTCAGTTCCTCTCCTACTAGCCACTTTTTTTGAGACCAATGACGTTGTTTGTTGCTGCTATCCCACAGACACATAAAACATGGGCATTTCGTGTATCCACCCTATTGTCCAAGAAGAAAGTTAACCATCTTTTACACAAATGAGCCAGTTGTGGTCTTGATACTTAATTTTTTCCATTACTGAAGAAATATTTTTATACTCTTCTTTCATAGTAGTAGAGTGTGCAACCATACTTGTTGCCGTTATGAAGTAGCACACACTTTAAACTTCTCTTACTACTATCTGTAAAAAGATGCCAATCATCTGGTTGGTGTCGTTATGAACTCATCTGACATCATTACAAAAAACTAAATAATTTTCTGTAGAAAAATATAGTAACAAATTCTTTTCTTGGGTCCGATATAAAATAATTCTGGTTCCTGGGGCAAGTAAAATCTTTTCTTTTAAACGAGATGTCAAATTTTCAGAAGCTTCTTTTGACCAATTTAGCTCCCTTACTAAGTTATTCAATTTCTTTTGATTAAATGGTTGAGGATCTGATGACTGGCTACATGTAAAATCCGATTCAGTATTGCCCATTCAATGTCCATAAGATCTGTTTCTTCAGAGCATTTAGATGATGCTCGTTGTATCTCACCAGAATATAGAAGAGGTTTAGCGGAGGTTAAGTTAGGATATGACCATTATTTCGATTTCCAGAATTTATACCGTTAATATTTACGACGCAAAAATAGCAGTCGTCTTGGTGATTTTGAGGTTCCCACCAAATCATCGGTGTTTTAAATTTGATAGTACTTCTTTTTCCATTTGACCATTTCCGCAGACACGCAGTTCTGGCACACAATATGAGGTACCTATTGCGTGTCTTGATTGCACAGTATTATTTGAAAGTGGTTAAAATACGTAGGTGTATTCACCACAAATATAGCAAAAACAATCTGGATTGTATAAACAACATCTACGTGTCGAAGCCATATCTGAAATTAAAAAATAATTATTCTGAGTCGGGTAGATCTTAAAAAACTGCGGGTGTCGTCTTAGTTAGGATAGACCGAAAATATTAAGAAACATAGCTCTCAGAGAAAAACTAATATCGAATTCAAAATCAGAAGACTACAATAAGCTCAAAAGTGAAAAGAAAAAATCAAAAAAAAAATTGTTTATTGACCAGTATTATCAATCATCATATCAAGTAATCTTCGTTTCATGTTAAATACACTGTTTCGACTTACAGACTTTTTTCGTCAGTGGTTAATAAAATTTTACCGTAGAGCAATATTTTAAATAATTTGTGAAATCGGTAATCAAAATTAAGGTGAATGCAGGTATTTGAACTAAGTAATGGTGAAACTAATTATAATATTAAAGAGAAAACTTAAATCCATCTTATTAATTATCCAGAACAAATGGTTAGAGGAAGAAATCGCGCCGCAGGCGAAATGTTTGCTAAAGTAGCAAAACTTGAAACGGAACTAGTGGTTTACTAAAAAGATGTAGATATATTTATTTTAGAATGTGTTTAAATTATAACTTTGGATAAGTCAGGGTGGGAAAAATAGTCCCTACTCCTCTCAAATGACGCATTAGTCAAATAACTGAATAATAGAATTTTATTTTATGTAATAATAATAATCATCACCAGCCATAATATACTTAATTAAGGAACAACATCCCACTCAGAAACTCAAATAAGTAACATTACGTAGTTCAGTAAAGTTAGTAAAAATGCAGTAAGACTTAACTAAAAAAAAATACACATTAAAAGAAAGTGATGATTCCAAAACACTTCAACACAAATCAAGGAACGAGTTTTTTTAAGAATTCATTATACAGCCGGTCAAGAAAGAACATCCGCGATAATTCATTTTTGGTAGATGCGATTCTAGCGATTCAACAAAAAATCGGTAGAGGGAACCTTTGTCTACGATGCATTTTAGTAAACGTATCAATCGATCCCGATGTTTCGTTTAAATCACGTAAAATCCAAAATGAGTCGTTTCGAGGCAGTTTTTCTTTGTGCCCATCCAAAAGAACCTAAAATGGCTCATTCGGTGGCTGCTAAATATCTTAAAAAGTCGGTACCGTTTGTGAAAAAGTTGGTAAATCCTTTTAACGGGACGAAAAATATCGACGAGTTGCCAAAATGTGGCCTGGTAAAGTCACTCCGGGTGTGAATGAGACCATTCGATAACATCTTCCTGCTCATGATGTCAAATTCCGAAGCAGGTTGAAATAACCTTTGCAAAGCTACTCGCTTGGGCCCACGATGAGATACCCTATTGAAAACGTTTGGTCCCTTGTAAAGAGAAAGCTCAGAGGAAAGACTTTGAAGACTCAGTTGTCTCGGGAGATTCGAAAAATTTGCAGAGAATGCAGCAAATCTGGTTGACAGCATGCCTCGAAGATGCCAGATTATTGATGCAGGAGGCGATGAGACAACTTATTAAGGCAATTGCCGTTGTTAGTACACCAAAGAATACATTGATGGCAAAAAGTTTTCCCGAAACACATTTTTTCAACAATACGAGCGATCAGGTTCTTACTTGACCGACTGTGCTTGTAATTAGCTTCAGTTTTAAAGTAATTTTTACATTTTCTTTTAAAAATTTATATGGCATTTGCCTAATTTGTTCGGGCAAAACATTAAAGAATTTAATTCCATAGTAATTTATTCTGTCTCTCGCCTTATCTGTTCTAATATAGTTCAGTAATAAATTTTGTTGATCCCCATATCATTATTTTAGAAGGTATTAGAAGATGATGGCTTAATTGTAGCGGAGTATTTTCAATAAACTTTCGTCTGCGGTAATTAGTGCAATTTTCTCCGTATCCAGTAGTTTATGATTCTAATTATTGTAAAGGGACATTTTTTTAAGTGTTTTCTTCTAATTCACTATATTCCTATTCTACATACCAATAAAATTAACTTTAACCAACTTAACATTGTCTGAAAAGTTTTTGGTTTAGATGCTTAAAACCCATTTTTTTTTTTTGCAAAATTCGACTTTATTTATTAATGTTGTCTCCTGCAAGAGCAATACAATAAGTTCAACGCTTCTCTAACATTTCTATACCTTTCTTGTAGAAGGATTTGTCTTAGCCTTCAAAATAGGCCTCAGTTTCGGCGATAACTTCATTGGAGCCAAATCTCTTTCCCGTGAGTATTTTTTTGAGGTCTGCGAATAGATAAAAGTCGCTAGGGACCAAATCTGGAGGATACGGTGGATGAGGAAGCAATTCGAACTTCAATTCATGCAATTTTGCCATTGTAACCATTGACTTGTGACACGGTGCATCGTCTTAATGAAAGAGCACTTTTTTCTTATTCATTTGGGGCCGTTTCTGTGCGATTATTGGCTTCAAACGCACCAATAACTTTATAAAATATTCGTTATTGATGGTTTTTTTCCCTTCTCAGCATAGTCGATGAAAATTATTCCATGCGGATCACAAAATACAGAGGCCAAAACCTTCCCATCTGAATGTTGTGTCTTCGGGCGGCTTTCACCGGTTGCTGTCCACTCAGCTGACTGCCAATTTGATTCCAGTGTGTGGTGGTGGATCCATGTTTCATCCATTATCACATATCGCATGAAAAAATCCTTTTTGTTGCGCTTAAACAGGTGCCAGCTATCTCACGCAATTTCACTTTACGGTTTTCCAAAATAATTTTGTGTTTTTTTTTTGATGTTTTCCGGTGTACTCTCCTCATTTGCGCGTCCAGAGCGTTCAGCATCATTTGTTTCTGTACGACCGCTTTTAAATTAGCATACCAGTAAATGATGAGTGATTTTCCAGAGGCAGAGTCCCCGTAACACTTATCAAGCCATTGCTTTTTTTTGGAAGGTATTTTTTCCCGTCAAAAAACAATGTTTAATCAACACACGAAATTGGATTTTTTTTCCATTGTATTGAAAATATCAAAAATAGCGACACTAAGACCTTTTGTAACTTGTAAACTAATCGTCGAAATGTCATGGAATTTTGACACCTATCGTTTGAAGGTTGGTACTCCTAAAAATTATATGGATTTTTTGAAAAGGGCGACAGCTATGTGTCAGACCAAAAACTTTTCAGCCTACGTGTTAATTTATACGAATGCTCACAAGAAATACGCATCGTGAGGCGAAAAATGTTAGTATTTTAACAGGATTCGTAAGCTTATAGAACTCCTGCTATAGCGCACTTATCCTACAAAATAACAATTGTTTGGATTATGGCTGATCAGAAATATAAAGTTTAAAACAACATGGGCTGAATTTATTTCGGCATTTATTGAGTGTCTGCTAGTGGATAGATGTTTATTTTTTTAACTTTTCCCAAACTTTCGAAATGTTATTATGAATCGATGAAATTGTAAATTTTTGGGCATCGTTCCAGAAGTTATTTAAAACGTTACTACAATGGAAATTGACAGTTTCCGCGAAATGAATAAACGTTTTTTATATTTTTGTTTATTTACAAGTTGCCAGGAAGTAAGGTTTTATATTACTGTTTATTTTTATTTGCTTTAATTAATTTTATCTCGGAACACACGGAGTTATTACCTACATAATGACCGACGGAATTTACGTAGCATATAGTAAAAATTTTTGTTACTAATTTCTCAGACATTTTTGCATGCGTTTTTACATGTTGCGAAAAATTATACAGAGTGCGGAAAAATAACAAAAATAAATAACCGGCCAAGTGCAAATCGTACTTGCGCAATTAGTCTTCCGTACGTTGATTGCTTTTAAAATAAAAATTTTTGTTACGGAGGTGTAAAATGATCAATGACTTCACAAAATAGAGCCCAAATGAGTTTTCAACAAAGTTTGTTTCCGATCTTTACTAAAAACTGATGATTTTTTTGTTTTTTTTTTATATATACCAGATAAATAATGCAATATACCAGATAAATAATGCAATCGTGATCATTTTCATTCAGTTTCAATCTACGCCCTGTGGAGAATATTCCAGAATTTTTTCAAAATTTTTTTATCAATATTTTTCGAGATAAGAGGGAGACAGCGCTTTTTCCCAATTTTTTAAAAATAGTATAAAGAAAAGTGTGTGCGTGTTACATTATATATTTTTTTGAACTCGTGTTTTTGCAAGCTTTCATTCGACAGCCCACTGGATGACCTGATAAAAAGAATTTTTTTCACTTCTGTTTTCACCCTCCAAAACTCTAACCCCTTAAATCAAAATTCAACTTTCTAAACTACACGGCTCTGATGAGGCCATCCATTTCTATATTAGTGCCAATTAGTGTTCCATACGGAACATTAAAAATTAAACATTTTCAAAACTGTTTTTGACCTGTATAAGATATATTTTTTAAAGTACTATTCCTAAGAAAACGAAGGGAAGAAAAATTTGGTTAAAATTGCTTTAGGTCTGTTTTTGAAACTTAAATTTGAAAACGCTTTTAAAGTGCGTATACGTACAGGAGCTATTCAAAATTTCTTTTCGGTTGTTACTGGTTTTTTAGTGCTCCGTACGGAACACTTATGGGATCACTTCGGTGTCCGTCTGTCTGCCACACCAGATTTTCTCCGAAGCTATTTGACATGTAGAGTTGAAACTGGGCACAAATATAGGAATTGATGGCCCCATCAGAGTCGTATAGTTTTGAAAGTTAAATTTTAATGTAAGAGGTTAGATTTGGGAGTTGGGAAACGAAAAAAAAAAAAAAGTGGGGCGTCAAATGAAGGCTTGTGAAAACACGAGTTCAAAAATATATATGATGTAATACTTGCACCCACTTTTCTTAGTATTATTTTAAAAAAATGGCCAAAAATCGATCCTCCACCCTATCTCGAAAAGTTCTGATCAACAATTTTTAAAAAGATTCTGAAATAGTCTTCATGAAGTGTAGATTGAGCGAAAATTAAAAAAAATATATCTGCCTTGAAAATATGGTGGAGGTTTTTTTAATAAACTTTTTAGTACATTACTGCTACCGAGTCGCGCACCGCTCCTGTATCGAGACAAAATAATTTTATTTTATTTGTTTATAATTAAACAAATATTTAGGTCGTAAATACTTGTTTTACACTTATATTACTAGATTCTAGATTGAGCTAGATTAATTTATTGGATATTAGGTAGCTAAGATGCTAGCACTATTATATATTATTGACTAAAAGAAAACGTAAAAATACATATTAGATCTTAAGACCAGGTCAGGGACCTAATTAACTTAGTCTAGATAAGGATTTTATTTTATTTTAAAAGCAATCACCATACGGAACACTAATTGCGCAAGTTCGATTTGCACTTAACCGGTTTTGAAGATTCAAGGAAGATATTATTTTGTGATATTTGTCACTTTTTTTGAAGTCGGTTTAATGTGTTTTTAAATTTTAATTCTATTCCATTGGTTCATACATCAGCCACAAACATATGCGGTAATGAATAAACAAAAAACAAAAAAGGATGCATGTTTCGAATTTAATCAAAGCTACTCAATAGACACAAGGAAGGGCGACTGGAAACGATTGGGCTGAATATAAGTGTTGTCAGATTTCTAAAATACAAAATATTCAATGTTTTACCGGCTTTCTCTATATTATTAAAAGTCTAATGTACCTATAATCTAATGAAATGAAATTGTATATATTTTTAGCTGATAGAGAAGAAAGTAAATAACATTATATTTATAAGAAACAGCTGAATATTTTCTAAATCTGTATTTTTAATAAGTTATATATTATCATATAACCGGCTATTAAAATAACAAATATAAGTGACAACACCGGTACGCATTCCCAACGAGTTTTACTACCAGGCGATCATTCCGGTTTTTAGCGGCACTGCACAAACCTGGGATACGGCATTTTTTTGCATATGACAGGGTTGGAATTCTGATCAGTTTTTTCTACTTGTCCTTATCACACTCATTGCTGTTTCTAACAGATCATTGATTTGGCGGAAAACAATGTTGTGAATGTCATACTCTGTCTATTCTTTTTGTCGTGGTAATGTTAATACGATTTATTTAACTCAAGAATATAAGTCTGTGGTCGGCTTCTTTAAGTTTAAAGTTGTAGCTGTGTTATCCTTATATTAAAAAAATTAAACTTAGTAACTTTGGTAGGAAAACGCCGTCACTCTATAAAAAGGAAATCGATCTGAACTCATAATAAATGTTTTACATCTAATTTTAATTGGAAACGTTAATTAAAGAAATAATTAAAAAACGAAATCTGGCAGAAAATTGTTCTAGTTTTCCTTGTGCTTAATCGCGCAAATTTTATTTAATAACGATACAGATATCCTTTTAATGATCCGGATTACATGAACAAACTACATTCATCAAGGAAAACATGACCGATGTCAATTTACCGCATTTTTTTAAACAAAGAAAATATATTGCGTAATAATCATTTTGTTTTTATGATTTGTGAAAAACTCTGCTCTTGTTATCTCCTGCTTAGTATCCATAAAAATTAGCACTAATTTTAATCCTCTTTAAGGTGACAATCCCAAGTTTTTGAATTTTATGCGTTGTTAATTGAGGAAAAAAAATCTGATTTATTTTTAATTTTTTTTCCTAGGTCTCCAATTTAATATATATATATATATATATATATATATATATATATATATATTATATATATATATATATATATATATATATATATATATATATATATATATATTTATATTTATATTTATATTTATATTTATATATATATATATATATATATATATATATATATATATATATATATATATATATTTATATTTATATTTATATATATATATATATATATATATATATATATATATATATATATATATATATATATATATGGAAGAATATTAAAAAAAAGTAAAAGTGGATTTTACCGCGAAACGAACCCGCACCTGAAAAGCTGTCATTGTACGAATTGCGCATTGTTGGTGTTCGTATAATGCGCCGGCGCTGAACTAAATCTCACCAACGCTGTAAATGTCACGTTCTTGTTAACAATCGGCCATAGTGTTTAGTTGTTTTGTTTACTAGCGAAGCGAAAACAATACCATCATTTCTTTACAGTTGATTTTTTACTTTATTATTGAGATCCGCTATTTAAGGTGAATTTTCTGCAATTGATCTTGCTACAAGGTGTCAGTGCCAATATATGCAGTAATTTTCTTAATACCCTGTATAGATATCTTTTCCTTAAACATATTTTTTTGTGCAGTCGTTCAAAAATGTATTGCTTTCTTAACTCTTGTTTAAGATCGTCTTAATCATCTGCACTAGTGCGTAAAATAAAACTTTCCTCATGATTTCACTAAGCGGTAGCAAGGCCATAAGAAGTATTTGTCTATATTTCGTATCTATTATGCAAAAAGTTTGACCATATTAGTCACAAACTGTAGAAAATCGGCTGGTTGAGGAAGCAGAAGGGGCAACTATTGCAATCTGCTTACTGTTTTTTTCACTTGTCAAAACACTCCACGACCCGCATGTTAATTAATATACCTCCGATTTATTATCTTTATTGATTTGCAGTTTGTAGTATTTGAGATATTTCCTTATAATATTGTTTGTCTTGTAAGCTATGTTGATGTTTTTTTAATTCAAAAATTTTCCCAGTTTATTTGTTGGTTTGCCGAAATAGGTTAAGCATTTGAATGGGGTTTTTCTTTCCTTAAAACATGGATATATTTCTAAGATAACCTTGTTTCTAAGTTTTTTCCTAACGATCTTTTCGATTAAGGCTACTAAATAACCGTTGTTAACGGCTACTTATTTTATGTAGTTTAATTCTTTAGTAAAATTGTATTCTGTGTTGGTTAGGGTGGAGAGAACTGTTATGAATTGTGTTATCTGTATGAGAGGGTTTGTGATATATTACAGATTAATATTTTTCCGGGTTTTACTGATTGTTAAGTCTAAGAAGTTGATTTTCCCTTCGGCTTCTTCTTCCTCTATAAAACTGATATTTCTGTGTAAAGAATTAATGTGCTGTAAAAATCGTGATAATTGCCTCGCTGTCCCTGGAAAGCATACAATTATATCGTCTACGTATCGATACCAGTATCAACAATTTTTACTATTGTTAATGTTATTAAATATCTTTTTTTCAATATTGTCCATGAAAATTTCAGCAAGTAAGGAGCTTAAAGGGCTCCCCATAATTAACCCTTCCTTACTGTTGTAGACTTTATTATTAAATGAAAAATAATTTTGTCGTAGGCAAGTTTTTAATAAATGAATGATGTTCATTTTTATAATTTCATTTATTTTGTTTTTGGTTAATATATTCTCCACTAAAATTATTGTTTCGTCTTAGAAATAAATTTTTGACGTCGAAAGAAACTAATTTAGAATTATCTGGTATTGTTATTTTTTTATATTTTTCTGAGTTCGTATGAGTTTTTGATATCGCGTTTAGGTTCAAATTTGCTATGATATTTGATTAAATCTATTAAATAGGGTGACATCTTATATGCTGGAGCAGGCATATAGGATACAACTGGTCTGATTGGGTGGTCAGGTTTGTGTAATTTTATGAGTGAATAAAGTTGTGGGATTTGGAGATTCATGTTTATCAGTTTAAATTTGTCTTTATCTAAATAAACCAGTGAAAATTGACTAAAAACAGTCTTTTTATGTATATATATATATATATATATATATATATATATATATATATATATATATATATATATATGTATATGTATATATATATATATATATATATATATATATATATATATATATATATATATATATATATTTATATTTATATATATAAGCTAAGTTAGCTTCGAGCGGCAGCAGTAGCAAGATCATAATATCCAGTAGTAGCAGCAGCAAGGGCACTTGAAAATGCCAAATGAGATTTTGACAAACGGCGTGCAAATTCATTTTTAGGCGAACGGTTTGAAACTCGTAATTTTTTAATATATTATTTATATATATATATATATATATATATATATATATATATATATATATGTATAGGCTGAAAAGTTTTTGGTCTAGCTACTTAAAACACTTTTTTTGCAAAATTCGACTTTATTCATCAACATAGTCTCCTTCAAGAGCGATACAATCAGTCCAACGCTTTTCTAACATTTCTATACCTTTCTTGTAGAAAGATTTGTCTTTGCCTTCAAAATAGGCCTCAGTTTCGGCGATAACTTCTTCACTGAAGTCAAATCTCTTTCCCGCGAACATTTTGAGGTCTGCTAATAGATAATAGTCGCTATGGGCCAAATCTGGAGAATATGGTAGATGAGGAAGCAATTCGAACTTCAGTTTATGCAATTTTGTCACCGTAATTATTGACTTGTGACACGGTGCATTGTCTTGATGAAAGAGCACTTTTTCTTGTTCATTTAGGGCCGTTTCTTTGCGATTTCTGCCTCCAAACGCACCAATAACTTTATATAATATTCGCTATTGATGGTTTTTCCCTTCGCAGCTTAGTCGATGAAAATTATTCCATGCGCATCCTAAAATACAGAGGCCAAAACCTTCCCAGTCGACTGATGTGTCTTTGGTCGCTTCGGGCGGTTTTTACCGGCTGCTGTCCAGTCAGCTGACTGCCGATTTGAATCCGGTGTGTAGTGGTGGATCCATGTTTCATCCATTGTCACATATCTCATGAAAAAATCCTTTTTATTGCGCTTAAACAGTTCCAAACAGCGCTCAGTATCATCAACACGTTGTTATTTTTGGTCCACGATGAGCAAACCCGACACCCATTTCGAACAGAGCTTTCTCATGATCAAATGTTCATGCAAAATATAACCAACACGGTCTTTTGATATCTTTAGAGTGTCAGCTGTCTCACGCAATTTCACTTTAGGGTCATCCATAACAATTTTGTGGATTTTTTTGATGTTTTCCGGTGTAACCAACCTCATTTGAGCGTCCATAGCATTCAGCATCATTTCTGTTTGTACGACTGCATTTAAATCCAGCATACTAGTAAATGATGAGTGATTTTCCCTAGGCAGAGTCTCCATAACACTTATCAAGCCATTGCTTAGCTTGAACGGTATTTTTTTCCATCAAAAAACAGTGTTTAATCAACACACGAAATTCGATTTTTTCCATTGTTTTGAAAATATCAAAAGTAGCATCACTAAAACCACTATAACTTACAAACTATTCGTCGAAATGTCACGAAATTTTGACACGTATGTATCGTTTAAAAGTTGGGACTTCCTAAAAATCATATGAATTTTTTGAAAAGAGCAACATCTATGTGTCAGGTCAAAAACTTTTCGGCCTACGTGTTATATATACATATAAATTTTAAAAGAAAAAACTACCTAAAGCTCGTCGCGCCATGATTTTCGTACCTTATAGCGCGATACCCGCCAGAATTTATGAGGTTAATTACTCGTAAAACTATCAGCGATATTAATGCAACAAAGTTTGCAGAATTAAACAAAATCGCACAATATTAACCGAATCGGATAAAACACGGTAAAACAAGCAACACGTAAAGAGCATAAAATAATTTAGCACACTATGAACGTAGTTCGTCACGCTAGCTGGGTTAGCGACGCTGCGACGCGCGGAAAATAGCTTGGTCGATTGATCCCATTGTCTTGTTTTAGTACAGAATGTTTTGTAATGTATTCCTCTTTGACCTATATTGTTCACACGAGCGTTACCGAGATCATTAGCCGGCTACTACCCTTTTACAATGCATAAAGTACGAAGTTTATGAATTTTAGGCTTGCAAATCGCATAAGGACTAACTGATTATTATAAAAGAGTTTGGTGTTTCGTTCTAAATTTTAAAACTCCCCTTAACGCAGATAATAAAATAACTAAAAGTTAAAATACCGATTCTATGGATTTTTAACAATTTTTTTTATAAAAAATTAAAATTTTTTAGAAAGAGATGCGAGAAACCTGTCAAAATGTTCACATTTAATTACAGATTGAAATAATACGCCTATCGGGTTGTTTCACTAACTAACCAATCAACTTTAGGTCTATTTTCTACCTGTATAATTGAAAGAAAATTGTGTCTTTAGGTCTATAAGGAATCGCAAATTTTTTGCTCTCACTATCTGACTTCTTTTAGTATCATATGCTTAGGTAGCGTGGAGGCGTACATATGTTTAACGTAAATAAGATGGCGTGTGCCTTCTTCTGCTCTTCTAAAAAGTGTGGCTGCATCTGAGATGTTGCACCAGTCCCTTATATTACGCAGCCAGGAGTGTTGTTTTCTACACCTATATTGTTCACACGAGCGTTGCCGAGATCATTAGCCCGCTACTACCCTTTTACAATACATAGAGTACTGAGATTATGAATTTTAGGCTTGCAAATCTCATAAGGACTAACTGATTATTATAAAAGCGTTTGGTGTTTCGTTCTAAATTTTAAAACCCCCCTTAACGCAGATAATAAAATAACTAAAAGTTAAAATACTAATTTACCAAAAGAATTTTTAACAATTTTCTTATAAAAAATTAAAATTTTTTAGAAACAGAAGCGAGAAACCCGTCAAAATCTTCACATTTAATTACAGATTGAAATAATACGCCTGTCAGGTTGTTTCACTAACTAACCAATCAACTTTAGGTCTATTTTCTACCTGCATAATTGAAAGAAAATTGTGTCTTTAGGTCTATAAGGAATCGCAAATTTTTTGCTCTCACTATCTGACTTCTTTTAGTGTCATACGCTTAGGTAGCGTGGAGGCGTACATATGTTTAACGTAAATAAGATGACGTGTACCTTCTTCTGCTCTTCTAAAAAGTGTGGCTGCATCTGAGATGTTGCACCAGTCCCTTAAATTACGGAGCCAGGTATGTTGTTTTCTACCGGGACTACTGCCCTCTATTTTTCCCATGAGTATGGATTTCAACAAGTTAATGAGGCCATGCATTATGACACCTTCTTATGCTTGATTACACTTATTAACTGTCTTTGTGTATTCGCTCTTTGCAAGACCATCTGGTTGGGTATGTGATCCATCCAAGATATTTTGAGCAATCTTCTTAGGATCTACATCTCCAAGGCCTCTATTCTATTAAGCGATTTGATCTTAAGCGACCAGGTTTCTGTTCCATATAGTAGGATTGGCCAGATGTATCACTTTACTACTAGCAGTTGAAGGTTTAGGGGAACCTCTTGATGGAGGAGGTACGTATTGAATTTTATGCAGGTTGTTCGAGCGATTAATGTTCGAGCTTTAATTTCTTCATCGCAATCCCATTTGTCATTAAGTATGGTCCCAGGTATTTATACTTGTTGACCCTTTCGATTTGTTGCCTGTGTATAAACATTTCTGCATTATCATGGTTTTGACGACTGATGATCATTAGCTTCGTTTTGTTTATGTTGAGGCCGTATTCCTTCCCTACTCGATTGGTAGTTTCCACCAGTAACTGCAAGTCTTAAATGTTCTCCTCTATGGTCGCTGTATCATCCGCTTACCGGAAGTTGTTGATAGGGGTGCCATTTATTTTTATTCCTTTCGGATCATCTCTGAGGGCAATTTGGAATATCTTTTTTACGTATATGTTACTACGTTAGGTGAGAGTATGCCTCCTTGTCTCACTCCTTTAGCTATCCGGACACTGTCAGTTTTCACTGAATTATGAATACGGAGTTTAGCTGTTTGACTCCAGTAAAATTTGTATATGATACGTATGTCTCTTTCATCGATACCCGTTTCTCTTAAAATTGGTAGTAGTTGATCATGTCTTACATTGTCGAATGCTTTTGGGTAGTCAACAAAACACACGAATACGTCTTTCCTTTGATCGAAGCACTTCTGTACCAACATCTGCATAACTATCTGACTAACTCCTTAAAATTAAAGGGCAATTTCCTTAACCGTATAGGATTTACATTTGGCATAAATATAAATTGTATAGTGTGTATAACTAGGAAGAAAAATGGCAACCGGCGTAGTGCAAGTCAGACTTGCGCAGTTAGTATTCCGTACGTTGATTGCATTTAAAATAAAAATTTTTGTTACGGAGGTATAAAATGATCAATGGCTTCACAAAACACGCCCTAAATGAGTTTTCACAAACTTTGTTTCCGATCTTCACTGAAAACTGATGATCTTGAAATTTTTGTTTTTTTATATACCCGATAAATTATCAAAAGTAATGCACTCGTGATAATTTTCGTTTAATCTACACCCTGTGGAGAATATTTCAGAATTTTTTCAAAAATTTTTGATCAGTTTTTTTCCAGGGGGGGAGACAGCGATTTTTCGCATTTTTTTTAAAAATAATACAAAGAAAGTGTGCACAAGTATTACAATATATATATTTTTGAACTCGTATTCTTAAAAGCTTTCATTTGACACCACCTCACTCGACGACCTTTATAGAAATTCTTTTTTGACTTCCGATTTCACCCGCCAAAACTAACCCCTTAAGTCAAAATTTAACTCTCAGAACTACACGGCTCTGATGAGGCCATCTATTCCTATATTAGTGCTAAATTTCAACTTTCTATGTCAAATAGTTTCGGAGGAAATCGGGTGTGGCAGACGGACAAACAGACGGACAGATAGACATACGGAAAGACACGGAAGTGATCTTATAAGTGTTCGGTAAGGAACACTCAAAATTACCATGATAGGCTACAGTAAAAAATATATTGTAAATATTTGTAAAATTTTGTCATTATTATTAGTAACATTCAAATTTTTAATTTTGTAGTAATAACATATTACATCGGAATATTTAATATGTTACCAATTTAACTGATATTTTTTCGACTTATTTTATTATGAATTTGTATAAACAACACCTTTCATAGATACTATGTACATTATTACAACTACTTGCGATGCGATTTTTACCAGCCACAAGGATCTCGGCAATATAAAACTGTCGATAAGTCCCACATATAATTCATATCTTTCTAATGCTTCAATACATAAACTTATTTTAAAATTGTTTCTGTGAGTTCACTGTCCTCCACTTATATAAATTTTTTCTGAGGGGATAATGGTTTAGACCTAAAAGGTTAGCGGTAACCTACCAAGTATTTTATATTTGGAAGAAAGCGTCTGAAAATTCAAATCATTTTATTTGTTTTAAGCAATTTTTACAAGCATTTAGAACCAAAAATATATGCGAGATTCTTGGATATGGAGTATGTATCAGGTCAGTTAATATGTTTTGAAAGTGACACCTATGGATCATCACTTGAACCAAATATTAAAAACCATTTTGAAGCTTCGTCTGTCATTTGACCACGCCCTAAATTTCAAGTCGATCTGTCAAGTAATTCATTGTTTATCAGCTGGTTAAAATAGATGTGTTTGAGTATTTTGGAAGATGGAAAAAGTCGAATATCGTGCAATGATAAAATTCTTTGTTTTGGCAGGTTTATCGGCAACTGAAATCTATATAAAGTTAGTGAAAGTGTTAAAGGAGTCTGCTCCTTCATTTCCAACTGTTCATAAATGAACTCTAGAGTTTAAACGTGGTTGTACAAGCGTCAATGATGATGCACGTTCAGGACGTCTAAATACTGCAACCGCTGAAGAAACTGTTGTGCAAGTACAAGATGTGGTAATGGAAGGCCATCGATTAACCGTGGATGAATTAGCTGAGGCTATAGGCATCTCATATTGATCAGTACATCAGATCTTAACTAGTGTTTTGGTTATGAGAAAGCTATTCATTTGCTAACATCAGAAAGGAAACGCACTCGAGAGAAACTTTTGGCTCGTTTCACAAAGAATAAAACTGATTTTGTGCGTCAATTTGTAACTGTAGATGAGACTTTGGTTGACCAGTATGACCCTGAACTGCGACAAGAAATCGCACAGTGGACTGAGCCCGGTTCTTCAGCTCCAACGCAGCCAAAGTGGTCAAAGTCGTCCAAAAAGTTTTCTGGTATGCAAAAGGAATTTTGTTAATTGATTACCTTCAAGGGGTAAAATAATCACAAGAGAATATTATTGCAACCTTTTGGACCAGCTGGATGAGAAAATTTGTGAGATAAGGCCCGGTTTGCAGAAGAAAAAAATCATCTTTCATCATGACCATGCACCTACTCATAGAGGTGCCTTGGCAACGGCAAAACTGGTCGGATTAAAGTACGAATTGTTGGAACATCCACCCTATTCGCCAGACCTGGCTGCATCTGACCTCCATCTGTTCTCAAACCTCAAAAGATTTCTACGTGGGAACCGCTTTTCAACAAATGATGAGGTGATAGCATGCGTAGATGGGTATTTCGAAGGTCTTCTGGAAAAAACCAGTTCAGAGATGGGATAAATGAATTGGAAAAATCTCTGAAAAAATTGTATTGAACTTAAGGGAGTTTATAGTGAAGAATAAAAGTATTTCGACTCAAGATGACATGATGACAAGATGAATTAATATCTTGTTTCAGTTCCGTTTATCGACTGACCAAGTATGCATAAACATTACTCTAGATCGGGAGACCGAACAAAAATGAAATTGATTTTTGATTTTAATCCACAGTTTCGATAAATTTTGTATATCAATCTTTGAATGAATTCTATAGGGAGTTAAACCTATCGCTGCAGCAAAGCAGACACTAAATACATTGTTAATAGGCATCATTTTGGAATTCTAAATCAAACAAAGTTTATAATTGATAAATTCTACAAGAAAATGACATTAAATTGGAATTAATTGCAAGTCAATATCTTAATTCTTAATTAGTCTACAGAACAAGCAGTTTTTGTTTGCAAAAAAAAACTGCGTATAGATAATTTGTATCTACCAAAGTTTAGATTTGCTCTTGAATAGAAAATACCTCAGTTTAAATGCCAAAAATTCACCATTATATACAATCAATCACGTAAATAATGATATGTGGAAACTGCCGAAGATCAACTAACCACTTTGCGTCTTATTTATTGCATCATAAAACCGCGCAGGTCTAATAAAATGACAACAGAGTGCGAAGTGTTTTTGTCTTAAAATTACATAACATACGTAGTTTTGTTGTAAAATTACTAAGTTTATATATTTTTGTTGTAAAATTACTACATATTTGTTAATCTAAAAAAAATGTATTTTTACAATTATTGTGTAGAATGACAAATCTATGTTATTTTTCATTAATCTTGAGATTTCATATGGCATAATGAAAAAAAAAATGCGTTTATAATGAATATAAATTGTTTGAAAATTACTTTTATTTTTTAAAGTGTAGGTAGTGAATACTTGGACACGATTCACTTCTCGAAAGTCGTGTTGAAAACCTGAAAATCGGATTTCGGAAATCATTAAAACAGCAATAACTAGAAACGTCTGTTCACAATGTAAAAAAAGTATTGATATCCCGCCAAAAACATAAACGTGAAAAAATGAGTCACGCTCTCTTTCACCATTTTCCTTAGTCACAATGAAAAATTGAAATATTTAAAACTGTGCCAAGTTTTATTCCAGTTTTAATCTCGAGAAAAATTTGATTTAAGGTAAATAAAATACAGTGTCCTATTTTCATACTAAGATAAGTTTATAATTATCACGTGTCACACGAAATTTTTCAATATATCATCATATATGTATTTTGGGCCGTAGATTATGAATACCAGAACATGGTAACAAGACTTACTTTTCGAGATATTTTCAAAAAAATAATTCTTTTTCTGGGGCCGGATGGTCATTTATTAATTTTGAATTATTCCACTTACACTCAAATATGTTGGTCAGTTATACCACAAAATCAACTCCTCAATTTTTTACAAAAATCGCGACACAAATTTTGTTTCGAAAAAACTGGGTAAGTATCATTGGCCGTCATTATTGACATAATTTAGTGAATTTCGACCTGCTCTCAATTAAATAATGAACGAAATTGTTCCAGTTATTTACTAGATTAACAAAATTAATTAGATTTATTATTTCCAACTTTTTTATTTCCTGTAAAATGCGAAGCAGTGAACATTCTTCTTTAACAAACAATTGAACGAAAACAAACTTACTTGCCAACGAAACAGGAAAGTCACTAAATTGAGAAAACCCAGTTTACAAAAAATTGAGAAAAATGTATATAAATTCTCAAAAAGTGGTTTCGTGATTCTCTTAAAAAAAGGATTTTATGATGTAACAGAAAAATTAGACAAAAATGGATCAGTGACAATGGGAAAAGTTTATATAAACAAGATAATATCAAAGGAGATATTTTTTTAAAAAATCTCGAAAATAAGTGTACCGGACAACTATATAGTAAAATTATCCATACTAGAAAAGGGTCTTATGAATGCGGAAAACTTGACAAGTAAAAACATGACAAGTTAAAACTACTTTAAATTTCTCTCAGAACTTACGTTTTAAGTCTTATTTGGCCAGTTTAGGACTGAAAAAGAAGGTGATGCTATTTTAGATATCAAATTCTTTCTGTGACTGATGCAACTGCCAAAAAAGAATTTAGCATATTTTTTACGTTTATCTCTCCATTGGGATATGCTGATGGGTAATTAAGATCTCACTGAACATCTACTCATCTACAAATATGAGTAATCACTAGCTAGTTGTCCAATAAAACGATATGGCCTTCCGTTAGCACAGCATTTTCCGTTTTAGTGATATTTTTTGTTTTACTGGAGAAATAATAAGACGACCGGTAGCTCTGACTGAAAACCGGAAATTTCATTTTTAACAACATATGTCAATAATTTATACATTATGGTTTTAAAAACGTCATAAAGTGAATAATAAAATATTGGTTCGTTTCCTGTATTTCTATTAAATAGTTTGTTTTTTCAAAACTCTACACTTCACACATTTTAACGATTAATTTTATTGGTATTTTTATTGTATAAAAATATTAATGTTTGTAAAGGCCATATTTTATGTCTATTTAGCAATCGTGAGGATGTTTTTTTAAAAAGAAGCATGTACAGTAATTTGGATATAATAAAGATATAACAACAGAATTATATTTGATTTTTAGGAGTTGTAGGAGTATTTGGGGTAAAACAGAGTATTGAGGCATAAAGCACTTTGTGATATTGCAGTACAAATAATTAAACTGGGAGTCCGTTATATTTAAATCTTTAAAGGGAATATTGCGCGTACGAAATTAATACACGTATTCTAACCATCAAGAAAAAACAAACATATTCCTATGTAATAACCCTCTAAAAACCTGTTACATTTTAGTTGTCATAAAAATCTAGGATCACCATTGTTTTAACCTAGTAATTGCCCCTGGCTTTGCCCGCAGGCACTGCACATTTTTCATTTTGTAAATATTAAAGAAAAAAGTGCCAAAACTTTCATTTACCTAATGTTTTGCCCACGACGGATATTTGTTACTACTGTTGTAGTATAAAGTCACCGCATGTTATTTTTCCGATATTTTCAATGTTGCTGAACGTTTTAACCAAATATAACTGCATAAA
Organism: Pachyrhynchus sulphureomaculatus; assembly: GCA_019049505.1. Taxonomy (NCBI): domain Eukaryota; kingdom Metazoa; phylum Arthropoda; class Insecta; order Coleoptera; family Curculionidae; genus Pachyrhynchus; species Pachyrhynchus sulphureomaculatus. The sequence continues at coordinate 68,822,671 of CM032447.1, read as the reverse complement.
AATTGAACTTGAGGAGAATAATATATTGTTATGAGTGTCATTGCTACATGCTCTGGCCTCAAAGTTGGCAATGTTCTTCGAAACCATCATGCAACATTATTTAGAGAAACACTAGTTGTGGGTTTGGTAAAGTTTTACAAACGTTTCTCTTATTTATAATTAACAACTTATAGATGTCTTTTAAACTCGGATAAATATTTGAAAGACAGTACAAACACTATATAGCTATAACGATCATCCTGTTGGCTTCTTCTGGCACGAACAAGAAAAATCCATGTCGAAGAGCGGTGGAATGCCGTTGTCCAAGCCAATCAAGGCATACTCAACCTCCCTCAGATTATTACTTCCTCAAACCAAATCCCTCTATTTCGTTTTAAGCTTCCACATAAAATCTGGTACGAACTGAATAGATTCCGAACCGGACACGGCAGAAGTAATAGCATGTTGCATAGATGGAAGATACTGGCAGACTGAAGTTACAATTGCGGTGGAGCTCGACAGACCATGCACCACATTGTTAATGTGGCCTTCTGAAAGTCTCGGGAAGGCCTCACGGTATTAAACCGACTCTTTGACTCGGCTTTCCGTTTAAGTCAGCTATCTTTAATATTACTCGCATTTGTTTTATGTTATATGGTTTGTACGTGAGTTGCTATTTATATTTCTGGCCTAATAATGAAAAAAACAAATATTTATGATCGAAATTGGTTTTATTGTTTTTCAAAATATTCTCCATGAAGATCAATACACTTTTGCATGCGTTTGAACCAATTTTCGAAGCACTTTTTCCACTCCGATTGAGGTAACTCCAAAACATGCGATTTGAATGCATCAGCCGCTTCTTCGGGTGTCGAAAATCGTTGACCACGTAATTTGTTTTTCGTGTGCAGGAATAAAAAAAATAATTGGGTGCCAAATCAGGGCTGTACGGCCCATCAATTCGATGTTTTGGCCGCTCAAAAATTCCTTTGTTTGAGCCGATGTGTGAGAGCTCGCATTGTCATGATGAAGAATGATTCGCCTCTTCTTCGACTTTTTCCGAATTTCTCCGAAGACTTCTGGCAAACAAATGGTCGTGTACCATTCAAAACTGACCGTCTTACGTTGCTCTAACGCCACTGTCGACACGTGACCGGTAATGCCGAAGAAACAGGCAACCATTTGCTTCGATGTGCTTCTTCCGCAAACAACTTTTGTTGGATTTGGCTCGTCTTGGAAGACCCATAAAGTCGATTGCTGTTTTGTTTCGCGCTCATATGCATAGATCCATGATTCGTCACCTCTGTAGATGTTATACAGAGCCTTTGATGCAGTTTGATCGTATTTTTTCAACATTTTCTTGCACCAATCGACACGAGCCTTCTTTTGAGCGTTTGTCAGATTATGCGGGATCCAACGCGAACAAATCTTTTTTATGGCCAAATGATCATGCAATATCTTATTGATGCTTGTCATACTAATGCCCAAAGATGCCTCGATCTCACGGTATGTCACATGACGATCTTGCTTTATCATTTCACACAGCATCGATGTTTTCTGACACAACAACCGACTTTGGACGACCTTCACGGAATTCGTCCTGGAGCGAACGTCGGCCACGATTGAATTCGTTATACCAGTTTTTTACAGTGCTGTAGGATGGTGCTTCATCGCCGTATAAAGAATTGAATTAAGTTCATCGATGCACTCTTGTTTTGATAATCCACGTCGAAAGTTGTGAAAAATAATCGCACGAAAATGTTCACGAGTTAATTCCATTTTTTGCCCGAGATGAATTTTTCAAATTACTGTAAACAACACAAATTGCGCTCAAATGACAAAATGTTTGTTCAAAGGTTATGTTCAACAATGTCAAGTTTCTAATGGAAACGTCAGATGGCACCTGGCAACACTTGGTGTTGCCAAGGCCAGAAATATAAATAGCAACCCTCGTATTGTGACTATACCATTTGCTCTTATTTGATATCCCCGCTATTCTCTATTGTATTGTGTTAACTATTCGTAGTCACAAAACGATACTCGCGGACGTTCGGCGTCCCTATCAAGGGTGCATCAGCACGTGTCCGAAAATCGGGACGTCCCGCGCAAATCGGGACACCTGACAACGCTATTGATGACTCCCCTTAATACTCTTAAAATATCCCGAAAACTCCTTTATGTACTTCGGACATTAATGCAACTTTTTCAGTTGGGTACATTTAATACCATTTAATTGAGCATTGGTTTTGGACTATTTTGCGGATGGACACCGTAGCTATCTGCGATTTTTTACCAACTTTGTTCTACTAAACTCTAAGGGTATCATTCCGCACTGTTATAAAAGCGTACGTAGAATGTATTTTTATTGTTTTATTAGTATTTTGTGGGTGTACAGAGGTCAGGAAAAAAGTTGAGGCGCCTAATTGTTGCAAGAAATCCCGCCGTGTTGCATTAATGTCCGAATATTTCAAGATTTCAAAAAAAGTTATTTTACCTTTTTGTGCAAACTACTTTTGAGCCACTTATTTTAAAAAAATTAATCTATTATTAACAGAATGACACGACAAAAATTATAATATATGTATAATAAACAAGTTATTAGAATTTTAATACAGAGCGACATAATGATGCCTTCAAGTAAAAAGAATAATTTATGTACAAGCAAAGAAATATTTTTTATTTAATTTTATAGTATATAGTTACCAGCCACTAACCATTAATTCGAATCTGGACCATTATTACAGTTAATTTTATAACTGCATTTCCGCTAACTTTAACAGTATCAGCAAAAATAATGAAGATTTTTTCCTGATAATAAGTACCGCCGGATTTCTAATTATAATACAATTAGATTTAAATTGTTCTTAATAAAGTAAAAAGAAATAAATATAACCTGTCTGTTTTATTGGATAATTAAAAGAATTACGAATTATCCGCATACAAAACTTAACTTTGCGTGTCATTTCTGTTGCGGCGACATGAAACAATTTGTTCGGTATTACCGTAGGCTAAAGAATTAGTTTTCTTTAGTTTATGGTTGTATACGCTTGATCCGAAAGATTGCTACTGGTTGGTCAACTGTAAAAGAGTATATTTTTGCATCAGACATTTTCACTATTTGCATTTAAAAAATTCTTATTATTTTGCACTTTAAAAATTCTCCTCATGTATAGCATCCGCATCAATAAAAAAATGGCAAATGTATGCGGTGTATTAAATTGTTAAATTTTTGTATTATATTAGAGAGATTTTGCAACACTTATTTTGGCAGGCCACTGCTTTTACCTTTATTTGAAGCATTGCGCAATAGTAAAGGGAAGAAATTAAATATAAAAACTCGTCTGTAATCGTTATTTGAAACATGCGCTCACCGTTTGGAGGTTGCGCAGTATTCAAACAAAATAAGAGAAACCTTTATTAAGGATAACGATTTCTCTTATTTAGGACCTTATAAGAGAGGTTATTTGACGTTCGTTATTCTTATCGCTATTATGGTAGGGCCTGTTTTTTTTTTTTTTATCTATATTCTATTTATTTGAAAGTGATGGCAATAAATCACCTAGAATTATGCAAATTGGCATCAACCAGTAGTAAGTGCCCCAGAGATTTACTTAACATTTTACCTGTAATGCAGCAGTTCAACAATTTTATTGGAATACTATCTGACATCGGTCTAATATCCGCAATCTCTTATGTTTGAATACAATAGGAAAACGACCCTTTTTTTTGTTGTTTGAGGCTAAATAGTCTGAAATAGTTCTGGCCAGTGGTGGTGCGCCTGGGCTTATAAGTATTTTTTGCAAATAGTACGAATGAAACAGTTTTATAATGTTTAAACATTTATTAGAAAAAAAATAACACTTTATAATGAAACATTATTAATTAAAAAATATACAAATGAGGAAGTCAAACAACAACGAAAAAAGTATTACCAATCTTCTATCTCCGACACGCTTGAAAAACTATCATTGTCCACTTCATTTGAATTTACATGTATAATTAAAGGTTCAACAATGGCATCCACTGCCATGTCCACAGTCCACATTTTATCTTCTGCCCTCAATACATGCTCGACGCATTGTCGCCAATTTTCTTTCGAAACATTAAATATGGCATTCTGAAAGAGTTTTTGTACGTATGCTAATTTGTAGGTTGTATTGTTCCTAGCGACTTCACCCCATATAACTTCTATCAGATTGAGCTCGCAATGATATGGTGGCAGGCGATAAACAGTAATATTAGGTTTTTTTTTTTTTTGCCGTTTCGTTGTTGAAGAAGCTTGTGTACGAGGCTGGTTTGAAAAGTCCGTGCAAAAATAAAAACTACTTATGTGTTTGGGGTAAACCTTTTTTATTTTTCGACATAGTCTCCTTTTAGGCTTATACACTTCGTCCAACGATGTTCTTGTTTGTTGATCCCTTCCGAATAATAGGATTTGTCCAAGTCTGCAAAATATCCATTAGTGTCTGCAATCACCTCCTCGTTTGAATAAAATCTTTGTCCTGCCAGCCATTTCTTCAAATTGGGGAACAAATAGTAGTCAGAGGGAGCCAAGTCTGGAGAATAGGGGGGATGTGAAACGAGTTGGAATCCTATTTCCATTAATTTTGCGACCACAACTGCTGAGGTGTGTGCTGGTGCGTTGTCGTGATGGAAAAGGACTTTCTTGTGGGCCAATCGCGGCGTTTTTCTTGAAGCTCGGTTTTCAAACGGTCCAATAACGATGAATAATATTCACCTGTAATAGTTTTACCCTTTTCCAGATAGTCGATGAGGATTATCTCTTGCGAATCCAAAAGACAGTCGCCATAACCTTTCCGGCCGAAGGAACGGTCTTCGCCTTTTTTGGTGCAGATTCCCCCTTGGTAACCCATTGTTTAGATTGTTGTTTGGTCTCAGGAGTATAGCAATGTATCCATGTTTCATCCACAGTGACGAAACGACGCTTAAAGTCCTCCGGATTCTTCTGGAACAGCTGCAAACCATCCTTGCAACACTTCACACGATTCCGTTTTTGGTCAAGCGTGAGCAATCGCGGCACCCATCTTGCGGATAGCTTTCTCATGTCCAAATGTTTATGCAAAATATTATGTACCCGTTCAGTCGAGATGCCCACAGCACTAGCAATCTCACGCACCTTAACTCTTCTGTCATCCATCACCATATCATGGATTTGATCAATGATTTCTGGAGTCGTAACCTCCACAGGCCGTCCAGCACGTTCAGCGTCACTTGTGCCCATATGGCCAGTCCGAAAATTTTGAAACCACTTATAAACTGTTCTAATCGAAGGTGCAGTGTCACCATAATGTTTATCAAGCTTCTCTTTAGTCTCCTGAGGCGTTTTGCCTTTCATAAAGTAATGTTTAATCACCACACGAAATTCTTTTTCGTCCATTTCTTGAAAATCACTCGACTTCCTTGATTCACACGAATGCCAAACACAAAGAAATAGACCAATATGGCTAAAACTTGGTGTGCGTTCATTCAAGAGATGCTACTAACTAAACACGACCTCGATACGCGCCGGTGGTGCCATCTCTCGGACTTTGCACGGACTTTTCAAACCAGCCTCGTACTTGTCTTTATTTCTGATAACTTCAAGCTTTACAAGTTCTAATAATTCTCTCTTAACGCTGTCTTTTGGAAATGAAATATTTTTCTCGGTCGTCCAAGATTGGATGTCCTTTTTCAAGCAACCCAAGGTTGGGACTCGTTTTAATTTTTTAGAATGATTGCTTGGGTTATTCATTACAATGACAGAACCGTCTGGCATTAAGTCTATCATCTGCGAAAACTATTCTTCAAATACATCGGAATTCATATCTTCGTGATAATCTTCTGTTTTCTTGGATGTAAATGTTAAAAAATCTCCGTCAACAAAGCCACTTTCGCTTCCAATATGCCTAATAATTAACCTACGTCCCTTACCAGAGGGCGATTTAAGACCAGTAGAGAGACCTTCAGTGAATGTTTGGCGAGGATCTTTAATATTCCCATCTTACCAAAATTTCTTGACGGTGTACCCTTCATTTATCCACGTCTCATCTAAGTACTACATCCTTTTTCCTTCAGAGCGAGCTTTTCTAACTTTCCTTAAATACTCTCTTCTCCAGTGTACAATTTCTACTCTTTCTATCAATTAAACACTCCATAGTTTTACTCTACTAATTTTCGGTATTCTGGGTGGCTTGTCGCGGTCTGCAGGTTTGGTTTTCTTTTTTCCATTTGTTTTCTGTTGTCTGTCAGCTGAAGTTCCTTTCTACCTTGTCTCTTTTTTGGAGAGTCTATACCCCCTCCTTTTCTTCTCTTAAAATTTACCAACTCCCGTCATTAAGGATCATTTTGTTACACAATCATCCAACGTAGTCAAGCAAATTTTTAACTATACGCTTTTCATTATGGGTTCGCTGCCCGAACTTCTGACGTTTCACTGGCATTTTGTTAACACACTAACTGACCTGTCACTAACTGGCTTGACACTTGGGCATGCTGCTTTAAATATGTAATCATAGTTGGGGCAACAGGAAGGTATGTAAATGAAATGATTCGATCTGCAATAAAACTTCGTTACAAAAGAGCATTGTTACCTGAAAAATACCTGGGAATAGATACCACGCCTCTGTTATAGGACTGCCAGTCAGTTATTACTATCAGTTCCAAATAAATAGAGTATAGGTATACAGCAGACATTAGCGGGTCGTGTGATAATTGGAAAAAAATCCCCTAAGTTTATAGAAGATGAATACTAACCTAAAAGTACTTTTACTTTATTTTATTGCAATTCTGCCGTAGTGTGATAGTGCAATTCCTTCGCGTTATTACTGCGCATGCTTGAGATAACGATAAGAACAAAGGCATGTGAAAAATCAGCGTTGCAAAATCTCTCTATTATTTCCATCTCCAATATAATTTAAAATAAATGGCTTAAATCTAGTGTTAAAGTTCCAATTTGGTTTGCGAGATCTTTTTCATTTTATCAGTTTTCGTTAATGATAAGTTATAAATGATCCATCGGTTGTTACTGTAATGGAGATTACTGTTCACCGTTCCTATTTTTTTGTTTACATTACTCAACTTTATTGTTAAAATATTTGTGTAACATAGTTTGCAAGTGTGTGTAAATAATGTCACATAAAATCAGCGCTACCTAAGTAGACACACATTAGTAGAATTTATCTTTGAAGTATAAATTTCAATAAGTAATTAAATAAATTTTGATAAAATAAAACTTTTTTTACAAAACCTTTACAAAAAACATATATCCGGGAAACGAAACACCTCGGTTTGGGCATGAAATTTCTCGCACCTCATGTAGTCAATTTTCGAGAATTTTTTTAATAGTTTGATCACATACCTGGTTTGACAAACATTTAATCTTAAACCATATCTGTTGGAAATAAATTCATTTAACTAAGCTGGGCTTTAATCAGGACTTGCCTCGCAAAAGTTCTGAAATTAAATAATATAGCCAGTTGAAATTAAGAGAGGTCGCCATTTTACAGCACTTTAAACAAAATAGCGCAGCTCCTTGTTAATTCAGCTTCAGGTCTATGTAACATGACACAATTCTTCAGCCTGCGACTTAAATGATAGTTAGTATTGCATAATTTTATCCAATTCGCATTGATTGATATCGTGATTTTTTTAAGTTGAAAATCTTATTGTCTTCTTTGTGTTTATTATATTTGTTTAATGACTTATAGATAAAAAAATGTAATGACAAGGTCACATATTTTTTTATTACTTAAGAATATCTTGTATCCAGTTTGAGTATGTTTAATTTGTGCTTATCTGCGATCAATACGTAAGTGATTATTATTGCCTGCAAAATATTTACATGTTGCGAGATAGATCGCATTTCTAAAAATACGACACGTAAGGCTTCAAGAGGTTTTTGTATAATCAATTGTTATCCCGCGAAAATTGATAAAGATGCAAAAAAACATGTTTAATTAAAATTAGTTCTGGCAAGTGCAAAGTACAGAATTGTTTAAAAAAACACTTATAACTGTGATAAAAATTGACAGCTTCATAAGTAACATAGTAACTTACTTTCATAAAGTGAATATATATACAGTGGCGAACAAAAGTATGGACACATTTAAATTCCCATCTCTAGTCTTAACATTTAAACGGTTTACAATTACCATATTTATTTATTAATCGTGTACATGCTAACAAACATTTTGAAGACTAAAGCAGTTATTGTTTATTAGAAATGTGCTTAGTTTTTAACGTAACAAAAGCATAGAAACATTTTTGTTATAAAATAAAAATTCCACTAAGACGACTAAGATGTCAAAAATATTTAATATATAGTGAGATATCCTTTTGCCCATAGAGTCAATAAGCCTAGCACAAAAATCGGGTGGTATTTTTTCCCATTCTTGTTTTAATGCGATCCAACGTTCGTCCCGGTTTTTTATATTTCTTTTCCTAATTTGTTTATCCCAATAGTGCTAAAGATTCTCTATTGGGTTCAAATCAGGTGATTGTGAGGCCTACGCATCACCCGAATCCTCTGTTCAGAAAACCAATCCTTGGCCGAGTGAGATGTGTGTTTTGAGTCATTGTCTTGTTGAAAAATCCATGACAGTGGCAAATCTTCTCCATAAGGAATCAAATTATTTTCCAATATCTCAAGATACATTTGAGCATCCATTCTGCGATTTTTCTTTGCCAGTGGCCCCGTACCAGACAGTCGAAAACAATCCCATACCATGATATTTCCACCGTCATGTTTGACAATAGGTACAAGGTACTTTGAGTCATATCTTAGACCAACTGGTCTTCTTACATAACCAGTAAAATCACTTCCAAAGAGATTGAACCCACTTTCGTCACTAAAGATTACTAGAGACCACTGATTTTGAGTCTAGTCTTTATGTTCCTTAGCAAATTTCAATCTCTCTTTTCTGTGACGCTTTGTAAGGAGTGGCTTTTTAACAGCACGCCTACAATGAAGATTTTCAGATAACAGACGACGCCTAATAGTCATGTCTGACACCAATACACCCTGATATTCCTGCCTTAGTTCTTTATTAATATCAACAGCAGTTTTCTTGCAGCACGCCTACAATGAAGATTTTCAGATAACAGACGACGCCTAATAGTCATGTCTGACACCAATACACCCTGATATTCCTGCCTTAGTTCTTTATTAATATCAACAGCAGTTTTCTTGGGATCATTTTTCGCTTTTCGAATTATAATTTTGTCTACTCTCTTACTTGTTTTTCGAGGTCTACCACTTTTAAATGCCAGATCAACAGTGCCCCTTCTCGAGAACTCCTTAACAATTTTGCTGACAATGCCTCTATGCATGTTTAAAGATTTTGCAATTTCAGTTTGCTTCTTTTCACTTTGATACAGAGAAATAATTTTATGTTTCAGATTTGAACTGTAATATTTGCACTTTGGCATTTTGGCAAAAACCGCACTCTTAAACAATGCTACTAAATTACTTCGTATCAACAATAACCTACTCTTAAAGCAGAATGATAAAATTATTTCAATGCTTTCGCTAAAGACAAAACGCGTTTCTTAAAAACCTTATCTTCCAGAAAAGGTAAAGAAAGTTTTTATAGTCAATAATAAAATTCTATAAAGAAATTGTCAACAAACCAAGACTAGTTTTTTTATTCCTATCCCCTATTTTATATTTTTGATTAAAAAAATGTTTTCATACTTTTGTTCGCCACTGTATATATATATATATATATATATATATATATATATATATATATATATATATATATATATATATATATAGAAAGATAGCGGGCATATACCCCCTGGTTCTTCTTGACTAAGACACAGCTCAATACCTTGTCTGGGTTCCATATTTTACGTATTTCAATAACGCCACTGTATATATATATATATATATATATATATATATATATATATATAACATATATAAAAGCAAATTCGAAAATATTGGAAAATATAAAAAGGCAAAACTGGATTTCACTGTCAAACCAACACTGTAAATGTCACATTCTTGCTAACAATCGGCCATATCGTTTAATTGTTTTGTTTACCAGTGGTGAAGCGAAAACAATATCTTCGTTTCATCACCTCTTTAGAATCAAGTTTTTACTTTATTATTGAGATCCGCTGTTTAAGGTGACTTTTCTGCAGTCGGTCGAGCTATTCCAAGAAGGTACCAGTTCCAATATATGTAGTGATTTCCATAAAATCCTATATATATATATATATATATATATATATATATATATATATATATATATATTTATATATATATATATATATATATATATATATATATATATATATATATATATATATATAATAATTTCTAAAATATTTCCTCTTTCGACCAATATTTTAAAAAATAGACGTTGTAGGATTTGATCAGTATTAGATGTTGTAATAATTAATATCTGTTTTGTGCTCGTATACTTTGAAATTATTTATTCGAGAGATAAATAAAAAATAATCAGTGATATCGTAATTATTTTAATTCATTTAGGATAAATCCGCAGGCAATAAATTGACAAAGACGATTTATTCAAATGGCCGCTACTCAACAGGAAATGAGAATCCCTAGAAGGCTCAAAAATTTCAAAGACGCCTATTTTATTAGCACATTTGCTGGCAAATTGTACATACTATATATTACATCGTTCCCGCTGCGCCTCTGTTGTTGCTATTTACCCGGGGCTGCTTTTGCTGCCCACTATTTTGGTTGTCTAAAATTGAGGTTGAGTCTAATAATCGTAATTCTTTGGTCTACGTAAAACTCTTCAATTTTTCATTGAAAAACTTGACTATACCATTTTTTAATTTCTCTACATTACCACATATTTTTCTGGTAAGGAAATTCTGTGAAAGACAGAACAAATTATAGTCAGAAGGGACAATGTCTAAGGAGTATAGAAGGTAGAGAGGAACTCCTTATACCAACAGGTTTAATTTTTCTAAGTGATTAGTGCCGTACGAGGCTGGACAGTGTCATGTTGAAGAATTACACCATTCTGATGGACCAGTACTAGTTCCTTTTGCCTTGATGAAGTGTTTTCAATTGTTAACAATAAACTTCGCTGTTAATCGGTTGGTTAGTTGATAGCAACTCGAAATAAATTACTCCTTCGAAGTTCTACCAGCTACACAACATCATCCTTCTTGGGTGTAAGTCTGCCTTTGATGATAGTTGTGTGGCCTTACTTTAATCAGGATCGACATATCAAATTCCCGTAATGCACCATTTTTTATCTTCTGTCACAATTTATTTCAAAAGAGGTGAAAGAGTTTCACATGACGAAGAGAATTGCAAATGATAACCATCTTATCACGGTTCACCTGACTATTCGTGTGGAACTAACTTTCTAATCTTTTGAATCCCACCAAGCGATTGAAATTGGTTGCAAATTTAATATTGTACTAAGATCTTGTTGGTAGATTGAGGTTTTTAAGATCCTTTAATCAAAATATGGTGCACGGCACTTGCATCTTTTAATGAAAAGTTCTTTTGACGAACAACTATAAACTATTTCCGACATTTTCAATCGTCAACAGTATCTTTACCATCGGTTGTTTTCATCTCCAGCTAGAATGTATAAAGGTTGCAGTGTCTCAAATGTCCTTTACCGCAATTTTGTTACCTCTAAACGTTACTTTGTACTTCTGTACGTATAAAATGTTTTATGTTACGTTTTTTAGATTATCACATATCAACTTCCAAAATGCAGAATATAAGAATTACATTAATTAAGACTACACCTGATATTTCATGAACTTTACAAATTTTCTAACGTTGGGTCTAATTGCTGTTTTTTCTTTTTTTTGATTGAGAATCTCTGGATGTAATGTAAATATTCATTTAAACAAGACCTCGTACAAAATAAATCTAAAGGAGAGTGCATTAACTGAGTTTTTTCGTATGCTGTACTGTCATTTTGATCGATTTCATCGTTACCCTAGCACAAATTGATGGCTAATTTTCGAATTCCAACTTGTGAAATGTTAAATTTCAATTTACCTATCGCCGCCAAACATTCCTCACGTCCCTGTTTTGGCTTTCTCAGAATAGTAAAATGAATGATGGACAATGTGAGTCACAAGCTATGCTCTGTCTTTACAAAGTTGTTAAAAAGATTACATAGAAAATTATAACCCATGTTTCGTGAAATATGAAAGCTAATAGAGCTAACTTTTTATGGACGACTTGTTATCTTTTTAATTCCTCGGATGAATAGACTCTTAGAAATGACCTTTTTTCATTTTGAATGTAGCGGATTTGAAACAAGTTTTAGTTGTTTATGCAGTAACTGATGCAAATGATGCCGAATTGCTATAATTTAACTTAGACGAGAGATCATCCAAATTTTAAACAAATGTAATTTAATAATATTAAATGTTTGTCAAATTCATACAATTTTGAAAGTAATATTGCTGTAAAAGACTAGGATATGAGAGTCAGACTTTTTAGATTATTCAGTTACATTTAATTTTTGTTACTGGTTTAAAAATATACAGCTTCTACTTCGATATACTTATTGTTTAGTAACGATCATACCTTCAAATTTGTATAAATCATTCTCGCCAAATATATTATCTCCACATAATGTAGGTGTTTGATAAAGCCATAAAAAGTTTGCCAGGTCAATACAAACATCTGAGCGGCCCTTGATACTCGAATAACTTGTGCAGGTGCTCCCTGATGCACTGCATATTTCAAGACTTAGAACATAGTTTTATAGGTGGCACATTCTTATTTTTATATTTAACTTGCAAACATGTTAAAAGTAAAACGAATAATCGATTAAACCAGCTTTGGAAATTTTATTTTTGTAGTTAACCAAACCTTTATTTGAAAATACTTCAAATTCGTATTATATCTAAACAAAATGGAACTTACGTAGTTTATGTAGTTATTATCAAAACCTATTATGACACACATTTGAATACCCTTTGTCAGGTCGTCCACGAAAAGGTTACGATTCTCCAATCAGAAGGTTCCTGGCCTAACATTAAGGACATCGATGAGGATACAGTAGTCTTACCGGATAAAAAAGGACGACGAAAATCTTGGCATGCTATAAAATTCGAACGAAAGAAAAGGAAGGAACTAGAAGATCAATTCGGATCACCACCTCAAGCCAGGAGGGAAAAGAGAGGGTCCTGGTGGAATATATTTGCAAACCCACCTAGGTAGTTTTATTTTGTTGTTTTATTAATATTATTTTATTTTGCAATACTAACTAATTTTTAACTTGCGGAGAATTTTAATATAATATAGGATATGCTGAAAATTTTCAACAGTTTTACTATTAATGTAGGTCAATTCCGCCAAATTATCGAAGGTAGACATCAACTTCGTCATTTTGTGAAATATTTTATTTGTTTGGATCGTACAATAGCATCGGATTTGTTGCCTATATGTTAAAACCTATGTAACATAACGGTAGACAATAAGCGCAAATGGATGGAGTAAAAGAACTGAACTTAATAATATAACTTTTACCAACCTTTAAATTCGGTGTTTATTAAAAATCTGTTTTTACAGAGAGTTTGCAACCTCTTATTACGTATGCGATTCATTTTAAATTGCTTCCTTGTTATTGGATAGTAGTGATAGTTAATTTTTTTCATTTGTTTGCAGCAATTCACTGCCTAGTTAACTCTCTCTTTTTTTATGTGATATAATAATGATACACAACACTAAGTAAAGTGTAGATTATAATTGTAAAATGGAACCAGACACATGGGCAAAGATTTCGCAGCCATAGCGAGGGAATGTTATTACGGTACAACAAATAATTTAAATGCAAAACATTTAAATCATTTTTAATTTACGAATCATATTCGTTGAGTGTTATCACGGTCGTTGGAAATTTAGTTGTTCTGGAATGTTGGACACAGTTTTACAAAAACAATAATTTTGCATTTCATATTATTTACACGGCGTAAATGAAGCCCCGAGCGTTTACCTAATTCACAAACAGATGCGGGAGTTTGAAGAAATTGACCTTAAATAAATCGCAGGATGACATCAAAAAGGCATGCAAAAGGGGAATGCGATGAATTGCCGTAAATGTTCAGGCGTTCATTGCAATGCATTCTTCGTGAAGATTTATATCTGCTCCCTTACATGATATAACACATAGGTGGTGCAAGAGTTGAAGTCAATTGATGCTGCTGAGACGCTCAACCTCGTTAAAAACGCTTCTCATCATTTTCTCGGGTGAGGCATATTTTTGGTTATGGGACTCTGACAAACCCAAAAGTAGAACACCAAAAGCCTTTACATTCACATAAAGTGACAGCTTGAGCCGCAATATCGTTACGTGAAGTAATCGCCCCATTCTGAGGATCATAGAAGACTGTCAATTGGGAGCGACATGTAGATACCCGCTTTGCAAAATTTTGCTTTCTGCAGGATGGAGCAACAACGGTAGCCCGCTTAATTCTTCCCAGAGTGGTGCATTCTAGAAATACACGTCGCGTTCATACTTTTCATCCGTATGAGGTTCAGCTTGTTACTCTTCGTACAACCCTTGACAAGCAGTCTTTTATATGGAGAAACTCATCCCTTTGGAATAATTTGCCCAGAACTGTGTGTACAATTTACAGCGATTCAAGACCACCGTAAATTGCTTTTTCCGCACACGTGTCGCTCCTGTAGAGTGAGATTTTTAGATTTCTGCATCTTTTAGAGTCCTCGGATCACGAAGAATATAGTGCTCCATTTTCGTCGGTGTGTCTGTCTGTCTGTTGGCACGATAACTCTCGAACAAGATAAAATATCGTTTTCAAATTTGGTTCACATATAATACTTGGTATAGGCATGGATCTTGTATATATTTTTTGAGTTGATATTTGGCACAAATATAGGAATTGATGCAGAGCCGTACAGTTTTAAAAGTTAAATTTTGATTTAAGGAGTTAGTTTGGAGGGGGGTAGTGAAATCAGAAGTAAAAAAAAAAAAAAAATTTACCACGTCATCGAGTGGGATGTCAAATGAAAGCTTGCGCACACTTTTCTTTGTATTATTTTTAAAAAATGGTAAAAAATCCCGGTTTCTCCGCCCTAGTCAAAAAGTACTGATCAAAAAATTTGGAAAAAAATTCTGGAATATTCACCATAAGGTGTAAATTTAATGAAAATTATGCACTACCTTTGCTAATTTTTCTGGTATAAAAAAAACTTTGTGGCATGATAGTATGGTGAAGGTTTGGAAAGTTGGAAATTCAACCGGGACTAAGAGCTACGAAATATCAATAAGTATTCGGTGCAGTTAGTAATGTCTTGATGACTGATGACCAACGGATAGGTGCCGAAGACAAAATAATTTTATTTTATTTGTTTATAATTAAACAAATATTTAGGTAGTAAATATTTGTTTTAAACTTTTACTACTAGATTCTAGATTGGGCTTTATTCATTTATTGGTTATTAAGTAGCTAATTCTTATTTTAAACATTATCACGGTACGGAACCCTAATTGCGCAAGTCCCACTTGTGCCTAACCGGTTTTTTTATAATTAATACCTTAAGTGTTTAGATGTGATCCTGAAATATATGTATAACCTTTTTACTTCCATTGTAAATGGATATACTCGTGAAAAAAACACCCGATTTGAGATTCTCGAGATCAGGAAAAAAAATTATTTTTAATTTATTATTATTTATTAATTATAATTAATTAAGTTTTCGACGCTTTCTCTGTTCCTTTTTGTGTTACCTCAATAATTATCGAATAAAACGAGAAAATGATTTAAAAGTTAGTAATACCGCTGGAATGAAACAAAATTATTATGTAGCTGAGGTGGAAACGAATGAGAATGACTTGAAAAAATAGCAGCATTATTCTTTTATTTTTAGTGGTTTTTGGTTAGAAAAAATAAAATAAAAGGTTTTCAGTCTGACACAGAAGTGATATAACGGATTTGCGAAATTCGGCTAGGTATCAACGTTTTGTGATCAAATTCATTTATCATTTTCTTCTTTAAAATACCGGATAGTAATGCAGAAATTATTCTCCAATGTGAGAAAGTCAAATTTAGTATCTACTTTAGAACGTTTATTTCCGAGGGAAATACCGGGTAAAAAACTTTAACAATTTTTTACTATCACTGTTTTAAAATGGAACTTTTTTATGGGACACCTTGAACTTGTTTTTGCCGTATCTAGAACCTATAAGCAATTAAATACCATTAATGGTTAGATACCTTTTTAATTAAAAAAATATCTTATTAAAATTTTTATAATTAATATGATCTCGATTAATTAATTATTGCAAATAAAAATGGCAGCTACATTATTCTAAGTACTTTGTAAAAAAAGTAATAATTATGTAAATATTGTTTTATATGAGCAAATAACTTAAATAATTTTCTATAATTTTATTTTACGATATAGGTACTCGAACGAATAATAATCATATTGTTAAATATGACAAGGAGTAATAATAAAAAATAAAACACTTAAATGAAGATTGCCTTCTTTTTTAATTTTCTTTGTTGTCGATAAGTAAGCGAAAGCCGTAAAAAATTGAAATGAAAATTTTGGCTCCGCCATCAAAACATGGGAATTTTACTTTCTTGAATTAATAATATTACCGTGGGGTAATATTTGTCAGCTGAAGTTACGTAACAGTCAAGTTATGCATTTTATTTTCAAACAAATTTTGCTTATATGGAAAAAAAATATTATCGACAATAAATAACAGCTTTATGAAAATAAAATGCAATGAGGTACTTATATAAATACGTATGGTACCGTATTTACTAAATTGAATATTTACAGGATTTAAATATCCATAATTACTCTATGATGTAATACTAATTAATTAATAAATAATCACACTAGTAAAGAAACGCTGGTTTTTATATTTAAAACAGTATTTTATTTCACGGTCAAAGTCTTTCTTGTATTAGATAACTTTATATTTGTTTATATTTAAGGACGTTCTCAAGAAAATAAATTTTCTTACAATTATCTAGAAGATTTGAATATACATATTTATTAGTGTCCTTTATATGTAGAAAAAATTTCAATACTTCTTACGGCACTATATTTGTAAATATTAGCTGTTAAAATTTGCATTTTTAACATACGAACCCTACCCCGACCTATGTTGAAACAGATTTTTTTATTATATAACAATGGTAATTTTCTTACGATTGTTTTGAAAAACTTAGAATCGTTAATTAAAAATATAACAAATATTTTTCTGTGAAGAAAATTATAGCAAGCGGTATTCGTTTTTTTTTTATAAAAAATGTTTGATCGTTTTCAGTTTTCCTAAAATAATAAAGTTTTTTTATTTATGCACTATTAAAAATCTCCAATATAACTTAACCTCGAAAAATACTCCAAAACATTAAAGAATGTAACGTTGGCAGATCAGAAAAACGACACAGTGGGATTGTATTTCCGCGCATATGGGACGGGGCGAAAGAGCGCACTCAACTATTTTTTATTGTACGTAGGAGGGATCTCTCTGTAAGTTGAGCACGACGGCTCCTTGGGAACGACCTTAAGTAACAATAAATCACGCAACTCTATACATACATACTGCACAGCGCTTCCATTTCATAAATATCGAAGGTTATTGAGAACTTGCTGCTGTCAACTTACGAAAGATGGAGATTTAGGGATGAAAAAAGTTTCACCACGATGTGTCCCCAAACTTCTTGCACCAGAGCAGAAACTGGTAAGGCAGGAAATCTCCCAAGGACTGTTAACTGCTTTAAAGAACGATAAGAGTTAATTTCGTGTAATAGGCGACAAGATGGGTGTTCAATTGGGATCCTCCTACGAAGCAGTTGTCGATGCAATGTGTTCACAAGGACCTCAAATTAGACAAAAACTCTCTTTTGAAAAGTTGATAGCGACCGGTTTTTAGGAATACAGTAATTTTGCTTATCGAATATGTGGAAAAATGGTATTCAATTAATGGAGAGATTTACAAAAGAACGATCCAAAAACCCGTCATTAGGGAAAAACTTCCAAATTCATAGAAAACCAAAACTTTCCTGTGGTATGGCAAGTTCAAACCGTTACTGAAATCTGTGGATTCACCAAGTTACCACATCCTCCCTATAGCCCTGATTTAGAGCCTTGCGACTTCTATTTATTCAAAAATCTGAAAAAACACCTCAGGAGCCGAAAGGTTTCTAATGAAAATGAGCTCGAAAAACGCTGAACTGATAGCGTACACGGTAGTCATCTAGAAAGCTATTTATTTTTTAAATTCTACAAGTTTTCTGTATAGCTAGAGAGATATCTTAAAAATAATACCTGTGTAGTATCGATTGCTGTACATAAACTTGATAGCAAATATATCTTTTTATGTTCATATTCGAAGAAAAACTCCTCTAAACCTTGAAATGATATTTTGTTCTAGAAAATTGTATACCCCACAACAACATTTTTGAATCTTATACAGAGCTCAAATTCGATGGAATACTGCTCCTAAACATACTCACAAATATTTGTTTAATGATAAACAATTAAAATAAATTATTTATTTTATCTCGGTACCTAATACTTAAAGCAGTAACTCAATCCCATTTCAATTCTCAACTTTCGACGAAATAAACCTTTACCCTTTTATGGGTCAAATAGTTTTTTTTCATACTAGATAAATTATCAAACGTAATGCACTCGTGATATTTTTCGCTCCATCTACACTTTTTGGAGACTATTCCAGAATGTTTTTCAACATTTTTTGATGAAGTAGGGTAAGTAAACAGGGGCTTTGGACCATTTTTTAAAAAAAGATACTTAGAAAAGTATGTGCATGTATTACATTATATATATATGCGTGTTTTCACAAGCTCTCATTTGACACCCCACTCGATGACCTGGCAATTTTTTTCAGTTCCGATTTCACCCGCCAAAACTAACCCCCTTAGTTAGTTAAAATTTAACTTTCAAAACTACATGGCTCTAATTGGGCCATCAATTCCTATATTTGTGCCATATTTCAACTTTCTATGTCAAATAGTGTCGAAGAAAACCGGGTCTGACAGACAGACGGACAGACACCGAAGTGATCGAATAAGTCTTCCGTACGGAACACTAAAAATAATGTTTTTCTATTTCGTTTCTCAAATTTTAGAATCATATTTATGACACACAAGATACGAATAACACTTTGAATGAACAAGACGGCAATTAGTGTTCCGCGCGACACACTTATAAGATCACTTCGATGTCTGTCCGTCTGTCACACTCGATTCTCTCCAAACCTATTTGATATAGAAAGTTGAAATTTGGCACTAATATAGGAATTGGGACCCATCAGAGCCGTGTAGGTTTGAAAGTTAAATTTTGACTTAAGGGGTTAGTTTTGGGGGTCAAATCGGAAGTGAAAAAACTTTTTTTATACCAGGTCATCGAGTGGGGTGGCATATAAAAGCTTGTAAAAACACGAGTTCAAAAATATATATGATGTAATACTTGCCCACACTTTTCTTTGTATGATTTTTAAAAAATTGCCAAAAATCGTTGCCCCCCTTATCTCGAAAAGTACTGATAAAAAATTTTGAAAAAATTCTGAATATTCTGCACAAGGTGATATATAAAAAAAATTTCCAAAGTCATCAGTTTTTCAACGAAGATCGGAAACAAACTTTGTTGAAAACTCATTTGGGGTGTGTTTTGTGAAGTCATCGATCATTTTATACTTCCGTAACAAAAATTTTTATTTTAAAGGCATTCAACGTACGGAACACTAACTGCGCTAGTCCAACTTGCACTTGGTCGTTTTTTTTTTTTTTAATTTCAATGGCACCAAGGGGTTTGTCTCTATAAAAACAGTAAAAAATGATTACCAGAAATAGAAACATTTTATTAATCGCATTGTAAATAGAACATAATAAAATATGACGGTGTCGATTTATTTCTCTGGAATCAGGTAATAAAATGTTGACCTAGATTGAGTAAAAATGACATAAGAACATTTTTTGTAGTTCGTACACCGCTGAAAATAGAAAATATTGATAAATACCTTTACTTAAATAGTTTTTTTGTGTATTATTTCGGAAAATTATTAATCCCTTAACATTTTTTTTAAGAAAATAGTTTTTTTCCGACTAGTTACGTAAATACATTCTGTACGATTTTATAATGTAGCAGTAGACGCTCGGGTGAATTTTTCAGTATTGTGACTGACCTATTGTCGCGCGTAACTCGTAACTTGCTAACGCATAAGGCCTTTGGCCACTATAGAGGCATGAAATTGAACCAACTTTTGAAAATTTTTTTTTCGGATTGAAAAAATTTTTTATTCAAAAAATGAACTATACCACATTGTTACATATATATTGAGGTACAAAAATATATTTTTTGATGTAATATATTTTATAAAATGGCGGAATAGTACAGCTTTTTAAAAGACATCTTTTTAAAAAAGTGCTCCGGGGCTTGCGGCATATCTGGAGTAAATTTGATCATGTATCAAAAAAAATTCTGCTTAATCTACACGTAAATAGCTAGAGAAGTACATAAGACATTTTTAAAATATTGATTTTTTCAAAAAATGGCAAGCTTTTGAAAAAAAATCTCGATTTTCGCGGAAAAAATTGACAGAAATTTGTTAATAACTTTTGCAATTTTTAATATTTCGTAAAAATCCTACTTACTTCTCTTCAGAATCTAATACAGAAGCTACAGTTAAAATTTGAAATCAATCGGATAAAAATTGTTTGAGTTATGCTGCAAAGCGATTTGAAAATCATAACTTTGAGTTTCAACTACTGATTTCTATCTTTTAAAATTGAAAATTGCTATAATAAAAAATTTTTACCGTTAGTCTGCGATCCCGGCACCATATAAGTGGCTTTCTAAATTAATATTTTTGTCTTCTGTCCTCGTGGATTTGGAGGCCGAGCGTGCCTGTTTTACAGTATCAGACAACGACAACTCGGCTTGGCAGATCCTCGCCGCGTCAACTTCCATGCAAAAATTGTGCAGTCCTATCGGCAACTGTACAACTCCATAATTTTCATAATACTAGATAAGCCATCATTAAGTATGCATACAGACACATCCGTTGCGATGTCAAGTGTTTTTTTATTGCTCGAAACCTTTGGAGCAATAAACCTAACCCTCGCTTACTGGTCTCCAAAAATTGCTCGCCTATTCCGCAGCTCCTGCACACTAAACACACCGAAATCGCACTCATGAGGGCTGCAAAATTTATTATTCGATATCCGAACGTATCATCAATAGGCACATCATGGAATTATCGGATGATTTTAATTTCTTCGCCGATGTGCTAACTCCCTCCGTCTCCGCCTCGTGACTGTTCAGCGGATGCCTCTTTGAAACATTGTCCCTTCTTGCGGACCACGTGGTACTTTTCGTACCTTTTTGCCACGATAAACTCTAATTTCACTCATAATTCACTTGATTATTATAAAAACAAAACTGGATTCTAAAAAAAATGAAAAATCTCTTTTTTACAGCGTGTACTCGTATTTGCAGCGCGTGCGTCGAACGTAATCTAAACTGTGTGGTTTCCACAGTTGTACCAATGCAATGGCGAAAAAACTTGATTCTAGGATAATTACAGGCGCCCTCCATTATCACGTTCCAAAAGTACGTCGTAAATATAGGTCTCATTTTTACTATGATAGTGAAAAATCCGAAGCTCGCGAAATACATAATTTCATACGTTCCGATTCGGCATGACTTAGAGTGTTTAAACATATTTTTAAAAATTTGTATTCAATATATAACGATTTCTATTATAATTTTAATATGTAAAGCATCGATTAAGCGAATAAAAAAAAAGATTTTTTCGAAAAGTTACAGTAGCCTAAGGCCATAATGCAAAATAACGCTTTTCGAACCGGACACGTAAAGAGCTATATTTATTGTCAAAATTATTGTTGAATGAATTTTTTTAGGTTTGCGGAACATAATGAAATTGATTAAAATCGTAGTGTAACCTTCTATGCGTTTACTTTATTTAAGTAAACAAATTAAAGCTCCTTTCTATATTTGTACTATACATATTTCAATCTGTCCAAGAATGTTTCTGCATAATGCATTTTCTTATCGAAGTGTTGAAGTGAATATCTTTTACTTTTCGTGATTTAAGATTAAAATCATTTTAAATTGACCATGGTGGTAATATGCATGGATACTTTAATACCTGTTGTATTTATTCATATATACGTTACAGTTCATTGCTTAACGCCCACTTATTAAAAGGTTATGAATGTTTAAGTGTTATTTTTTGTTCATTTTGTTAAACGGAAATGATTTTTATATGTTAATAAATTCTTTATGTAATATACTAATTTAGAATTAATAACTTGTGATTATTTTTAAAAGATTTAATGACTACTGGGTTTATTGGGTTAGTGAATTATTTAAAATTTCGTATACCTATTATTAGGCGTCAGCGATTATGGAGACTTTCTATGGTCGGACCGTTGTAATTTAACACTCATACTTTTTTTTATTTTTATATTTTATTTTATTTATTTTGAATTCAAATTGTTTAGATAAGCCTTTTTGGTGAAATCACAAATTAAAAACCAATTAGAACAAATTTCCATGTTTTCCATGATAATAGTTTTGAGGCGATTTCTGAGAATTTCAGTTGAAATAAGAACTCTTTTCAAGTTTCTAGGGATTATGGAAATTCCTAGTGATATTTTATGATAAAAACTATGCTATATATACTATTGCCCTTTTGGAAATTAACCATTCGCAAACAGTACTTTGTCACTGATACAGGCTCAATTGTTTTGTGAAAATGCCAAAAACGAAAGAAGTTTCCGTTCAAAATCGGGCTCTGGTAATTGCGAGTGACAAATCGCGAGTGATGCGGATGCCAAGGAGAACGGTGGACTACATCGTAAAAAAAAACTTTCTCCGAGACATGGAATTTCAACCAAAAACGTTCAGAAAGGCCGACTCCCGCTGAAGACAGAGCTATAACAATGTCCAGCAGACGTAATCGCCGCCTAACCGCATCAGAAATCACAGTTCAAGTAAACCTGGAACGACCCATCCCCATCAGCGTGACAACCCTGAAGAGCAGGTTAGCAGAAGGTGGACTACACGGGAGAGTTGCAGTGAGGCAACCACTTCTTAGGCAAGTGAATAAACGTAAATAATTAGAATGGGCCCGAGAACATGAAAACTGAACATCAGAACAGTGGAATTCCGTCCTTTGGAGCGACGAATCTAAATTCGAAATGTTCGGTTCAAATCGACGAGTTTAGGTGCGGCTATCAGCTGGAGAGAGGATGTTGGTACCTACAGTAAAACGTAGTGGAAGTTCAGTAATGGTTTAGTGTTGTTTTGCTAACAGTAAAGTTGGACAAATCTTTAGGATAGAAGGAATCATTCGAAAAGAACAGTATCAAGAAATTTCGCTAATTCAAATGCTTCCTTCTGGAAGAGACATTTTTCAGGGGAAACTTGTTTTTCAGCATGAAAACGACCTTAAACATTCTGCTCAAAAAATTAGAGAAATTTTGGACCAATGGAAATCCAATGAGGTCCTGGAAGTGGTGATGACTTAGCCTCCACAATCACCCGACTTGAAACCCATCGAATTGCTGTGGGACCATTTGGATAGGTATGTTCGAAAACTCAATACAACATCAGAAAATGACTTGTGGGAACTTATACAAGTAAAATGGGTTAATAACCGAAGAAACTCTGAAGAAACTACTGAACAGAATGCCGAAACTCTGTAAAGCGGTAATTAAAAACAAAGCAGGTCACATAGATGAGAAAAATCCGGAAAAATCATGAATATTTTCCTGATTTTCTAGACTGGAAATAATGTGAAAATAAATAATAATTCATTAAAATTTAAAAAAAAAATATATTATCTGGGTTTTTGTTGTCTTGGAACTGAAATGACTAGGTGGGCAAATACTTTCTGACGGTAGTATATATTATATATATATATATATATATATATATATATATATATATATATATATATATATATATATATATATATATATATATATATGAGAGAGTGAGAGAGAAAAAAGGAAATAAATAAACAACGAAATGAATAGAAGGTGTACGAGAATTTAACAGAAAATTCATACAAGAAAACAAGAACATGAAGGTTTTACGATCCAAATTCTCGAGAGGTACAACAAAGATTACCAAAATAAAGAATGAACAGGGTATCACAGTCAATAGCCGCGATGTTATTTTTGCGACCGTGCAGGAGTTCTATAAAACACTGTACAGTTCTGGATCCAACAGAGATCAGTACCGTAAAAGAACGATGCAAAATACAGGGTCAGAGGAATACCTGAAATAAGCCTAGAAGAACTGAAAGCTGCGTTGCAACAAATGAAGAACGTAGATGCCCGGGCGAAGATCAGTTCAGCAATAACATGATAAAGATAGGAGGTGAATTGCTGATCGAAGATGTACGATTTTTACTTAATAAATGTGTAATGCAAGCAAGAATCCCAGATAGCGGGCAAAAGGCAGAAGTTATCTTATTGGACAAAAAAGGGTTCAAGATAACATATAAAAAACTATCGACCCATCACTTTGCTCTTCCATTTATATAAGCTACTGACTAAAATAATGACAAACAGGCAAGTTAGATCAATATCAGCCCTTCGAGCAAGCGGGATTCAGGAAGGGTTATAATACCGTCTACGATCTTTAGACACTTCGTACTCTCATCGAGAAGTGTACATATTACAGTATATCTCTATTCGTGGCCGTCGATGATTACCGTTAGGCTTTTGATTTAATAGAAACCTGGACAATTCTGAAAGCTATGGATAATGCAAGGATAGACTCTCAATACTCAAACCTAATTAAATATATATATATATATATATATATATATATATATATATATATATATATATATATATATATATATATATATATATATATATATATATGATCGTGCATCGCTGCAAATAACCACTGACGAAAACACAAGGACCGATAATATCCGTATGGAAAGAAGAGTACGTCAAGGGAACACAATTTCACCCAAATTGCCATGACAAAGGAATTAACATGGATGGCTTACGATTCAACCAGTTAAGGTTCGCAGATGACATTGTCATTATTAGCGATACAGTAGAGGAACTCCATGAGGCTTCCTTAAAGGTTGAACTAGAAATTAACTCAAACAAAACCAAAATAATGAGTCCCCGAGACATAGATGTGACTGTTGCCAACCAATTGCTCGAAAACGTGCCCTCGTACATATATTTCGGACACAAGATCAAATTAAGAAAAGAGAACCAAGATGTTGAAATCTCCAGACAAACAAGTCTTCGATAGGCAGCATTCGATAAACTAGGATAATGGACACATATCTGAGGAAGAAGAAGATAATAGGGTGTTATGAAAATCGGTTAATATATTGAAGCCAGCAAATCGTTGCATCAAAAGTAACTAATTAAAAATATCGCTTCTCAATAACTAATAAGGAAATGCACCTTGAAGTTTTATGGTTTTTCAGCACGTACGCCAATAATCTGTACTGCCATAGTGTTCTCAATGTATTTTTCTTATCATTATTTCATACTATAATTAATGAATAGAACTTTGCCTATTTCAGCTTAGAAAAGCTTCTGATGTTGTAGAAAGAAACTACGTTTGATGTTCAGTATTTGTGTACTAAAGAAATTAGTACACACAGAGAAGAGCCGAAACCTTACCTACACAAATAATTTTCGGAAATGCCAGAAATCACTATAGTTCCGTTAAAAAAATTGTTTAATTTTTATAAGAGCTTTATTTACTGCACGATATCGTGTAAAAAACCTTTTTATAACTAACTGCTAAATCCGGTAGAACATAAAATGATTCCGGAAAAAGGAAAATGAAAACACTTTCTATATAAAATAAGTATCACAAAGTTTACTATTCATTTTTAAGCGTACAACATAATAAGATTACTAGCTATCTATTTTTGAGATTCTTTAAATTTCCTAAAAAAAACTTTACCCATGACCGACGAAACTCATAGAGTTTGTTGCTCCAGTTGAGTTGTCAAACTAACTCTATGCGGTTATAGTATCACGTCGCCGTTTCTTATTTGGATTAATGGCGTCTTTACTGTTGATTTCACTTTTATCGTTTTATGTTTCAAATTTAACGTTAAAATTTTTTTATTCGTATGTAGATACATTTTTTTACAAATACAATTAGATTTAGGTTATGTGTTGAGACAAACCTGTCAATAGTTATTTTTTCTTCATTTTTTTTTTTTTCATTTAAGTTAGGTAAGACTGCAGGCTTACGTAAATTTAGTATAATGTTTAAAACATATTTAACAAATGGAAAAGTTAAATAAAGAAAATATATTCAATTCAAATAATCAGGATACTTTTTAGCTTATTATTAAATAATAGTACATTATTGAATAGAATAAGTAATTCCTTTAGGGAATTTTGGAAGATTGTTTTTTGATGTTGACAATTAAATGCTTCACCTATATTTCACTTACCATATTTTTTAGTGTTCAGCCAATGGTTGATGTTACAACTTTTTTCTTAATTCAATAATCTATACTGAAGCTGTGACATTGCTTTTAATCACAAACCTATTTGTTGAGGTGTTGAACTATCTATTCATCTTTTCAATATTACGGGTGGTTCACTATGTAGACAAATATAGAACATCTCTATAGTTTTCATTTGCAATTACCGATTAGTCTGAGTTTCTCTTGTTATTATTAGTTAGGCCTAGTGCATTTTTTTAAATCATTTTTGTAGTTTACGATTTTTTATTTTGGTTAACGGAACGAAATATTTTTACATGTTATAAGAAACGAACATTTAAATGCAAATTTTATTTTTACTCCATTGATTCCAAGTCTCGCTATTACTAACCAGCTGATTTATTCATTGTGAATAATATATGTACAGACAAATATGGAACATCTCTATAGTTTTCATTTGCAATTACCGATTAGTCTGAGTTTCTAGCCTGTTATTATTAGTTAGGCCTAGTGCATTTTTTAAATCATTTTTGTAGTTTATGATTTTTTATTTTGGTTAACGGAACGAAATATTTTTACATGATAATAGAAACGAACATTTAAATGCAAATTTTATTTTTTCTCCATTGATACTCCAAGTCTCGCTATTACTAACCAGCTGATTTATTCATTGTGAATAATATATGTACAGCCTAGAGTCGTATCTTGCATTTTATCCTCGCAAATTTGTAATACGGTTCGTAATTCACGTGTAATAACGCCGTTGATTTAGTTACTTTTTTGTATTGATGTGTGTTTAAGAACAACAGTTTTTTACATGCTTTTAATGCTTGTTAATAAAATATGTGAATCCACATTTTTATATTAAGACTGTGTTTCTCAATGGTTTCATAAGCTTAGTTTTTTTTTATTAGAGATAGTAAACATACTAAATTTGTTCTACATTCAATCATTATATAAGGAATATGTACCACCATACTATTTTTATATATATAATATATATATATATATATATATATATATATATATATATATATATATATTTATATATATATATATATATAGAAGTTACATTATTGTTATAAAAATATAAACAAAATTAATGTCAAAAAAGTCTCCATACACTTAAGCATTGAAAACAACACATTAAAATCAGCCGCATTTTAGCAAGCTATCTATTACTTGCTAAACTGAAAACAAATGACTAATTTTTGGCCATACTTTATAATCTGTTACTTGTTAATAATTTTGCAGTGGGTTTTCAAAGTAGTAGCAAAAGAAAGATCATAATTGATTTGTGGAAAAGATGGAAAATCTTCCCAAGAAACTGACTCTACGTGAAGAGGCCAGTATTGTTAGACAAATAATTATGGATCCCAAGAAAAGTGCGCCAAAATTAAAAGAAGTACGGGAACTATTTTCGAAAAATGTTTGTTCACAAATAGTGAAAAATTGTTTACACGGGGCAGGCTATAAGGCGTGTGCAGCCAGGAAGAAGCCGTTAATTTCGGAAGCTAATCGTAAAAAGTGGTTAGCTTTTGCTAGGGAATACGTTACTAAGCCTGAATTGTGGAAATCCGTAATCTTTAATGATGAAACTAAAATTAACCTTTTTGTGTCTGATAGCAGAACTAAAGTTTGGAGAAAGAAGAATACCGCATTCGATATTAAAAACATTTGTTCCACGGTGAGATAAGGGGGTGGCAATGTTCTGCTTTGAGGATGCATGTCTGTTGGAGGGGTTGGAAATTTATATTTTATTAATGGTACCATAAATCAGCCTGTTTATCTGAACATTTTGAGAGACAATTTAAGAGAAAGTGTCCACTCGAAAAATACTGCATTTTCCAACGGAACAATAATCCGAAACATACTGCAAACTTGGTGCGAGAATGGATGAACCATAATGTGTGACAGCAGCTTCGTACACCTCCGCAATCACCCGATGTTACCCCATCGAGCATTTATGGGAGGAACTTAAACGGCGGGTTCGCAAACATAATGTTTCAAATAGAGAAGAATTAAAAAAAACAGAATATTGAACGAATGGGAGAATATGCCAGTAGACGTTACCAAGAAGCTGGTTGCAAGCGTGACAAAAAGGTTATAGGAGATTATAAAGGCTAACGGCGGTCCCACTAAATATTAGTTTAAACAGTGTTTTGGGTACAATGGTCTTATTTCTAAGTAATTTTTTACTGATAATAAATTACTTATTAAACTTGACAAAAATGAAGGACTGTTTAAAAACAAAACATAATGCAAAAATTGTGCATGTTGATATCCACATCAAATATTTTATATATTACTGGAAATATATTGTTTTCGCTCATTTTGAGAATAGAAGATTAGGATTTTATAAAAATGTATGAGGCCTCGTAATAATTAATATCGTAACTACATGCTCCAGAAATTCCAGCTGGGGAGAGAAGTAACGGATTCCGCTAAAAAACTTTGAGAGTGCGCGTGGTGACGATGATGTCGACGCCGACGCTTGAAAATGTCAAAGATTATTGAAAAATGTATTCCTTTTGATGGGCGACGCCAAGTATAAAATTGTTTTATTAACTTTTATGCTTGTAACAACATTGAACAATCAATTTTAAACAGCTACATAAAACTGTATTTTACGACTAATAAAATCTCATCCATGTGTAATAAAAATTATAACATATTTTAAGACTATTTAATGTTACCCGTTTCAGTGCGTTTAGATTTAATGATGCATTAATTATATTCGTGTAATTTTTGTGATAGTTTGAAAGTTGTCAACAAATTCCACGTTTTTATGTCCCAGTAAATTTGTTATTTGCATTTCTTTCAGAAATAATAACAGATTGGCAAAGGCAATTTTATCTTTTGGCTCATATGGCATGGTTAATTTCAGAGTCGGGGTCAAATATGCACATTTCGTAATTTATAGATCTACTACAGATCTTGAATGTTAGAAACTAACACTTTTTAAATTCTCCCACTGAGCATTATTAGAATTATTTACATGTATATAAAGTCTGTCAAATAAGAACGTATCCGCGATAATTCATTTTTGGTAGATGCGATTCTAGGGATTCAACAAAAAATCGGTAGAGGGAATCTTTGTCTACGACGCATTTTAGTAAAAGTATCAGTCGATTCGGAACTTTCGTCGAAATTACGTAAAATCCAAAATGAGTCACTTGTTTGCTCGTCGATTCGAGACAGTCTTTCTTTGTTCCATCCAAAGGAGCCTAAAATGACATATTCTGCCGCAGCTAGATATACTAAAAAGTCGGTGTCGTTTGTGAAGAAGTGAGTAAATCATTTTAACGAGCTCGGTAGGCAAAGTCACTCCGAAAGTCGAAAAACGAATCGTGTCTTTGCGCAAAATTAAGAAAGTCGTGTTTGAATATGTTCCATGAGACCAATCAACAATATCTTCGTGCTCATGATGTCAAATTCGAAAGCACGTTGAAGAAACCTTTGCTGGGCGAAAATCACGTCGGGAAGCGGTTTACTTGGGCCCACGATAAGTGGCCCTCACGTACGCCAACCCTATTGAAAACGTTTGGTCCCTTGTAAAGAGAAAGTTCAGCGGAAAGACTCTGAGGATTTTGACTCGGTTGTCTCGCGAGATTCGAAAAATTTGCAGAGTATGCAGAAAAATCTCGTCGACATCAAGCCTCGAAGATGTTAGGCGATTATTGATGCAGGAGGCGATTACACAACTTACTAAGACAATTACGTCGTTGTTAGCACACCAAAAAATATATTGATGGCAAAAAATGTTCTCGGGACACATTACACACACAAGTATACGAGCAGTCACGTTCTTACTTGACAGACTGCAAAATCAACATGCATTTATTTAAAAAATAGAAAACAGTTTAGTAGTCTATTATACTAGAGGATATTAGTTAAAATACCTTTAAGTAGGACAAAACGCTGTATATAGAGTGTTTTTTAAATTCAAACTTCTTTTTTAACAGATTATAATATTCACTAAAATAACTTCCTCATATATAGTCTGTATAGAAGGTTTCAAAGAACTGTTGTAAGAAACTCCTTCCACATAGTATACTTAAACCGGACCCGAGAATGTGCATAAAAATGTACCGTCTATTGTAAACAACTTACTACATCTTTGCTATATTCGATTCATAAAAGTCGGATCGACTGAAATCAGTTTAAGGCCTTCCAGTATTATTTTGTCTTTCGTATTTCGGAGACTCTCATTAGCCCAAAAGCAGCGGAATCGATTTAAATGGTATCAGTTGAGTACCGATGTATCAAGAATTTCTGGTGAAGAAAAACATGTGTCTCAATTACCTAATAAAATAACTAGCATATTTTACGTCCGAAACTATATATCTAAAAAAATAAATAAATACGAGGCTGGTTTGAAAAGTCCGTGCAAAGTCCGAGAGATGGCACCACCGGCGCGTATCGAGGTCATGTTTAGTTAGTAGCATCTCTTGAATGAACGCACACCAAGTTTCAGCCATATTGGTCTATTTCTTTGTGTTTGGCATTCGTGTGAATCAAGGAAGTCGAGTGATTTTCAAGAAATGGACGAAAAAGAATTTCATGTGGTGATTAAACATTACTTTATGAAAGGAAAAACGCCTCAGGAGACTAAAGAGAAGCTTGATAAACATTATGGTGACTCTGCACCTTCGATTAGAACGGTTTATAAGTGGTTTCAACATTTTCGGACTGGCCATATGGGCACAAGTGACGCTGAACGTTCTGGACGGCCTGTGGAGGTTACGACTCCAGAAATCATTGATCAAATCCATGATATGGTGATGGATGACAGAAGAGTTAAGGTGCGTGAGATTGCTAGTGCTGTGGGCATCTCGACTGAACGGGTACATAATATTTTGCATAAACATTTGGACATGAGAAAGCTATCCGCAAGATGGGTGCCGCGATTGCTCACGCTTGACCAAAAACGGAATCGTGTGAAGTGTTGCAAGGATGGTTTGCAGCTGTTCCAGAAGAATCCGGAGGACTTTAAGCGTCGTTTCGTCACTGTGGATGAAACATGGATACATTACTATACTCCTGAGACCAAACAACAATCTAAACAATGGGTTACCAAGGGGGAATCTGCACCAAAAAAGGCGAAGACCGTTCCTTCGGGATTCGCAAGGGATAATCATCATCGACTATCTGGAAAAGGGTTAAAACTATTACAGGTGAATATTATTCATCGTTATTGGACCGTTTGAAAACCGAGCTGCAAGAAAAACGCTCGCGATTGGCCCACAAGAAAGTCCTTTTCCATCACGACAACGCACCAGCACACACCTCAGCAGTTGTGGTCACAAAATTAATGGAAATAGGATTCCAACTCGTTTCACATCCCCCCTATTCTCCAGACTTGGCTCCCTCGGACTACTATTTGTTCCCCAATTTGAAGAAATGGCTGGCGGGACAAAGATTTTATTCAAACGAGGAGGTGATTGCAGACACTAATCGATATTTTGCAGACTTGGACAAATCCTAATATTCGGAAGGGATCAACAAACTAGAACATCGTTGGACGAAGTGTATAAGCCTAAAAGGAGACTATGTCGAAAAATAAAAAGGTTTACCCCAAACACATAAGTAGTTTTTATTTTTGCACGGACTTTTCAAACCAGCCTCGTAAAACGAGCGTATTATCCTTGTTAGTTAATTTTTGTGTAGAAGAAAATCGGGGAAATAATTTATTTTATTGAATACTATAACCTCGTAAAGAAATACCCTAATTAAAAAAAAAATCCTCTGTATGTATTAATGAATCAAGGATATGTGGGGTTTTGCTTTGTAAGATCACATTATGCACTGTGCACTAGACCATTAGCCGACATTAAGAAAAAAGGATTAGTTTAAAATTCAGACATTCCTATTATATTAATATCAATCAACTGCCCATAAAAGAAATTTCCTTACCCCCTAGTGCAGTAAAAAAAGGTCAAAATAATGATGAGATAGGCCTAATTTAAATACAGCAATATGGCATTTTGTCCTCTTTGAGGTATCACCACGTGTGTTACCCTGAGTTTTGGAGCCCGAAAAAACGTGTACTCTTTTGTTTATAAACAATTTAAGATTTCAAAACGCGTTTTTTAAGCGGATCGAGACAAAAAAAAAACAAACTCTTCGTAATGAAATTTCCAACAAATCCTCGTTGGTTTTAAGTCGCTCAAATGCGTACATAACCTATAAAATTGAAAAAACAGACAGGAAACTGTTTTTTTTTTTCATTTTATTATACAGGTCGGCTAAGTGAACCGGTCGACTTGAAACTTCCCTGAAATTTTAGTACAAAAATATTGAACCCAATTGAATTTATTATTTAAAATTTGAATTGCCCGCCGTTTTATGCCATTTGGTCCAAAATGGATCTTTTTTTTCCGATGTCATAAAAAAAATTTTTTTTGGAGTCATTTTAACCGTTTTTTTTACATTTTTTATTAATCAAATAACAACAAATGCGTTTTTTCGATCATTTAAAAAATTGAAAATTTTTTATCACATCTGCGAGACTTTTATATGAAAAAAATCCATTTTCGTTAACGTGAAAATGTTCCAGAAAACTCATTTATTGTTATTTAATTAATAAACAACTGTAAAGTGCGATTTGCACTTGGCCATTTATTTTATATCTTACGTTGGTTGAACACGATAGGTAAGTTGAATAAGCTATGTTTTCCTCTTATTTCCAACATATAACTGGCATGCATCAATTCGTACTCGTTTTACGTGCATACCAAAACAATTACGGTAACTATGATTCTAATTTTTGAAAGAAACAAAGAATTTTTTTTTAATTTTCCACGTCAGTCTGATGAGACTCAATAAATGACCTTATTTGCTGTTATTTATATGTATCTATTAATAAACCTTATGCTAATCAGCTAACTGAATGATATTATTTTGTTTTGCTTAGGTTTTCATCACATAGTTAAATCATTTATTTTGCGCATGGCACCTATTTTTTGGCTGCATTTTTATTTTTAAAAACCCTCCACGAACTTTGATTTTGTTTTATCAGTTATAATAATTATTGCTTGTGTTTTTTTAATTATTTTGCTTTGCATGGTTTTATCATCTTTTATTTTTGCTTGAATCACAGGTCACGAAGGGCGTCACAAGATATAACCAAAATTCCATCTAAGGATTTTCCATGGATACGGTATGTAATATCACATGTGATCGTCACATTTTGGGTATTTATTAATATCAAAAGTTATTTAAATAATTTTTTTTTACAGCAAAGTAATTTTACTTATTGCAACAACCACTGTTGATTGACGTTTCTACCTCTATCATGTCACCATTAGGACAACCTCACGGTTGACTAAGGAGGTGGAGGCGTTGAAAAAGAAAAATATTTGATTCAATTTCTCAATCACTTGTTAACACTAACTATTAATTAAATTTGGCGAAATTAGTGCGCACTTGGAAAAGATGATCAATAAGATTGGAATTCCAAAATGTGTTTCTAAGGGCGCATACAACTTTAAAAACCGTTGATGTTACAGTTGTTTCTATAAAATGTCGAATGAATGAATAAGTGGAATCGTTTTCAAAAGAGAATTTTTTATTAGATAATAGATATTTATGTCTTTCCTTTTAGTATTTGAGACACATTGCACACACAAAATAATCCGGCGTATTTACTTCCCTACAATTATTTTCTGATACGAAAATATCCGACAAAAAACTTTAAAAAGTTTTCCGTCGTTAAACTTTTATCTCGCATTTAACTTCTAGCAGATATATTATTTACCTTGTCTGCCCTACTTTAACTCTTTAATATTCTAATCTAGATTAAAAAATCAAATATTAACATCTATTCTCAAACTAGTATCTTGTTATATCAAAAAATTATGATAATAGAACTAATAATTTGTCTATTTGGAGTTAGGGTCAGATAAATTAGCCAATATGTGATATTTTTTATCCTTTGGATCAGGTAATCTCAGTTGATAATAGAAAAATTATACTTATGGAAAAATATATCCGGTTTTAGACTGTTTTTAATTTAGAGTGCAGTAAAAAAAACATTTGAAATTGCACAGTTTAGATACAGCAAGCTCTTTTGTTTATAAACAATTGAAGTTTTTAAAACGCGTTTTTTGAGCTTCAAATGCGAGTAACTCCGGTTATATATGTCGAATCGAGACAAAAAAAATCAAACTCTTCGTAATGAAATTTCCAACAAATCCTTGTTAGTTTTAAGTCGCTCAAATGTGTACATAACCTACAATATTGAAAAAAACCGACACGATTATTGTACAGGCCGACTAAGTGAACCGATCGTCTTGAAACTTTCAGAAAATATGCCTTTTGTTATAACAAAAGTACCCTGAAATTTTGGTTCAAAAATATTGCACCCAGTGGACACAATTGAATTTGTTATTTAAAATTTTAATTGCCGGCCATTTTATGTCATTTAGTCCAAAATAGATTTTTTTTTCAAAATTTAGATCTTGACGCCAACTTTCCGATGCCATTACAACAAATTGACCGGGTTTTTTTTACATTTGTTTATTAATCAAATAATTAATTGTCATTTTGAATTTTTTTTTTTATCATATCTGGTAGAGAATCGCGAGACCTTTATTTTTATTTTATTAAAAATTCATTTTCGTTAACAATTTTCAAAATGTCATTTGTTGTTATTTGATTAATAAACAAATGTAAAAAAAATGACTCCAAATAAAAAATTTTTTAATGGCATCGAAAAGCTAGTTTTAAAAAAAAAAGATTCATTTTGGACTAAATGGTATAAAATGACGGGCAATTTAAATTGTAAATAACAAATTCAATTGTGTCCACTGGGTTCAATATTTTTGTACCAAAATTTTAGGGTATAATAAATAAATAGGGTACCATAAAATGAAAAAAAAAACAGATTTTTGCGTTTTTTTCAATTTTTGTAGGTTATGCACACATTTGAGCGATTTAAAACCAACGAGGATTTGTTGGAAATTTCATTATGATGAGTTTAATTTTTTGTTTGTCTCGATCTGACTTATATAACCAGAGTTATTCACATTTTAAGCTCAAAAACGCGTTTTGAAAACTTCAATTGTTTATAAACAAAAGAACACAGAGGTCCAAAACCCAGGACAATACTTCTGGTGATACCCCATAGAGGATAAAATTATAATATTGCTGTATCTAAACTATCTCTATCTCATCATTATTTTGACCTTTTTTTACTGCACTATAATAGTTCATTGAAGTGGTTTATTTTGTTAGTAAGTTTCTCGACAATCAATCAGACTGACTGACAACAGCATTAAGCTATATGATTGAGAGTACATGTTACTCCTGGTATAGGAAAAATACGGCGTAAAATAGATAATGGCACCGACACACAGTGGAAAATTGAGTCAGTAAATTAAATTAATTTATTTCCCATTCTCCGGCTAAAGCATTATGTGTACAAATTAATTCAATACTATTTTAAAATTCATTGTTACGTGTTAACACCAATCCTAAACAGCAAAATTACCATTTCTTGCTGTGCTGCTATATTCGTATAACCTCAAAATACAATTTCGAACACAATGTCTTTCAGCCATTGCATTTCAGACACTACATTTCAAATGCGAAAGAATCCTTCTGTCGCTACGTTCAACTTTGAGAGAAGGTGCTGTGATGCAAAAAAAAAAACGTGCAAAATATGATTCCATCGATTTCGAATCATACACGTTTTAGAAGCCCCAGGACACATTCGGCAAAAACAAGACGGGATTTTATATTTTCTTTGGGGTTCTCGCTCCCACGGTGTAGTCTACGGACATGGTCCCATTTGATTACTACATCTCTTTAGTTGCACGTGTTATCTTCGTTTAAATAGCCTTGAAGGTTAGTTAGTATCTATGTCCGAAGCCAGTATTTTTAAAAAGGGCCGCCACTTTTTGAAAATGCTTTTTTTTTTGTGATAATTTCTGTACCGTTCTACAATCAGAAAAGTATAAATTACCTTTCGTTATACGGAACACGTTCAAGTTCATTCTTTTGTGATTGTGTCTTTATCTGGTACATTTTCCTGTTTGATCATCGTCTTCGATGTTCCTTGACCGATATTATTTTCCTTCAGTAATATAATTGTATGGTTTATGTATTTCTTAATTTGTATTGTGAAAACTCACGGTTGGACGAAACAATTTGGCTCCTAGGAGCGTCATGTTTACTGACAATGCTAATGCGCGTGAAGATATTGAATCTCAACTATGGTGTGTGATACGATGAAACAGAAGTCAGACTAGTAGGCACCTGCACACTGGTGTTGTTACTTATTGGCTAAAGCGCAGGCCCGCTGTTATAATAAGAATTAATGTATTTCCTTGTTTGTTTTTTTTAAATATGCGTGAGGTCTTGAGGGAAAATTGTGACATGAACAGACTATAAATTTTTGCTTGTGTGTTTTAAATCCAAATTCATTAATATCTGATTCCCCATAACATATTTTAGTATAAAACGTTTCCGCTTGCGATCACCGTCAATTCAAGGCGGGTAATTTTTTTATTTCAACAAATATCATATTACTTTTCTGTACGTCCGGTTTTTAAAGCGCTCGTGCAATTGAAATAAAAAATCCACTGTACTTAATTACTTTTGATTAATTGTTACTACCTTATTCTATTAATTATTTGTTTCTTTTGTAGGAGTAAAAGCAGAAGCGTAGACCACGGTATTTCATCACCATATGATTTAGCTTTACTTCGATCACAAGTCGATAAGAGTCTTGATAGAGGTGAGTTATTATTAGACTAAAGATTATTAGATTATGTGTTTATAAAACAGTCAAAATCAACTGGAAGTCTTATTTACGTATTAAGGGTTACACATCTACCATTGAAAAGGAAATAGGTTACAATAAAGTAAAAAGTTCGTAGCCCCACCTAGAAAAAGTACTGCGATTTATTTGTAATTTATTTTGTACCGTCGCTACAATCATTGGTAGTTACTTTACTAAGTTTTATTTCTTTGTTAGTGATTAATATTTCATATGTTTTTTAGCGCCCTTCTAATGCAGGTACTTTATGACAGCGCCATGTTCATTTTCTCCGTTTTACAAATTTAGAATACTTGCGATGCACCCATTCAGTAATGGAATAAAACTGGAGCAATAACTCTATATATATATATATATATATATATATATATATATATATATATATATATATATATATATATATATATATATATATATATATATTTTATATATATATATATATATATATATATATATAATATATATATATATATATATATATATATATATATATATATATATATATATATATATATATATATTTTATATATATATATATATATATATATATATATATATATATATATATATATATAGAGTTATTGCTCCAGTTTTATTCCATTACTGAATGGGTGCATCGCAAGTATTCTAAATTTGTAAAACGGAGAAAATGAACATGGCGCTGTCATAAAGTACCTGCATTAGAAGGGCGCTAAAAAACATATGAAATATTAATCACTAACAAAGAAATAAAACTTAGTAAAGTAACTACCAATGATTGTAGCGACGGTACAAAATAAATTACAAATATATATATATATATATATATATATATATATATATATATATATATATATATATATATATATATATCAGACTGTACGGTAAAATATTGCAGAATAGAATAAGAGAATCAATGAAAGGAAAAATATCCGAAAACCAAAGCGGATTTACTCCGGGCCGGTCGTGTATAGACAACTTGTTTACTTTACAACAATTGATAGAAAAGAAGATCCTTTATAGATCTTAAGAAGACATACGATAGTGTACCGAGAAATAAACTTTGGCATGTCTTGAGAACAGTAGGTATAAAAGAAGGGATGGTAACAACAATAAAAGAGTTATATAATGAAAATATAGGATATGTGAAACACGGACGCTATCTCTCGGAAGCTATCCACATTACAAAAGGTCTAAGACAAGGGTGTTGCCTTTCACCAATCTTATTTAATATATTTGTAGACAACGATCTAAATAAATGGAACCGCACTTGCCAAAGCATGGGCATCCCCATTAGTGATAAACCCTATTATCGTTAAACTTTGCAGACGACCAAATAATAATGACACAAGATGCATTCGATATGGAATATGTATTGAAGAGATTATACACAGACTACAAGGAATGGGGACTGGAGGTGAGCCTTGAAAAGACGAAGTATATGGTTGTGAACTCGGAAATAGAATTTGATGTCTTAATTAACAACGATACACATGTCAAACAAGTCAAGGAATTTAAATATCTAGGAGTACTGATTGACAACAAAAATTGTATAGGTAAAAAGGAAATACAGAATAAAATACAAAAAGCCAGGAGGATCAGAGGAGCTATTAACTCAATATGATGGGATCAAAACATAACTACACAAAACAAAAAGAGAATTGGAAGAATAATGATAGAATCGTTTTTAAGTTATGGTAGTGAACTGTGGGTAATGAAAGCAGAGGATAGAAGAAAAATAACGACGATAGAGATGGATTACCTGAGAAGAAGCGCCGGAGTGTCCAAATTCCAACACATAACAAACTAAGAAATACGCTACAGAACAGCAGCAACAGAAACAATTATACAAAAAATAGAAAATAGAGGATTAAAATGGTTTGGACACCTACTCAGAATGAACGATACAAGATGGCCCAAAAGGCTCTTGACATGGAAACCACCGAGAAGGAATAAAAAAGAACGACCACGTAGATCCTGGAATGAAGATATGAGACAGGCCATGAGGTCACGAGGAATAGACGAAGAGATGGCAAAACGATAGAGAGATTTGGAGAAGGCGAATGGGAACACCAGACTTAGTTGTATAATTGTTATATATTACTTGTGTATATGTACAGTTAAACCCAAAATATATATATATATATATATATATATATATATATATATATATATATATATATATTATATATATATATATATATATATGTATGTATATATAGTGAAGTTCGTTTATAACGAACTCCAAAAAATCACTAAAAATGGTTCGCTATATCCGAAGTTCGTTACAAACAGTAAACAAAACCTAATATCATTCTTCACTACTTTTTTATTTAGATTAGGCGCTAATGCTTAGAAAAATGAATACTAATAATTATTAAATTAAAAGAAAACGTTCAAAGGAAAATAAAACAAGTCACACTAAAGTTATGTATGTTGGTACATATAAACAAAAACTTTAAAATACGTAGTTTATACAGTAAAATCAGTAATTTTCGTTTGTATAATTTTTACTTGAAAAAGAAATGGTGTTTATATAATTGTAGAGGTCACAAAAACTACTCCATATATGTATGTTCAGGAACTTCACGGGATTCCAAAAAATTGCGAGTTTCAGTCATTTTCTTAGTCATTTCTGAAATGGATGGAACATAAATATTATCTCCTTCTCCAAGGTCTCCTTCGTCGTCATTATCGCTTAAAATCTTTCCAGAAGTCACTGATTTTACAATTTAATCATCAGTTAATAGTTCTCTCGTCATTAATTCATTATCAGCACATACATATTCTTCAAAATTAAAATGATTAAACATCTTTTTAACTTCGATTTCTACTATACTTTGTTGTCAGCATCGTAAATAAATTCTAGACAATCAGTAGGATTTTATCGATGTTTTTCAATCTGAGTCATATCTACATTCCTTCCTTAAAAATCCGCCATGCTTAAAACAGCTTGCAATGGTTTCTCTACTGACTATACTAACTCGAGTTAGCTCCGAGCGGCCGCAACAGCAAGATCACAGTATCGAGTAGCAGCAGCAGCAGCGGGAGCACTTGAAAATGCCAAATGAGATTTTGGCGAAACGTCGTGCAAATTCTTTGTTAGACGAACGGATTGAAACCCGGAATTTTAATGTATTACATTCGACCATATACATATATACATATATACATATATACATATATACATATATACATATATACATATATACATATATACATATATACATATATACATATATACATATATACATATATACATATATACATATATACATATATACATATATACATATATACATATATACATATATACATATATATATATATATATATATATATATATATATATATATATATATATATATATATATATATATATATAATTCATTTTTGGTAGATGCAATTCTAACAATTTAACAAAAAATCAGTATTTTGGTAAAAGTATCAGTTGATTCCGAACTTTCGTCGAAATCATGTAAAATCCAAAATGAGTCACTTGTTTTCGCGTCGGTTCGAAGCAATCTTTCTTTCCAAAGGGGCCTAAAATGACACATTTTGCTGCCGCTAAATATATTAAAAAGCCGATATTATTTGTGAAGAAGTGGGTAAATCGGTTTAAAGAGACGAAAAATGTCGAGCCAAAACGTGGCTCGGTAAGCAAAGTTACACCGAAAGTGCAAAAAAACGAATCGTGTCTTTATTTTCATGGGACTCAAAATTGACGCTGCTTCAAGCAGCGGCAAAATTAAGAAAAGCAGGTTTGAATGTGTTTCGTAAGACCATTCGACAACATCTTCGTGCTCATGATGTCAAATTCCGAAGCACGTTGGAGAAACTTTTGCCGGGCGAAAATCACGTCGCGAAGCGGCTCGCTTGGGCACTAGAATGGCTCTCACAATCGCCGAACGCGTATTGCAAACGTTTGGTCCCTTGTAAAGAGAAAGCTCAAAGGAAAGACTTTGAGGACTTTGACTCAGTTGTCTGACGAGATTCGAAAAATTTGGAGAAAATATCGTCGACAGCATGCGTCGAAGATGTCAGGCGATTATTGATGCAGGAGGCGATTGGATAACTTACTAAGATAATTGCGCCGTTGTTAGCACACCAAAGAATGCATTGATGGCAAAAAAAGTTCTCGAAACACACTTTTCCAGAATACAATCGGTCGCGTTCTTACTCGACAGACTGTAACTACCTTCTACTCTAATACACTAAGTCCAGCGTTTCTCAATTGTTTCATTCCGTCCAAAAAAATTCTTATGTTTTCACCCTCTAAAAGACTACGCTTAAGCGCCTTTCAGCCCTGTTCAGCCGAGGAAAATTGTTAGCCTCTAAGATCTTTCTTCACATGTTTATAACAGAGCCTTAAATTATAACTAAAGAGTTTATGTTGTAAGTAGGTGAATCCACAACTTTCAGTAATGGCTTGAACTGTTCACTCATCTAACCTGAAGTGTAAGTTATGCATGCGCAAAGTTTTGGTTCTCCATGAATTCAGACATATTTATTTAATGGCCTGGCTTAACGTTTTGGATCGTCTTTCTGTAAACTTCTTCATTAATTGTATACCCTTTTTCAATATATTCCAAACGAAACCGTCGGCATCAACTTTCCAAAAGACGAGTGAATTTTCGCCTTGTTTGAAGGTGACGAGACTTTCCGAACCCATTACATCGACTCCCACTTCGTGGGAGGAGGCAAATATAACACCCAAGTCTGTGACAATTCGCAAAAAATAACTCTGTTTTTTCTTTTTCTCGCTAATTTCTACCAGAACTTGGGGATCCATCCTGAACAATTTTTGTTCATTCCTAAACCTTCAAGCTAGGTAAAGATTTAAATCTTAAGCCTTCATAGTAAATCGAGTTTGTAAAAATTTACTATTAGCCTCAGCAAGGTTGTTGAGTAAATTATTTTTTAGTGTTTCCTAGGGAATACTTATGGGATCGCTTCGGGGTCCGTTTGTTACACCCGATTTTCTCTGAATTTATTTAACATAGAGAGTTGAAATTTGACTCGAATATAGGAATTGATCGCCTCATCAGAACCGTCTAGTTTTGAAAGTTAAATCTTATCTTAAGAGGCTAGCTTGTAATGGAAGTAAAAAATCGTCACAAATAAAATAAATTTCAAGAAGGACTGGTGACTAACGGATAGGTACCAAGATTAAAAAATTGTTTTATTTGTTTATAATGAAACAAATATTTAAGTAGTAAATATTTGTTTTAAACGTTTACTACTAGATTCTAGATTGCTAAGATGCTATAATTATTATACATTACTGACTAAGAAGAAACGTGAAAATACATATTGGATAAGATATATACATGTCAGGGACCTAATAAACTTAACCTAGGGACAGATTTTATTTTATTTTAAAACCGTCGGAACACTAATTGAGTCCCGCTTGCACTTGACCGTTTTTCTCTTATATAACTCGTAGGCTGAAAAGTTTTTGGTCTAACATATAGATGTCGCCCTTTTCAAAAAATCCATATGATTTCTAGGAAGTATCAACCTTCAAACGATACGTGTCAAAATTTCATGACATTTCAACGATTCGTTTACAAGTTACAGTGGTTTTAGTGACGCTACTTTTGATATTTTCAAAACAATGAAAAAAATTGAATTTCGTGTGTTGATTAAACACTGTTTTTTGATGGGAAAAATATGCCCCTGGAAAATCACTCCTCATTTACTGGTATGCTGAATTTAAACGCGGTCGTATAGACACAAATGATTTAAACGCGATCGTACAGACACAAATGATGTTGAACGCTGTGGACGCCCAAATGAGGTGGTTACACCGGAAAAAGTAAAAAAATCTACAAAATTGTTTTGGATGACCGTAAAGTCAAATTGCGTGAGATAGCTGACACCCTAAAGATATCAAAAGAACGTGTTAGTCATATTTTGCATGACCATTTGGGCGTGAGAAAGCTATGTCCGAAATGGGTACCGCTTTGGCTCACAGTGGACCAGAAACAACATGTTGATGATTCTGAGCGCTGTTTAAGCGCAATGAAAAGGATTTTTTCATTCGATATGTGAAAACGGATGAAACATGGATCCACCACTACATACCAAAATCAAATCGGCAGTCGGCTGAGTGGACAACAACCGGTGAAAGCTGCCCGAAGCGAACAAAGATACAACAGTCGGCTGGGAAAGTTTTGGCCTCTGTATTTTGGGCTGCGCATGGAATAAT
This sequence comes from Pachyrhynchus sulphureomaculatus, assembly GCA_019049505.1. NCBI lineage: Eukaryota > Metazoa > Arthropoda > Insecta > Coleoptera > Curculionidae > Pachyrhynchus > Pachyrhynchus sulphureomaculatus. Next base: position 68,779,272 of record CM032447.1, on the reverse strand, counting down.
TTGCGTCGACTATGCTGAGAAGGGAAAAACTATCAGTAGCGAATATTATATAAAGTTATTGTTGCGCTTGAAGGCAGAAATCGTAAAGAAAGGGCCCCAAATGAACAAGAAAAAAGTGCTCTTTCATCAAGACAATGCACCGTGTCACAAGGCAATGGTTACGATGGCAAAATTGCATGAATTGAAGGTCGAATTGCTGCCTTATCCACCGTCTTCTCCAGATTTGGCCCCCAGCGACTATTATCTATTCGCTAACCTCAAAAAAATGCTCACGGGAAAGAAATTTGGCTCCAATGAAGAAGTTATCGCCGAAACTGAGGCCTATTTTAAAGGCAAAGACAAATCATTCTACAAGAAAGGTATAGAAATGTTAAAAAAGCATTGGGCTGATTGTATCGCTCTTGAAGGAGACTATGTTGATGAATAAAGTCGAATTTTGCAGAAAAAAATGTGTTTTAAATAACTAGACCAAAAACTTTTCGCCTACAGGATAAATACAAAAAATAATAATTTGGTAACTCCAGGAACTGTATTTCAAATCTTGCTTATTACCGTATAACTTTCTAATGTAAATATATATTTCAAGTAATTAATAACCTGCTCTAAACCGCTAAACAAAATTTGAAGTGGTGCAAATGGTGCAGGCATCCTATGTGCATGTGTAATACTGGAAGAATGTAAAGTATCAAACAGTATTGCTTTACATTAAAGTTGAAAATGTAAATATTAACGATACTGAATAGTTCGATCTGTTATTTATAGTGCTTTAGTTAATCGTGATTGTTGTAGATACGAATATTAGATTCTTTAAACACTGTTAAGTTAGTATAATCGTGACTTGAAACGGATAAATGCACTAGTTTTTTAATTCCGCATTTTTGTTGTCGTGATCGGTTTAGTAGTTTCTACATTAAATGTAGTCGAATGCGTAACTTAAAGATCATCGGGTCAGTTCTACATTTTGGTCAAATGAGACAAAATTCGAACCAATATTTTTAGCCTTGAAATATGTGATTTGTTTGTGTTTAATTTAAATTTTTTTTAAAGAACACAAACTCAAAAAGTTTTAATTTTCACGTATGTACTACTATGTATCTACAAGGTGTGTTCAAGTTCTAAGATGTTCTAATTATTTTCTGACAAACTACTTACACTAGAAGGTTGAAAGTTTACTTCTTAACATAGTCTTCTTGTAGACGTATACATTTTTCATGAGGTCGACGCCACGATTCCATCGCCGCCGAGAAGAATCCCTTGTGTCCACTGGAAAGTCGCTAATGCAAGAGCGGCTCAACTGGAAAATATGCGTCCACGGAGAGTTACTCTCCAGCTGAGTAGGGAGCATAAGACACCGCTCTAAATTATTATTATGAATAAACTTCCGAGTTAGAGTCATCCGATGCAGCAGAAGCGTTATCTTGATGGAAAAGCCCACCTGCAGCCTTTTGCGGTCATTTTCCTGCAATGGTCGCCCCTCTAATGAAGTGAAGGTTTATCTTCAAAACATGTTCGCAAGATGCAATCATCACCATAGTTCCCTTTGCAACGGAACGAGTGCTGATTACGCCTTCGCTGTCTCAAAAAATGGTCACCGTCATATCCTTGTATACTGAACGTCTCTATTTTAAGTATTTAAAACGCTTCTCACTCTAGCTGCAGCTATATAATCTATGTGCACAATACCATGTTGCCGTTTGGGTGGCCGAGTATTTTCAGCTCAACCGCATATTTCTATCAACCCCCAGACCCGAAAAAAATATTTGGCAACCTTAGAACTTGAATGCACCTCGTATATAGAAAGAACTTTTGTTTTTTTTTGTCTTAATATTAAAATTTGATAATTTTTAAGAAAGAACCGGTAATGGAGTCTAGAATTTTAGAGCTCAATGACCTATTAAAATAACTGGGATATCTCTTACTACTAGCTTGTACATAGCCTATTTTGGCGAAGTAATTTTTGTCCATGAATGTCAAAAACTGGTAACTTTTTGTCACTGATTTTAAAAATAGGTGTTCTATTTCAATTGTTGATAGTTGTCCGGGTTAATGATCCGCATTAGATTAGTACATGTGTTCTCGTTTCCTAAATAGACTATTAATATTCCGTACGGAACACTTATAAGATCACTTCGGTGTCTGTCTGTCTGTCTGTCTGTCTGTCTGCCCGTCCGTCTGTCTGTCTCACACCCGATTTTCTCCGAAACTATTTGTCATAGAAAGTTGAAATTTGGTAATAATATAAGAATTGATGGCCTCATCAGAGCTCTGTAGTTTTGAAAGTTAAATTTTCACTTAAGGGGTTAGTTTTGGGGGGTGGAATCGGAAGTAAAAAAAAAAAAATTACTAAATCATCGAGCTTGTGCAAACACAAGTAAAAAAAAATATATATAATGTAATACTTGCGCACACTTTTCTTTGTATTATTTTTAAGAAATCGTGAAAAATCGCTGTCCCCCCCTGAAAAGTACTGATCAAAAAATTTTGAGAAAATTCTGGAATATTCTTCACGGGGTGTAGATTGAACGAAAATTATCACGAGTGCATTACCTTTAATAATTTATCTGGTATAAAAAAAAGAAAAATTTGAAGGTCATCAGTTTTCGGTAAAGATTGGAAACAAACTTTGTTGAAACTCATTTGGGATGTGTTTTGGAAATCAATGATCATTTTATACCTCCGTAACAAGATTTTTTATTTTAAAAGCAATTAACGTACGAAACACTAATTGCGCAAATTCAACTTGCACTTGACCGGTTATTTTTGGGAATGGGAAGAACTGACGGACATTTTCGAACTTTCCCTTCGTTAGAAGTTTGTTTTAGATCCTACGACTCATCTGACTGCGCTAAGGAGGTTTCCGATGTCATTTTGACTAGTTTGGAATCTTACATCCCTTTTTCAAAGAAATGCCCTTTCAACGACAAACCTTGGTTCGGCCAAAAATGCAAAGAAGCTGTTGCTTCTAAACAGCTTGTCTACTGACAATCCTAACTTCGTATATCTTACCATCTTTTTTCGAATCCGGAACGGATGCAAAGAAATTATCGACGAAACCAAGAAGTCACACAATCAAAAAATTGAAAACAAACGTCTTGCTTGCCCCAACAATTCCAGGTCTACGTTTTGGTCAAATGAGACAAAATACGAACCAATATTTTTAGCCTTGAAATATGTGATTTGTTTGTGTTTAATTTAACAATTCCAGGTCCTTTTGGTAGGTCGCTAAAACTATTAGTCAAAATTTCACTAAATTCACTATACCACCACTCACACGGCCAGATACCAGGTGTACAAGTATGAAATGCGTTTTTTTTTTTCTAAAAAAAAACATGTTAAATTCGGAAAAATGATAAAAAGTGCTTTATTCAAAGTATGCCCCATCGCTTGTTATACATTTTTCCCATCTTTCGGGCAATTTGTGAATACCACGCCAGTAAAAATCTTCCCCTTTTGCTGCGAACCATTCATCGAGCCATTTTTTCACATCTTCGTACAAACCAAAGCGCTGCTCAGCAAGTGCGTAACCCATCGATGCAAACAAGTGGTTGGGAGGAGCCAAGTCTGGTGAGTAAGCCGTATGGGGTAGAACTTCCTAGCTGAGTACTTCCAATGTGTCGCGAACTGGTTTTGCCGTATGTGATGGAGCATTGTCATGAAGAAAAATGACTTTATGTAGCCTCTTTCGGTATTCTGGTTTTTTTCAAGCAGCGAACGGTTCAAATCGGTCAATTGTTGTTGCTAACGTTTAATATTAACCGTTTCCCCAGGTTTTAACGGCTCATAATAGACCACGCACCTCTGGTCCCAACAAACACAGAGCATCGTCTTTCTGCCAAAGCGATTCGGTCTTGCGGTCGATGTGGATGGTGCGTCTGGGTCTATCCATGATTTTTTTTCCGCTTGGGATTCTCAAAATAAATCCACTTTTCACCCCCTGTAACTATACGATGCAAACACGACTTCCTTTTGTACCGAGCGAGCAAAATGTCATACGTGTTTTTGCGCTTTTCCATTTGTCTGTCGTTCAACTCATGTGGTATCCATCTACCGGTCTTCTGAATCTTTCCCATCTCTCGTAGCCGATTGGAAACAGCTTGTTGACTAACGGCCAATTGCTCGGCGAGTTGTTTTTGTGTTTGCGAATCATCTTCGTCCAACAATGCTTGCAATTCCACATCTTTGTATTTTTTTGGCGGTTTTCCACGTTCCTTGTCTGCAACATCGAAGTCACCACTTTTAAAACGCCGAAACCATCGTTCACACGTATCTTGCGATGGAGCATGTTCACTATAAGCTTCTCGAAGTAATCGGTATGATTCAACAGCAGTTTTCTTCAAATGAAAACAAAAAATTAATGCTGTCCGCGAAAGCTCTGGGTTCGGTATAAATTTCGACATATTGAACACAACAACACACTATGCACACACTTTTCCAATTTATTACTCGTGCGCGTCTGACACTTGTTGATAACACAACAAAATGGCGCAGTGTTAAATCTTTATAGCACAAACTGCATTGGTGCACCATCTGTTGTCTGAAATCCGCCTTTCATACTTGTGCACCTGGTAGTAATAATGCAACAACACTAGTTGCGAAAGCCAACTTATTAGCTGAACTCTTTGCTTCACATTCGACTATCGATTTCCAAGGAAAAACATCCCATAGTGCAGTTAAGGATACCCGATATTGTCTTCAGACAGTGTATGATTAAACGTTTTTGAATGAAGCTATAAACCAAAAAAGCTTCTGGGGCTGACGGAAAACCTAACACCAGTTTTCTGTAGACTTTTCAACCTATCCTACTGAAAGGGAATATTTCCTTCTTGCTGGAAATCATAGTTCAGGCGATATCCAAAAAAGGCAAAAAGACGTTGCCAAGCAACTACCGACCAGTCGCACTACTTTCAATAATATCGAAAGTTATGAAAAGGCTATTAATCAGCATTTTCTGAAAGATCTTGAAGAATTGAATATTATTAGCGACGATCAATTTGGTTCTCCTAAGCAAAGATCAACAAGAGATGCACAGCGTGTTCTTGCTCATAAAAAAAAACAGTGATCTCTAATTACGTCATGGAATTTTCTGTTTATTTTTTTCAATTTGAATATCGACTACGTAATAAATAGACCTGCTTTTTCTTGTCTTTCCCTTAAGCCGACGTACATTAGTATTATGCATAATTGGCGATCACTCCTAGAAAAACCGCAGAAATTTCAGGAAGAATTTTCATCAATACCTACTCTGACGTGCTTTTTATAGGCAGTTAGCAAGACTCCGCATGTTTCCATTAATCTGTCATCAATTATCTGATATACTATCAAAACTGGTTGAGTCTTCCAAAAGAATCCGTGGCTCACCGGCTTTTACAATATCACTAAACGCTTAATGAAATACTGTTTTAAACTACTATAGAAGAAAGTTAATATTAGACAAGATGTATCTTTAACTGCCAAATATTTTCTAAATTTATATTTAATAAATTGTATATAATTAGCTATTAAAATTAATAAATATAAATTGTAACACCCCTAAGGTAGCCAAAACTATTCGCCACTCGATTTTCTTGCTACGTGGCAAGGATGTAGGCTAAAGTAACTTTTTGCATATCATTAAAACGCACTAAATGTCGGACTGCATTGCAGTTCGGTCAGATATTTCTACCCGTCATTATCACAACATTAACATTTGAAATGCATGATTAATTTGGTGGGAAACGATTGTATAAATGACGTGAGTTGTCCTGAGTATGGAAGTCTGCTGCATATGGAAAACAATATTTTATAAAGTCATATCCACTGTATGGTATCTGTTAACAGTTTAATTAATTTTTTCACAAAAAGGTAAATCGTATTATGCGGGTACTTTTTTACTAGCTTAGTAGTAAATAAAAAAATAACCCGTCAAGTGCAAGTTGGACCTGCGCAATTAGTGGTCCGTACGTTGATTAATTTTAAGATAAAAAAATTTTTGTTACGGAAGTATAAAATGATCAGTGACTTCACAAAACACATCCGAAGAGTTTTCAACAAAGTTTCTTTCCGATCTTTAGTGAAAACGTATGTCCTTAAAATTTTTGTTCAATCTGTAGAGAATATTCTAGAGTTTTTCAAAATTTTTTGATCTGTACTTTTCGAGATAAGGAGGGGGACAGCGATTTTTCACTTTTTTAAAAATATTACAAAGAGAATTGTGCGCAAGTATTACAATATATATATTTTTGAACTCGTCTTTTTATAGTTTTCATTTAACATCCCACTCGATGACCAGGTAAAAAAAAATGTTCACTTCCGATTTCATCCCCCGAAACTAACCCCTTAAGTAAAAATTTAACTTTCAAAACACCCGGCTCTGACGAGACCATCAGTTCCTATATTGGTGCTAATTTTCTACTTTCTATGTCAAATAGTTTCGGAGAAAATCGGATGTGACCGACAGACAGACGGACACCAGTGATCTTATAAGTGTTCCATACGAAACACTAGAAATATACGAGGCTGGTTTGAAAAGTCCGTGCAAAGTCCGAGAGATGGCACCACCGGCGCGTATCGAGGTCATGTTTAGTTAGTAGCATCTCTTGAATGAACGCACACCAAGTTTCAGCCATATTGGTCTATTTCTTTGTGCTTGGCATTCGTGTGAATCAAGGAAGTCGAGTGATTTTCAAGAAATGGACGAAAAAGAATTTCGTGTGGTGATTAAACATTACTTTTTGAAAGGCAAAACGCCTCAGGAGACTAAAGAGAAGCTTGATAAACATTATGGTGACTCTGCACCTTCGATTAGAACAGTTTATAAGTGGTTCCAAAATTTTCGGACTGGCCATATGGGCACAAGTGACGCTGAACGTTCTGGACGGCCTGTGGAGGTTACGACTCCAGAAATCATTGATCAAATCCATGATATGGTGATGGATGACAGAAGAGTTAAGGTGCGTGAGATTGCTAGTGCTGTGGGCATCTCGACTGAACGGGTACATAATATTATGCATAAACATTTGGACATGAGAAAGCTATCCGCAAGATGGGTGCCGCGATTGCTCACGCTTGACCAAAAACGGAATCGTGTGAAGTGTTGCAAGGATGGTTTGCAGCTGTTCCAGAAGAATCCGGAGGACTTTAAGCGTCGTTTCGTCACTGTGGATGAAACATGGATACATTACTATACTCCTGAGACCAAACAACAATCTAAACAATGGGGAATCTGCACCAAAAAAGGCGAAGACCGTTCCTTCGGCCGGAAAGGTTATGGCGACTGTATTTTGGGATTCGCAAGGGATAATCCTCATCGACTATCTGGAAAAGGGTAAAACTATTACAGGTGAATATTATTCATCGTTATTGGACCGTTTGAAAACCGAGCTGCAAGAAAAACGCCCGCGATTGGCCCACAAGAAAGTCCTTTTCCATCACGACAACGCACCAGCACACACCTCAGCAGTTGTGGTCGCAAAATTAATGGAAATAGGATTCCAACTCGTTTCACATCCCCTCTATTCTCCAGACTTGGCTCCCTCGGACTACTATTTGTTCCCCAATTTGAAGAAATGGCGGGCGGGACAAAGATTTTATTCAAACGAGGAGGTGATTGCAGACACTAATGGATATTTTGCAGACTTGGACAAATCCTATTATTCGGAAGGGATCAACAAACTAGAACATCGTTGGACGAAGTGTATAAGCCTAAAAGGAGACTATGTCGAAAAATAAAAAAGGTTTACCCCAAACACATAAGTAGTTTTTATTTTTGCACGGACTTTTCAAACCAGCCTTGCTACGTGGCAAGGATGTAGGCTAAAGTAACTTTTTGCATATCATTAAAACGCGCTAAATGTCGGACTGCATTGCAATTCGGTCAGATATTTCTACCCGTCATTATCACAACATTAACATTTGAAATGCATGATTAATTTGGTGGGAAACGATTGTATAAATGACGTGAGTTGTCCTGAGTATGGAAGTCTGCTGCATATGGAAAACAATATTCTATAAAGTCATATCCACTGTATGGTATCTGTTAACAGTTTAATTAATTTTTTCACACCAATGCAAATCGTATTATGCGGGTACTTTTTTACTAGTTTAGTAGTAAATAAAAAAATAACCGGTCAAATGCAAGTTGGACCTGCGCAATTAGTGTTCCGTACGTTGATTAATTTTAAGATATAAAAATTTTTGTTACGGAAGTATAAAATGATCAGTGACTTCACAAAACACATCCCAAGAGTTTTCAACAAAGTTTTTTTCCCGATCTTTAGTGAAAACGTATGACCTTAAAATTTTTATTCAATCTGTAGAGAATATTCTAGAGTTTTTCAAAATTTTTTGATCTGTACTTTTCGAGATAAGGAGGGGGACAGCGATTTTCACTTTTTTAAAAATATTACAAAGAGAATTGTGCGCAAGTATTACAATATATATATTGTTGAACTCGTCTTTTTATAGCTTTCATTTGACATCCCACTCGATGACCAGGTAAAAAAAATGTTCACTTCCGATTTCATCCCCCAAAACTAACCCCTTAAGTAAAAATTTAACTTTCAAAACACACGACGCTAACGAGACCATCAGTTCCTATATTGGTGCTAATTTTCTACTTTCTATGTCAAATAGTTTCGGAGAAAATCGGATGTGACCGACAGACAGACGGACACCAGTGATCAGATAAGTGTTCCATACGAAACACTAGAAATATAAAATGTAAAAAAACAGCAGCAGAACTTTAAAAATAATAATCATAGATATTTGTTTTACTTTCTGTATGCAATTCAGCTCATTATGCGGTGTGGAATAAAAAAAACCAATGATATGTATATATTTACATGAAAGACAATAACAATACATACATTACAATAAAGGCTAATTAATTTTTTAGTCTTGTTAATTCCGAACTATAATTCATTTAAAAAAGAGCACTCAGCTGTCGATTACAAATTTGATGGCAAGTCATTTATTTCAGTATTAGTTTTTGACTTCTGATGACCAGGCACTGTCTTCTGCTACTACTGTTTCGCACTTTTACTATAGGGGTCGTTTCACTATTACTATTTTATAGACGTATATACCGTCTGTCAAGTAAGAACGTGACCGCTCGTATTCTTGAAAAAATGTGTTTCGAGAACGTTTGTTGCCACTAATATATTCTTTGGTGTTCTAACGTCCACACAATTACCTTATTAAGTTATCCAATCGCCTCCTACATCAATAATCGCCTGGCATCTTCGAGGCATGCTGTCGACGAGATTTTCTGCATATTCTGCAAATTTTTCGAATCTCACGAAACAACCGAGTCAAAGTCCCCAGAGTCTTTCCTCTGAGCTTTCTCTTTACAAGGGATCAAACGTTTTCAAAAGTGTTGACGTCCAACGATTGTAAGGGCCGCTCGAGTATCTTATTATGGGCCCAAGTGAGCCGCTTCGCAACATGATTTTCGCCCAGCAAAGGTTTCGTCAACGTACTTCGGAATTTGATAACATGATTACGAAGATGTTGTCGAATGACCTGATGGGACACATTCAAATCCTATTTTCTTAATTTTGCCACACCTTGACACAGCGTCAATTTCGAGTCCCGTGAAAAGACACGATTCGTTTTTCGACTTTCGGAGTGACGTTGCCTACCGAGCATTTTAGCAAGTTGTCGACATTTTTCGTTTCGTTAATATGATTTATCCACTACCAAAAATGAATTGTCGCGGACACGTTCTTACTTGACAGATCGGATCGATGAAGGTTGTTACATTCTACCGGTAACTCTTGATACTGGGATTTTGAACGTAGCAGAATAAGTGCTCCCACAGTAGATTGCTGCCACTTATCAGCTGATCTGTTTATAATGGACATTAAAACATTGTTTATTTGTTGGTCGTAATCGCGGTCTTTGCCATATAAAAGCTCTTTTCATTTCTAATTGTTAAAGTTTACGTTCAGCTAAGACAATACTTAGTGGATTTAGAGAATGATGCCCAACAAAGGAAGCTCTAATCATCCCGGTTTTTTAACATGTGTTAACTTCACATAAAAACTTTGTTGTAGCAATAGTTCTGCGAATGTATTCGTGCCATTAGGTCGTCGAAGCCGATATTGACAATTCCAGTAACCGACAGGTGCGCTGAAAAATTTAAACGAACATGGAGGAAATAGGCAATAATGACTGTTATTCTGTTAGCTGTAAGATAATGTTCGATTGTAGTGTGATTTTGTTGCGAATTTCGTTGAGTTTTGAATTTAGTATACATTTTATGTGTTAAAATTATCAAAAAATTGATAAAAATTGTCACGAGAATTCATATATAATCAAAAAAAAAATCAAAAACTAACCCATATATAAAAAAACAGACATGTCACAATTACTCGCTATCTAGATTTAAATACCGACCGCCAGAATTGCACGCTGATTTGGTTTTAATATTAGGTAGACGACCATGGGGACTGATGGAAATCACATAAGCAGTAAGAGGGTGGTTCAATAAATACCCGTGTTAGGGTTGAAGACGCCAATTTTTTTAAAAACATTTTTTTTATTTTTTAACATAGTCCCCTTTTAGGTATATACACTTTTCCCAACGTGCTTCCTTGCCATTTTTTTAACCCCTCTAAAAAATAGGAACTCCCCAAAATACCCTTCTGTCTGGGCAATGACCTCCTCATTTGAGCTGAATTTGTTTCCTGCGAAATTTTTTTAAGTTTGAGAACAAGAAGAAATCGCAGGGAGCCTTGTCGGGCGAATGCGTGGGGTGCGGCAGCAATTCATATGCAATTCATGCAGTTTGGCAGCGATAACTCTGGATGAATGTGGTGGAGCATTGTCGTGGTGAAACAGCACTTTCTTCTTCGCTCACTGGGGCCGTGTTTCCTTCAATTTCTTGTCGGAGCGCTCCAATAACTCACTATAGTAGTCCAGTGATCGTTCTTCCTTTTTCTAAGAAGTCAATGAGTATGATGCCCTTTGCATCCCAAAACATCGTCGCCATAACGTTTCCGGCCAAAGAAGGAGCAGATTTACCGGAATCAACCCATTGTTTTGATTGTTGCTTGGTTTCAAGTGTATAATGATGAATCCAGGTCTCATCGACGGTGAGAACTCGACGCAAAAAGTTCTTCAGATTTCGCTTAAATTGCTCCAAACACAGCTTCGAAGTTGAAAGCCGCACCCGCTTGTTGTCCACGGTGAACAATCGCGGCGCCTATCGGGTCGACAACTTTTTCACAGCGAACTTATCGTGTACAATATTAATTACCGTTCTCGTCGACACACTTATGACCTCTGCTAATTCGCGCACTTTCGTTCGACGATCAGCAAGAATCATGTCGTGAACTTCTTTAATGATTTCCTCGGTAACCACGTCCCCAATATCTGACTGTCGTCATTGATGGCTATGGCATCCAGTTTCGCTATTATCTCCCCACACGTTTTCTCATTCAAAAGTAAATTACTGAACGATACTGCACTTTTTCCATCTTAGCGACAAACACATTACACTACTTACTGAAATGGCTGATAAATACAAACTAACCAATGAATCAATCAATTTTTTGGTGTCATCAGATGACAGCACACGATAGTAACATCAACTTGCCTTAGCAACGCCATCTGTCTTCAAACACGGGTACTTATTGGACCAACCTCGTATATACATCTTAAAGATGCAAATCTTAGATTACCGATCTTTCGGACACTTTTTCATAGTTTAACTCAATATAAAAACGGTAATCATGGTAACAGTTTTAATGTTAAAATATACATACTTAACGTTCAGTTTTTCGATGGTAAAAATAAACTATCTAAATTTTAAAAAAATATATACGAGGATGAATTGACAAGTTCGCGGCCTCACCAAAAAATAATTATAATATTTTTATTATGGTACCCTCAATAAGTTCATACTTTCTTTGGTTGTCACAGTGTAAAATTTTGTTGCTGTAGAATTTGTGGTTTTTAGGTTAGAACGAGTTTAGTGAGACCAAGTGCAGCGTTTTTGGAAAAATGGAAAAAATTGAACAACGTGCGGTCATCAAGTATCTGTTCAAAAAAAGACACCAAAGGATATCCACGATGATATGAAAACAACACTAGGAGGATCTTCTCCGTCATATACCACTGTGAAAAAAAGGTTGCAGAATTTAAACGTGGACGAGAGAGCATCGAAGATAACCCTCGCTCCAGCCGGAGCACGACGTCTACGACTGAAGAAAATATCTGCAAAATGTGTGATCTCATATTGAAAGACCGTAGATTAACTATCAGGGAGATTGCAGACACTATAGGCATCTCGTATGAACGAACACAAAACATCATTGCCAACGAACTTGGAATTTCTAAGGTTTCCGCTAGGTGGGTCCCCAGATTGCTTTCAGTTGAACAAAAACTAATTCGACTCACGATTTCTCGCAAGTGTTTGGAGATGTTTGAGGCTGATCCGCAAGATTTTCTTAACAGGTTTGTAACAATGAACGAAACCTGGGTTCACCACTATACTCCAGAGTCAAAACAACAATCCAAGCAGTGGAAAAAATCTGGTGAACCGACCCCAAAGAAAGCGAAGACAATTCTGTCGGCTGGAAAAGTGATGGCGTCAGTTTTTTGGGATGCTAAAGGTATTATTATGGTGGACTACCTTCCGAAAGGCGAAACAATAAACTCGACTTACTATTACACCCTTTTGCGTCGTTTACGTCAAAGAGAAACGCCTAGAATTACTGAGAAAGAAAGTTTTGTTCCATCAGGACAACGCTCGCGTTCACACGTCTGTTGAGTCTATGGCTCAGATTCGTGATTGTGGTTTGGAATTGCTGCTCCACCCGACTTTTTCTCCTGATATCTGTTTCCAAACCTAAAAAACACCTCAGTGACCAGAAATTTTCATCAAGCGAAGAAGTCGAAGCTGCAGTTAATCAGTATTTTGAAGACCTTGAGGAATCTTTTTTTCAAACAGGTGCGGAAGCTTTGGAAAGTAGGTGGAAGAAGTGCATAGAACTAGATGGAGGTTACGTCAAAAAATAAAAAAATATTTTTCTACGTATTTTATTTTGTTGTCTTAACTAGGCCGCGAATTTTTCAGTCCATCCTCGTATGTTATCTCCTGAAATATGTTAAAGGCATTATTTATGAAGATATTGATAGCCAATTAATGAAGATGACAATTAAAAATTTAGAACTACTTTCTGAATAGATAAATGAATAAACGCTCTTAAACCTAGTAGATATGAAAGTTTCACCCAGTATCCTATAAAGGTGATAATAAAATAAAAATTATTATTTATATAAGTTTACCTTATCTCGACAGCTAGTACTACGTCGTCGTGAAAACTTCGTATTTTGCAGGTTTGTTAATAGCTATAGTAACATTTATTTCATTTATTTCAATTTAGCAAAATTTTAACAAAAACAACAACAAATCACAGTGCTAATGCAAGACCTTAATAAAATATATGCTTGAGATGCGAATTACGATACGCATCACGTGACAGTGTTCCCAAGAATAATTACTTATTAATACTATTCTCATTTTGTTGAAATTAAAACGTAGTGCATTAGAATACGCTGCTTCGATGCTTTTAGTGTAATGAAAATGACGATTGTCATCTCCCTGCATTTATTATTTAGTTCAGTCTTTGACTTTTTCAATTATACTTCGTAATGGAGTTTGTGGAAAATTACTTTGATTATGAGCAGCCATCTTCTTGTGTATTCATTGATCGAAGCGAAGGATACGATAAATTTATAGTGGTGTATTACGGTTTCAGAGGATTTTATTTTGATGGTTAGTTCAGGATATATTTGAAAACTATCGTTCATTTTTTTAAATAATGTTTTTTTTTTGCTTACAGACCTCGATGGCTCTACAAATAGTCTTTCCGCAAGGCGAAGTGGACCACCTGAAAGTACAACAACATACATAGTAAGTACTTATTTTATATTAACGGGATATACCTAGTCATGAAGCCGAAGAAAAACGTTTTTTTAGAAATTTTTTTTAGCGGACCCATTCATTACATACATATACAGTCGGTCCAAAGTCTCCATACACCACCTGCTTCCTATACTATTTTTCTGTTATGTTTAACTAATTAATTGGAATTATGAGAAAACATGTTTAATTAATATTTAAAAATTAACCAACGAGGATTAGTACTAAAAACAACTACGGAACATTTTATTTAGAAGTTATATCATTGTTATAAAAATGTAAACAAAATTAATGTTAAAAAAGTCCTCATAGACTTAACAATTACCAATAATAGTTTGACGGAGTTTAACGGAAAATAACAACTTCGTTTAAACTAATATTTAGTGGGACCGCCGTTGGCCTCTCGTAACTTTTTTGTCATGCTTGTAATCGGCTTTCTAGTAACTTCTGCTGGCATGTTCTTCCATTCGTTCAATATTCTGTTTTTTAATTCTTCTCTATTTGACACATTATGTTTGCGAACCTGTCCTTTAAGTTCCTCCCATAAATGCTCGGTGGGGTTAACATTGGGTGACTGCGGAAGTGTATGAAGCTGCTATCAGACACTTTGGATCATCCATTCTTATACCAAGTTTGCGGTATGTTTCGGATCATTGTCCTGTTGGAAAATGTATCTTTTTTCGAGTGCTAATTTTTGGACACTTTCTCTTAAATTGTGTCTCAAAATGTTCAGATAAACATGCTGATCCATAGTACCATGAATAAAATGTAAATATCCAATCCCTCCTGTGGGCATACATCCCTAAAGCAGAACACTGCCACCCCCTTGTCTCCCCGTGGAACAAATGTTTTTAATATCGAATGCTCTATTCTTCTTTCTTCAAACTTTAGTTCTGCCATCAGGCCCAAAAAGGTTAATTTTAGTTTCATCACTAAAGATTACAGATTCCCAAAATTCAGGAGGTTTAGTAACGTATTCCTTAGCAAAAGCTAACCACTTTTTGCGATTAGCTTCGGAAAGTAACGGCTTCTTCCTGGCTGCACACCCCTTATAGCCTGCCCTGTTTTTGTGAACAAAGATTTTTCGAAAATAGTTCCCGTACTTCTTTTAATTTTGATGCACTTTTCTTGGGATCTATAATTATATATATGGAGTCAGTTTCTTGGGACGACCGGATCGTGGTCGAATTTTATAGGAACCCGTTAATTTATACTGGTTTACACTATACTGAACGGTAGCATGCGACTTTTTAATAATTTTTCCTATATTTCTGTACGATTTTCCATCTTTCCATAAATCAGTTATGATCTTTCGAACTTAAAATGGAATTTCACAATTTATCTCGCTCATTTTTAATACTACTTTGAAAACCCACTGCAAAATTACTAGCAACAAGTGACAGATTATAAAGTATGGCCGAAAATTATTCATTTGTTTTCAGTTTAGCCGGCAATAGATAGCTTGATAAAATGCGGCTGATTATTACGTGTTTTTTTCAATGCAGTTCTTGAGTGTATGGAGACTTTTTTGACATTAATTTTCTTTACATTTTTATAACAGTGATTCAACTTTTAAATAAAATGTTCCGTAGTTGTTTTTAATACTAATCCTCGTTGGTTAAGTTTCAAATATTAATTTAAACATGTTTTCTTATAGTTCCAATTAATTAGTTAAACATAACAGAATAATAATACATAGCTTAAAATATAATTTGTGAAATTTTAAGGTGTGTACGACTACTGGGAGCTGAATCATCTGAACTCAAAGTTTCCAAAGAAATTAGTTTACTAGAGGATCATTCTTGTCTTTGAACGAAGGATGTAAAAAAAATAATCGTCAAATGGCATTGGTTTAAACAAAAACGCGAAAAAATGACGTCATCGCATTTTACATTTGTGCTAATTAAAAATAAAGTTTTTGATAAAATTAAAATTCCTTCGTTCAAAAACAAGTATAAAGAAAATATGTACCAACTTTCATCAAAATTGGTTCAGTGATTCTTGAGGTATCTTGCACACCGCCAAGCGGTTTTCAAGAATAAGTAGTTTCGAGAAAAACTCTTTTAACGTTTTAGATTTGAAAAATCAGGTTGACAAACAGTAATACAAAAATAAATTTTTACCTGTAAATGAATCATCGACTCCAGGGCCATATGCTGAATCGTCATCAGCTATTTGAGCTTCTAGAATACTAATTTGTTCTTGTCTATGACGTGTTCTAGCTTTTTTTGTACTTTATAACAATTATCGCTCGGCCAGATCAACTCGTTCTCCGTCTACTTTATCTGCGTAGTCATGTACATTTCGGCCGCAATCAACTCCCATAGCTATCATTATATTTAACAAAGCCAGTTAAAATATAAACTTTAATAACTGCTACGACTGAATTGCTACAAGTGAACTGCTACGAGTGAACTTTACAACGGTACTGAACAAACTCCCAGTTTCGAGTATAGAACCTCAGAATAGCAGATGTGAATGCCTTTTTCCTTCTAAGAAGAACAATTGAAGAATCTCTTTGTATTATATTATACAAAAAATTTAAAATACATTAAAATCAAGGTACCTACTCCGACGCAACGGCACTTCTTTTAAACTGCTGTAACTTCGTCAGTTTGAACCGATCTTTTGAAACTTACAGAAAATATTCTTAAGATATCATACTAAAAGAAAATGTAAAAATCCAAAAATCGAATATTTTGACCCAGATGACTAGGTATATCCCCTTAAAGGTTACACTAAACGAAATTGTTAGGGCCGGTCTTAAATCTTAATCTTCGGTTAGATAGAAGTGTGATAATCGCTCGTTTACAGTTTATTGGATCATATTTTTATGTTGTTATATTAACCCCAATAACAAGCCAATGACTGTTTACGTATTGTGTATAAGTATTAGTAGATATGGTTAGTAGATCGCAGTATGTTAAATATATAGAGGTCCGGAAATACTTTAGACAGTTCTCTCGAGGGCGTTCTTTAATTTTAAAACTAAGTTCTATGACTACCTGTCTAAACGTACTCTTAATATAGAGCCTTAAGGAACGATTGCACACTAGTGAATTCACTAGAAGTCACTTGTTATAGTCAGTTGTATGAAATTAACTGAGGTCAAACTAGATCTAAAAATAGAAAGGGTGATATCAAATAGTGTCCAATAGACATAAATAGTCGGTATTTCCAGTGTGTGTGCTCTAGGAGTAGAATTACGTCATATACCTTTCAGTTATTTGAAATTTAGTAACGCAAATTAACTGGGATAACTGCATACATCAGTGCATAATAAATGCTGTTACTGCCACCTTGACTGTCAACTAGGTAATAGCAAGTCCTTTTTTCCGTTTCTCTCCGATCAACGTAAATTACCACTATGACGTAATTGTAGATGATTCTTAGAAAATGCGTATTATTAAAACCAAACATTATACCCGTAAATTTTATAACCTTGTTCTTTGTTTTAAGTACTTATAAATCTAAAATATGTTATATTACGCAAAGTTTGAAAGAAGGTCGGTAGATTTTGATTTTGGCTTTAATTTAATTTTAATTGCACAGGTTCCTACTTAAATTCTAAACAATTATTATTTCGTTAGCAAACTTTTGAAGATTTAAGTACTATGAAGTGATTAAGGCCACCTGCTATTACATATTTATTATTGACAGCTATCATTTATGTAACTTTCAACTGAAATATTGCAATCTGACTTTACACTCTTTCTCTTTTAACTTAAATCAGTCTGTTGAAATGACAACTGTAAACCTCAGAGATGATGTTTTAGTTGTCTTTTGGGGTGACGGCATCGTTTTCATAAAAGGTTTCACGTAAAAGGCATTATGAAAAAAAATGGTGTTAAAATGCGAGACTAGGACTTCACCCAAACAAAACTAACACAGAGAAAATGATTCCGAAACATTATAGCTAGTAAAATATTTAGTCACTATATTTATTTCGGGCATCTCAATATGGGCATTCAGAAACATCGCAGTAAATAGATTAGAACAATGAGGGAGGACACTCTTCTATAGAATAGAATGGACAAATGGCCAAAGAGTACTTAACGATATGTTTCTAAAGGTATTAGAACAATAAACATAAAACACAGTAGCGACAGTCCAACTCGGCATCTTTGATCTCAAGGGATTCGAGTTTGTAATGATCACATGACCTGTCGTCATATCGCTGGTATGATGCCCGCGAGTTTTTGAAATATTAAAATTCCTTCTTTAAGAAAAATCCTTTCTGTAGAATAAAAATGAATTTTGCTGAATGAAGGGAAGAAAAAAAACGTGAAAAGTTTTTTTTTAGAAACATTTTTTTTTAAGTTGTTATTAAAACAGATATACAAAAAATCGGGTGTGACAGACAGACAGACACCGATTATAAGTGTTCCGTACGGAACACTAAAAACAGGGAAAATAGGCAAAAAAACAAGGTACAAGATACATTTGGCTTCAACGCTTTTTGCAGGCTATTCATTTAAATATCTCATTGTTGATGTTGGGTGTTCATTTTGAGAATATATCTCAGTACACTTTCAGCCTCGCGCGTATAATGTTAACAGTAATGCTCCTTATATTTCAGTGAATCTCAGTAATCTGGAGAGATTGAAATTAATTATAATTATCATTTTAAGATGAGATCGTCTTTCTTTCGAACTTAAAAATGAAGCGAATACACTTTTTGCTCCATTCTATCATTGGTTAAATCTAATATAAATAATTTTCATACAACTAACGACTTTTCATGCCTGTTTACTACTTACATAAAAAAAATTAAATCCATGTACTGATTTATTCAAACTCATTCGTGTTGGAGAACTTTTGCATGCCCAGATAATAAAACATCTACTGTTTTACAAATAAAATGTATCTCTAATATGAAAACACAATTATCTTAATCTTTATGTAATATATTGCATAATAGAAATAAAGAATTATGAATAAATTACCTTTTAGAATCTTTGAGAAATCTAAAAAAACTAACTCCTTTGGAGATACCACAGATATTTTCACAAGCACTAACCGCACAACAAAACTTCCCCTTGACATCTTTTTTATCATTTATTGTCAATTATAACTTTAAACGAGTCATTTACGTGTTGGAAAATTATTAATAATTAATTTCAGAGCAAGGTATAAAAAGATTCAAATGTAAACATAACTCGCGCCCGCGCTAGCAGCAATGTTTTCTTGGTGTGTGGGGACGCATGCGTCATAAAAAAAAGAATCTAAAAATTTTCTTGAGCGTCACTACTGTGCTTTTTGTTTACTGTAGTATTAGTATTAGAATGAAAGGGCTAGATCAAACAAACCGTCCTTCCAAAATGAGGATTCATATAATATACAGATTGATTTCCGCAGGTGCATACCTCTCAAAGATTAGGACAAACTAACGTTCTTATGCAGATACGCGTATGTCTTCAAAACAGAAATCTATGCCACCCTCACGTGTGGATGGGAGATCACATGTAACCTATTAGGAAATGGAACCGCCCTGATGTCTTTTAAAAAACGGGTGTAAAAGAAGTTGATTAACTTATTACGTAGAAATAACGTAATTCTCGTTACCTGGCGATAATGGGCCCTACGGGAACTAAACACGTTCCAGGAATCCCGTACTATACATAGGAGTCAATAAGAATTACCTAGCCAATATAACGCTATGCGCAGTGCCCAATGCCGGTGCAGATTTGGATAAAATTAAATCACTGTAATTGAGAAGAAGCCGTTACAGAAAAGTTTTTTATAATTTTAAAAAACTGTCTGCGTCTTTAAGTCATGTTTGGAACAACGCAACTGATCACTGCATCTCGAGCAGTTGCTCTTGATATATCCAAGGCATTCGACCGTGTTTGGCATGATGGATTGTTGGCTAAGCTACGCTCTTCTGGTATGTCTGAAAAGTTCTATTTATAGCTTTCAAGTTTCCTCAAATAGCGTTCTTTACCCAAAAAAGGCAAGAAGACGTTGCCAAAGAGCTACCGACTAGTCTCACTGCTTTCAATAATATTGAAAACTATGAAAAAGATTATCAATCAGCATCTTCTAAAATACCATCAATACGACTTTCGTAAGCAAAAATGAACAGGAGATCTTGTAACTTATGTAACACATGTTAGGAACAACGCAATTGAACACTTTACATAATCACGAGCGGTTGCACTTGATATATTCAAGGCATTCGACTGTGTTTGGCAGGATAGATTGTTAGCTAAGCTACGCTTTTGTCTAAAAAGTTCTGTTTATGGATCTCCTGTTTCCTCAGAGAGCTTTCTGTACGAGTAGCAGTCGACGAATTTCTTTTAAACACCTTTACTATCAACGCCAAGGCTTTAACAGTAACCAAGTAGAATTTAACGGTACAAAAACTCAGCTAGCAGTTTTCTTTAAAAAGTTTAACGTTACTAAACCCGTCACTCAATTGCTGCTCCCACATTTGGGACTCGGTTTCCAAACTTACACTGCGTTTGTTGAATTTTATTCAGAGGAGAGCTGTTCGCCTGATTGGAAAGCCAGAACTGATTAACAACCTTGATTCCTTGGAACATCGAAGCAACTTGAGTCTATTCTACAAGTATTTTAATGGAAACTGTTCGATGGATATAGCCCACTTAATTCCCCCAGTAGCGATGCATGCCAGGAATACACGTCGCTCTAATACTTCATATCCGTATAAAGTTCAGCTTGTCACTCCTCATATAACCCTTTTCAAGCAGTCTTTTATATGGAGAATCTCATCCTTCTGGAATGATTTGCTCAGAACTGTATTTCCCACCAAGTACAATTCACAACTATTCAAACGATTTTTGATAATCTAGAAAACAGATATAGATGGTCTTGTTGTACTCTATACTTTTTTGGAGTAGGACAGTCATTTCAAAAAGTGCTTCTCTCGTTCCCATGCGCCCGCTGAACCCAAATTGTGAACTGTCAAGTTGTTCTTCACATTTCTCGTAGAATACGTTTTGTATAATTTTTAATAAAACTTTCAAAGGCGGTTCATAAGACTCATCAACCTGAAGTCTTCACATGATATGGGATTCCGTCGTTATATATCTTGTTGAGTAGTTTTGTGGAGGTCTTTATGTACCTTTTATCTAATACCTTTAGCATTTCCATTGAAATTTCATCAGGGCATGGTGCCTTTTTATTCTTGCTGTTCTTGAGTGCATGTCTAATTTCGGTTTCCAAAATTTCATAATATTCCCCTGTTGTTGGGATTTTTACGTTATTGCTTCTACGTTATCGCTTCTTAAAACCATACAGATGTTATTTCCACTCTTATAGTGGGCATCTTAAGAGTAATAATGCTACTCTGATACATAGTCTCAGTAATGCGAGGGATGATTTATTCAAAATTAAATGTATGTAGGTAAATTATAATGTTAGACACATCCCAATATAATTAAACCGAATGTTCTTGTTTCTAAAAGATATTTAAATTTCTAGGTTGCTGATAGAGATACCCTTACATCAGTGGCAGCTAGGTTCGATACAACCCCATCAGAACTAACTAAACTTAATAGGTTAGCAACGCCATACATTTTTTTTTCCCGGGCAGCAATTATTTGTACCTCTTAGAGAAACTGCTGATAACGAGTCTGAAGGATCTACGCCGGTCGAAGATACTCATGATGATTTACCTCCCGAAGAGAAAGGTAAGTGGATTTAAAAGTTAATGATAAGTGAAAACGTGAAATGCTGTTGAAAAACTTAAAATTCTAAGAAAACGTGGCCTATTACAGCCGGTCAAGTAAGAACATGTCGCGCATTGTTTATTAAAAAATGTATTTATTTAAAAGTTTTTTAGATCATTCGACTGTAAAGGATTGTCATTAAAATGCTAATGGTTCAGTAGTTCGTCCAGTCCCCATCAGCGACGATGATCGCTTGTCACCTTTGGGACATACTTTCGATGAGAATTGCCCGAATTTCCCATGAAAGCTGCTTTACTGTGTACACCTTTTTACTACGAAGCTTCTGTTTGATGTATAACCACACGTTCTCGATTGGATTTGCATCGGGCAAATGAGATGGCCAATCTAGTGTGACGTCATCGGATTCCCCTTTCCACTGGCTACACGTTTTACTTCGATGTTTAGGATCGTTATCCTCTCGAAGAAACCACTTCTTATTTTTATCGGCAGTCGGTACTAATGTTTTCTTTAAATCTGTATAATTTTTTCAGCGTTCAAATTGTAGGTAAAGATGAAGAGTCTCCCAAAACCATTTTCCGAAAAAACATCAAACATGGATCTTCACGGAGTGTTTCACGGTGCGCTGGACCAATGGTTAGATGGTGGGTTATAACATAACCCCAAAATGAAGCTTCATCGGAAAAAATTACGTTGCTTCAGTAGTTCTATGTTTGCCTCTGCCCACACGAGTCGTTTCTCTGTGTGTTTTTCGCTCAGTCGTGGTTGGTTTGATTCCAATCGCTGCTGATATCTGGCCTGATGCGCCGGATCCTTGTTCTCAGTTTCTTGAGCACTTCCACGTAAAATTTATAGTTGATGGTTATACCGAGAGGTACAGACTTGTACAAAAGACGAAACAGAGGTTCACGAAATCGCCCGTCTTTACTCTCTGAAAGCTCGGAGACAACTGAGCAAGCACTCGGTCGGTAGCTGACTTCTCCCACTACCGATTCTCGTCTGGTAGAGTGCGCTGCGACGTACAGTCGCTTCACAATAAAATCGGTGACATTACTTTCGGGACAGACCATTTATGTCCAAAGCTTTTTGCTTTAATTTTTACGCCCTTTGGCGCAAAGTTAATTCAAGATTTCGGGAAAACTTGTTAATAATCATTTTTTAGTCCTTGTCCGACACTTTTCCTCTCGACCCACGTTCTGGTAAATCATCAACATTTTATAATTGAAAATATCGTTTCACCCACTTGCTAACGACAGCCCTCGACTTGCCCATATACTTAGCAGCAGCTTTGGGCGCCATTTTCGGATATTTTGAATGATGACATAGAAACACATCCTAGAAGCGTATGCAGCACGCATGTTCGATAATGTACATATTTTGCAGGGGTGCCAAAAATAACCTCAAAAAGAAAAAAAATCTTTTACCTACTACAAGTTATAGACGACACGTTCTTATTTGACCGACTGTACGTAGAAACTTGTTTAAATAAACCGTTGGCAACAGTGTTTCGGTAAAAGTTAATATCCAGTCATATTTGCTGTCTGGAGATTTATCACTCATTAAACCTAGTTCCTATCGCCCGATTCGTATTTGGGTAACGATAACGAATTTTCAGAAGGGTGCTAATGGTTTTTCTGTATTCCATGCTAAAATTAAATGCCGGAAAGCTCGAGCAATCTGCATTTATCTAGTAATTGCATGTAGCAGAGTTTTTATAAACAAGTCGAAATTTTCATTAAATTATACCTTGAAAAACCCACATACATATATACACATGCACACATAAAGGAAAATAATAAAAGCGCTGTTAACAAAAGATGAGTTTTAGATCAAAATTTTGCGTTCATACTATTTTTTAAGTTATGATATGTGTTCAAATTCAGTTTATTTGGACTGGTAATCTATTCTAAACTAAATATATGACGTGGTTAGTATGACTGTATACATGGTGGACAACCTAATATTTATTTATTATTTTTTTTAATTTTTATGTGTAAAATATATTTTATTTTTCAACATAGTCTCCTTTTAGTTCGATACACTTAGTCCAACGTTTTTCTGTCTTTTGTATTCCATCTAAAAAATACGATTTCTCCAGCCCTTCAAAATAGGCGTTTGTTTCTGCAAACCCCTCATCGTTTGAGCTAAATTTTTTCTGCCGAGCCATTTTTCCATATTCGGAAATAGGAAATAATCGCTGGGGACTAAATCTGGCGAATATGGTGGATGCGGAAATAATTCGTATCCTAAATCATGGAATTTTTCCATGGCGATTCACAAGTGTGCACGCGTTCATTGTCTTGTTGAAAGAAATTTTTTTTCTTCTCCAAATGCGGACGTTCTTCTTTCACAGCATGGTTGAAACGATCCAATAAGTTGACATAATATTCTCCATTAATCATATTGCCCTTTTCAAGGTAATCGATGTGGATTATGCCGTGTGCATCCCAAAACACTGTGGCCATAACTTTGTTGGCCTCCTTTGGCGCCAGTTCGCCACGGAAAATCCACTGTTTGTACTGTTTTTTGGTTTCTCGTGTGGTGTAATGTTTCGTCAACAGTTGTAAATCGACGGCAAAAATCATTCCGATTACGCTTTGACATCCCCAAACATTTTTTTTGAAATTGACATACGTGCGTGTTTATTGTCAGTTGTGAGCAATCGCGGCACCCATCTTGCGGAAAGTTTTCTCATATCCAAATGAGTTGTTAAAATGTTCTGTACTCGTTCAGTTGTATGCTCATAGTCTCGGCAATCTCACTCACTTTCACTCTCCGATCATTTATCACTATATCTTGGATTTATCATTTATATTGTGGTAACTTCATTCGGACGACCTGGACGTTCTTCATCAAAAATGCTTGTACGGCCGCGTTTGAATTCAGCTGTCCAATATTTTATGGTCGATAACGAAGGTTCAGAGTTCGCTGAGTTCCGCTTTTATTTCATCATTCGGTTTCTTTTTCAAAAACAAATATTTTATCACTGCTCGATATTTAGTTTTTTTCCATTGTTGCAAAATCACAAAAGTTGTTCTATTTAAATGGCTGCCACTCACAAACTAAATCACGTAGCGGCTTGAAAATTTGGTAGGATTGTTGTGAAGGGTTATGTTTACGAAAAATATTATTTTTTAAATAGTAGTAGAACTACTTCTGGCCGAGCCCAGATACTAGTCATACAACCCTCGTAACTTTGCTCTTTGAAAATCTTATAAATACCGTTTTTCTTATACAAACAAGTGTGCCTACCATCTTTAGTTCTTACCGACTTATTCTTTAACTTATTGTAATGTGGTAAACATAATAAGTGCCTTATATACCTGTTATGTAAGGATACGCCATCTGCACGCATTCGTCTCAATACACGAACAATCAAGTCTCGTAATTTTTATCTCTAGACTGAATTTCTGTTTTGCAATTCGACAAATCCTAAGCTAAAACATCAAAACCTTTATATATCACTAATCTGTGGATTTGGGCCGGATATATTTTAGGTGCTCTATTTGTTATGTAAGATGTAGTAATAAAAAATTAATATATCTATAATTTTCTATATTTTTCGTGGAACATTAAAACATTGTGGTAAAATGATTGATTATCATGTTGGTTACAAAAAATGCTATCAATTTATTTGGACTGGTAATCTATTCTAAACTAAATATATGACGTGGTTAGTATGACTGTATACATGGTGGACAACCTAATATTTATTTATTATTTTTTTTTAAATTTTAAAGATGCCGTGATATTGAGTAAAGATAGCCATTATATATGATGTGCAGGTAATTGTGTACCTACTATAATAATAACCGTCACTTTTTAACAAGTTTTATACATTATTCCATAAATAGGAAATGAGCATTTTGGCTTGTTTTACCACTTATTCCTGTCAAGTCTTTCTTATCTCGATAGATAGAAGATTGTTGCCAAATTAAATTAAATCCCGTATTATTATCTAATTATTTATTGGCTTCAGTTCATCAAAACGGTCATCTTAATTAAATAAACGCAGGAATACGCTGCTGAGAAATTTGCTTAAATAAACTTAAACAAAACAATCGTGGCATCATATACAGGGTGTTTTCTAAGTTGGTCCTTTTGTTACAAGCCGTAGAATTTACTAAAATTCAGCAGTTCATGTATACAGCCTATATAAGAATAGTTAGGTAGGTATTAAAGAAGATAAAGCCTTCTGACGTTATTGAAAGTTTAAATTTCATTCCTAAAAAATTCTGTAAGCGAGCTACTGATCGTTAAACTCTAAATTGTCAGTACTGTTAATATACTTTCTTTTTCAGTTTTCTTATACACTGGTGAGAAAAAAAAATCGACTCAAACTATATGGCTTCATTTAAGACGAATTGTAGAATTTAGTGTTAAAATATTTTTCCGGATCATTTGAGAGCCCATTCTATTCTCTTTCTAATGATACCAAATTCCATAGCATATCTTTTTTCTAATTAAAATGATTAAAAAGGGAAACAAGGATTGAAAATAGAGGTGAGAAAAAGGAAAAATTAAACAAATTTTAAGTGTAGCACTTAAATTTATTGATAAACACCAAAATTAATATTTTTATTACTGCTTCTAGTCGGTTTTTCGTGGAACGGGTGAGCTTTTTCACCACTGTCTATGGGATTCTTCTCCACTCTTCCGCCATCGCAACCTTTCAATCCCTCAGCGATGCAGGGGCTGGATCTCTGGCTCGAACCCTTCTTTTGAGCGCATCCTACATGTGCTCGATTGGATTGAGGTCAGGACTCCGCGAAGGCCAGTCTAATGTGGGTATTTCCACTTCCGCCAGGTATTGCCGCACAGATGCAGCAGCATGTGGCCTCGCATTGTCGTGCATCACCACAAAGCGGTCGCCAACAAACCCGTAACTTAAGGAACGACGTGTTCCTGCAGGATCTCCTCGATGTACCGGTGAGCAGTTAATCCACCGCTACTAATCTCCTCAGTCCCGGAAACCAAATCGGTTCTCACATCCAGTGAGATTCCTCCCCACACCATGACAGAACCTTCTCCGTAGGCGACCGTTTCAGTAATGCAGCACTTCCCAGGCCTCCTATAGACTCCCTCCGGGACTCGTCGGAGAATAACACGAAGCGCCGTTGCTCTAAGGTCTAGTCGACATGTTCTCGGGCAAATCTGAGCCGCGCTTGTCGATGGGCTGCTGTCAATTTGGGCCCGTTAGATGGTTTTTTCGGAGTTAGGTTAGCTTCTTTAAGTCTTCTTCCGGCTGTCCAAGTCTTCTCGACCACCAATTTGTCGGAGCTCCTGCTGGGCCTCAAAGCCGGTCAAGTGACGATCTCTTAAGAGTTGTGTTGACACTGAAGTGGTCGTCTCGCTCCGAGGTACACCTTCTTCTTTCTGGTCCTGGTCTCCGTGTAATGGCGCCAGTCTCTTGGTAACGTCTGTAGGCTCAGGTGCAGTTGCGCAGCGACTACAGCTTGGCTATGCCCTTCTTACAATAAAGCAATGACTTGTGCCGTTTCTTCCGGGGTATCCATTTTCCGATGACGTAATTAGTGAGCAGGTATAGCAAAGATGTTGACGGTTCAAGTTCCGATAAAGGAATGATAGGAAAATTGAGTTGCATGTGTTTTATGGGGATGAATAGCGCGCAACGAGTATGTTGCTGAACGAGCAAAAACGATTCTATTGAGTAAAACCATTTTAATTAGTAAAACTTTTTGGAAATCCAAATGTTTTTGGTAGTATTAGTAGAAAATCAGCATTCTAATGATACCAAAAATAATACCACTGTTTGAAAATTAAATTCCGGTATCGGTGTTAAATGAAGCAAAATCTATTGAGTCGATTTTTTTTTGCTCGCCACTGTATTTGTTTGTTAAATAATATTTTTTAATTAATTTCCACAGAAAAGAACAAAATAGTTTTGTAAGGTAATAAAATGATTTGGATTGGTTGGATTTTGGTCAATCTAATATGAGAATAGTGTGATGGTGCCGAGATATTACTAATGTATGTGATATTTCTAAGCATTTTCTATCAGCTGAATTTTTGGAATGGCGTGTAATTTCCTGAAAACTTTTGTATGGGCTGTATTTGGCGAAGTGGCTTACTTTATTGAGTAATGTATCCTGCTAAAAATGTCTAAAATAAGAAAATGTGCTATGGACGAGTTTACATTGCTTCATTTAAATAATTTTTAATTTGAAAAAAATAGAAACTTTAAAAAACTGCTTGTTTCGACGGGTAAAAAACTAATTAAAATTAAAAAATTTTGTTTGCGAAATTCATAATTACGGTTTCTACTTCATTAAAAGAAGTCTTACAAAAAAAAGAAAAATCAAAGTAACGAGAGCATTTTTTAAGTCATCTACCAGCCAAACACAGACAGTAAAAGAACAAGAGGTAGATCTCCTATAAGATTTGTAGATCAAATCAAGAACCTCATAAACCTGTCGGTTGCAGCAGTCATAAGAACAGTAGAATGAATGAATCACGACGTTCGGAATCGAACCATGACTGGAGAGAGACACAAAAAAATTGTCTTCATCGTCAAATTACTGTTGCTAGTCTAAGTACTATGATGAAATTTTGTACGAGTTCGGTGTGTTTCGGCATTTTTACAATTTTTTTTTTTCCGAAAGATGAATGAAAGTAATTTTAATTGAAGAATATCCCGACCTATCTTATTGTCAAATAAAATTTTGGTCTAAACAGTTTTGAGGGGGCCGAGATTCAATTCAGGATGACCTCAGATCAAGAACACTAGTTGAAGCAAGAAACTGACAAAAACTATCAGACTTATTGAGAATTATCCGCTGTCAAATGGACGAATGTCGATCCCCGTGCTTGCGAAAGAAGCTAGAGTACCCAGAATCACAGTTTTCAAGATTACATTGCATTAAATAATATTTAATTTGAAAAAAAAATGGCAGCTTAAAAAAACTGCCTGCTTCGACAAGTAAAAAACTAATTAAAATTAAAGACTCTTTTGCGAGATCCTTAATTTTATGTTTTATTAAGTCTTAAAAAAGAAAGAAAAATCAAAGACACGAGAGTGTTTTTTTAAGTCATCTACCAGTCAAAAGTAGACAGTAAAAGAACAAGAGGTAGATCTCCTGTAAGCCTTGCAGACCAAATCAAGGACCTTACAAACATGTCGGTTGCAGCAGTCATGAGAACAGTAGAATTGAACTACGACTGGAGAGAGACAGACCTAGCCATAATAATGACGCCATACAAAAAATTATCTTCATTGTTAAATTACTGTTGCTAGTCTAAATATTTTGATGAAATTTTGTACGAGTTCGTGGCGTTTTGGCATATTTGCAATTTTTTTCTTCCGAAAGATGAATGAAAGTAGTTTGAATTGAAGAATATCCCGGCCCACCTTATTTTCAAATAAAATTTTGGTCTAAACAGTTTTGAGGGGGTCGAGACTCATTTCAGGACGACCTCAGATCAAGAAGACCATTTAAAGCAAGAACTGACAATCAGGCTTATTGAGAATTTGCTGCTGTCAGATTGACAAATGACGATCCCTGTGCTTATAAAAGAAGCCGGAGTACCCAGAACCATAGTTTTCAAGATTGTGCACTAAGATTTAGGACCGCTTTATTGAACGATGTGAGTTGTTTTTTGCACATTATCACAGGCGAACCGATTTGACTGTTTTATTAGGACCCTCCAACAGAGGTCGATGCAATGGTTTCATAAGCACTCTCCACCTCCAAAGCATGTCCAAAAATAGGAATTTTGCTCCTTGAATATATTATGGGAAAAGAGTCTAATGGACAGGTTTATGGAAGGACGATTTAAAACCAGGTACAAGCCATTGAAGACGAAGACCGAATTTCAACATCCACCTTATAGCTCTGAATTAGCGTCCTGCTATGTCTTTTTGTTTAAACATCTGAAAAAAGGGTCCGAAAATTTTCTTCAGATGACTAGTTAAAAACCGCTGTAGCGTTGTTTCTTTGAAGCGTTTATATATATATATATATATATATATATATATATATATATATATATATATATATATATATATATATATATATATATATTTATATATATAGAGAGAGAGAGAGAGAGAGAGAATTCACAATATTGTGAGGGTAACGGTCAAAAGATTTTTGGCCAAATAAAACTCTTAGTTAATAGTCTAGCTTTCGGAATATATTTCTTCCTTCATCAGGACACTCTACAAGCAAAATGGACAGAAAATTTGAGCTAATTAATGAAGCAGATGGCAAAAAAAAAACTGATTGGTATCACTGAACAGAAAATTATAGTATTAAAACTTACTTAACATGAGCTATCTTTTAGGATAAGCATTGTTCAATCAAAAACAACTTGTAAAAAACAAATTTTATACTAAAAAACTAAAAGACCACATATTAAAACTTGTTAAAAGATTACATTGTCTTAATCATTATGGTGCAACATGTGGTTTCAGGAACCGAAAAAGTGCGAGGTTAGAAAATTCCCGGCATTCTTTGACATTTGGCAGACAGTTCGCGTCTGCCAAATTCTAACCTCGCACTTTTTCGGTTCCTGAAACCACATGTTGCACCAGTAATGATTAAGACAATGTAATATTTTAACAAGTTTTAATATGTAGTCTTTTAGTTTTTTAGTATAAAATTTGTTTTTTA
Source organism: Pachyrhynchus sulphureomaculatus (assembly GCA_019049505.1). Classification (NCBI taxonomy): domain Eukaryota; kingdom Metazoa; phylum Arthropoda; class Insecta; order Coleoptera; family Curculionidae; genus Pachyrhynchus; species Pachyrhynchus sulphureomaculatus. The sequence goes on along the minus strand of CM032447.1, from coordinate 68,749,081 downwards.
CAAGTTGTTTTTGATTGAACAATGCTTATCCTAGAAGATAGTTCATGTTAAGTAAGTTTTAATACTATAATTCTCTGTTCAGTGATACCAATCAGTTTTTTTTGCTATCTGCTTCATTAATTAGCTCAAATTTACTGTCCATTTTTGCTTGTAGAATGTCCTGATGAAGGAAGAAATATATTCCGAAAGCTAGACTATTAACTAAGAGCCAAAAATCTTTTGACCACTACCCTCACAATATTGTGAATTCCCTTTTTCACGAGTTGGTCCTGTCTATATATATATATATATATATATATATATATATATATATATATATATATATATATATATATATATATATATATATATTTTTATATATATATATATATATATATATATATATATATATATATATATATATATATATATATATATATTTATATATATATATATATTTTATATATATATATATATATATATATATATATATATATATATATATATATATATATATATATATATATATAACACATGGGCTGAAAAGTCCCGGGCCTAACACATAGATGGCGCTAGTTTTATTGCAGTCACCTTTTTTTCAGTTAATACTAACCTTCAAAAGACAGCTGTTAAAATTTCATGATATTCTATTCATTAGTTTGTGAGTTATTGTGCTAAGAGTGACGCTACTTTTGTTATTTTCAAAACAATGGATCAAGAACAATTTCGTGTTTTAATTTTACACTGCTTCTTGATGGGGAAAAAAAATACCGTTCAAGCGAAGCAATGGCTTGAAAAGTGTTATGGGGACTCCGCTCCATCAGAAACAACAATAAAACGTTGGTTTGCTGACTTCAAACGTGGTCGTAGTAGAGACACCGATGATGCAGAACGCAGTGGACGTCCAAATGAGGCGGTAACACCAGAAAACATCAAAAAAATCCATAAAATCGTTTTGAATGATCGAAAAGTGAAGTTGCGTGAGTTAGCTGACATCGTAAAGATATCAAAAGAACGTGTTGGCTTTATATTGCATGAGCATTTGACTATGAGAAAGCTCTGTTCAAAGTGGGTGCCGCGTTTGCTCACTGTTGATCAAAAACAAGAACGTGTTGATGATTCTGAGCAGTGTTTGGCCATGTTTTAAACGTAACAAACCGGAATTTTTGCGTCGATATGTGACAATGAATGAAACATGGATCCATCACTTCACTCCGGAATCAAAACGATCGTCATCTGAGTGGACAGCAACTGGTGAACCTCGTCCAAAGCGCCCGAAAGCACAACAATCGGCTGGAAAGGTTATGGCCTCGGTATTTTGGGATGTGCGTGGTGTAATATTCATCGACTATCTTGAGAAAGGAAATACCATCAACAGTGAATATTATATAGCGTTATTGGAGCGTTTGAAGGCCGAAATTGCAAAGAAACGACCGCATATGGCAAAGAAAAAAATTTTGTTTCATCAAGACAACGCACCGTGTCACAAGTCAATCAAAACAATGGCAAAACTACATGAATTGAACTTCGAATTGCTCCCACATCCACCGTATTCGCCAGATTTGGCTCCCAGCGACTACTGGCTGTTCGCAGACCTGAAAAAAATGCTCGCCGATAAGAAATTTCGCACGAAATGAAGAGGTTATCGCTGAAACTGAGGCCTATTTTGAGGCAAAAGATAAATCGTTCTACAAAAGTGGTATTGAAATGTTAGAGCGGCGCTGGAATGATTGCGTTGCTCTTGATGGAGATTACGTTGATGAATAAAGCTAATTTTGAACCAAAAAAACCTGTTTTCTTTGTTAGGCCCGGGACTTTTCAGCCCATGTGTTATATATATATATATATATATATATATATATATATATATATATATATATATATATATATATTATATATTTATATTTAATTTCAGATTTGTCTGAAACTGCAAAGAACAGCCTTGTTACGAAGTTATCTAATAATTGTCTCTCATAAATATTTAATAGGAAATAGAACAATATCTTATCGCGTGGAGTTCGCTAGTTATAGCTGCATAAACAATCATAATTTAGTCAAGTTGTAATGTTTTCGTACATTGTAAAGGGAAACGTGTTTAACTGCAAAAAAATAAGTAATTACCTAAAAATTGCACCATATATTAAAAATTCTAAATATTTTATGGTTTTATTGTGCAGTTTATAATGTATGTTTTGTGTATCTTATGTAGTATTTTAACTTATTTAAATCCTGCAACCAGCTAGAACACTTTTCATATGGCTAGTAAGTACTTCAAATAAACTAACACTTTTTTAATAGTTGATTGAATTTAATTTTTATTCGTTGTAATGAAACAATGTAACGTATCTATTGGGGCATTATTTTTAGTGTTCGGTACGGAATACTTATGGAATCACTTCGATGTCTGTCTATTTGTCACAGCCGATTTTCCCTGAAACTATTTGACATAAAAAAAGTTGATATTTGTCACAGATATAGGAATTGATGGCCCAATCAGAACCGTGTAGTTTGAAAGTTAAAATTTTGAGTTCTAGGGGAGGAATGAAAAAAATTGTAAAGTCATCGAGTGGGGTGTCGAATAAATAAAAGCTTGTGAAAACACGCGTTCAAAAATATATATATATATATATATATAATGTAATACTCGCGCAAGCTTTTCTTTATATTATTTTTTTAAAAAATGGCCAAAAATCGCTGTCCTCTCACCCTATCTCTAAAAGTACTGATCAAAAAATTTTGAAAAAATTCTGGAATATTTTCTATACAGTATAGATTGTAACGAAAATTATCACGGGTGTATTACATTTGATAATTTACCTGGGGTAACCAGAAAAGCTATTTGATTTGACAATATGGTGGAGATTTGTTTCGTGGAAAGTTGTGTATTTAACCGGGACTAAGAGCTACGAAATATCAATACGTATTCGATGCAATCAGAATGATGACTTATGACCAACAGATAGGTACCGAGACAAAATAATTTTACTTTATTTGTTTATCATTATCATGTTTTAAACTTTTACTACAGAGATGTATCGTTTCTTATATATTCTTGGTAATTCTTATACTGCAGATGAATGTGTGACTGAATTTCATAGAATACTTCAGCAATCACGGTACAGAACACTAATTGTGCAAGTCCGACTTGCACTTGACCGGTTTTTTTTATTAATTTAATAAAAATTTACGCTGCATGTATTTTTAGTGTTTCGTACGGAACACTTATAAGATCACTTCGGTGTCCGTCTGTCTGTTTGTCTGTCACTCTGTCTGTCCTTCTGTCTGTCTGTCTGTCACACCTGATTTTCTCCGAAACTATTTGACATAGCAAGTTGAAATTTGGCAATAATATAGGAATTGATGGCCTCATCAGAGCCGAGTAGTTTTGAAAGTTAAATTTTGACTTAAGGGGGTTAGTTTTGGGGGGTGAAATCGGAAGTGAAAAATTTTTTTTTTACAAGGTCATCGAGTGGGGTGTCAAATGAAAGCAAAGCACAATTCTCTTTGTATTATTTTTTAAAAAGTCTCCCCACGTTATCTCGAAAAGTATCCATCAAAAAATTCTGAAATATTCTCTACAGGGTGTAGATTGAACGAAAATTATCACGAAAGCATTACCGTTAATAATTGATGTGGTATGGTATATAAAAAAAAATGCAGGGTCATCAATTTTCACTAAAGATCGGAAAACAAACTTTGTTGAAAACTCATTTGGAATGTATTTTGTGAAGACACTGATCATTTCATAGTTCCGTAAGGAACATTTTTATTTTAAAAGAAATCGACGTACGAAACAGTAATTGGGCAAGTATAACTTGCACTTGACTGGTTATTATTTTAGTATTACAAGTCAACGTTAAATTTGATTTGATACTAATAATAATAAATACTGATTTTATCAATATGGTAGATGTCACGATTACGTTAAAACTATTATTGTATCAACACACAGCTTTCGAATAGTTTTAATTTAAGAAATATGGATGATAATGCAAAAATAAGGTAATATTGTATATTTGATTTAAAAAATAGAATAGATAATACTGCATGAAGCTAGAAGCCATTAAGAACTAGAATTTATTATAAATGTGTTAATTAGAGTTTATAAGTTATTTTAGGTTATTTTATAACTTTTTTTTTTATAGAAAATGAAATTATTTAAAATAGAAACCGTTTATTAAATCCACGGCTAATTTCCCTAATTTAAGGTTAATGACTCGCTTGATAGTTAAATCGAAATAGGATATATATAAATCTCTCATACAGGGATCTTTAGTTAGTGGCCTGGTTCTAAAAATTTCGTTATGAACATAAGAACTGGATTTCTAACTTTCGAAAATATATTAGAAGGTGCGGTGTTGCCAGATCACATGGTAATCAGTGGCTAATTTAATATTTGACGTCGATTATTTTGTATTTAAATATTATATATTTGAGTTTAGCAAACTCTATTCCCATTTATAATTAAGGGGGGGCACCATTTCATTTTAATACTGTCCACAAAAGAACGCATAGGAGATGTTTACAGCAACCGAAATATGACGAAATTAATTGTCTGTCTCAATTAATATTGTTAATCCCGCTATATTCTGTTTGCTGTAAACATTTTCCCTGTGCTCTTTGGTTTACATTGTTGTAACATACTGTTGTTTTTAGTTCCGTACGGAACATTTATAAGATCACTTTGGTGTGTGTCTGTCCATCTGTTACACACGATTTTCTCTGAAACTATTTGATATAAAAGGTTGTAATTTGGCCCTAATATAGGAATTGATGGCAATATCAAAGCCGTCAAAGTTAAATAAATTTTGACTTAAAGGGTTAGTTTTGGAGGGTGAAATCGGAAGTGAAAAAAAAAATTTACCAGTTCTTCGAGTGAGGTGTCAAATGAAAGCTTATCAAAGTTCAAAAATATATATAATGTAATACTTGCGCATAATTTTCTTTGTATTATTTTTTAAAAATTCCCAAAAATCGCTGGCCCCCACTTATTTCGAAAAGAACTAATCAAAAAATTTTGAAAAAATTCTGGAATATTCTCCACAGGATGTAAATTGAACGAACATTATCACGAATGCTTTACCTTTAATAATTTATAATTTATCTAATATATAAAAAAAAAAAAATTTCAAGGTCATCAGTTTTCAACAAAGATTGGAAACAAACTTTGTTGAAAACTCATTTGTGGTGTGTTTTGTGAAGTCATTGGTCACTTTATACCTCCGTAACAAACATTTTGTTTCAAAAGCAATCAACGTACGGAACGCTAATTGCGGAAGTCCGCGCACTTGGTCGGTTATTTATTTTAATATTAAAATTTCCCTTTTTTTAAGTGACAAGCTGTAACTTTTAGACGGTACACTTTAGATATATAGAATACTTGCACATTCCTGAATTGTTCATCTTTTATTCAACTTTCGGTTAAACTAGAGGTATAAACTTATAAGTTCCAGGAGGATGAATGAAGGTAAGGGTTAAGAATAAAGATGGTACTAAGGATAATAAGTAGGGAGTAAAGAGGGGTAAGAGTAGGAGGTAAAGACAAATTAGGAGGAGGTAGAGGTAAGAACGGCAAGAATAGATAGAAATAGGACTAGGAGGGATAAGGGTAAAGGTAAGATGAGGAGAGGGATAGGTATTGTACAATTTGGCAGCTTCTGAAGCCGACCGGGCCACTGTCGTTATATAAAACATGTTTAACGAGGAAATATTACGTTATGTTTTCGACCCGGTTCCATTTAATATAAAAGTTATGTTCTATAGAAAAAGATTAAAAATTTTAAGGGGAATACTGAAATTCTTTGAACGACATCGTGAGAAAATGAAATATTTGTTATTATCAGAATTAAATAACCGGCCAAGTGCAATTAGTGTTCCGTTCGTTGATTGCTTTTGAAATAAAAATTTTTGTTACAGAGGTATAAAATGATCACAAAACACACCCCAAATGAGTTTTCAACAAAGTTTGTTTCCGATCTTTGTTGAAAACTGGTGGCTTTGAAATTTTTTTTTTTTATATACCAGATAAATAATTAAAGGTAATGCAATCGTGATAATTTTCGTTCAATCTACACCCTGTGGAGAATATTATAGAATTTTCAGTAATTTCAGTACTTTTCGAGATAAGAGGGGGACAGCGATTTTTGGCAATTTTTCAAAAATAATACAAAGAAAAGTGTGCACAAGTATTACATTATATAGTTTTTTAAACTCGTGTTTTCACAAGCTTTCATTCGACACCCCACTCGGTGACCTCGTAATTTTTTTTTTCACTTCCGATTTCACCCCCCAAAACTAACATTTTAAGTCAAAATTTAACTTTCAATACTACACTCTGATTGGGGCCTTCAATTCCTATATTAGTGCAAAATTTCAATTTTCTATGTCAAATAGTTTCGGAGAAAATCGGATGTGACAGACTCCGAAGTGATCTTATTAGTGTTCCGTACGGAACACCAAAAATACTTATTTAATGCAATACGTAACTTCTTAATAGGTTAATGGTACTAATAGACATATGATTAAAACAGTACTTACCAGTAACAACCGTATTATATAAGTATGCGTCTTCTACCAAATTATATTTGTTTCTAATCATAGATTTCTTAAGGTTTTAAGCAATTGATCATGTTTCACCATAAATACAAGCATATAGTCCATACAGACCACTTACGGATGTATAAATCTTATAGCAAATTATCAAAACTTCATTATTATAGATTCGCCAATCTATTACATTATAAGGTTTTTCGTACTAAACTAACTTAATAAATATATATATATATATATATATATAATATATATATATATATATATATATATATATATATATATATATATATATATACTTAGAGTGTGTGTTTAAAATTGTGCGAAGTAAATAAAAGAGGTTTTTTTACTAACTAGACCGTAATTCCCCACCGGAAACGATAAGATTTTATTGTTTTGACGTGTTATCATTATCTGACTATTTACGTTTGATGTTCCTGAATTGTCAACCATGTTTCATTTTTCAGAACTGTTGGATAACCTACGCCCTGTCAGTCCAAAACCTGGTCATGTCGAACGGGTTAGAACGCCATCGTATAACCAAGGTTCATCTACCGAACATGAAGAAGAAACGACATCAGTATTTCGAGAAAGGTTCCTTAAAATTAATGTACGCCATATTACGGACGGTGAAGGAGTGGTTAGTGGAGTATTGCTGGTTACCCCTAATGCTGTGATGTTTGATCCTAATGTGTCAGATCCATTGGTGAGTGTTTTTTTTTTTGGTTTTGTAAGATTAGATTTAATACAAACCATTAGTCACTTTATATATATGTTAATCGAATACTTATTGCTTTTGGGTGTTTAATATTCTTAACCTTATTTAGTTCATAAACTTGTTGAATATCTTCATTTCATTTTCAAAAACATGAATAGTTTTCAAACCATTCTTTCCTACTCTACCGGCGGTAAATTAAAAATTACATTGATATATTTGTCAATATTTCGACATATATTAAGTCATCCTGTGTGTATAAAAGGACTAGGATTAATAGGCTACGATCGTTCTCGCAGGTTAATTGTTGTTAAGATCATTGGAACCATTTGTGAAATCTAATGATGGATAAGATTTTATTTACTTAACATAACATATACTTAATATAATTAGAGACCTATTTTTAAAAAAATTAGAATATCTTCTCTTTTATTGCATTTTTTTTTATCTTAGAGTTATTTTATGTTTTTTTTTTTTTCACTGGTATATATTCTGTTTTTATAAATCTGTTATAGACAAAAAATGGAGGTTTTTATATATGTTCTAATTTACGTGTAATTATTATTATAAATATAATTTTAGGTATAAGTCTTTCGTTTTAATTTTCTTTTATAACTAAAACTCTTAAGGCTTTTTACAAATTTATTTTTTTCATAAATTTTGTTTATATATTTCGATCGTCCCATTTGTAAGTTTTTCAGTATTTGTGAAGTTAGAGGGGCTGTGATTGTCGGAATACTGTGCTATTTTATGGAGAAATGAAAGATACTTTCATTTCTCCATTTTTTACAAATTTTTCTTACAAACGAAATATCTCTCGAATATAGTGAAAATAAGGCTGAACCCTTACTGGTCCATACCAACTAGTGACAGTAAAATGTATTTTCATGATTGATTTAGAGATGACAATTTATCAAAATGGCAATTTATCATTGCATAATTTTGAAAAATTTCTGCATATCTGTCATTTTTAATTCAGTTTTAAAACTGTCAAATCTTTAGAATGGCATTTATAACACTGCAAGAGTTTAAGAGTGTTGGTTCTATGTTTTATTTGTAAGTTATATTCTTCTTGTGTAAAAAGTTCTAAAAAATTCCTAATTCCTTTTTTTTAAAAAAAATATACTTGATGATGGTTTTTAACTTCGAGAGCAAAATGTAGATCGATCCTGTTTATACTGACTTCTCGAAGGCCTTTGACAGGGCAAATTTTCAGTTGTTATTGGCGAAGCTGGGGGCTGTGGTGTTTTATCCTTCATTTGTTGGAGAACTTCCTCACGGGCAGGACATAGAGTGTCAGGGTGAATAATTTTATCTCTGCGCAGTTTGAAGTTCTGGTGGCCCTCAGGGGTCTCATTGTGCCCCACTATTGTTCAATTTGTTGATGAATGACGTGGTGACTGTAATTGAGCCTAATTAACCTTAAGTTGTACAGGGGTATCGAGCAGTGGGGGGACCCATTGGGACTCCAGAATGATTTGGACGCCCTTTGGGTCTTGTCTCAATTTAACAATTTGTTGAATATCAAAAAGTGTTGTTGCATCAGTTTCTTTAAGGGTACTAGAAAATTCAACACTGGCTATTCAATTACTGATAGGGCTTTGCAGCATGTCATAGTCATCAGGGATCTTGGAGTCTGGTTCGATGAGAGATTGTCCTTTGTCGAGCATATTTCTAGGATAAGCCTGCAAAGCTTGGGTCTCCTGGATTTTGTGGCTAGGAATTGTGGTGAATTATCTGTGGATATCGCCAAGTTGTTGTACACCTCATTGGTGAATATTCAACTATTGTTTGGTCGCCCCACTATCGAGTTCACATTGACACTTTTAAGCGTGTACAAGTTCCTTTGCTTTGCGGCTAATAAGCTTAATATTAACTTTGATCATTACCATAGGTCTCATTGTGCTCCCACTATTGTTCAATTTGTTTATGAATGACGTGGTGACTGTAATTGAGCCCTAATTAACCTTAAGTTGTACAGGGGTATCGAGCGGTGGGGGGACTCATTGGGACTCCAGAATGATTTGGACGCCCTTTGGGTCTTGTCTCAATTTAACAATTTGTTGAATATCAAAAAGTGTTGTTGCATCAGTTTCTTTAAGGGTACTAGAAAATTCAACACTGGCTATTCAATTATTGATAGGGTTTTGCAGCATGTCACAGTCATCAGGGATCTTGGAGTCTGGTTTGATAAGAGATTGTCCTTTGTCGAGCATATTTCTAGTATAAGCCTGCAAAGCTTGGGTCTCCTGGATTTTGTGGCTAGGAATTGTGGTGAATTATCTGTGGATATCGCCAAGTTGTTGTACACCTCATTGGTGAATATTCAACTATTGTTTGGTCGCCCCACTATCGAGTTCACATTGACACTTTTAAGCGTGTACAAGTTCCTTTGCTTTGCGGCTAATAAGCTTAATATTAACTTTGATCATTACCATAGGTCTCATTGTGCTCCACTATTGTTCAATTTGTTTATGAATGACGTGGTGACTGTAATTGAGCCTAATTAACCTTAAGTTGTACAGGTACTGGGGTATCGAGCGGTGGGGGACTCATTGGGACTCCAGAATGATTTGGACGCCCTTTGGGTCTTGTCTCAATTTAACAATTTGTTGAATATCAAAAAGTGTTGTTGCATCAGTTTCTTTAAGGGTACTAGAAAATTCAACACTGGCTATTCAATTATTGACTACTATTGTTTGGTCGCCCCACTATCGAGTTCACATTGACACTCTTAAGCGTGTACAAGTTCCTTTGCTTTGCGGCTAATAAGCTTAATATTAACTTTGATCATTACACTTGGAACTTGGACACTTTGGAGGTGAGGCGGATGGGATTTGATTTGTGCTTTGTCTTCAGAGTTATCCATGGATTGATAGACTGTCCCCGTCTCTTGTCCAGAATAAATTTTAATACCCGCTGTCGTAACTTGGGTAACCTTCAACCTTTTCATATAGCATTTCATTCCACCAATTATGGACAACATTCTCCTATCGATAGAACCCTCCGAAATTTAAACAACTTGGACATTGATTTATTTAGGTGCACTCTGTGTGGCTTTAAGGCACAGTTATCTAGTTTAATTTAAATGGCTATTCACTCCTGTAGTCTGTATATTGTTGTGTTATATTATATTTCTAGCCGTGCCCGCGGCTCCGCTTGCGTGGACTTGATTCACTACTATCGTCACTGCTTATTCCTTATGTTACCTAACATAATAAAATATTTGCCATTATTTCCTCTTATCTCCCATTATTTCTCCTTATCTCCCATTACCTCAACATAATTTCCATTATCTAGGCTTATCTCTGCTTATCTCTCATTATTTCTCCTTATCTCTCACTATTTCTCCTTATCTCCCATTATCTAGGCTTATATCGACTTATCTCGCAATATTTCTCCTTATCTCCCATTATTTCTCCTTAACTCCCGTTATCTCACCATAACTCCCATTATCTAGACTTATCTCTGCTTATCTCCCATTATTTCTCCTTATCTCCCATTATTTATACTTATCTCCCATTATCTCACCTGATCTCCCATTATCTAGGCTTATATCGAATTATATAGAACATATGTATAAATTTATAAAAACACGTAAATCGGATAAGTGGTTCTCAAGTGATAAGCGCACTAACGGACAGACAGACAAACAGAGAGACGTTGCATTTTGTATATATTATATTCTTTGCAACGTGATATTGTTCCATATTTAATGGTTTAGGCAGTATATTGCAAGAGAACGCGCGAGCGCAATAAAATATATCCTGTAACCTGGCCAGAGAACATACGTATATTTTAAAAAAAAACGCACGTAAATCGGATAAGTGGTTCTCCAGTGATAAGCGCACTAACGGACAGACAGACAGAGAGACGGATAGACAGACAGACAGAGAGCCAGAGAACGTGTGAGAGAATGTATGAAATAAAAAAAATTACGTAAATCGGATAAGTGGTTCTCGAGTAATAAGAGCACCTACGGACAGACAGACAGACAGAGACGTTGCATTTTATATATATTATATTCTTTGCTACGTGATATTGTTTCATATTTAATGCTTTAGGCAGTGTATTGCAAGAGAACGCGCTAGCGGCAAACTTTTCTCCGACTTGATTCACTATTATCGTCACTGCTTATTCCTTATGTCACCTAACGTAATAAATTATATCCTATAACCTGGACAGAGAACATATGTATGTTTAAAAAAAAAGCACGTAAATCGGATAAGTGGTTCTCCAGGGATAAGCGCACAAACGGACAAACAGACAGAGAGACGTTGCATTTTATATATATTATAGATATCCTTTGCTAAATGATATCGTTCCATATTTAGTGGTTTAGGCAGTGTATTGCACGAGAACGCGCTAGCGGCAAACTTTTTCCGATTTGATTCACTATTATCGTCAATGCTTTTTCCTCATGTTACCTAGCGTAATAAAATATAGCCTATAACCCAGTCAGAGAACATATGTATGTTTAAAAAAAAAAGCACGTAAATCGGATAAGTGGTTTCTCCAGTGATAAGCGCACTAACGGACAGACAGACAGACAGAGAGACGTTGGATTTTATATATTTTATAGATATAGATTATTATTATTATATAACCTGGCCAAAGAATCTATGTATGAATTTAAAAAAAGACACGTAAATCGGATAAGTGGTTCTCGCGTGATAAACGCACTAATAGACAGACAGAGAGACATTGCATTTTATATATATTATAGATTATAGATATTCTCTGCTACATAATATTGTTCCATATTTAATGGTTTAGACTGTATATTGCAAGGGAACGCGCTAGCGGCAAACTTTTTTTTCCGACTTCATTCACTATTATCGTCACTGCTCATTCCTTATGCTACCTATCGTAATAAAATATAGCCTGTAACTTGGCCAGAGAACATATGTATGTTTTAAAAAAAAAGTACGTAAATCGGATAAGTGGTTCTCCAGTGATAAGCGCACTAACGGACAGACAGACAGAGAGACGTTGCATTTTATATATATTATAGATTTTTATACTTATTAGTATTGTCACTGTTATGCACTGATTGTTGTTGCCAACTTGTAAATTATTTTATTTTCCTACTATAAGTTTATAATTTGTAAAACTGGGCTAACCCGTGACTTTAATAAACAAAATAAAAAATATCTTCTAGGTTATTGAAAAAGGTCCCGAAGCTTATGGTGTAATTGCTCCGATGGAATTTGTAGTTAATGTTGCCATTTACAATGACATAGCTCACATGCGAGTCGGTCATATGGAGAGCAATATTAACGAAAAGGCAGAGATTTACTACCCGAAAGGTGAGAAAGAACCGGAACCCGAATCACTTTTGGTTAAGGATGAGACATTTCCTGAATTAGGTGAGTTTTTTTTATTGTGATGTCTGGTTATTTCTGAACGTTTCTGGATATGTATAAAAATAATTAATTGGCATCTTTCTCAGTGGAATGAACTAATATATTACGCTACTGTTATGATTAACACTACATTTGATACTAAATAAATACATCCTCTTAAACTCTAGCTTGAACGTAAATACACGAGATGCAATTTAATGCATATTTTTGTATGTTTTGTGTTTGCCTTTGTTATCTTTGTACCGTAGTATATCTTTATAAATTAAATTGCTAATTCCATCGTATAATTAGAGTTGGGTGTCGTCAATTGAATGGTCAGTTTGACTAATCTGGACTACATAGTAAGTCAAATTAGACTGAAATCTGTCTTTTTCTTTGTTATTATTTGGCTGTTTTCTCATTTAAGTTTTCATTTATTTCTTTTTAATGCGTGTAGAAAATTTTTATTTTGTGCATCTCTAACAATGAGTATGTAGAGTTTTATTAGTTAAGTTAAAGATAACTTTTTTACCATTTATTTTATTGATAATATATTAAGATCTAAATTTGAAAATGCTAACATTTAGACTTGTTAGTTACCCAACTCTATTTTTAATGTAGTTATTTTGTAAGATTGCTTTTTTCTTACTATATTACGTGTGTCAATAATTTTATTTCTTGTCTTTTATAAAATCATCTTTTTCTTGCAATATACTTTTATTTGTTTTTAACTTTATATATCTATATACTCGAATCATACCTGTGTTGTCTAATATATATTTATTTTGTAAAATATATTATTTCAGTATAAGTGTCGATACATATCATAGCATTTGAGTCACATAAAATCAACTTTTGCATAACATATATTGTTATTTTTTCATTTTTTTCTTTGAGGTAGAAAGTGTGCATTACTGCTAACAAGATTTATGGGGATATGCCTAGTCATCTGGGTCAAAAAATTCAATTTTTAGATTTTCATTTAGTATGATATCTTAAGAGTATTTTCTGTAAGTTTTATAAGAATCGAGTAAAATCGACACAGTTATAGCAGTTTAAAAGAAGTGCGGTTGTGTAGAGTTTTCAGAGCAGGTAGCGAGCAGCTGCTCTCGGGTTAACCTTCGCCGACCTTAACTCGATTTTAATGTATTTAAAATTTTCGTTTATAATATGATACAAAGAGATTCTTCAATTGTCCTTAGAAGGGACAAGGCATTCACATCTACTATTCTAAAGTTCTATATTCGAAACTGGGAGTTTACCCAAAGATCATTCCTAATGGCAACAAAGTTGTTGAAATGGCTACTTATATAGCTGCGTGTATTTTTAATGAGGGGCAATGGGAGTTATTGTGGCCAAAATGCACATGACTACGCAGCTAAAATAGACGGAGAACGAGTTGACCTAGCCGAGCGACAATTGCTACAAAGTACAAAAGAACCTAGAATGCGTCAAATTAGTATTCTAGAAGCTCAAATAGTTGATGAAGATTCAGCATATGGCCCTGGAGTCGATGATTTATTTACAGGTAAGAATTTATTTTTGTATTACTATTTTTTAACCTGATTTTGCAAACGCGTTTTTCTCGAAAATACTTTTTCTTGAAAACGCTTGGCGGTGTGCAAAATATCTCAAGAAGCACTGAACCGATTTTGATTTGGTTATATATTTTCTCTATATATATAGCTTATCTTTGAACGAAGAAATTTTGATGTTATCAAGAAGTTTATTTTTAATTAGCAAAAATGTAAAACGCGGTAACATCATTTTTTTGCTTTTTTGTTTAAACCTGTGCCGTTTGATGACATTTTTTTTTATTCTTCGTTCAAAGACAAGATTGTAAACTAGTAAACTAATTTCTTTAGAAATTTTGATTTCAGATGGTCCAGTTCCCAGTAATCGTACACACTGGAATGCTGCGGGTCGCAGGGGAACGAGTGTAGCGCCGCCATTTTTTTTTTTAAATTTAAATTTCTCAAATTTTATTTTAAGCTATGTATTATTATATAAAATAAAAACCTGAGTTATATAATGTATAGTTTTGCTAAAAAAATCCTAAAAGAAAAGGCTTTTTTTTGCTCCATGACTAGGTATATTCCCTTATTTATGTCTACTGTCAGTACTGAGTAAATAAAAGAACAAAGCAAACATCGATTCTAAAATAATCACCTCAGCATATACCGCCCCCCCCCCCCCCCACATTAAGTAGGTATCTAATAGTTCTGTCATTAAACTATATAATGCTACAATAAAGTTAATTGTTTTTTTCTTTTTGGAGACCTCTAAAGTTATTATAGAAATTGCAGTCTGGCACCTGGCATTCTGTTATTGGCCTAATGTAGCCTTTGTTCTTTTTAAGTTCTATCGATGTGTGTTAGGCGACGTTAACAAAAATACGCAGTTTTGCAGTCCTATTTTTATATAACGAAAAGATTTACGGTACTTTGGTCAAAACTTAGCCGCTCATAGTCCTATATAGACTCAAATTGACCAAAAACCTTTAAAAATGCCATTAGTGGACATAAGCAAATTTGATATGTATTCATCGACCTATATGATTGTTAAAATAGTAGACAAATGTCTTTCGTTCGTAAAAAATATTGATACGTTTCATAAGCATAATAATATTCAATCTAATCCAATAATAGAAATCAAAAATAGCTACTTTCTCACTCTTCTTTTGTATTGGTTCGTTTACATGTATTTCTAACAATACTGCTATAACAGTACTAAATGTTATGATAGCATGAGTTGTGTATTAGCCTAGAGGTCTTGTCCGTAGTGACCGGTACTGACGATGCTGAGTCTGTATGTTCATGTACAGAGCGTGAAGGAGACGCCTTTCCGAAGGCCTTCGAAAGGGACCTCGTGACGCCTACGAATCTGGAAGACTCCGAGCACGAACAAAGAACACTGGAGGAACGTCGGAAATCGTTGTTGGATCATCATTGGCCTATGACGTCACGCGAGAGGCAGTAAGTATTTTTTTTTTTGTTTAATAACGAAGCTATAGTGTACGAATCTTTAAAATTACAGTTGAAATTTATTTTGCCTACTGGCAAACACGTTAAGTGGGAAAGGGAGGTTTGGAGTAAATAATGTAACGCCGATACTTAAAAATTTAGTTGCTATGGAGAATTTCGTTGTGGATATGCTAAGATACTTAAAAACATCTTAGAACCTATATGGTATAAGTAAATAACCTGGTTTCTGCTGAATAAGGCGACATCGTACACTTTTAATACATCTTTGCCAGTTATTCGCGAAATTTTTTCGAATAAATTGATTACCGAAGGACGAAATGTAAGTTGGCCTCCATGTATCCATGATTTGACGCCAGTACATTTTTATCGTGGGAATATATTGAAACTAATGTTTACAAAGAAAATCCTGCAAGAAATAGCCGAGATCACGGCAACGCTATGCCGTAATCAGGAATATCACTGCTAGTTTAGAAAAACTCCGAGAACGGATTTGATACATAATAAAGGTTTTTTTATTACAAATAAAATTAATTGTGTTTAGGGAGTATTCTGATCTAACGGTCGAGATTTTATGTCATTTTTGTGATTTTTTTTGGGAGAAAAGTATAAAGGTTATTGCAAAATAGTTTTTTAAAATATGTTTACATATGTTTGAAATATATTTGCAAATTTCTATACTACTAAACAATTACCAATAATCAGTGTTAAGAATATATTAAAAGAATGCCAAGAAAAAAACGGTGCTCGATGGCATCCATGATTTCAGCAGTTGTATTCATCTGAAACAAAAAAACAAAGAGATTCTGAATTAAGAGGGATGTGGCTACAGCCGATACCAGAATGAAAAAAAAATCGTGAAAATGTAAAAAATGGCACCATGTAGAAAAATGAATATCGATTTTTGACCTTTTTTTTACCTTTGAAAGGCTGTAAAAAAATGCAAAACAAAACATTTTTATTTCATCTTGGTAGGGGTTATAGCCACATATATGCTGAAAATTTATACACAGGCACGGCTCAATTGCTCAACTGGTTTTTGAGATATCATAGTCGCCAATTTGCGAAAAATTGACTTCGAGAAAAACGCATGTAAAGTTTTGTGTACTGATTACACAGAGATACTTTTACTTACGATCAATCACCTATTTCAGACCCATAGAGTAACTCTTGTTGCTTAAAAGAAATCATGCAGATCATCATTCTTCTCTTTGTTGTGCTCTTTCTTCTCGAGCGAAGTCGGACTAGCGCCGCTCAGACCGAATGAGATGAGCGCACATGTACTCGTGGCCTTCCTATATAGTGCTAGAACTTTATTAATCTTGCGAATTGAGCGAATTGGTTTTGCAGAACTATTATCCATACTAAATATTTGCAAAAAAAAAAATTGATTTTTTGAACCCGCTAGATCAGAATACCTCCTAATGGGACACCTTGCACTATTATCATTTCAGAATTTGATGGACTATAACTCATAGACCGGCTATCCCGACGAAGAGTATTTACCTCAAATAAGTTGAAGATAAGTAATTTCTGGAAAAAACCGCAAAAACACATAATAAGATCGACCCAGGGTGATGTCTTTAGCCACTTGCGTCTAGGGTGTTTGTGTTTTTGCCTTTCGTTATCCCCTCAATTGCTTCGAAGGACCCTCTCTGTATATATTTTTTTCTAATGAATAGAACTTTTGCATACGAATTCAAGAGCCGATCAAAATTGATATGGATAACTAATCGGGGTAGATATGCCTCACATATACAAATATAAAATAAGAGAGATGAAAAAATATTACGCTTGTGTATGTTTATCACCATCAAAAAGACACATTTTCAGGTCACTGTTACAAATTACTATTTCATGTATTCAGCTCTTGTCTTTTTTCCATGCTCAAAAAGTTGTTGGGGCAAAAGAGCGACGAGTATTCCTATGTAATTTCAATCCAAAGTGATTTGTGCTCAAATTGTGCTTTGGAAGAATTAGATGTGATTCCGTGCAACACCTTGGCAGAAAAAATATAGCTATCGCTACAGAGAGACAAACAGGTAAAACAAAACGTCCCCGCAAAATGAAGTCGGCCGATTACTGCCGGCACCTTAAAATCTGCCTGACCGGGCTTCTCAAAGATACCGCACAAGTAGAAGTTGTAATATGTGTAACAATAATAGAGACAAATATGCGCGGCATCTCTGAGAAACTTGACGAGGCACATTTTAACGTGCCGGTGGTATCCAGCCGGCTTCGTTTTGCAGCCACGTTTGTTTCAGGTGTTTGTCTGTATGTAGCAATAGCTATATTTCCTGTGACGTTGGTAATTTCTAAGTAGGCCACAACCATTTACGGTTTGATACGTTTATTTATTAAGATTCCTTTACAACTTTTAGGAAATCAGGAAAAAACTGCATCGTAACACGAACGCGTGATACAGAGACAATCACATGAATCAGAGAATTAAATTACTCAATTCTTTTCGTCAAAATATTTGGCTTATGCTACAATTGTGAAAGAATCGTAAAACATAGACCTATCAAACCTTGTATCGTTGCTTCGCATTTAAAAATACATAGTAAGATGCATTGACCAGAAATTGAGGGAAATAGCTCTGGGCGAGAAAGTAGAAACAAACCTTGGTATGAATAAGCCTACTGGTGAATCTTCTTACGTGTTATTTTTATATTTTATACAGAAACTATTCCTTTTCGAATTATTTGTGGTACATACTTGTCGTTGGAATACCCCGTATAACCTTTATGTCTGAAATTACATTTTGATAAAACGATCATTTAAAATTTCCTCAAGGTCTATCGATGTTGATGAAATTCCGGCGATTTCAACCTCATTCCACGAGGAGCACATTGAGGAGGAAGATCACGAAGTTGAAAATAATGAAATAAATAAGGAAAGCTGTCACGATTCGGGAATTGATATTAGAGAAGCTACTATACCACCGGTAATTCAGATTCCTATTAAAGAGGTAAAGCTTGTTTTTTATTTTATTTATTTTTAATTTTTTACATAATTATTACACTGCAGTATTTTTTAGATTAGATATCACAATCCTTTTTTTAACTATTTTTTACCAACTTGGAGCTTCCCTAATTTTAGGTCTCATTGTGAATATCATCATAATATTTTCAATTAACATATGATGGCACTTAAAATTATATATAAATCTAGAGAAACCCTGAAGCGATGATGGAAATGGTCATCAATTTATTAATTTTAATAAAAAGGAATGACACTAATTGCTTGGCAAAGGAAATGATTATTAAATTTGAAGTTTCATAGTGTTTATGTTGTTAAATTTTTTGAAACATAGCCATGTTGTTCTCAGGTTTATTATTGTTTAATGTTCCTCTCAGAATCTACAATCCTAAAATCTATTAGCTTGTTAGTGGTAATTGTTTTTATTACAATAATAAGACAAAATATTAATACTTTTATCTAGAACATGGCCCTAATATTGTTCCTACTTATTGTCAAATAAAATTACGAGATAAGACAGGTAAAATAATAACTGACAGGAAGAAAATAACGGATGCAATAAAGAAATTTTACACAAAACTCATTTCTCGACTATACCAAATCCAAATCGGCAGCAAACACATATTCTTAACGTTGGCTCGGAAGAATTTCCGTAGGTAAGCCGAAACTGCTTTGCAACAGATGAATGAATTGATGAATATTGAAAATGGGAGGAAATGGAACTTTTTCAAGCAATACGATATTACTCAACGAATGTATTGAAGAACAAAGAATACCTGTACATTGGCAAAACAGTGACGTCATACTTTTACAAGCTACTTACTAAAATTGTCACAAACCGTCTAACAAATAAGTTCGATGACTACCAACTAGTCGAACAGGCGGGCTCTAGCAGAGAATTCGGAACAACAGATCGTTGACGTTCCGCCTTTTAATAGAAAAAACGACCGAATATACTATTATGCTGCACCTAGCTTTCATCCATTATAAGAAGGTGATATTAATTTTGTAAAAAAGACATAATCCCATGGCCTTAAAAAGATAAGTGTACGAGAGCTGCATACTTCCAGTAAGTACGTATGGGTCGGAAACCATGGCCCTTACAAAAAATAGTCTTTGTCGACTTCAACGTACTCAAAGGGCTATGAAAAGACAGATGTTAGGTGTTAGTTTACGAGAAGAATTACAGATATCAGTGAAAGAATGGCAAAATTAAAGTGGCAATGGGCGGGCCATGTGGCTAGAACGAATGATGGTAGATGGACAATAAAATTAGTTAAATGGAGAGACCTTGGGAGAGCAGACGAAGTGTCGGAAGACCGATGAAAAGATGGACTGATGATATCAAGTTGATAGCAGGCAGTAGATCGCTCCATCTTGCACAGGATAGAGATAATTGAAAGAAATTTGAAGAGACCTATCTCCTGCAGTTAAGCAGCAGTGGCTTATAAAGAAGAAGAAGAAAGAAGATTGTCAAATAATACAATTTTAATAGTTTATAATAACCAAACAATTGTTTTTATAGGCGTAGCACACGTCATCATCATCGTCAGCCTCTCTCAGCCCATTGCTGTACATAGGACTCTTTCACGTTCCTCCATCTTCTCCTGTCCGGTGCCACCTCATACCATCGCTTGCCTGCATGTTTTCTCACATCATCCAACCAACGTTTTTGCGGTCTGCCAACACTTGAGGGATGCTGCTCTTTCTATGACATCTGTAACCCCTGTTCTGGATCTTATGTCAACGCTTTTGATTCTGCTCGTTCCATTCCACGTTGTGCTACTTTCTAAACTTTCTTATACTGTCTTCCGTTAAAGTGATCATTTCCAGTTCCTAGTTAGAGCTGGCAGGATACAACTTTCGAATGCTTTTCATCCATGACATTCTACCAAATGCAGCCCAGCCCAATCGGATTCTTCTATGTATTTCCGCCTGTTGGTTTGCTTTGCCTAGTTTAAGAAGATGCCCAAATATACATATCCTGTACATTGGTTAATGTGTTATTATTAAATTTAAAATTTGTATTGTCTTTCATGCACACGTGCTGCAGGGAAACTCCTAAACCGCTACTAGAGCGACGCGTGTGAGGAAAAAGCAATTCACATTGGTCTTAAATCGCTGTAAATTGTACTCGGTGGGAAATACAGTCCTGGGCAAATCATTCCAAAGAGATGTGGTTCTCCATATAAAAAACTGCTTGAAAAGGGTTATACGAGGAGTGCCAAACTGAACCTCATGTGGATATGAAGTATTAGGGTATATTCCTAGCATACCCGGCTCTGGGAGGAATTAAGCGGGCTACATCAATCAAACACTTTTCATGCAAATACTTATAGAATAGATTCAAGTTGCCAACCGTTCTTCGATGTTCCAAAGAACCAAGGTTCTGGGTCTCTAATCAAGTGAATAGCTCTCTTCGGAATAGAATCCAACAAATGCAGTGTGCAATGCAGTTTTTACAAAAAAAATGAAAGAAAAAAATTTTTTTGTTACAAATCATTTTATTGTTTCTCAAAATATTCGCCTTTAAGATTTATACACTTCTGCATTCGTTCGAATTGATTCTCGAAACATTTTTTTCACTCTGAAGTTGGTACCTCAAAAACATGGCTTTGGAAGGATTCAATAGCTTCTTGAAGTGATGAAAATGGTTGCCCACGCATTTTTTTTTTTTGACATTCGGGAACAAAAAGAAGTCGTTAGGCGATAAATCAGCTGAATACAGGCAATGAGACATTAATTCGATGTGTGTCTCCGTCAAATAGTCAATTATTTGACGTACTCTGTGAGAGCTGCCATTGTCATGATGAAGAATGATGCGACGTTTTCTGTTGGTTTTCCTGATTTCATCGATGACAAACAAATTGTTGTGGACCATTTAGCATGAACTGTTCTTCGATCCTTTAAAGCAATGCATGCAACATGTCCAGTATAACCAAATAAACAAGCGATCATTTTCTTGGAAGTGCTTTGCGAACGAACCACTTTTGTTGGATTCAGTTCATCTTGGAACACCCAAACAGTTGATTGTTGCTTAATTTCCGGCCTATACGAATATATCCAAGGTTCGTCTCCTGTTATAATGTTGTATACGGATTTTACATGTCCTAGGTCGAATTTTTTGAGAATTTCCTTACACTAATTGACACTAGCCGATTTTTGAGTTTCGGTCAAATTATGCCGATCCTCCTCAACCTTGTTGCGCACAGCATCGATACTTTTTGGAACAACAACCGATTTTGGTCGACCTTCACGAAATTCATCGCTGACGGAAGCACGACCACGATGAAATTCTGCAAACCAATTGTAAACAGTCTTTTCTGATTGTGATTCATCACCAAAAGTTTACCGAAGCGATTCGAGGCATTGTTGTTGAGTTAAGCTTTTACTAAAATCGTAAGAAATCATCCAACGAAAACCTTCACGTGAAATTTCCATTTGTTCACAAAACTTTTTTTGTAAACGCTCACTGTAAACAATTTGATTTTAAATATAAAATTTGTTTCAATTTGATTACGGTGCGGCTACTATACCGAGTTTTCTACTAATTACAAATTTATCTCGGTCAACCACGCGTGTAAGGTTTTTCAACCTCGGTGCGTGCTTCCTTTCTTTTCGTACTGGAAAGATCTTCAATCATCGGGCAAACTAGGCGCTAGTAAGTTGGCGTTTCGATAACTAACTCGGATAACCTTGTGAGCATATCCAAAAATTATAAGAATTCCTTTAGCGACCTAAAATACGAATAAAAAAATCAAAAATTTGTTTATTACTGTAATGATATTTTTATCCAGAGCCAGATCTAGAACGACGAACTCATGACGAGAGGACTCAAAATAATCTTATTAAAGTAAAAAGTAATACTACAAAAGTTGTAACGTCGCAACTGTCAGATTATTGGCGGAGTTATAAAATCACGCAAATGCCTTGATTCACTGGCTATCACAATTTATACGTATCCAAGGCAGGTTTTGCTACAAAACAGCAGAGGAGCATTCAGTTTTCTTAGCAGCGGTACTATACGGACGTGGAACTTTTTGCATAAGACAGGGTTGGAATTCACTCCACTGTTTTCTATTTCTTCTACCGTACCGCATTTTATTTTGGATGACTGATTTTACAAGAAGCAATTTCATAAATTAGATGGTTTATGTCCGCCCCACTGTTGTTTTTGGATCTACCCTTGTTTTTGTCTATTAAATTGAGTTTTTATTTTGTTTTTATGATCATTTTATATGGGTCACAAGGAATATGTGTCTGTCAAAATATTACTTTTTAGGCAGGATTGTACAAAAAGGTATATAAATAGTAGGCTACAAAATTAGTACCGCATTAAATTTAATTTGTTAATGATAAGTACTAAAAAATTAATTCACGTTTGTGCTATATTGGTTTAGACGATACTTTTTAGGGTCTACAATAACATTTTTTATATCTTTATTTCTCTTTTTTTTAGCATTACAGCGATGCAGATATAGTATTATCAAAAGAATGGGTCCCTCCGGTCACGATTGCACCAACTCATCACCATTCGCTAAGCAGCGATAGCGAGAGCCCAGCTAGAAAAAAGACCAACAGTGTATCGTTTAGCTTGGATTCAAGCAGTGACGCTGACACATCTGCGGCTCAGTTTTCGACTAGCTTAATCGATCCCAAAGAAGATGCTGAAAAGTCTGAAAGTAGAAAAAATAAGGTAATATCTATCAGCCAGTAAAATACAGCGAACTGTGTAACTAACCGAACACTATAAATGAATATTGTATTTCTAGAGAAAATTGTACATATTTGACATATATACGGAGAATCTGAAGCTTTAAAATAAATGTTCCACTCGTTATGGAAATATTTTCTAAACTATCTCAACAATATTGCATGTCTGACGTCAATATGTATTATTAACTTAAATGTACTTGTTTGTGCTTTTCTCTCTCTCTTCTTTCTTTTTTCCTATCTTCTTTTTTTCTTTTTGTTTATTAACTCTATCTGTTGAAAACAATAATCAAAGAATCCCGAATTTACCCGCATACAAAACTCGGTCAGCACGTGTTTACCTTATGTACGATGCCGAACTGAAAGCATCGAACCCTCACTGCGCTTGGCTTTCCATTTGAAGCCTTCAACTAATCTCTGTAGCCTCGGCCCACAAAAAGCCACTCCAGTCTGGACCGACCAATCTAAGGTATCCTGATTCACCAGTTAACCAAAGCAGTGACATACGTAATGAAGGCCATTACGTATGGTTCTTTTTACACTACTACACCGTTATCTACGTTGCCATAAATACATATGCTAGGGTTGTATGATACGTACCTAGCCTTGACAAGAAAAAAACATTTTTATGTGTAAAACTTATTTTATTTTTCAACATCTCCGTTTATCTCGGTACACTTAGTCAACGTTTTTCTATCTTGTATCCGATCTAAAAAATACGATTTCTCCAACTCTTTAAAATAGGCATTTGTTTCAGGAATCACCTTTTGAGCCAATTTTTTTTCCGTCGAGCCATTTTTTTCATATTCGGAAATAGGAAATAATCGTAAGGGGTTAAATCTAGCGAATATGGTGGAGGCGGAGCAATTCGTCTCCTAATTCATGGAATTTTGCCATGGCGATGACACCAGAGTGTACGCGTGCATTGTCCTGATGAAAGAGAATTTTTTTTTCGCTATATATGGACGTTTTTCTTTCACAGTATGGTTGACACGATCCAATAAGTTGCATGATATTCTCCATTAATCGTTTTGCCCTTTTTAAGGTAGTCGACGTGGATTATGCCGCCTACATCCCAAAGCGCTGTGGCCATGACTGTTGGCCGATAATGTCACATTGGCCTTCTTTGGTGCTGGTTCGCCACAAAAAACCTACTGTTTGGACTGTTCTTTGGTCTCTGATGTGCTGTGATGAATCCATGTTTCGTCAACAATTATGAACCGACGCCAAAAAATCATTCCGATTTCGCTTTAACATCGTCAAACATTCTTTTGAAGTTGACACACGTGCGTGTTTATTGTCATTAGTGAACAATCGCGACACCCATCTTGCGCCACGCTTTCTCATATCTAATAGGTTGTTAAAATGTCCTGGCCTCATTCAATTGAGATGCACATAGTCTCAGCAAACTCACGCATTTTCACTCTCCGATGATTTATCACTATATCGTGGATTTTTTCAATCGTTTCTGATGTGGACGATCTGGACATTCTTCATCAAGAAAGCTTGTACGGTCGCGTTTGAATTTAGCTGTAGTAGGTGCAGAGTCCCTATAAACTTCGCTGAGTTCCACTTTTATTTCATCATTCGTTTTCTTTTCCAAAAAAACAAATATTTTATCATTGCTCGATATTCAGTTTTTTTCCATTGTTGTAAAATCACAAAAGTTGTTCTATTTAAATGGCTGCCACTCTCAAACACTCATGCAGCGACGTAAAAAATTGACAGGATTCTTGTGAAAGGTTATGTTTACGAAAAATATAATTTTTTAAATAGTGGTAGTGACATCTTTAGCAAGGCCAGGTACTTATCATACAACCCACGTAGTGTATGTTTCTAGTTGTGTCTGGTATGGAGGTCGAAAAGTCGTAGATTCGATTTCTACGCTTGAGAAAGTGTAATTTGAGATTGACTCAATTAAAGACTGCTTAAGGATTC
This sequence comes from Pachyrhynchus sulphureomaculatus, assembly GCA_019049505.1. Classification (NCBI taxonomy): domain Eukaryota; kingdom Metazoa; phylum Arthropoda; class Insecta; order Coleoptera; family Curculionidae; genus Pachyrhynchus; species Pachyrhynchus sulphureomaculatus. Next base: position 68,723,879 of record CM032447.1, on the reverse strand, counting down.
AGGCTGAGTAAGTGGCAACAGATTAAGGACGATAGTAATCTGTAATAAAAAATATTTTTACAAACAATTATTGAAAGAATATTTGTATACAGAACTTTAGAGCGTTGAAAAAGGCGAGACATTAAGTAGTGGTTTAGTCGACCGGCTAGAGTAGTCACTAGACTAATAATAAAAACAAAATTACAAAAGTCTTCTAACATTTCATAGCATAAATAAGACCTATAACATATGTTAAAGTAGACGGAATGTGTATTTTTTAGTGGCTTAATTATTCCCTATTTTATTCTTATTTAATGTTAATTATATTTCTTTTTTTATTACTTTATTTTGTCTTGGGCATACACCCAATCGCTAAACACGTTAAACTGAATTTTCAGTGTATCAAAAATTATTCGCGCAGATTCAATCTGTACTACTTATTACGAAATGATGAGAAAAACAAACAGCCAAATGCAAATCGGACTTGCGTAATTAGTGTACCATTTGGTGATAACTTTTAAAATAAAATCAAATCCTTACCTAGGCTAAGTTAATTAAGTCCCTGACATGTATATATCTTAAGATCCAATATGTATTTTCCCGTTTTTCTTAATCAATAATATATAATAGTTAGCATTTTAGCTACCTAATAGCCAATAAATCAACCTAGCTCAATCTAGAATCTAGTATTAAAAGTGTAAAACAAATACTAACTACATAAATATTTGTTTAATTATAAATAAATAAAATAATATAAAATTATTTTGTCCTGAAGCAGGAGCGACGCGCGACTCCGTAGCAGTAATGTACTGGAAAGTATAGTATATCAGAAAAACCTCCGCCATATTGTCAAGGCACGTATTTTTTTTATATCGGAATTATCAAACGTAATGCTCTCGTAATAATTTTCGCTCGATCTACACTTTATGGAGAATATTCCAGAATTTTTTCAAAATTTTTTTTAGTACTTTTCAGGGAGGAAAAGCATTTTTGGGCACTTTTTTAAAAGTAATGTGAAGAAAAGTTTGCGCGAGTATTACATCATATATATTTTTGAACTCGTGTTTTCACAAGCTTTCATTTGATACCCCACTCGATGGCCTTAGAAATTCTCTACCCCCCCCCCCCCCCTACGAGCTAACCCCTTAAATCAAAATTTAACTTTCAGATAAAAAAAAAAAAAAAAAAAAAAAAGAAAAAAAAAAAAAACAAAAAAAAAAAAAAAAAAAAAAAAAAAAAAAAAAAAAAAAACAAAAAAAAAAAAAAAAAAAAAAAAAAAAAAGAAAAAACAAAAAAAAAAAACACAAAAAAAAAAAAAAAACAAAAAAAAAACAAAAAAAAAAAAAAAAAAACAAAAAAAAAAAAAAAAAAAAAAAAAAAAAAAAAAAAAAAAAAAAAAAAAAAAAAAAAAAACAAACAAAAAAAAAAAAAAAAAAAAAAAAAAAAAAAAAACAAAAAAAAAAAACAAAAAAAAAAAACAAACAAAAAAAAAAAAAAAAAAAAAACAAAAAAAAAAAAAAAAAAAAAAACAAAAAAAAAAAAAAAAACAACTACACGGCTGTGATTAGGCCATTAATTCCTATATTTGCGCCAAATTTCAACTGTCTATTTCAAATAGTTTCAGAGAAAATCGGATGTGATACCCAGACGGGCACCGTAGTGATCCTATAAGTGTTTCGTACGAAACACTAAAAAAAAAAACGACCTTCCCTGACAGGAATATAGACATGTTTATACTCTTTCCGCCCTCCACCTTAAAACTGTGCTTATTTTTAGTGTTCCGTACGGAACACTTATAAGATCACTTCGGTGTCTCTCTGTCTGTCTGTCTGTCACACCTGATTTTCTCCGAAACTATTTAGCATAGAAAGTTGAAATTTGGTAATAATATAGGAATTGATGTCCTCATCAGAGCCATGTAGTTTTGAGAGTTAAATTTTGACTTAAGGGGTTAGTTTTTGGGGGGTGAAATCGGAAGTGAAAAAAAAAAAATTTACTAGGTCATCGAGTGTGGTGTCAAATGAAAGCTTGTGAAAACACGAGTAAAAAATGTATATATAATGTAATACTTGCGCGCACTTTTCTTTGTATTATTTTTAAAAAATCGCGAAAAATCGCTGTCCCCCGCGTTATCTCGAAAAGTACTTATCAAAAAATTTTGAAAAAATTCCGGAATATTCTCCACGGGGTGTAGATTGAACGAAAATCATCACAAGTGCATTTACCTTTAATAATTTTTCTGGTATTTAAAAAAAAAAAAAATTCAAGGTCATCAGATTTCAGTAAAGATTGGAAACAAACTTTATTGAAAACTCATTTGGGGTGTGTTTTGTGAAGTCACTGATCATTTTATACATCTGTAACAAAATTTTTTATTTTAAAAGCAATCAACGTACGGAACACTAATTGCGCAAGTTCAACTTGCACTTGACTGGTTATTGTTTTTAAGAATTGTGTTTGAATTAGCAAATTCTTGAGGAACATTCTCTTTACTGTAACTGGCATAGACCATTATCATTAGCAAACTAATGAATTAAGCACTTAGTAGCAACATATTTAACCACGTCCCAATATAGAATCTAGCGGTACATCAAAATTCAAGATTCTAAGCTTCGAAGCGAATTGTAAGAATTTGCCATCAACAATTGCCTCCTTCGCCAGTTAGTCAACCTTTTTGTTATGCGTTAGATGCCAGCTTTATTCCACATAAAGACCACCTCTTTTTAATTATGATATTTCTTGAAAATGTAAAATTCAATACTTCATCTGAAGTTTTTCCACCTCTTTTGCCATTCTAGCATGATTTTTTACTTGTAGTTATATAGTTATCTGATAATCTTATTGGAAATGGTAAGAATTCGTTATCAACAATTGCCTTCTTCGCCAGTTGGTCAACCTTTTTATTATTCGTAAGACCAATGTCAGCTTTATCCCATATAAAGACCACCTCTTTTTAAGTATTATATTTCTTGTAAATTTTAAATTCCTATATTTTGAAATTATTAACATAACTTTTATTTTCAGATGTTAAAAAGACTGTCCTATCCCCTATCTTGGATGGAAACATTGGGAGGGGAGAAGGAAGAAGAGAAAATTCCTAGTCATCCGCAAGTAGCGGACGCACAGCATTCATCTGTGTTTTCTAAAGTATTTTCGAGGTATGTCGATCTTAACTTGTTAGTTCAAATCAATCGAATATGGAATAATATTTTTTGCAAAATTGCAGTCTCTAAAATTTATATAGTGATAAGAAGCTTTTTATTTATTTATGATTTCGATGAAAAAGAGTTCTTATTTGCTTTATACATGTACGTTGTGTACAAAAAAGTTAAGATCTAAAATCCTTCTGCCTTTTGTTAAAGGTAAAATATCATTATTTCAGTTCTAACCACTCTCGGGACTTGGTTATCTGCTAATGAAAGGAACTATAACTTTACTTTTCTGCACATATCACCTTACGAAACTGGTTATTGGTTTCTTTTATTTTATAACTTAGAAATTCCAAAAACCAAAGTCAGCTAGTCAGCAAGAGAAATGAAAGAAATGTGTACTGTACTTACTAATAACTTCTGAAATAAGCCTTAATTAGTATGTTAGGACCTCCCACACGGGTCAAACACGACGACAAACTGATGCAACAAAAGAGACATTATGATTATACACAGTGTATAGGACTTTAAAGAACTGAAATATTACCTGAACTAACCTATATCACTTATATAAATAAAAGTTTTTCCTTGTACAAGATGTTTTTAAAGACATTCCTGTAAAAATAATTTCCCGATATTGTGGCACATCCCGTATATGAGCTACATAAGCTATTTTCTATATTATTCTATATAACTTATACCAGTAAAAAGTTTTTTTTGTGAAACCCAGTGCATATAATTTTTCAAGACAAAATGCTGTTTGTAACGTCGTCTTTTATCTTCGTGCAAAATTTTGTGAAGATTCGTTCATCGGCTTTTGTGTAATGCTGGGACAGACAAACAGTCAGACCAATATAAAAAAGCCTACAATTGGTTTATTTTGTCTCTATATGCATCAAAATAATACCTTTCATCATAGTTCTAAATGTACTTTGATTCTCAGTTGCTTTACTATTGTGCTTCTTTTTCATGTAACGCCATCTGTCGAGGAAAACAAACACTTTTAAGAGCCCTAATCTAAAATTTTGACCAATCTCCTCCTAAATATCAATTTGACACTGTAAAAAATGTTGATGTTGAATGTTAATTAAATTGTGCTTTTCTATATAAATATAATACCAAAGAATAATAAATTGAAGTACTCTGCTTTCTTAATATTACTAACCAATTAAGCTTCTTTCTTTCGCTGCATATCTAAAGCTCACCCATCAGTTTGGTGGATTTCGGCACTGGTCTTTTTACGAAGACACCATCTGAAGACAGCGGTGGCTCTGGAGGGCCCCAATCATCCGGCAGTGGAGGCCCGCCTTTAACCGGCGAAAGCGCATCATCTTCGACCAGCTTTTTCCCTACTAACATAATTAGTTCCGTGGGCGCTTCAGTAGGTGCAGTGGGCGCACAAGTCGGTGCCATGGGCGCCCAAGTAGGCGCTCAGGTAGGCGCCTTGGGTTCAACTGTCGGTTCTACTGTGGGCGCCGTCGGTGCTCAGGTAGGAGCTCTGGGCTCCACAGTTGGTTCTACGGTCAGCGCTGTTGGGTATGTGTGCGTGTGTAGACGTATAATTAGATTTTTTAATGTTTGGTGTTAACTTGTGTGCTCACTATGTTATATTTGTTAATGTCAGTTTGTAATAGTAATGATGTAATGACTTAATAGAGATAGAGAAAATAAATAGTGAGCAGACATTATTTGAGGATTTAAATTTTTTAAAATTAACTTATCAAAACCACTTTCTTTTTGGGCTAATTGTTCCAAATAACACAAACTAATTTAATTCCGGTACATAACAAAGTCCAAAGGTCCGCTTATCGCTTTTAATTTAAATATAATGACCTTTAGTTGATAATTATGGCCAACAAATAAAAATTTAAAATAGTGCATAAGTACATATAAATGTAATGGCATATAGATTGACTCTATGGGCGACGATTGCAGCAAGCTTTAGTATTGCTTTAAACAAAAGGAACGTGTAAAATTATGGACGTCCCTGGACACATTATATCACTGTAATCCTAGTTCTATCCAATGCTGGATGTAGGCCTTCCCCCCGAATTTCTGTTTCAGTCTATTTGCAGCTGTTGTCATCCACCCCGCAACCCTCCGTATATGATCCCGCCATCTTATTTTGGGACGTCCTACGCTCATTTTCTGTTCTCGTGGTCTCCATTCTATCGGGCCATGGATCATCAGTGGTGCGTGCTACATGTCCAGCCCATTGCCACTTTCTTTCTGCTATATGCTCTATAATATCCTTTACTTCCGTTTGTTCAAGTTACACTTGTTTCTTTTTCTATCTTTAAGGTTTATACCGATCATCTGTCTTGCGTGTGCTCTCTGGGTCTCAGCTAGTTTTTGTATATGGACTTTATTCATTGTCCAAGTTTCAGCGCCATATGTAGTCATGGATAGGATGCACCGATCGTAAACTTTGGCCTTTAACTTGGTATGGCTTTATTTTTGAATATATAACTTAATTTTCCGAATTCATACCATCCTAGCCTGATTTTTCTTGAAATTTCTTCCAAGACACTGTCTTTCGTCCTAGTAATTTTTTGCCCCAGATTGACATAATTCTCAACAATCTCGAGAGCTGTTCCTTCTAAATTTGTAGCTATGTAGTTATTAGTGTTGTTTAATATTTTTGTTTTACTTTTATTCATCTTAAGATCCATTATCTTTGAATGGACCTGGACACAACCATTATTTAAATACTAACCAAGGTCACATCTATTTTAGGCTGATGAGACATCATCATCATATTAATTAAAGAATTAAATTGCGGGTTCTTTGTTCTTAATATATTTGATTTTACAAAATAGTAAAATTTAAATTCTCGTTCTTGGTAATATTGCAATGAACTCTCGATGTTAGTAACATACACAACACGCACACACCAACTTTTTTTTTTTTATTTTACAGAATAATACACTATTTCACTTCAATTTTAGAATGTTTAACTAAACTGTCTTATTTACAGGAGATCCTCTGTGGGAACATTCATCCGGCAACCTACAGAAAGCGGTAAGAAGAAGGACCCACCGCCAAAATTAGATTACAGATCTATGGTGTCGGTAGACGATAAACCAGATTTATTTGCCTCTTTTGATAGTGAGTATTTATCAGTACAGTTTTATAATATCGTTCATTGGTAGTTTATAGTACAGTAGAATTTAAAATTAGTTGTTATATAAGATTTCGAAAATAGTTTAAAAATTACGAGACAATATTTTAAAGAATTATTCTGGACGTAAAAAAAACACAATTCTTTTAATTTCAACTTGGCGTGTGTTTAGGTTCTGTAACGGATATTAGGGGGTGGTACCCCTGCATCCGTCATATCCCTAACCGTCTGATGCACATGCATGTGTAGTAATTGCACCTGGTACCGTAGACCTTGTTTATGCTGTTAAAAATATTTTTGGTTTGGATTATTACTTTTCTTGTGCGTTTATTTTATTGAAAACTCTTTTGAACACGTTGTTAATTTCGGATTTTGGATTACTCCGACAGGGAGGGAAACGTTAAAAAGATTCTTGTGACCAATAATACTAGTTTAGAGTATATATGAGTGTTTTTTAAGTTATTTTTAAAAAATATATATTTTTCTACATAACTACCGTTTACACTAACTTGTTTCATTTCATCAAAAAAAAAAAACTTTTGGTTCGCGCCTCAGAAAAAGACGTTACAGCGGCTTTCAGCATCTAAGAAAATGGTGATCTGACGTTGTTCGCCTGATATTTGGACAAGAAGTAGTCACAGAGGGCTAATTCGGGCCATAGGATGGATGTGGCAACTCAGCGAATCCATAACTTTCAAGAATAGCTGAAACTGTGCGACCCTCGTGGATCCTGTAGTTGTCATGCAAAGGGTCGCCAAGAATTCGAACTTTTTTCTCTAATGGTCTGCTTCCGTAAACCGCTTTATTAATCGTGGTTCCTTTTTCCATATGTTCTTTAAGAAAAATTCCTTTAAAGTCCTAAAACACGGATACCGTCAACTTTTGAGAAGACGGCTGAGTTTTCACCTTCTTTGATTTCTACTTAGTAGGAAAATTTCAATAGAACGATCAGTTCACGAAAAATAACTCTTATCGTTCTTTAAAGTAGCGAAATGTTCTTGAGAAATTTATTTCCTCGTCAGTTTCTGCTCTGTGAGGAATACATCGTACGGAAACTTTTGTCATGCTTAAATCTTCGTGTACAATGTTGAAAACTGTAGTTTCAGATACTCCAGCAATTTTTTTTAGCAAGCACTGGAATCTTGATTCGTTGATCTGACAGCAGCAAGTCCTCAAAAAGGCTGATGGTTTTTCCCAGTTCTTGCCTCAAACGGTTTTTCTGATTTGGGACCAGCCTGAATTGAATCTCCACGTCAAACTTGTTCAGATCAAAATGTTACACGAATATAAGATGGGCTAGTATTACCATACACCTGGGACGGTGAGATTCTTCCATGAACTTTTAGCCCATTTTTAATAACTTGGTGCATATCATAAGAATTTTCCATATCTCAGTCGTTTAAATTTTCAACAAAAATTACAATTTTTTTTTGTGGCGCTGAATCAAATATAAAAAATCCTACGAAGGGTGTGTAGAATCTGCAGAAAGTGGCAACACAGGATATGGCTTAAAATGCGTAAAATGAGAGGGAAATGACACATTTTCAGTACATTCTTAAAGATAACTCTAATTTAAAAGCTAATAATGTCATATTTAGACTTTATTAGATTCGTCAAATATAAAAAATCCTACAGAGGGAAATGACACATTTTCAATACATTCTTAAACATAACTCTAATTTAAGAGCTAACAATGTCATAACTAGACTTTATTACGTTCGGAACCCCGATTACATTACTTGTTATTTGTGACTTTAACTAAAACATAACCGTTCTGGCCTTTACAAGAATATCTGTCATTGAAATGACAGTTACCACCAAAACTTTTGAATAATTCTTTAAATATTGCCTTATTAGTTAATGGTAAACACATTATGTTAACTAGCTTTATACAATATTCACCACTAAGTAGAATAACACATGTCAGACGTAATATTTTTAGTCGAGAATTTTTGGAAACCAGAATCCGAATTGAGTTAACAAATTTAAGGAAAATGCAAGTTTTCTCCAATTTTTCGTCAATGTTTACTGAATCACATATCCAAAGTCCCCAAATTATAGTTCTGCCGTCATACTAAAAATTGGTGGTGAAAATTCAGTTTTTTTGCTAATAACTTTTAAACAGTTATAGCTCTAAAAAAAAAAACCTCAAATTAAAAACATATATATTCAAGAAATACACATTTTGTAAAATGTTTTGATATGTTAAAGAATAAAGTGGGAAAGGCAGAAAATTATGTAAGCATTAATTTATAAAATAATAGATAATATAAAGATTCTTTTTAAATTAAAAAGCAAATTATAATCAAGCAAAACTCCATTCGTGTTTAACAATAAAATGCTATCACATATCTAATCTGGCCTGAAAACTGGCTGACTGGATAGCATGCTAACGAATCAGACAATACTATATGTATTGTCATACTTCAGAAATTTTCTAATTTCATTAAATGTTAAATCTAATGAAGTGCTACAGTTCAGCCGATACCCAAAAAAGTCAAGAAGATCATGCCAAACAACTACCGACCAGTCGCACTGTTTGCGATAATATCGAAAGTAATGGAAAAGGCTATCAATCAGCATCTTCTTAAATATCTTGAAGGATTGAATATTATTAGCGACCATCAATATGGATTTCGTAAGCAAAGATCAACAGTAGATCTTCTAACTTATATAACACTTGTTTGGACTAAAGCAATTGAACACTTTGAAGGATCTCGAACGGTTTGCACTTGATATATGATGGATTGGCTAAGCTATACTCTTATGGTATGTCTGAAAAGTTCTGTTTATGGCTTTCGTGTTTCCTCAGAGAACTTCTTTACGAGTAGCCGTCGGCGCATTTTTTTTCTAACACCTTCACAATTTGCGGGGTTTGTCCCATGGCTCCATACTGTCTCCTACTTTCTTTCTCATTTACATTAACGATCTGCTTTGCAGATGATAGTATACCTATTTCTTCATTCACTTTCAATGCTCGATCATCGGCTGCTCATGTAAGTAGCCGTAGTTAGCAAGAAGTCGTTCAACTTAATAAATACTTAAAAGAAATTCTATCTTGGGGTTACAGTAAACAACTAGAACTTAACGCTAAAAAAAACTTTTTCAGAAGCTATGTAAACTATTAAATAAGTATTTGTACCACTAAATAACAAGCATGTTCCTCTTCGTTTCAGTATTAAAAGATACTTTTTTCAACCCTGTATATTTTCTCATCATTAACCTTTTAAAACTAACCGATAAAACATAATTGTAGAGGACTACTATCTCCTCGATAAAAGGCACTTTGAAAATGTTTCTTTTTTTTAATATTGTTATATATATTAGGAACGGGTTAAAATTTAACCACCATTTTCAAGATGGCGGCTCAAGTACAACTTCGATTCCAATAGTAGATCTTGATGACGAACTGGGCAGTTCGCATTTTCTGCAACGTTGTTGGCTCCATTCTGGACTGTTAATGCATGTTCTAGTTACCAAAAAAATTAGTTTATAACCAATAACATACAGTAATGATTGCATTTAGAACATATTCTAAATCTTTCAACGCAACATTTTGTACTTTTAATTTTTTACGTTCAAGATTTTGCATTTTATGATCACGACAAACATTTTTAAATTTCTGTCGGTCTCTCTCGATTTGTTGCCGCGATAATACCCAAACAAAAAATCATCGATTTCAAATTTAATACACATATAGTACTTAAGGTAGAGAATTAAACTATGGTATGGTATTTGGGCGATATTGCTTCAGGAAAAGGGGTGAGGGTTTGACAAGTTTTGTAAAAATTTTAAAGAAATTTCGCTTTGCTGTAGTACCATTATTTAACCAGGGTTATGAAGGTTTAGCGAACCCCAAAACCCGCATCGACGTGTGATGGGAGAAGTAGGGAATCGTTAACAATTCAGATTTGTCAATTCCATGTTCACAACCTACACCATCTTTACCACTGTTAAAGTCACAATTTGATTTGATTACTTAAGTTCCCACTTCTACCAAGAAAAGAATGTCCGAATCTTCGTTGCATTCTAGTTCTGTACAGCTAAATTCCCAATTTGATTTGATTTCTCTCATTGCCATTTTCTCCCAAAGAAAGGATTTGATGAACCTTTTGATATGAAGGTTTTCGAACTTTTTAATAATTCTATTTCAACTCAGACTAATATTAATTGTAACAATTGCAGCAGCCGAACTTTTCCAATTATTCCTTGTCAAATAATAATTCTTTTGTTAAGGCCAAACCTAATAATACCAAGCTTTCTCGAAAATTAATTTCCAATTTAAAAAGTTAGTTTTGTATTACATTCTTATGGTAGATTTCGAACCGTTTCTTACGAAGAAAAGGTCGTGTGGGATAGAATTAATTTTAAAAGTAATTAATTTTAATCGCTCAAAAAGTGGATATTAATGGTTGGGAACTTGAGGATAGTTTGCAATATATCATTTTATATGTCATTGTTAGTATTTTTGCAGTCAAAGAGATTGAAAAATTATATTGAAACAATTGGTGGGGAGAAATATAAATTTTCTGACTTCTGATCAGCTTCCTTCACTGTACTAATATTTTCAATTAAAAAGATTAATATTAAATATAGTGTAAAAAAATTGAAATAAAAATATCAGTGTAAGTATTAAGCGGTTCGGTTCTAAAATACATAGTTTTTGAAGGGATGTACTGGGTCAATAACTTTATCAATTTTTTTCAGTCTAAATTGGAAAGGTTAGTGCACTGCTTTAGTTTATTTAAATAGAGAAATCATTAAAAATGCTTTTTAATATATTCTTTAAACTTTTATGTTCTGTTTTTGTTTAATTTGTATAAAAAAAATTAACCATCGATTTATCATTCAAATTTAGTAATTCATTGGTTAGATAGGAGATAATAAGTAAGGAAGCAACAATACTAGTAAAAGATACAAAAGTTAATGCGACTAATCTCATTAAGTATACAGAATCTGGCAGAAACCCCTTTTTATTAATTTTTTAATTTGCAAAATTTAATAATATTTTATATAAAATATTTTGCATTTACTACTCACTACTCACTTTAGTCCTTTTTAGTGTTCCGTACGGAACACTTATAAGATCACTTTGGTGTCTGTCTGTCTGTCTGTCTGTCTGTCACACCCGATTTTCTCCGAAACTATTTGACATAGAAAGGTGAAATTTGGTAATAATATAGGAATTGATGGCTTCATCAGAGCCATGTAGTTTTGAGAATTAAATTTTGACTTAAGGGGTTAGTTTTGGGGGATGAAGTCGGAAGTGAAAAAAAAAAATTTTTTACTAGGTCATCGAGTGTGGTGTCAAATGAAAGCTTGTGAAAACACGAGTAAAAAATATATATATAATATTATACTTGCGCGCACTTTTCTTTGTATTATTTTTAAAAATTCGCGAAAAATCGCTGTCCCGGGCCTTATCTCGAAAAGTACTTATCAAAAAATTTCGAAAAAAACTCTGGAATATTCTCCACGGGGTGTAGATTGAACGACAATTATCACGAGTGCATTACCTTTAATAATTTATATGGTATATAAAAAAAACAAAAATTTCAAGGTCATCAGATTTCAGTAAAGATTGGAAACAAACTTTGTTGAAAACTCATTTGGGGTGTGTTTTGTAAAGTCACTGATCATTTTATACCACCGTAACATAAATTTTGACTTAAGGGTTTCGTTTTGAGGGGTGAAATCGGAAGTGAAAAAAATTTTTTTTTACTAGGTCATCGAGTGTGGTGTCAAATGAAAGCTTCTAAAGACACGAGTAAAAAATATACATATAATGTAATACTTGCTCACACTTTTCTTCGTATTACTTTTAAAAAATCGCTGTCCCCTACCTTATCTCGAAAAGTACCGATCAGAAAATTTTGAAAAAATTCTGGAATATTCTCCACGGGGTATAGATTGAACGAAAATTATCACGAGTGCATTACCTTTAATAATTTATTTGGTATATAAAAAAAACAAAATTTCAAGGTCACCAGTTTTCAGTAAAGATTGGAAACAAACTTTGTTGAAAACTCATTTGGGGTGTGTTTTGTGAATTCACTGATCATTTTATACCACCCTAACAAAAATTTTTATTTTAAAAACAATCAACGTACGGAACACTAATTGTGCAAGTTTAACTTGCACTTGACCGTTTTTTTTCAATAAAATAGTTACCAGGAGTAAGAAAAAAAACATTCGTTTATTTTAGTTACGTTTGGTTTAGGAGGCAATATATTTATCTAAATTAATTAGTTACTTAGATATCAACATTGAAAAGCCAGATTAAGCGCTTACGTACTGTAGTTTTTATTTTTTAATCAAAAATATAAATCAGAAGTTCATACTTTTTATAGTTAAAAGCCATTTTGTTTTCAGACGGCAGGATTTAAATACTAAATCAATCAAATATTGTGGTTTAAAGATAATGTCTCAATAACTGAATATTTAATTTAGGTATAGTGTAGACTACAATATGTTAGAGTCTACCAGGAAATTTGAAACTAATAATAAACCTTTTAGTTTTTTTCTTAGTGAGTGATGGTATTCAAAGAAAAATTAACTGAAAATGGTAAATATAATTCGAATTTGCCGGACTGTTAAACTCTGTATATTTAATTAAAGCATTTTTTTGCGAAATAACCAAAACGTAACATTTTTTTTTTTTCTTTTTCTACTTCCTTTCTAAACTGAAAATAGCAGAAAAAAAAACTTTATACTGGTATGTTGTAGTTATTTTGCGAAAATTTGCTCCAAGTTACATTATTATCATTCTAGAATAACTAGCTTATTTTCTGTTTTTGTCGCAGTTCGCTCACCAAATTATGGGTTAAATTCATTTGGTAGGTTCAGCATGTATTCTTTATAGCATGACTATATTAAAACTGAATTTCTACCCTATTTTTCTTTATTTTTACTAAATTTCGATTCATTCTGATTTTAAAATAACTAGTTATTAAGGGTTGTCCTCACGAACTTCAATCGTTTTAGGGTTTATGCATTTTTTAACATTGGTATAAACATTTCTAGAACGAATTTCTATAGAATTATTTATGGCAACAACAAACTTCAAACTATACTATAAAAAGATCTGTTAAATACGAGGGAGCGTCAAAAAATAAAGGTATCATCTGTTTGAGAAAGTTACTTATAGAACATTGTGCTTCGTCCTCCATTTTGTAGGTATGATTGCTTGTTTATTACCGTTTTCACCTCTGTTAGACTATAACGATTGTCGCTCGAAAGTTTTTGGATCTACCCATGCTTCTCCTTCATGGTGTGCCTGAAACAGGTTTTAATGACTTCGGCAACCACTCCAAATTTTCCAACGGTAATCGATTAGCGTAATAATACGCTAATGTGTGAACAATTTTAAAATTTTTTGTCGAGCAGTTTTGAAAAAAATGCATTTAAAATTAAAATTGGAAAACTTCAGAATAAACATAATTTTTTACATTAATAATGCCCACTAAATTTATTTAAAAGATATTTATATCATATTTATGTGATATTATTGCAACTGTCTCTAATAGTATATGCGAAATACCATTAATTTGAGACGTGGTATAAGTCTGTTGATGCTCTGGAACCAAAATTATGGAAATTTTAAGATTTTTCAAAATTCTAGGTCAGTTAATTTTCTCGACATTGTACAGGGTCAGTCAACGATAGAGTAAAGTTGAGTATCTCATTTGTTTCGGGAATGACGAAAAAATGTTATATACGATAGTTTTAGGGAATGTTAAAGTGCACAGTTTAAAATTATTTTTGAGTATACAAGGTAAATTTCCAATTTATTTTTAAGTTCTGCGTAAAATTTTATAACTTTTTTATTAATAATGTTTTTTTTTTTAAGTTTTTCTAATATTTCAATTTTTTAAAAAAAATACCAGTTTTCAGTTTTCTAAAAAATTGCCAGTAGCGCCATTGTTTCATAATTGGTATGAGCGCTCTATAGAGATGAAAAAAAGATATATGTAAAGAAATTTGAGTTAGATGCTACAGGGTGTTCAAAATAAATTTATACATTTCAACTATTTTAAATTGAAAAATCTCAAATTTTTTAAATGGCACACCCTGTATATTATTATTTTTTCTGATAAATTTTACAAAACTCCCCAACGTTTATTAAGTATGTCATATACCTATTTCTAATAGTTTTCGATTTATTTTGAATTTTTCAATTTTTACCCTTGTTTTTAATACACTTACGCTATAACATCATAGTTGCCAAGACAAAACAAAAATGTAGGCATTGTCAAATTTTGACATGTCTATTAAGCAAGTAAAAATAGTTTAATTTGTCGTAGTAAGTGACGTATAAAGGTAATAGTTATGGATTTTCCTAAAAATATATGGTTTGTATCCTGAGCGAGGCGGGAAAAAAAATTGTCTTTTCGCAGTAAGGCTTTATGGAGTGAAGTACCCTAATAGACGTATACCATCTAGAAAATCTTTTCAGTTCTTAATGGAACGGTTTGATGGTAGTGGTAGCGTTAAGTACACGAAACGGAAAGTACTAAACCAGAATGCTACCAATGAGGAAAAAGAAATGGAAATTTTACTCCACGTTGAAGATAATCCCCAGGTCAGTAGCCGTCAACTAGCTGACCTATTTGACACATCCCAATCGACGGCTAATCGCACCAGGAGAAAATACAAGTATCATCCCTTTCATATGGAACTACACCAAGAATTTCAAGACCGTGATTTTTTTTAAACGACGAGTAAACTTTTGTAGTACCATGAATGGAGCAATAGAGGCCGATCCAAATTTTTTATCCAAAATAATGTTTTCTGATGAAGCTACTTTTCACAGTAATGAAGCAATTAACAGCCATAACATGCATTATTATTCAACAGTTAATCCATTTTGGGTCCGGGGTGTTCAAAACCAAAACCATTGGTCGCTTAATGTATGGTGTGGACTATTAAATTTTCGAATTATTGGTCCATATTTTTTCCGTGAACCGATTAACGGGCCTAGATATCTAAATTTTTTGCAAAACGAATTACCCCAGCTTCTTGAAAAAGTTGATAACTTTGAAAGGAAACAAATGTGGATTCAACAAGACGGAGTTCCTGCTCATTACCACCGGGAAGTTCCCCCTACAACACCAGTAGGTATGGAAAATAGGATACGGGATGCGTGCAGGACAATAACGCCCTTTATGCTAAGGAAAGTGAAAGAAAATGTCGTAAAACGACTAAACATGTGTATTCAAGTAGACGGGCATATTTTTAAACATTTATTACGTCATAATAATTAATCATTAGATTAAACCATATTAAAATTATTATTAACTATTTGTTTATGTTTTCACAATAGCGTAAGTGTATTAAAAAATTCAAAATTAATCGAAAACTATTAGAGTTAAATATATGACATACTTAATGAAAGTTGGAGGGTTTTATAAAATCTATCAGAAAAAATAATAATATACAGATTGTGCTGTTTAAAAAACTTGAGATTTTTCGATTTAAAATAATCAAAATGTATAAATTTATTTTAAACACCCTGTAGCATCTAACTGAAATTTCTTTACATATATCTTTTTTTTTTTTCACCTTTATAGAACGCTCGTACCAGTTATGACTGTTCCACCCTCAGAAACAATGGCGCTACTGGCAATTTTTTACAAAACTGAAAACTAGTATTTTTTAAAAAAAAAATCGAAATATTAGAAAAACTACTAGGTTTAGGTATATAACATTATTCATAAAAAAATTTAACTCGGAATTTAAAAATAAATTAGAAAATAGGATGTTCCATTTAAAAAAAATATATGTTATATCGGCTACACTTTTTTGAAGTACCCTGTATACTCAAAAATAATAACTGTACACCTTAACCTTCCCTAAAACTATTGTATTTAACATTTCGTCATTCCCGAAACAAATGAACTTTACTTTATCGTTGACTCACCCTGTATAATTGTGCATGTGATTTTAGTTTGAGTGAGGTCAATAATGTTATTAGTTGAATTTAAGTTGGCTAGGTATAGTTGTAGAAAATAACATAACAGTTGTCAATTTCTTTGCCTTAGTATATTATTATTTAATTCAACAAAACGAAAAAATAGTGCCCTTGCTCATGAAGAAAATCAAAAAAATTATGTTTATTATAATTGCTAGATTTTTAAAAGATAATATGTTAAGTCATAAATATCGACTCACACAATAAAGGCTTCCCACAGCAATTTGCATTTCTTATGAAATCTTAGTTTGTGAGGTTGTTAAAAAAAAAAACGAAACAATTAAAGCATCGCATAGAAATAAGAGGTCTCAAGAAGAAAAATTATGTGTATGCAATTTGTGTAATTTAGCGCGAAAAACCAGGACATATAAATTTTTTAAATAGAAAAGAAAAGAAATAGCAGAAAATTTAAAAAAATATGTAATTAATACTCTGCTTCTGAAAGAAAAGAACATTTAGTATGTGATTTATTAAAAAACATTAAGAAAGAAAAAATTGTTGACAAAAAACTATCTGAAGTAGCTATTTTTTTATCTGAAAAAAGAGGGAATCCATTAAATGTTGTACTAAAGGTAAATCATATTATTATTTTGACGTAATTAGCAAAATTTTACTTCGACGAGAAAACATGTTCATATGAGATTAAAATTGTTCACACATGCTCTGTATTATTACATTAATCGATTACCGTGGGAAAATTTTCGAGTGGTCGCCGAAGTCATTAAAACCCGTTTCAGGCACACCGTGCCTTACTACTGGCGACTTTTTTTTTGAATTTATCCATCCTCTTTCTGCTATTCTACTTATTCCATTCTATCTTTTTGTTTAACTGGTGGGCGTTTATGTTATCTATAATCTATCTGTCCTATTAATATTTTCACACTTTTTTCTATAGTTCCGAGAATTTTTGTTTTGACGATTCGGTTCGTGTTTTCCATGAGTCCGTTAGCATATGCCATATTGGGATCATGTAAAATCGAGATTTCGTGTCAATACCTAGGTGTTTGTTTCGCCACATTGCACGGCTGAAGTAGGTCGTTGTAAATGAAATTGATAGTTTTCTTTAAACTGGATAAAAAAATTAATTTTACGACACTTCTTTATCTTTAACAGATTTCTTTATGTGTATAATATGATGCTTATTATCGCTACAAATTACCGTGCAAAAATTTTTGTCAAAAATAAAACATATAAATCGTAAAATGCCTCAAATTCGTGAACTGAGCTATCAAATGTGATTACATATGAACTACTCAGTCGCATATCTAAGTGGCGGCGCGCCCTCACAGGGCGGCGTCGTCTGATTTAAAATCATTGCTGCAGCCGGAAAGCTTTCAAATGTGGCGCTACAGAATGGTCCGTGTGTAAGCACACTAAAGCTCTATCCACATATATAACTTTTTATATGTTATATATTTTCTATTTCTTCATTGTTTTCTTTTTTTGTTATCCATTGCAACAATAACCCTAATTTTTTGTTCTGTTTAATAATTGTTCATCTATTTATACAACGTAATAAAAACTAAATAATCAGTATTTTTTATTATTTTAGAGCTGATACCAAGACCGGCCCGTTCCTGTGAAGACCCGCCGCTGTATTTAAGGTTAAAAATGGGCAAACCCATAAACAAAAAGATTCCACATTCAACTCCTCTAATGTCTTACGGAAAGAAGAAAATGCGACCCGAATATTGGTTTAGCATACCCAAAAATCGAGTAGATGAATTGTACAGGTTTATTCAAGCATGGGTTCCACAGTTGTATGGCGAACTTGATGAAGAAAAGGTATGTTCAAGATGACGTACTAGTATACCGGCATGCTCTTTAAACATTACCTAATCAGTGGAAGGTTCAGCTAACATTTGTTTGATATATACAGGATGTTGGTATAATTAAATATATTGAAATGGTTAACTCCTTTAGGTTATTGAAAGAAACATGCATTACTGTTTTTTCCTGTTTGGAAATATTTAAAAATTTGTTAAAGTTCTATTTACCACCCTTTTGGACGCTTGTTATTGAGTTTAGGACTATTGCTAAATGGTAATTTTTTTTAGACGTAACATGGGCAAAAGTATTTCATTAAAACACGTAGGCTTTATTTGACTAAATGACATTATTTAGTGAGTACTATATTTAGGCAAAAGTAATGCTTTTATATACTTTATGTGAAAAATATTCTGAAATTTTAATTTAGTCTTATTGTTCCAAGTTCTTCCACTTTTGTAGCTATGCAGCTTTGTATTTGACAGACAAAAACTACTGTAACTTTCACTTTTTTTTTTCTGCTAAATCTAGTCTTTGATCACGTGTACAAAAACTCACCAGTCTGATAGCAGCAGAAGTACAGTTTTCGTAAAATGTATATATGTATTTATCTGTTGTTGACAGTTCTTGTAAGTTATGATGCCGAAGCTAATTTGTCGTTAAAAATTTACACTTTCTACAGCTTATGGTGTTAAGTTCTACCATTATGGAAACTTAAGAATAAGTATTGAACATTGTAATATTTATTTCGTGTGGAAATCGTTTGTATTTTAGATTTTTTAGAGTTTAGACCGTGTTTGTGTCCTGCCGGGTATTTTTCAGGCTTATGCTCGATTGTAGGAGCTAGCGGTAAAATATGACATCCAGAATTTGTTTATATGGTATCGTTCTATCGATAACAAGACTATTTTAAAAGTTAGCTTGTTTGTTAATGGAAATATAGTGATTATTTGCTTTGAATAGAAAATTCTTTGTGTGTATTATTTTCTTTAGTGAGTTTGTTTCTGCCGTATTAGATGCTTTCTTAAACTGAAAAAGGTCTAATTCTTTTAATTTGTTAAAAAAGAATTATTATTATTATTAAATATTGAATGCTCAAAATCATAGTCAAGGACTTTTTCCCTGCTTATTTCATCCTTATTTTGTTCATTCATTTCAGATTAAAGAGAGAAACTTTGTACTCGTCGATCTTGACACCGAATTGTGGAGTGAAGAGCCTACACCTTCCGGTAGTCGTCATGGTAGCCAAGGAGAGGAGCTTGCCGAATTAACCAAAGAAAGTTGGGAGGTGAGTTTTTGCTACTGTTTGCAACTCATATTAAAACTAGCTATTGGTATATTTGTATTTCAGCCACTTACTTTTTAAAGGTATTACGTTATTAAAATAGATGGTTTACTCCTTTTCAAGCTTCTAAAGGTATTATTTATAACGGTTTCGCTCACGATTTTTTCTTTAGACCTGTTGTGACTATCTTATGGTCTTATTAGGTGGTAATTGGAGGTTCGACGTGAAAAAAGAATACAGTTTGATGTTTTCGGTTATTTTCTTGCATTTGCGCATTTAGAAAAATTCATTTTCGTGGTAAAAATTTTTGTTCACTATAATTTTGTACAAAAAATATTTTGGGCAAATAGTAACAAGACACTTTGAACTTGACCGCTTTGCCGTTTTGTTAACAAAAAAACATAAACATCATGTACATTTGTGCCAAAAAAAATTGTACCAAAAAGATTAACTTTCCTCTCCATATTATTTGAGGTTTATTCACACACAAAGGACGGATGTATTTTTGCAATATCTATAGAAAAAAAAGCGTCATACTCCAATTTTTGGCTTTTCAATTCAATTTTAATTGTTAAAATAGATTTTCAATTAGGTGTAGAAATATTGCCTCTGTATCCACACCAAATTTCATAAGGATAGATTGTTGTTTTGGAGAAAAAAATATTATATTTCCTACCTATAAAACATCTGAACAACTATTCAATGCTATATATCACAAATTTCATTTGAAAACTTACCCTTAACTACCGCAAAGGGGATGTAAAATTAGGTATTTTAAACTGCTATCCTCGTCTTTACGATGTCGATCTGGCTGGCATCACTATGATGTAAAACGTTATCGTTAAGTTTTGGGAACGAAAAATGACCAATTAGCAGATTTCCTATCTCTGGTCTATTAAAATGTACTAATGAAATTATACAGCCAAAACTGGTATGAAAAAAGCACTAAGAGTGAAATAATGCCTCCATACCGATCCTCATTCGAACAGATCATATATACTTGTTTTTTTTTTATTGTATTATAATTAGTTTCGAAGATATCAACTTATAGTTATACATTTATTTTGTAAATATATACAGTCTGTAAAGTAAGACATGACCGCTCGTATTCTTGAAAAAATGTGTTTCGAGAACATGTTTTGCCATCAATGTATTCTTTGGTGTGCTAATAACGGCGCAATTACCTTAGTAAGTTGTTCAATCGCCTCCCGCATCAATAATCGCCTGGCATCTTCGAGGCATGCTGTCGACGAGATTTTCTGCATACTATGGCAATGATCTCCAAATTCAGAGTCTTTCCTATGAGCCTTCTCTTTACAAGGGACCAAACGTTTTCAATAGGGTTTGCGTCCGGCGATTGTGAGGGCCACTCTAGAATCTTATCGTCGGGCGAAGCGAGCAGCAAAGCAAAGGTTTCTTCAACATGCTTCGGAATTGGACATCATGAGCACGAAGATGTCGAATTGTCTCATCAGACACCTTTAAACCCGATTTTCTTAATTTGCCACTCCTTGAGGCAGCGTCAATTTCGGGTCCCGTAAAAACAAAGGCACGATTCATTTTTGACTTTCGGAGTGACTTTGCCTACCGAGCCACGTTTTGGCAAGTCATTGACATTTTTCGTCCCGTCAAGAAGATTTACCCACTTCTTCACAAACGATACCGACTTTTTAATATATTTAGCGGCCGTGGAATGTGTCATTTTAGGTCCCTTTGAATGGGAACAAAGAAAGACTGCTTCGAACCGACGCGCAAATTGATACTTTTACTAAAATGCGTCATAGACAAAGGTTCCCTCTACCGATTTTTTGTTTAATCGCTAGAATCGCATCTACCAAAAATGAATTATCGCGGACAGGTTCTTACTTGACAGACTGTATTATTAACTGATATCAGTTTTTTTTATCGGTATTTAAGAAATATATCTTTCTCAGCGTAAACTTAATAGTATTACCCTAAAAAATATATAAGTTGAGGCAGAGAATGAAAGAATTATTATGTTAAGTCCAAGAAATACTCGGTTCTTCACCTAAAAAAATAAGTGGTTGCAAATAACAGTAGTTTTTTTTTTTCTAATATTATATTAAGCTTACTAATTTAATCAACACCTAAACTATTTCAAATAACAATAAAAGCTTTCTGTCGATTAATATAGCTTTTGGATGGTTGTAGCTTCTACTTGATGGAAATTCATTATAAATATATAATAAAAGACTGTTTTTAGTCAATTTCCACTGGTTTATTTAAATTGCGATGACGCGTTTCGCTGTCGATGCAGCTTCTTCAGATCTACATTTTACACTGTCAAGTTAGGTTTAATATTCACAGTTTTATATAATTTCTTAATTATAATATTACACATAATTAAATTACATTGATAGTATTGGGAAATCCACACAGATTTGGAGTTAGGAGAATAAATTCAATAATGGTGAATTGCTTAAATCTACCTGGTCGTTGAGTAAGGTACCTGTAGTCCTTAATCGATTTATTTGCATTGTCTCTAAAAGGTTTAGTTTTAAACCTTTTTGTTGGGTGTGTAAAATTTTAAATTCTTGTTAAATGTGTGATTTTCTGTTAAAAGATGATTAGCATATGTTGAATTAGATTTTCTATGGATGAAACTTTTTTCGTGTTCTGTAATTCTTTGTCTAAATGTACGTCCAGTTTGTCCAATGTATGTTTTAGGACATGACCCACATGTTAATTGATAAACTCCCGATTTATTGTCTTTATTGATTTGTGGTTTGTAGTTTTTAAGATATTTCCCTATAGTATTGTTAGTCTTGTAAGCTATGTTGATTTTTTTTTGATTTAAAAAAGTTTTTCCGTTGGTTTGCCGAAATAGGTAAAGCATTTAAAAGTGGTATTTCTGTCCTTAAAACGTGGGTATATTTCTGAGATTGCCTTGTTTCTAAGTTTTTTCCTAACGATACTATTGATTAAAGTAACCGTTGTTAACGGCTACTTGTTTTATGTAGTTTAATTCTTTAGTAAAATTTTCTTCTGATAAGGGATATTAGTTAGTCTATGTATAAAACTATGATAAGCTGCAAGTTTATGATGGTTAGGGTGGTGAGAACTATTGTGAATTGTGGTATCTGTATGACAAGGTTTGTGATATATTACAAATTCATGTTTTTTCATGGCTTTAGTGATTGTTAAGTCTAGGAAATTAATTTTCCCTTCGACTTCTTCTTCCATTGTAAAACTGATATTTCTATGTAAAGAATTAATATGCTGTAAAAAGTGAGTTAAATTGTCTGTCCGTACCTGTAAAGCATACAATTATATCGTCTACGTATCGATACCAGTATAGACAATTATTACTATTGTTATTATGGTTGTTAAATATCATTGTGTCAAACTGCATGAAAATATAATGGACTTAATGGACTCCCCATAATTAACCCTTCCTTACTATTGTAGAATGTATTATTAAATGAAAAATAATTTTGTCTTAGGCAAGTTCTTAATAAATTAATTATGTCCATTTTTATAACTTCATTTACTTTGTTTTTTGTTAATAGGTTCTCTATTAAAATTATTGTTTCGTCTGGGGGAACACTTGGAAATAAGTTTTTGACATCGAAAGAGACTAATTTAGAATTATCTGGTATTGTTATATTCTTAACTTTATTCACGAGTTCGTATGAGTTTTTGATAGTATATTTAGGTTCAAATTTGGTATGATGTTTGATTAAATCAATTAAAAAGGATGACGTCTTATATGCTGGAGCAGACATGTAGGAAACAACTGGTCTGATTGGGTGGTCAAGTTCACTCATAAAATTACAGTGAACTTGACCACCCAATCAGACCAGTTGTTACCTACATGCTGCTCCAGCATATAAGACGTCATCCTTTTTAATTAATTTAATCAAACATCATACCAAATTTGAACCTAAATATAGTATCAAAAACTCATACGAACTCGTGAATAAAGTTAAGAATATAACAATACCAGATAATTCTAAATTAGTCTTTTCGATGTCAAAAACTTATTTCCAAGTGTTCCCCCAGACGAAACAATAATTTTAATAGAGAACCTATTAACAAAAAACAAAGTAAATGAAGTTATAAAAATGGACATAATTAATTTATTAAGAAGTTGCCTAAGACAAAATTATTTTTCATTTAATAATACATTCTACAATAGTAAGGAAGGGTTAATTATGGGGAGTCCATTAAGTCCATTACTTGCCGAAATTTTCATGGACAGTATTGAAACAATGATATTTAACAACCATAATAACAATAGTAATAATTGTCTATACTGGTATCGATACGTAGACGATATAATTGTATGCTTTACAGGTACGGACAGACAATTAACTCACTTTTTACAGTATATTAATTCTTTACATAGAAATGTCAGTTTTACAATGGAAGAAGAAGTCGAAGGGAAAATTAATTTCCTAGACTTAACAATCAGTAAAGCCATGAAAAACATTGAATTTGTAATATATCACAAACCTTGTCATACAGATACCACAATTCACAATAGTTCTCACCACCCTAACCATCATAAACTTGCAGCTTATCATAGTTTTATACATAGACTAACTAATATCCCCTTATCAGAAGAAAATTTTACTAAAGAATTAAACTACATAAAACAAGTAGCCGTTAACAACGGTTATTCGGTTACTTTAATCAATAGTATCGTTAGGAAAAAACTTAGAAACAAGGCAATCTCAGAAATATACCCACGTTTTAAGGACAGAAATACCACTTTTAAATGCTTAACCTGTTTCGGCAAACCAACGGAAAAACTGGGGAAATTTTTAAATCAAAAAAATATCAACATAGCTTACAAGACTAACAATACTATAGGGAAATATCTTAAAAACTACAAACCACAAATCAATAAAGACAATAAATCGGCGGTTTATCAATTAACATGTGGGTCATGTCCTAAAATATACATCGGACAAACTGGACGTACATTTAGACAAAGAATTACAGAACACGAAAAAAGTTTCATCCATAGAAAATCTAATTCAACATATGCTAATCATCTTTTAACAGAAAATCACACATTTAACAAGAATTTCAAAATTTTACACACCCAACAAAAAGGTTTAAAACTAAACCTTTTAGAGACAATGCAAATAAATCGATTAAGGACTACAGGTACCTTACTCAACGACCAGGTAGATTTAAGCAATTCACCATTATTGAATTTATTCTCCTAACTCCAAATTTGTGTGGATTTCCCAATACTATCAATGTAATTTAATTATGTGTAAATATTATAATTAAGAAATTATATAAAACTGTAATATTAAACCTAATTGAAGTGTAAAATGTAGATCTGAAGAAGCTGCATCGACAGCGAAACGCGTCATCGCAATTTAAATAAACCAGTGGAAATTGACTAAAAACAGTCTTTTATTATATATGATTAATATAGCGTCCATTTTTTATTTGCTGGAGGAACGTTTGCAGGCTATGACGTACCTAGGTGTTCATATCTTAAATTTGTAAAGAACTTTGTGTTATTTATTTTTTATTCAATTACAGTTATACAAAACTATAAAGTGAATACGTTAACGTAAACTTTGATTTCTGTCAGTGAATGATCATTTATCGACTCGGGGCGGTAAAACCTCTCTTATCGCCCTGTTAACTTAGTCATTAATAAGTGCCGTGTTTAACTGTTTAAGCGAGAGTTTTTACAGGTTCTTATACGTGTTAAATGCATTGTTTTACATTATACAGTTGGTCAAGTAAGAACGTGTCGCTCATTGTTCATTAAAAATGTAGTTATTTAAAAAAAATTTGCATCATTCGACAGTAAAGGATTGCTATTGAAATGCTAATGATTCAGGAGTTCGTCCAGTCCCCATCAGCGTCGGTGATCACCTTGCATCTTCTGGGCATACTTTCAACAGGATTTTTCGCGTATTCGTGAGGCAAACATTTCAAAATTACCCGAATTTGCTGTAGTAGCTGCTTCAATGTTTTTACTACTTTTTGCATCAGGCGACTGGGGTGGCGAATCTAGTGTAACGATACCGGATTCCTTTTTCCACTGGCTACACGTTTTACTCCGATATTTAAGGTCGTTACCCTCTTGAAGAATCCACTCTTCATTTTCTACTGTCAAACTACCGTTTGGCAGTAGGAAATAATACCTTCTCGCAAATCTGGAACTTTGCTTCAGCGTTCAAATTGTAGATAAAGATAAAGCGTCTCTCAAAACCTTTTTCCCGAAAAACATCCCCAAACATGGATCTTCACAGGGTGTTTCACTGTGCGCTGAGCCAATCGGTTAGTGGAAATTGATCAGGCTCGAGGGGTGATAACATAGCCCCAAAATAAAGCTTCGCCGGAAAAATGACATTGCTCTAGTCTCGATCTATGTTTTCCTTTGCCCACGCGAGTCATTTCTGTCTGTATTTTTCGCTCAGCAATGGTTTCTTGATTGTACTTCGTCAAATCGTTAGCCCAAAGATGGGGGCGAATCGTTTCATACGATATATTCAAAACGTTTCTACATGTGTTTGTGCCCTTTCATAGTGTGAAAAAAGTGCCATTTTTTAGACAAAAACCTGTTGACAGTCGGCATTTTATCCAGTTTGAATAAATCAAAACGGGAAAATACTCGAAAAATATTGTACTCTAAGATAGTACTGCGGCGAATTCCCTAGGATACACATATTTGTGATTATAAAAAAGAGTTATGAACAAAACAACTACAATAGTATACCTTTATGTTAACAGATAAATTTCAATCAAATATTTCAGAAAAAGTTTTGAAATAAGACTTTTTTTCTTTAAATGTACAGTATTGGCAAAAAAATAATAAATCGTAACGTTATTATTTCCTGCATTAGATTGGGACAGGATTGAAAATATGTATATTTCAGGGTTATGTTTTGTTAGGTAAAAATTCTTAGTTTGGAGTTCTGTAAATCATAAATTATTAGTCAAAATTTAATTGCTTTGTGCATTCAGTTGTAATAGATTTAAATTCCCCCGTGCCTTCATTTTTAAATTGAAAAATATTGTTGGTATAGTAAATCCCAAGATATAAGATCCTGCCTTTTTGCTTTTTCATTGGGGCAATAAACGACCCTGTTAAGGTTTTGTGCATAGTTGCTAGGTAATACGATAAACGTATTTTTATTTTATCTGCTTTGTATACCGCCCTCATTTGCACATGCAATCATATTGGATCTATTTTTACCTATATATTTACTATCTGGCAACCCGGTTTAGAGCCGTATTTGATAATATAGGCCTACTTTTTATTATTTTTAGTTTTACTTACAACTTACAACGTAACGGTTCTATTTTAATTATGTGGCGTCTGTGGGAAAATTGCAATAATGGCTATCACAAGAGAAAACATTTATCACTTGACGCTAAACAAATAGTGAAAAATGTTTACGACAGTTTGGTAAAAAGAAATTTGAATAAACAAAGTGCTTTGCAAGAAAACAGTAGAATTAACAAAAACCTCAATTTCTACGATTAAGGGTATTGTAGGAAAACCATCACTCAAGAACAGGAAAAAACAGAAAGATTTTCAAATGCATCATGTAGACGATTGTAAAAAAAGACGTCATCAGGAGAAAAATATATTCTATGTATGAAGAGCAGTTGATGCCGACACTAGACAAAATAAAATTAAGACTGGTGCAGGACGGGACCAATATACATTGTGGCCGATCAACCCTTCACTGAATTCTCTTTCATGTTCCGAAAAATCAACAAACGGCAAGTAGTGATGGAGTCACAAAGATTTCGAATCTTGCGACATACTTATTTACAAGAAATTAAGAAGTATCGATCAGGGAATTGGCCAATAATTTACCTTGATACCCATGACACTGTACAAAAAAGGGTGGGTTGACAGCAGTACAAAATGTCAGACTAACGCACCTTCAAATAAAGATAAACGAATAACCATTTTGCATGCTGGATCTGAAAAGGGCTGGGTTTCAAATTGTCTACTATTATCTGTAAAAAAACATAAAAGATTCTAGTTTGGACTATCACGAAGACACGACCGCACAACTTTTTGAAAATTGGTTTCAAAATTCCCTTTTGCGATATATTCCCGAACTGAGTGTTATAGTTATGAACAATGCAAGTTAACATAGTCCCTCACTAAATAAGGTTCCTAATGCAGCCAACACTAAATCGGAAATACAGGAATATATGTTAGAAAATGACATTTATTTTGACTTTAGTTATAAAAAAAGTGATCTTTTGGAAGTTTTGAAAGACTATAAATGGAAAAAGAAATATGTTTGTGATAGTATAGCTGAGAAAATGGGACACACTGTTTTGCGGCTTCCTCCGTATTATTGTGTGTTTAATCCAGTTGAACATTTTTGGCATCAAGTTAAATCAAAAATAAGGGCACAAAATGTTTCTCCTGCTTTAAGCGTGTCAGTGGTTGAATTAGTAAAAAAAGTTATAAATGATATATACCTTGTGAAAGCTCCAGAATTCCATTCAGCACGTTGTTAAAGTTAAAGATTCATATATTTATGTAAATAATATAAAACCACTGATAATTACCTCAGCTGATGATAGTGATAGTGAAACCGAATTAGGCTTAAGTTAAAATATATTTTTATTTATACAATATGTCCCCTCTTGTAAACCCCATTCATTCAAACTGTTTTTACGTGCATCTTATAAATAAAACATCTCCAAGAAAACTTAATTTTATTTATTTGCATTAATGAATAAAATTCTTAAGTCCTGCAACCTATCATAAACAAAAGATCAGAATTTTTATATTGCCCACTTAAAACGGCAAAAACATTACTATTTTGTATGCACCAGACGATGTTAATTGTAAAATTTATATTTATACATTAGAAAATTTTAGTTTCGATATGTTTTGTATACAGATCTTGGAATTATTATTATTATTTTATGAATTGGGCTATGTTAGTTTTATTACTACTAGTGTATAATTTTAAAATTATATAATAATATATAGTGTAGTAAAAAAGGCATTTGAAATTGCACAGTCTAGATATACAGTAATAATATGATTTTATTCTCTCTGGGGTATCACCAGGAGTATTGTCCTTGACGCCAGGTTTCCGATGTCGTTAAAGAAAATTTTTTTTGAGTCATTTTAACCGTTTTTTTTTTTTTTGTTTATTAATCAAATAATAGCAAATGCGTTTTTTACGATTATTTGGAAAAAAAAAATTGAAAATTTTTTATCACATCTGGTAGAGAATCGCGAGACATTTATTTTTAAAAAAAATCATTTTCCTTAACATTTTTTTTTTCAAAATGACAATTGTTATTTGATTAATAAACAAATAAAAACGGTTAAATTGACTCCAAAAAAAAAAGTTTTTAACTACATCAGAAATCTGGCGTCGTGACCTAAATTTTGAAAATTTTAGACCAAATGGCTAAAATGGCGGGCAATTCAAATTTTAAATAACAAATTCAACTGTACCCACTGGGTTCAGTATTTTTTGTACCAAAATTTCAGGGTATTTTCAGACATATTTTCTGAAAGTTTCAAGCCGATCGATCCACTTAGTTTACTTGTACAATAAAATGAAAGAAAAAAAAACAGTTTTTGCCTGTTTTTTAAATTTTGTTGGTTATGTACGCACTTGAGAAACTCAAAACCAACAGGGATTTATTGAAAATTTCATTAATTTTTTTTTGTCTCGATCCGACTTACAAAATTGTAGTTATTCACATTTTAAGCTAAAAAAACGCGTTTTTAAAACTTAAATTGTTTATAAACAAACGAGCAAGTTTTTTGAGGTCCAAAAATCAGGACAATACTCCTGGTGATACCTCAAAGAGGATAAAATCGTAATATTGCTGTATCTAAACTATGCTTATCTGATGATTATTTTGACCTTTTTTTACTGCACTAATAATAATATGCAACTATTAAAAAATTATTCATAACAACTTTGCATTGGTTTTCCTAAAATATTGTAAAGTTGATAAAAATGAGATTTCGCCTAATTTATACATCTAAAAATGCCTGTATATCATTAAAAGTTTAGATTATTTAATAATAAACTTTCAGAACTCATTTTTTTTTTCTGAAATATTTTATTGAAATTTATCTGTTAACATAAAGGTATATTGTTCTAGTTGTTTTGTTCATAACTCTTTCTTTTATAAACACGAATATGTGTATTCTAGGGATTTTTTATAGATTATGTTAATTTTAACCTTCTTCGCCGCAGTACTATCTTAAAGTACAATATTTTACGAGTATTTTCCCGTTTGATTTATTCAAATTTGATAAAATGCCGACTGCGCAAAGTTGATTGACGATTCGGGACAACATGTTAATAATCATTTTTTCGTCCTTTTCCGACACTTTTCCTCTCGATCCACGTTTTGGTGGATCATTACCATTTTTTACTGGGAGTATTGTTTCACCCACTTGCTAAGGAATGCCCTCGACTTACTCATATACTGTAAGCCTCATTTTGGGACCTTTTGGATAATTATATGGAAACACAGCCTCGAAGCCTCACGCATATGGAGCCCTTATGCTCGATAATATACTATTTAACCATAAACAAGATTAGAAATGAATCACTTTCCACAAAGCATTGTTTTATAGGTGTGCCAACAATAACCTCAAAAAAAAAATTTTTTTTTACCGATTATAAGTTATAGCGACATTTTCTTACTTGACCGCATTTAACATTTGTGAAATATATTTATCTACTCACACATCTACATTTTATCGGTGTACATTTTCATAACAACCTCGAAAAATTCGTTTCACCGGGCCTAAAATGTAATCGCCACAGTATTTTGGTAAGTGATCCACAAAAAAATCTCTTTTTTTTTTTGTTTATCGATGTAAAACACATCTCGAAAATAGTTTTGCTTAATATTTTTTGCTAATATTATTCCATTTTAGAAGAGGTACTAGTAGATTATAACAAATTAATTAACGAAACTCGTCTTATTAAAACAAAATTTTAAAGTATTGATAGAAAGACTTTTATTGTTGTTTCATAAAATCCCTGTAGCGAAAAAACAGTTAAAAATCAATTGAAAAAAAGCTGATAAGCTTTCGTTTGGTTTGCGTGCAGCTTATCAAGGCTCCCTATGCTAAGATCTACAACATCATCAAGACTCAAACGATGTCCGAGGGCAGTGTCGACGAGGTGACTGAAAAACTCACACGCACGACACTACATGTCACACAAATGTCTTTTAGTCCGAGAGCCGGTCGTAACTGTTCTTATGTCATCGACTTTTCCTATGAGACATGCTAGTAGGCGGAGTTCGATGATGGTTAAGCTGCCAAGTTGCGTACAGATTTCTTGTGTCAAGTTTATTTCAAGTGCCATTTACATTAGGCATTTACGATGTCCGCAGTTTCTTAGCCAATCTTTTATTTAATTCTGATAATAAGTCAATAATCTCTTAACCATACTTTTTGCACTTAGAGGCCTTGGAGAACTGGAATTGTTGGTTATTTAAAATAAGCAAATATAAATTTTTGTTCGGTCGATCTAAAGGATATTGAGGCTTCAAAGCAACCTCCAGCAATTTGTTATTGCAAATGTGGCAAAAAAATTACATTCTTTGACAAAACAAATCGATATACGACTTGACAGTGCAGTGTTTTTGCAACATAGGGCTACTTATACAAACATGCCTTACTACAGAAGTAGATGACTACATATTATTACTGCTGGCTCTCCACCTATCTGCTATCTCTGTCTCTGACCCTCCCATTCTGTTAGAAATTAGATGTTTCCCCTTCCAAACAAAAGTGAAAGTATAATTTGTTTCTAAATGTCAATAAAGGCTTTATTTGTAATAACTGAACTTATTTTTAGACGAGTATTCAGGCTTAAGTCATTTGGTTATTAGGTTAGACTATTAATGATATTTTAGCAAGACTGCAAAAATTACTGTTTTTTTTATTCTCAAAATTTTATCAAGAATAATTTTGTTTTTTTTTTTGAAAAAAAAAAAACAAGAATATAATGTATTCTGTATTAGTGACAGATTTTTTTAAATTTATAGAGAGATTTTGCAACGTTTATTTTTCACATGCCTTTGTCGTTATTGTTTTCTCAAGCATACGCAGTATTAACGCGAAGAAATTGCAAGGTTAGGTTAGTATTCATCTTCTTTAAACCTAGGGGATTTTTTTCATTCATGTCGTGGTTAAGCACACTGGTTATTAGTATTTGATGGATCAACACAAGTATCTAAATTAAAATTATATCTAGCAGGTTTCTATCACTTGCTTTAATATTTACAAGGTAATACGAATGTGCGATAAATAAAATTTCATTTGAAATTAGCACTACACACACTGTAATGCCGTTGTGCCAAAGATTGCAAAATCCCAACATAATCTGACCACTAATTAACTGTTGTTTATTAATAAAATAATAACAAATGCGTTTTTTCGGTCATTTAGAAAAAAAAATTGAAAATTTTTTATCCCACAGAGAATCGCGAGACTTTTATTAAAAAAAATCATTTTCGTTAACAATTTTTTTTTTCAACAATTGTTGCTATTTGATTAATATTATAATTTATATATAAATTAATATTTAGCAATAAAAGATTATCATTTCAATTTTACTGTATTTTCTTAGTAGTCTGTATGCTTATGTGCATAATAGCGATAAGAATAACAAACGTCAAATAACCTTTCATAAGTTCCTAAATAAGGGAAATCGTTATCCTTAATAAAGGATTCTCTTATTTTGTTTCAATAGTGCGCAAGCTCCGAATGGTGGGCGATAACAGCTTTAATTTAATATCTTCCCTTTATTACTGCGCGAGCTCCAAACGGTGGGCGCATGCTTCAAATAAAGATAAAGACAGTGGCCTGCCAAAATAAGCATTGCAAAATCTCTCTAATAAGCGTTGCAAACTTTCTCTAATACACATATATTAAGGGAAAGTACCTTTTTGTTACTATTTCTCTAATGATGTATAGAAGTTTAAAATAAATTTTCATATAAAATAATTTACACAAAATTAAGTATTTAAAAACCTGTTTACTCAAGGAGGATTTAATATTTTCGGTTAAAGTAAATTTAACTATAAAATAGTAATTTTTAGTTATCAACTTTACTGGTAATTTGTATTTTGATTTGTTAATGTTCAAAGTCTTTGGTGACATTTACAATGAGAAGTCTAGATTAAATATATTCCGTAATAAAGATCTTATCCCCTGTTGAAAAAGGTGGGAATGGTAGGTTAACCCAAAAATTCGTTTGTATTTCGTTGTGTTCTTTATAACAAGAAAACAAAAGGTCGACGTAAATGCTTCATAGTCTTAGTGAAAGTTATAAGCATATCTAGATCTTAGCTACTTACCCTTAAGTTGACGTAGCTATGTTTTAGCTCTGTATCTTCTTAGGTGAAAGATTTAACTTACAAAATATCATTTTTTCACAAAAACTATTTGATGAATATCAGTTTTTGTTGTGGATATTTGGGTTTTGTTGATACTTAAAAAAAAATTTAATAATTACAAAAAATATATAAATGTCAATTTTATTATTAAACAGCCTTAAACACCCGGTGCGATAAAAAGTTCATACACTAACACTATATAAGTAGAACGCGAAATAATATCGACTTGCCCCTATAGGTGGCAACCGGTACATTCCTAACAACGGTGCGTGACAAGTTTCAACTTGTTATCTCGTTCAGTTAGTTCTATTCGCACATTTGCATGAAGGTCTAGTTGTGTTTTTCTGCTATATCTACAATGGATACGAAAAAAAAACAGCGTGTGTATATGTGTGAAATTTGGTTTTAAACTGCTACTGAAACGTATGAAATGATTCGGTAAGCATTTGAGGATGAAAACCTTCCACCTCAACCACGCCTGAAATCATTGCTTAAGTTCAACAAATCATTCGTGAAGACCGCCATCCGTTGGGCATTTCTGAGCGTCTCTGAAGAACTTTCTGTTCGTTAGAAAACGGCCAGTGTGGGAGCGAGAAGAATTTCCTTTGCATTACAATACACAGTTCGTTCTGAACGCAAAAGTTTTTGACGACAAATTTATTTAATTTATTGAATTTACTTAATTGATGAATGAATTGATGAAAATGACATGACTGTCATCCTCATCCCCGGATTGGCCACCCTGTGCCTTTGGGCTGTTCACCCATTAAAGGGTTGTCGCTTCGAGACAGTAGAGGAGATACAACGAGTCGCAAGCGACGACGGAGGCATCAACCTTCCAAAAAATGTTCGAGCAGTGGAAAAATGTTGGGACCGGTGCATTCGGGTGTAGGAGGGCTACTTTGATGGTGACGGGAGTCACGAAGCCTAAAAGTACTACTTTTTCTTCTAGTTTATTGCCTTAGTCCGAGAATTTTTGGATCTCACTACGGATAAATAAAAATATCATAATTGTACCATTAATTGAATCTGAAATTAAATAATCTAAATACAAGAAGTATACACTCTATTCAAGAAAAAGGCGTTGTTCCATAAAATACGAGGGTTGTATGATAAGTACGTGGCCTTGACAAGCAAAAATCATTTTTATGTGGATAATTTATTTTTCAAAATTAAAATAGGCGTTTGTTTCAACAATCACTACATCGTTTGAGCCAAATTTTTGCCACCGGGCCATTTTTTCATATTCGGAAATGGGAAATGGTCGCTGGGGGCTAGATCTGGCGAATATGGTGGATGCGGAAACAATTCGTATCCTAACTCATGGAATCTTACCATGGCGATGACACAAGTGTGCACGCGTGCATTGTCTTGTTGAAAAAATTTTTTTTTTTCTTTGCCAAATGCGGACGTTTTTCTTTCACATCATGGTTGAAACAATCCAATAAGTTGATATAATACTCTCCATTAATCGTTTTGCCATTTTCAAGGTAATCGGCGTGGATAACGCCGCGTGCATCCCAAAACACTGTGGCCATGACTTTGTTGGCCGATAGAGTCGCCTTGGTCTTCTTTGGCTCCAATTCACTACTCAAAACCCACTCTGGGGTGCTGTGATGAATCCATGTTTCGTCAACAGTTATAAATCGACGCCAAAAATCATTCCCATTGCACTTGAATATCGCCAAACATTCTTTTGAAGTTGACACACGTCCGTGTTTATTGTCAGTTGTGAGCAATCGCGACACCAATCTTGCGGAAAGCTTTCTCATATCCAAGTGAGTTGTTAAAATGTTCTGCATTTGCACAGTTGAGATGACCACAGTCTCAGAAATCTCACGCACTTTCACTCTCCGATTGTTTATCACTATAGTGTGGATTTTTTTTAATCATTTCTGTTGTGGTGATCTCACTTGGACGGCCTGGACATTCTTCATCAAAAATGCTTGTACGGCCGCATTTAAATTCAGCTGTCCAATATTTTATGATCGATAACAAAGGTGCAGAGTCCCCATAAACAACGCCGAGTCCCGCTTTTATCTAATCATTCGTTTTCTTTTTCAAAAACAATTATTTTACCGCTACTGTCCACTCAGCTGCGTGCCGATTTGGTTCTGGTGTTTAGTAGTGGATCCATGTTTCATCCATTGTCACATATCGCGTGAAAAAATCCTTTTTAATGCTCTTAAACCGGCCTAAACAGCGCTCAGAATCATCAACACGTTGTTGTTTTTGGTCCACTGTGAGCAAACGGGGTAACCCGAAAAGAGCTTTCTCATGCCCAATGTTCATGCAAAATATGACTTTCTTTTGATATTTTTCGGGTGTCAGCTATCTCACGCAATTTCACTTAACGGTCATTCAAAACAATTTTGTGGATTTTTTTGATGTTTTCCGGTGTAACCACCTCATTTGGGCGTTCAGAGCGTTCAGCATCAATTGTGTCTGTACGACCGTTTAAATTCAGCATACCACTAAACGATGAGTGATTTTCCGGGGGCAGAATCCCCGTAACACTTATCAAGCCATTGCTTTGCTTGAACGGTATTTTTTCCTATCAAAAAACAGTGTTCAATCAACACACAAAATTCGATTTTTTCCATTGTTTTGAAAATATCAAAAATAGCGTCACTATAACGATTATAACTTGTAAACTAATCGTCGAAATGTCATGAAATTTTGACATGTATCGTTTGAAGGTTGGTACTTCCTAAAAATCGTATGGATTTTTTGAAAAGGGCGACATCTATGTGTCAGACAAAAAAGTTTTCAGCCTACGTGTTGGTAGTAGCGCCATCGCTGGCCGAGACCAGATACTTATCATACAACCCTCATAACCTTGCTCGTTGGTGTTAAGTTTAAATGCAATTTTAGATTCTTCCTACAAGGCTTGAACGTTAACCTTGTCTTTAATGGATGAAAATGTGAATTAACAGAATCTTAAATAGATTTAACGTCAGTATACTTAAAAATACACTTAAGATACAATTGGTCTAATTAGCACCTATTTGATTCTTTTTCGATATAATAAAACATCTAAAAAATGAATCAGGAAAATCCTACGCAACAATTTTAAGAGACCGAAAAAGTGATGAGCGTGCAGTAAATGTTTGGGTGTATACGATTCAATTAATTTATAATTTTACCTTCCAAAGAAAAGAATTCTGAAGGTCTCATTATTAAAATTGCACAACCGCAAGGGAATTCTTAAAAAAACAACTATCAATTACATAATTTAGTATCGGCACAGCATGAGTTGGTGGCATTTTTATTTTGTGATTGTTCTTGATTAGAGCTAAATGTTAACTAGCTTTAATGAGCCTTTTAATGAACAAATGTGAGGAAAAAAAATTAATTAATCTACCGGAGACAATCGCTTTCCTCAAATTAAAACGTAGCATTTAGAAATAACAGTATATTTATATAGCAGGTCGTTTCACTGATTGTATTTTTTTAAATAAATATTTAATGTTTTCTTGTGCAAATTTAAATGAATTTCGTATTTAAAGACGTGTAAAAATATTGACTTTCTACATTTAAAAACAATAAAATTTTTATTAATTCCTAAATCTATACACCAACGTTAAAATTGTAAGGTAATTATTGTAAACGGTAAAATTATCGCTAAAAAACGTGAATGTTTTGTAGTGTGCAGTGTAAGCTGCTTCGTTTTTAACTTATAGTGGCCAATTTTAAATTATTTTTCTGGGTGAAAAAAACTGTGATTTGGAAATTGTCGTTAAGATAGTACCAATAACATGGTAAGTTTATTATAGTTGATAAATTCAATGATTTAGTAGTTTTATCTAAAACTGTGACAGGCAAATTTAGTGAAACTATTCAATTTAATTTTGCATTCGGAGTTCAGAATTAACCTGAAAGTTTTTCCGGCTAAATACTTATCTATAGTCCAAAAATCGAAAGAGTACTTTAGGCCAGCGTTCTTATGATTCATTGATCAAAAAATGTAATACGTCTCCTTTGCGAAAAAAACACACACCTCATAAAATCGAAAGTAATTGCAAACTCACAGAGCAAACACCGGTAGAAAGAGAAAGTGCCCAAGGAGTCTCCTTGAGCCCTCTACTTTTCAATATAATAATGGATGAAATAATTAAACAGGTCTGTTAACTGAGGAGTTATAAAATGGAATATGAAGAAATAAAAAGAAACTTTATTATGCTGATAGCATCGAATGCAAACGATCTTCAGAAGTTTTTCAGTTTACTTACTACCGGTATACTTCAACAATGCAGTACGGCAAAAAAACAAACTCCTGAGAATTGAAACAAAATCTCGAATTTACAAGACAGCACTTAAACCTATACTGATTAGACAGCATAAACGTGCTGGGAAACATCATAAACGGAAGAAATATTCGAAACATCAGAAATGAAAATAGGGCGCAAAATAGCGGAACAGATTTATGGATGGAGATAGTATGGACAACATGCAACAAACATGCAAAATAGCTAGTTTCGATGTGCGTTTAAGTTCTAAGGTCTTCTAATTTTTTTTCTGACGAACTACTTACACCAGAAGATTAAAACTTACTCGTATCTATTGTTGATGCAATAGTGGCTCGACTGGTAAATGAGCGGCCTCCATCGCTGAAAAAAAAAAGCCAAAATTGAAGCGGGTCGGGAGTATAAACACATCCCTTCAAAGTTGTTATTACGAAGAAACTCCTGAGTTACAATCATCCGATAAGCAGGGGTGTTGTTTTGATGAAAAGGACATGCGCTGCCTTTTGTGGCCGTTTTTCCTGCAATATTGCCAAGAGCTTTGTCTTTAAAACATGTTCGTAGGATGCAACTGGGTGCCCTTCGTAACACAATAAATGAGAATTACGCCTTTGTTGTCCCAAAAGGTGGTCACCATCATTTTTTCAGTACTTCGGTATCGGTCTCCGTAATAACTTGCTCCACTCGCGCAATCGTGTTTTCTGTCCGGCTGGCTGATCATCAAGATGTTTTAGGTTCGTAATCGCACGACGTTCGGCCTCTGTCAACTGTCGCATCCATGATCGCACATTTTTTATATCCATAACACCATCACCGCATGTCTCAATAAATTAATGATGAATGTTAGGAAGTAGAGACACCGGATAATTACACACTATCCTTGTAAACTGACTGTTACGATTTTAAGTATTAAAAACACTTCTCACTCTAGCGGCACGCCGTCACAAAGAGTGCCCACGTACTTTAAACTCAACCCGTCTTTCCATGCATACCCAGTCCTTAGAACATGAACGCACCTCGTATCAATTTTATATACGTAGGGTTCTACCCAAAGTAGATAAAAATCAATATCAAATACTAAAATTGAACAAGGAGAACAGTGAATGACTGCTGAAATATTCACTTTGGTCAATTTCAGTAGTTGATATTGATTTTTAGAAAGATGATTATATGGATAGAGTAATAAAAGAACGAATAATCACACTAAACAGATTACAAATAGGAAGGAGAAACATGTTAGAGAGTTGTTGGAGCGACAAAATTTTTAAATGTAAGATAAGGCAAAGGCAGTTATAAACAGACGATGAACATTTATAATTAAGAGAAACAGTGTTGTAATGTGACGTTTCTGGTTATTTACAAACTCGCAGAATAGCTACAAAGGAAAAAAGAAAAAACTCTTTTTAAATTTCTAATTCGAAACGCCTTGTTTAGTATTGATTTAGCTAATATATTGAGTCCTATAAGACTAAAAAACGCTAGAGATACCGTATTTATAAGTATCGTTACCGTATTTATAAGTATAGTTACAAAAGTTAGCACAATATTAATTTCAGTAATCAATATATGTATAAATGTCGTAATTATGTGAAATGTGAAAAAATAATAAAACAATTATTTACACAAACTTTCTGCTATATTTGTAATACACCGTAACATGTTTCGCTATCGCAGTAGCTTCTGCAGACGTTACATTCAGAAATTAATGAACATTAAAGGGTAAAGGTGTTAATATATAAGTAGAAGCAAGAAAAGAAAATTTATTTATACCATTAACTAATTCAATATTAATAGAAAATATTTAACAAAGGTGAATTATTAAGGTGTACCTGATCGGTTGGAATTTTTAAGTTTGTTTATCTCTAGAGACTCAATTAGGTTTAATCTCTGGCTTTTGTTCTCATTGTGTAGAATTTTGAAATTATTATTAAAGGTACGACCATTCTCGATTAGATGTTTTGCATAATTGGTTTCGGTTTTTCCTCTGATAAAACATTTATAGTGTTCATCCAATCTTTTACCAAAATATCTACCAGTCTGGCCTATGTAAGTTTTGTCACAATCTCCGCAATTTAGTTGGTAAACTCCTGATTTTTTAAGATTATCCGTTTTAGTTTTACTATTTTTAATAAATTTGCCTAAAGTTGTTTTGTACGAGGCTGGTTTGAAAAGTCCGTGCAAAAATAAAAACTACTTATGTGTTTGGGGTAAACCTTTTTTATTTTTCGACATAGTCTCCTTTTAGGCTTATACACTTCGTCCAACGATGTTCTAGTTTGTTGATCCCTTCCGAATAATAGGATTTGTCCAAGTCTGCCAAATATCCATTAGTGTCTGCAATCACCTCCTCGTGTGAATAAAATCTTTATCCCACAGCCATTTCTTCAAATTGGGGAACAAATAGTAGTCCGAGGGAGCCAAGTCTGGAGAATCCATTAATTTTGCGACCACAACTGCTGAGGTGTGTGCTGGTGCGTTGTCGTGATGGAAAAGGACTTTCTTGTGGGCCAATCGCGGGCGTTTTTCTTGTAGCTCGGTTTTCAAACGGTCCAATAACGTTGAATAATATTCATCTGTAATAGTTTTACCCTTTTCCAGATAGTCGATGAGGATTATCCCTTGCGAATCCCAAAAGACAGTCGCCATAACCTTTCCAGCCGAAGGAACGGTCTTCGCCTTTTTTGGTGCAGATTCCCCCTTGGTAACCCATTGTTTAGATTGTTGTTTGGTCTGAGGAGTATAGTAATGTATCCATGTTTCATCCACAGTGACGAAACGACGCTTAAAGTCCTCCGGATTCTTCTGGAACAGCTGCAAACCATCCTTGCAACACTTCACACGATTCCGTTTTTGGTCAAGCATGAGCAATCGCGGCACCCATCTTGCGGATAGCTTTCTCATGTCCAAATGTTTATGCAAAATATTATGTACCCGTTCAGTCGAGATGCCCACAGCACTAGCAATCTCACGCACCTTAACTCTTCTGTCATCCATTACCATATCATGGATTTGATCAATGATTTCTGGAGTCGTAACCTCCACAGGCCGTCCAGAACGTTCAGCGTCACTTGTGCCCATATGGCCAGTCCGAAAATTTTGAAACCACTTATAAACTGTTCTAATCGAAGGTGCAGAGTCACCATAATGTTTATCAAGCTTCTCTTTAGTCTCCTGAGGCGTTTTGCCTTTCATAAAGTAATGTTTAATCACCACACGAAATTCTTTTTCGTCCATTTCTTGAAAATCACTCGACTTCCTTGATTCACACGAATGCCAAACACAAAGAAATAGACCAATATGGCTGAAACTTGGTGTGCGTTCATTCAAGAGATGCTACTAACTAAACATGACCTCGATACGCGCCGGTGGTGCCATCTCTCGGACTTTGCACGGACTTTTCAAACCAGCCTCGTAAGCTACTTTAATGTCTACACTGTTGAGGATTTTAACTATTTTTGAAGTCGAGTGACCTATATATGATATAACTTTGTAATTGTTTGTTTTTTCTTTGCTTTTAGGATAAATCATATCGATGATTTTTTATATAACTTTTTTTGTAGGATTTTATCGACTAAATTTAATGCATAATCATTATTAAGTGCGATTTGTTTGATGATGGTAAGTTCTATCTGAAAATTATTTTTGTTAAGAGGGAGAGAGATACTAGCCTATGAATCATACTGTGAAAGGCTGCCAATTTATGTTGAATAGGGTGACAGGAATAATTGTTTATGGTTGTGTCAGTATGAGACAGTTTATGGGATACTGAAAATTGACGTTTATTATTCTCTCTCTAAATTGTTAGATCTAAAAAGTTTAGGCTATTGTTAGATTCTAGTGCAATTGTAAAATTTATATTTGCATGGTTATTAATAAATTCAAGAAAAATGTGTAATTGCCTTCCTGTACCCGTAAAGCAGGCTAAAACATCATCAACATATCAGCGCCAATATACGAAATGTTTAAAAAAGGGGTTTATTAATTTGGCTTTCTAACGAATCTAGAAATATTTCAACGAGTAACGGGCTTAAAGGGTTTCCCATAATTAAGCCTTCTGTGCTGGGGTAAAAATTTTTTCACATTTCACATAATTATTATGGATATCCACGGAGTATCGACTGACAAATTTGTATTTATAAATGTCGTATCACATAAGACCTTGGCTAATGAAACTAACTGTTCACTAAACTTCGTTTTTTTACAGTATATCTGAAAGGTTTGCTTATGGCTCCCAAGTTTCCTCAGAGATCGTTATTGGCAAGTGGTAACTAGTGAATTTCAGTAGGAAGGATTAAAACTTCATAAGGACGTGCCAGTAATCAAGTATGATTTAATGGTACCGAAATAGCAGCAGATTTTTTTTTAAAGGGTCGTGTTGTAGAGCCCAACATAGTTATGTCGGAATACTCTATTGCACTAGCATCGTCACGCAACTTGCTAAACGGTAACTTGACAACACATATGTCTTGGCATGATCATGTTGTGAAAATAGGCAAAATAAAACGTCTGAAAATCTCAAGATATTATTTCATATCAGATTCGACTGGAATACTGCTTTCATTGGACCCTCGAAACTTACTCTCTATTTGTTAAATTTTATTCGGTAGAAAGATTTCAACTAAACCTTTCAGTGTCTAAAAGGGTGTTAGTCTCAGTTGCATACTGTCGCCAGTATTATTTAATATATACGTAAAAAAAATATTTCAACTTGCTCTAGAAGATGAATGCAAAGGGATAAAAGTAAATGGAAAACCTATAAACAATATTCGGTATGCAGACGAAACCGAAATAGTTTCCAATAACATGGAAGATT
The DNA here is from genome assembly GCA_019049505.1 of Pachyrhynchus sulphureomaculatus. Classification (NCBI taxonomy): domain Eukaryota; kingdom Metazoa; phylum Arthropoda; class Insecta; order Coleoptera; family Curculionidae; genus Pachyrhynchus; species Pachyrhynchus sulphureomaculatus. Next base: position 68,682,183 of record CM032447.1, on the reverse strand, counting down.
TGCAAATTCTAATCAATAAGCTGAATGATATTGGCGAGGAGTATGGTCTACGTATAAATATTGGGAAAATCAAAATGATGGTGATTAGTAGACACCAGCTGTATTTCTCTTTATAAAGGATCAAGAGATTGAGAGGGTTACTAAATTCAAATATTCTGGCACTGTCTTCACGATGGGATTGTGATGGGGAGGTTAAACTGCGGATTGTCATGGCAAAGAATATCTTTCTAAAGTTGAAAAATGTACTGCTTCAAAGACAATTGTCACTCGCCCTGCGCCTACGAGTAATAAAAAGCTGTCTGGCCGGTCTTTTTATATGGTGTAGAGACATGTGAGTGTGATCATTGAATCGTATCGAAGTTTTCGAGCTATGAATACTGCGACGTTTGCTATGAATTTCTTGGACAGAACACCTAACCAATGAAGAAGTGCTTCAAAGGGCCGGGGTGGAGAGGCAACTACTTAATGTCGTAAAACAAAGAAAGGTGTTTTATTTGATACATACGAGGCTGGTTTGAAAAGTCCGTGCAAAGTCCGAGAGATGGCACCACCGGCGCGTATCGAGGTCATGTTTAGTTAGTAGCATCTCTTGAATGAACGTACACCAAGTTTCAGCCATATTGGTCTATTTCTTTGTGTTTGGCATTCGTGTGAATCAAGGAAGTCGAGTGATTTTCAAGAAATGGACGAAAAAGAATTTCGTGTGGTGATTAAACATTACTTTATGAAAGGCAAAACGCCTCAGGAGACTAAAGAGAAGCTTGATAAACATTATGGTGACTCTGCACCTTCGATTAGAACAGTTTATAAGTGGTTTCAAAATTTTCGGACTGGCCATATGGGCACAAGTGACGCTGAACGTTCTGGACGGCCTGTGGAGGTTACGACTCCAGAAATCATTGATCAAATCCATGATATGGTGATGGATGACGGAAGAGTTAAGGTGCGTGAGATTGCTAGTGCTGTGGGCATCTCGACTGAACGGGTACATAATATTTTGCATAAACATTTGGACATGAGAAAGCTATCCGCAAGATGGGTGCCGCGATTGCTCACGCTTGACCAAAAGCGGAATCGTGTGAAGTGTTGCAAGGATGGTTTGCAGCTGTTCCAGAAGAATCCGGAAGACTTTAAGCGTCGTTTCGTCACTGTGGATGAAACATGGATACATTACTATACTCCTGAGACCAAACAACAATCTAAACAATGGGTTACCGAGGGGGAATCTGCACCAAAAAAGGCGAAGACCGTTCCTTCGGCCGGAAAGGTTATGGCGACTATCTTTTGGGATTCGCAAGGGATAATCCTCATCGACTATCTGGAAAAGGGTAAAACTATTACAGGTGAATATTATTCATCGTTATTGGACCGTTTGAAAACCGAGCTGCAAGAAAAACGCCCGCGATTGGCCCACAAGAAAGTCCTTTTCCATCACGACAACGCACCGCATTAATGGAAATAGGATTCCAACTCGTTTCACATCCCTCTATTCTCCAGACTTGGCTCCCTCGGACTACTGTTTGTTCCCCAATTTGAAGAAATGGCTGGCGGGACAAAGATTTTATTCAGACGAGGAGGTGATTGCAGACACTAATGGATATTTTGCAGACTTGGACAAATCCTATTATTCGGAAGGGATCAACAAACTAGAACATCGTTGGACGAAGTGTATAAGCCTAAAAGAAGACTATGTCGAGAAATAAAAAAGGTTTACCCCAAACACATAAGTAGTTTTTATTTTTGCACGGACTTTTCAAACCAGCCTCGTATACTAAGAGGTGACCGCTACTCGATTCCAAAACTTATTCTTCAGGGAAAAAACGGAAGGTCGGCGAGGACCCGGTAGAAAGCAGCACTCGTGGCTCCGGAATATCAGGGACTGGTGTGGAATTTTGGTCGCTGCTCCATTTTTTAATTGACAAAGAATAACAACCTCAATATAAACTGAAGAAATGGTACAGAGATCCCGACGTATGTGAACATGGGACAGGAAGAAGAAAAAGAAAGCTATTTACGCAGTTAGGGGCCCGGAACTAACCAAAAATCTTGATTCTTTGGAACATCGAAGAAAGATTGGTGGCTTAAGTCTTTTTATAGATACTTTCAAAGGAAGTGTTCGATTGATATAGTCAGCGTGATTTCGTACACGTGTTGTTAATGTAACAATTTCGGAATTTCTCAGTAGCCCGTATGGTGTGTCCATAAAAAAAAACGGTTGGTTAAGCAAACTAACGCGCGAACCACCTGCTTTTAGTACTAGGACGAGTTGTATTAACCGGGTTGTATGCAATAGTTTTCCTCCGAAAGTTTCTTTAGGTTGTCGTACATGGAATCATTTTATAAGACAAGAAATAAATTAAAATAAACACTTATTTTAGTTAAGTTGGGAATGTGGAATCTTTGGCACAATGACACTACTCAGTATATATCACCACTACACCAAACACTTTATTTTTGCCCTCGACGCGCGTTTTGCTAACCATGTTAGCTTCATCATCGCTCCTGATGAAGCAGGAGCGATGATGAAGCTAGCATGGTTAGCAAAACGCGCGTCGAGTGCAAAAATGAAGTGTTTGGTGTAGTGGTGATATATACTGAGTAGACTTATTTTGGTTCTAAATTGCCACTATATATTGTATCTTACGACAATTGTTTTGGTACACAGTACCTTCTTCAGGTGATCGGTAACTAACAAATGTATAAACAAGTAATATATGCCCGTAATTGATACCATAAATTAATTAAATAATAGGGAAGTGTTTCAGTCGACCAAAAAATAGATATTATTCACACCGCTTACCAGTTATATATATCAGCGTAGTACGAGGGACATTGTTAAAAAATCTACTTTATCCACTTAAATTTGTGTCAAAACTTTTATTTTTTGACAGATGTTGAACGAATTACAACATCAAGTTAATGTAATTTATGAACTTTGGGGTATTTTTTGCAAGTATATAAGAAAAATATATTATAAAAAGATATTGAGTAAATTGGTTGCATTAGAATCTAAACGCATAATCGTAAGTATTTACAGATAGAATTGTTCTAAAACTGTTATTGATTTTTCTTTTAAAATTATTTAAGTTGCCCGTCGACAATTAATGTACTTTAATAATTGCTATCTAATACAATATGTGGTGTTATACGAGATTCGTAGCAATACAGTCTATCAAGTAAGAACGTGACCGTTCATATTCTTGAAAAAATGTGTTTCGAGAAGATTTTTTGCCATTAATGTATTCTTTGGTGTGATTACAACGGCGCAATTACCTTAGTAAGTTGTTCAATCGCCTGCTGCATCAACAATCGCCTGATATCTTCGAAGCATGCCGTCGACGAGATTTTCTGCATACTACGGCAATGATCTCTAAATTTTTCGAATCTCGCGAGACAACTGAGTCAAAGTGCTCAGAGTCTTTTCTCTGAGCTTTCTCTTTACAAGGGACTAAACGTTTCAATTCAAGCGAGCCGCTTCGTGACGTGGTTTTCGTCCAGCAAACGTTTCTCTAACGTGCTTCGGAATTTGACATCATGAACACGAAGATGTCGAATGGTCTCATGGAACACATTCAAAACCAATTTTCTTAATTTTGCCGCTCCTTGACGTAACGTCAATTTCGGGTCCCGTGAACACAAAGACACGATTCGTTTTTCGACTTTCGAAGTGACTTTGCCTACCGAGCCACGTTTTGGCCAGTCGTCGACATTTTCTATCTTTTTTATTCCATCTAAAAATCACAATTTCTCCAACCCTTTAAAATAGGCGTTTATTTCAGCAATCACCTCATCGTTTGAGCCAAATTTTTACCGCCGAGCCATTTTTCCATATTCGGAAATGGGGAATGATCGCTGGAGGCTAGATCTGGCGAATATTGTACCAAATGTGGACGTTTTTCTTTCACAGCATGGTTGAAACGATCCAATAAGTTGACATAATACTGTCCTCTAATCGTTTTCAAGGTAATCGACGTGGTTTAAGCCACGTGCATCCTAAAATACTGGCCATGACTTTGTTGGCCGATAAAGTAGCCTTGGGCATTCTTTGGCGGCGGTTCGCCACGAAAAACCCACTGTTTGGACTGTTCTTTGGTCTCTGATGTGCTGTCATATGTGTGAAAAAATCATTCCGATTGCGCTATAACATTGCCAAACATTCTTTTGAAGTTGACACACGTGCATGGTTATTGTTAGTTGTGAGCAATCGCGGCACCCATCTTGCGGAAAGCTTCCTCATATCCAAAGGAGTTGTTAAAAAGTTCTGCACCCGTTCAATTGAGATGCCCATAGTCTCAGTACTCTCACGCACTTTCACTCGCCAATTATTTATCTCTGTATCGTGGATTTTTTCAATAATTTCTGATGTGATGACCTCATTTGAACGACCTGCACGTTCTTCATCAAAAATGCTGGTACGACCGCGATTGAATTTAACTGTCCAATATTTTATGGTCGATAATGAAGGTGCAGAGTCCTCATAAACTTTGCTGAGTTCCGCTTCTATCTCATCATTCGGTTTCATTTTCAAAAACAAATATTTTGTCACTGCTCGATATTCAATTTTTTCCATTGTTGTAAAATCACAAAAGTTGTTCTATTTAAATGGCTGCCAGTCAAACTAAATCACGCAAGGACTTGAAAATTGTTGTGAAAGGTTATGTTTACGAAACATATAATTTTTTAAATCGTGGTAACGCCATCTCCGGCTGAGGCCAGATACTTATCATACAACCCTCGTACCTACATGCTTTTTGAATTAATGTTTGCCATTCTCAAACAAAAATATTATCATATGCTCTTTTGCAGTTAAAAATACCAGGAATGTAAAAACTGAAAAATTTAATGATGAATTGAACAGTTTCAATACGCCTATGTTTATTTTAAAATAATGGTAAAGTTCATTACGAAATCTAAAACCTGTAATAATAACCATATATTATATCCTTTATATTTTAGGTAACATGTGTATAATTATGTGTTTTTATTAATTATTATGCTGACCTCACATTTTGTTTATAAATAAGAATCTAATTAATTCATTGGTACAACGAAATTAAAATAACATTTTCTGCTAAACAGGTTGAAGAATTTGAAAATAAGTAAATTTGGCTGACCCTACCTATCCCACCTTTCTCTCTTCTAATAATAGACCGAGTATTCTCCTTTAAAATTGTTGTAAACATTCAACACTCTGTAGTGGCTTATTTAGTTAATGGAATTTAATGTTGGATGTTAGATCATTAGTTAGTTGTCTGTTTTGTGTACGCACAAAAAATGTTTATCCGCTAGAACTTCTTTTCGTTTTTTACGTGAAAATCGAAGTACTGTCGCCATGGCTAGCATTTGGCCGACATTTAAGTCGTATATTAATAAAATGAACAACGTTCGTTTCGGACCAGTAGGTATTTAACATGTATACAAAACTATTTTTGTTTTCATTTGTCTGAGATTTTATTAATTTGTTTTGGTAATAACAACAGCACATCAAAAAATTACAATGATCGGAATTTGTTATGCTTTGTTGAAGAATAATGTGAACCCCAATTAGGATAATAAGCACTGTCTCTATAAATTTAATTTTTTGTTGATTGTTGCATATGAAGGATTAAATGTACATAAAGCAAAATTAGTGGTTTAGAACGTTATCTGTGGCTTATAATCTATAACTCTGCTTCATAGATCTTCCAAAGAAGCTTGCTGTACCCTTCTTTATTTTATACAACTACTTAATTCAATTTTTCTTTAGGTTCTGCCTATGTCCGAAGAATACCGAAGAGCATTCTACAGCAGTACTGGTACGCCATCTTTAGACATCGATCTATCACCACCCGACTTGATTGGTAAGACGGAAATTCTTACCGACTACCATAGGGAATCGCTATGTAGGCACTTACCTGCTCGAGCCGAGGGATATGCTTGGACGTTAGTATTTAGTACAAGCCAGCACGGATTTAGCTTGAATAGTATGTATAGGAAGATGTATAAGCTGGAATCGCCGATTTTGTTAGTTATCGAAGATACTGACAATAATGTAAGTGAGATTAGTTTTATTTTTTATTTATACATCCTAGAGTTTGGTTTAAAGTGTTGTTAGTATTGAAGTTAAGTCCTCAGTGAGGAAGAAAATTAAAATCCATGGCAAGGTAACTCTCGAACGAAATGAGATATCGATTTCAAATTTGGTACGGAAATAACACTTTATAGTAAAAGCACCTATAGTTTTTAAGCAATATACCTTAAGGGAAAATGGGTAAAAGGCGTGGGGGTCGATAAATTTTTATATTTTCAGTGTTATTATTAGAATTTTTTCTGGTGTTTGGTTATAATACTTGTGTGGGTGTTATAAGACCTTGCTGAAGTTCTTGAAGTCAAGAATTGTGAAAATATGTTATTTTTTGGGTGGTGTTGTTTGGTCGGTGTTACAAAATTCACTGCATATATTGAAATGGGTGACTCGTGAGGCCATATAGAAGCACAAGACGCTTCTATTATTATTAATAATGAAAAAGCCATATTTAAATAGTGAACCGTCTATTTCGGGATTTAACGCTAAAGCCCTACAAAAAAATTGGAAAATCTTTATGTCCAATACTATAAAAAATACTGTACAAAGAATTGTGGAAATTACATTAAATCCTTACAAAAATACGTTGGAAGAATCAATAAACAATAATATAATATACACGAGCCTCCCCTACAGCAAGAGCCCAAAATAAAATATCTCTTCTGTCGGCGATTTTAAAGTAACAATTTCTGTCGACGTCTGACAAAAGAATACTTTCTAGTTTTATAATAAATAAAGGGGAATAATCTAGCAAAATTTTGGTGAATTATCTGTTAAAATTTCTACTTTATAATGTTGAAATATAAAACGTGTATAAGTAATAAGTAATTTTATATATATATATATATATATATATATATATATATATATATATATATATATATATATATATATATATATATATATATATATATATATATATATATATATATATATATATATTATTAAATTAGTTTAGGGTCGATTTTCCCTTTATTATTGGGATCCGTTATTTTTGACTGTTTGGGGGCAAAGTAAAAACAGAATTTCAAATAGATTTTTCTCTGAACGTTTTCAAGATAAATACCTAATTGGTAAACCATTTTTTTTTATGTACCTTAGATTGGTACCTTATTGGTTGATTATATTTTTGTATTGTTCATTTGGGTAATTTTATTTAACTTCAATTTGTGCTGTGTGCAATACACATTCATACGAAACAAATAAATAAATAAGTGTACCTTAAATGTGCAGTAGATCTCCATATAAAATAACCTAAGTGGTCCGTGACAATTTTGAAACTTTACCAACTGTACCAGTGACACAATCTATCTCACTTATGCTATATTCTACACTTTCTGCAAATTTCTTAATCACTATGTCAGTCCATCTCTTTTTAAAAAAACATCGACTCTTACGACACCTTACCTTCGCAATTGGTGAACATTCACTGAAAAGAAAACACCGCAGTCGCGGCATAAACGCTTTAATCTCTGGAATGCGACTAACAAAGAAGGCGCAAATCTTTGGGGTTTAAAGTGGAAAAAAATATTTTAATATTTTTTTTATCAAATTTATTTTAGAAAAACCGATTGACGAGATCGAAAAAAAGACCTTCTGTCTGATTTACGTATTCCGATATTGTGGAGTTCAGCATTCATCAGTGGGGTGCGAAAAAAAATATTCATGACATTATTTCTTGAGGGATGATTTTTTCCTTTATTATTGAGATCTGCTATTAAAATTTTCTGCAATCGGTCTTGCTACAAGGATCCACCAGTTCCGATATATGCATTGAATTTCATAACACTCGGTATATATATATATATATATATATATATATATATATATATATATATATATATATATATATATATATAATATTCTCCATGCATCTTCTCTTGGAATCGAGGAATTTGAAAATTTCGTTATATTTTCTTGTATTTTAAGTTATTTATGGCCAAGCATATACAATTGTGTTATTTTCTCATTATTTTCTATTATTTATGTTGAAACAAGAGGCGGCCATAGCGTAGTGGTTAAGGTGTCTGCTTTCTACGCCGAAGACCCGAGTTCGTATCTTGGCTTGGAAAATAATAATAATAATTTTTAAAAATTTACAACGTGACGGTCGCCTCTCTCGGAAAGTCAATGGCAAGCCACCCGCAGTATCATGCCTAGTAAAGTTCTCTCACTTTCGCCGTTCAGAACCGGCCTTAAACTCTAGGTTTCCTTTGTCTGTGGAATACTTAAAAAAAGGCACCAACCACAGGCAAAGGCGAGAGGGTCGCTTGTGTCTGTATCGGATATGGAACTTTAAGAAGAAGAAGATTACCCTTTTCAGAGTTCTTAGAATAAACGCCTCTGAAAATTGAGCAAATCTTTCATTATTTTCAACTATTATTTTATAATATATTTTTTTTTTGCATCTTTGTTTTGCATTGTATATTTCGTGTTACACATTCTTTTTTGAAAATTGTATTATTGTTTTATTTTCAGTTTTTACAAAAATATTATGTAGAGAAGATTGCGAAAATAACTTTATCATTTTTTTTTATTAAAGCGCTTTTATAGATATTGTTAAAAAAGATGTATTATTTGAAACCCATTAATTAGCTGGCAGCTGTATTAATAATATTTACAATAGCATTTTCATAGAAACCATTACTCAGTCGACATGAGGCAACGTATAAGCACTTACATGACGTACATTTTTTTAATGAATCTAATTTATTTATTTTTGAGTCCAAAATTATTACCTTGGGATACTTCTATTTAAGTAGTGTTTACGTTAACCTCAGTACTCTCAGAAACTGAAGAAATACATGTAGTTCCTTAGTTTTTAAGAATATTTACACAAATAGTTTTCATGTAAAATAAACTAATCTCCTGCTTTACTATCAAAGACAACATTTTTATGGTTTACCATAAGAGTCATTCGCCGCTTGTTTGGGAAATGTGCGATGATAAACGCCAAAATCGTTTTTTTAAATATTTATTTTTAGTGTTTCCTACGGAACACTTATGGGATCACTTCGGTGACCGTCCGTGGTGTGTCTTTCACACTCTATTTTTTTTCAAAACTATTTGACATAGAAAGTTGAAATTTATCGCAAATATAAAAATCAATGGCCGTGTAGTTTCAAAAATGAAATTTTGATTTAAAGAGTTATTTTTGGTGGATGAAATAAAAGCTTGTGAAAACACGAGTTTAAAGATATATGTGATGTAATACTCGCTCAAACTCCCACCCTATCTCTGTAAGTCCTAATTAGAAAATTTCGAACAAATTCTTGAATATTCTCCATAAGATGAATGATTGAATGCATGTTATCAGGAGTTCATTACCTTTGATAATTAATCTAGTATATAAAAAAAACAATTTCAAGGTCATCGAGTGAGTTTCAAATAAAAGCTAAAAACTGCCAAAATTCGTGGTCCCCCAAATCTATTCATTCCTAAGGGTACTAACCAAAAAATTTCGAAAAAATTCGGGAATAGTCTCCATCAGGCGTAGATTGAATGAAAATTAGTACGAGTACAGTACCTTTGATAATTTATCTGGTATAGCATGTCCCAAAATATAAGATCCTGATTTTTGCCGTTTTAAGTGGGCAATATAAAAATTCTGACCTCTTACTTTGGAAAGCCCTAATTTTTTTCAACATTTTTTCTTAAACTGTTTTTTTTTTCTAATTTGCTTTGCAAAAAAGTTATGCAGCAAATAGGTTACAGAGGTGAACTTAAGAATTTTATTCATTAATGCAAATAAATAAAATTATAAGTGTTTTTGAAGATGTTTATTTATAGATACATGTAAAAACAAATGGATAACAAGTACAAATATACAGCTTGAATGAATGGGGTTTACAAGAGGGGACATATTGTATAAATAAAAATATATTTTAACTTAAGCCTAATTCGGTTTCACTATCACTATCATCAGCTGAGGTAATTATCAGTGGTTTTATATTATTTACATAAATATATGAATCTTCAACTTTAACAACGCGCTGAATGGAATTCTTTCAGCTTTCACAAGGTATATCATTTATAACTTTTTTTACTAATTCAACCACTGAGACGCTTATAGTAGGAGAAACATTTTGTGCCCTTATTAGTGTTCCGTACGGAACACTTATAAAATCACTTCGGTGTCTGTCTGTCTGTTTGTCTGTCTGTCACATCCGATTTTCTCCGAAACTATTTGACATAGAAAGTTGAAATTTGGTAATAATATAGGAATTGATGGCCTCATCAGAGCCATGTAGTTTTGAGCGTTAAATTTTGACTTAAGGGGTTAGTTTTGGGGGGTGAAAACGGAAGTGAAAAAAAAAATTTTTTTACTAGGTCATCGAGTGTGGTGTCAAATGAAAGCTTGTGAAAACACGAGTAAAAAATGTATATATAATCTAATACTTGCGCGCACTTTTCTTTGTATTATTTTTAAAAAATCGCGAAAAAATCGCTGTCCCGGGCCTTATCTCGCAAAGTACTTATCAAAAAATTTTGAAAAAATTCCGGAATATTCTCCACGGGGTGTAGATTGAACGAAAATTATCACGAGTGCATTACCTCTAATAATTTTTCTGGTATTTAAAAAAAAAAAAAAAACAAAAAATTTCAAGGTCATCAGATTTCAGTAAAGATTGGAAACAAACTTTGTTGAAAATTCATTTGGGGGTGTGTTTTGTGAAGTCACTGATCATTTTATACAACTGTAACAAAATTTTTTATTTTAAAAGCAATCAACGTACGGAACACTAATTGCGCAAGTTCAACTTGCACTTGACCGTTTTTTTTTGATTTAACTTGATGCCAAATATGTTCAATTGGATTAAACACACAATAATACCGAGGAAACCGCAAAACAGTGTGTCTCAGTTTCTCAGCCATTCTATCACAAACACATTTCTTTTTCAATTTATAGTCTTTCCTGTATTTCCAATTTGCTGTTAGCTGCATTAGGAACCTTATTTAGTAGGCGACTATGGTAACTTGCATTGTCCATAACTATAACACTCTGTTCGGGAATATTTGGCAAACGGGAATTTTGAAACCAATTTTCGAAACGTTCTGCGGTCGTATCTTTGTGATAGTTTAAACTAGAATCTTTTATGTTTTTTGCCGAATAGTAGACAATTTGAAACCCAGCCCTTTTTAGATCCAGCATGCAAAATAGTTATTCTTTTACCTTTATTTGAAGGTGCGTTAATATGACAGTTTGTACTGTTGTTAACCCACCCTTTTTGCACAGTGTCATGGTTATCGAATCATATTTCGTCAAGGTAAATTTGGCCAATTCTCTGATCGATACTTTTTAATTTCTTGTAAATAAGTATGTCGCAAGATTCGTAATCTTTATGACTCCATCACTACTTACCTTTTGTTGATTTTTCGGAACGTGAATCCCATTTTTAAGAGAATTCTGTGAAGGGTTGATTGGCCACAATGTATTTTGGTCCCGTCCTGCACCAGTCTTAATTTTATTTTGTCTAGTGTCGGCACCAACTGCTCTTCATACATAGAGTATATTTTTCTCCTGATGACGTCCTTTTCACAATCATCTACATGATGCATTTAAAAATCCTGAGTGATGGTTTTCCTACAATACCTTATTCGTAGAAATTGAGGTTTTTGTTAGTTCACTAGTTTCTTGCAAAGCACCTTGTTTATTCAAATTTTTTTTTACCAAACTGCCGTAAACATTTTTCATTATTTGTTTAGCGTCAAGTGATAAGTATTTTCTCTTGCGATAGCCACTATTGCGATTTTCCCACGTTCGACGCATAATTAAAATAGAACCGTTCCGTTATAAGTAAAACTAAAAATAAAAATAATAAAAAGTATCTTTCGAAAGTTAATGGGGACCTGTGGTCATTAGGTCTATATTATCAAATACTTAAAGGGCTCCAAACCGGGTTGCCAGGTAGTAAATATATAGGTAAAAATAGGTCCAATATGATTGCAGGTGCAAGTGAGGGCGGTATACAAAGCAGGTAAAATAAAAATACGTTTATCCTAATACCTAGCAACTATGCACAAAACCCTAATAGGGTCGTTTATTGTCCCATTGAAAAAGCAAAAAAGGTGGGATCTTATATCTTGGGATTTACCATATATAAGAACAAAGATTGGAAGCAAATTTCGTATTATATTGTATTATTTTTAAAAAATGTGCAAAAATCGATGTCAAAAAATTCTGGAATATTCTCCATAAGTGCATTATCTGGTATAAAACCTATGTGCAATATGGTGTTTTTTTATATACTTTTCAGTAGATTACTTCTACCAAGTCACGCTTTGCTCCTGTACCGAGACAAAATAATTTTATTTTATTATATTTGTTTATAATTAAACAAATATTCAGGTCTCTACTCAGTATATATCACCATTACACTAAATACTTTATTTTTGAACTCGACGCGCCTGTCGCTAACCATTCATCAGGAGCGATGATTGACTAAGGCTAAACTATAAATCTACCCTATTTATAATTAGCCTAACACCTGAATTACTCAGGCGGAACTAATGACATAGGCGAGACCATCAGTTCAAACTGATGTTCAAGTAACCAGTAGTGGGGACTATAAGGAAAAGGCCCTCTGTTTTTATTTAAACTACTTTTACATTTTATAATTTCCATACTTTCGTATGCGTTCAATAATCTCCTATCAGATACATTTTTTATTAATCTTAGATTATCCAATGTTACAGTATGTTGTATATGTATTTTGTTTCCAAATTAAATAGCCGATAGATTCCATTAAATTCACTTACGAAATTGAGACCAACTGCCTTTTTGTAAATATTTTAATTTTTATAAATAATAATAGGTTAGAATTTGATATCTATAGAAAAGAAACAGTAACAGATAGATGTACGAGGGTGGTTTGAAAAGTCCGTGCAAAGTCCGAGAGATGGCACCACCGGCGCGTATCGAGGTCATGTTTAGTTAGTAGCATCTCTTGGATGAACGCACCACCAAGTTTCAGCCATATTGGTCTATTTCTTTGTGTTTGGCATTCGTGTGAATCAAGGAAGTCGAGTGATTTTCAAGAAATGGACGAAAAAGAATTTCGTGTGGTGACTAAACATTACTTTATGAAAGGCAAAACGTCTCAGGAGACTAAAGAGAAGCTTGATAAACATTATGGTGACTCTGCACCTTCGATTAGAACAGTTTATAAGTGGTTTCAAAATTTTCGGACTGGCCATATGGGCACAAGTGACGCTGAACGTTCTGGACGGCCTGTGGAGGTTACGACTCCAGAAATCATTGATCAAATCTATGATATGGTGATGGATGACAGAAGAGTTAAGATGCGTGAGATTGCTAGTGCTGTGGGCATCTCGACTGAACGGGTACATAATATTTTGCATAAACATTTGGACATGAGAAAGCTATCCGCAAGATGGGTGCCGCGATTGCTCACGCTTGACCAAAAACGGAATCGTGTGAAGTGTTGCAAGGATGGTTTGCAGCTGTTCCAGAAGAATCCGGAGGACTTTAAGCGTCGTTTCGTCACTGTGGATGAAACATGGATACATTACTATACTCCTGAGACCAAACAACAATCTAAACAATGGGTTACCGAGGGGGAATCTGCACCAAAAAAGGCGAAGACCGTTCCTTCGGCCGGAAAGGTTATGGCGACTGTCTTTTGGGATTCGCAAGGGATAATCCTAATCGACTATCTGGAAAAGGGTAAAACTATTACAGGTGAATATTATTCATCGTTATTGGACCGTTTTTAAAACCGAGCTGCAAGAAAAACGCCCGCGATTGGCCCACAAGAAAGTCCTTTTCCATCACGACAACGCACCAGCACACACCTCAGCAGTTGTGGTCGCAAAATTAATGGAAATAGGATTCCAACTCGTTTCACATCCCCCGTATTCTCCAGACTTGGCTCCCTCGGACTACTATTTGTTCCCCAATTTGAAGAAATGGCTGCCGGGACAAAGATCTTATTCAAATGAGGAGGTGATTGCAGACACTAATGGATATTTTGCAGACTTGGACAAATCCTATTATTCGGAAGGGATCAACAAACTAGAACATCGTTGGACGAAGTGTATAAGCGTAAAAGGAGACTATGTCGAAAAATAAAAAAGGTTTACCCCAAACACATAAGTAGTTTTTATTTTTGCACGGACTTTTCAAACCAGCCTCGTATTCCTAATGATTCATTTCATTGCAAACAACACAAATTTGCCGCATTACATTTTTTAGTTCATCGTTTGGTCACTTTTTTTCTCTGAATAGAGTAAACTTCAATAATAAAAGGAATCGTATTAGAAATATAACTAGAGTTAATGGTTATGACGATGGCTTAGTAAACCAGTTAATAAATAGATATAAGTTCAGGTTAAATATTCAGAATTCCACCTTTTTTACACTCGAAGAGCGTAAGTATGTCTCCATACCAAATAATCCGAAATATAGCAGGGGACTCAATAAGGTATTTAATAAGGTAGGCCTCACCTTAGTCTATAAGTCATCAGACAGTCTGAGGAATATCCTAGGAAATCCCAAAGATAAGATTCCTAATTGTCGGAAAAGGGGAATTTGTCAAATTAGTTGGAATGATTGCGACAAAAAGTATGTTGGGCAAACAAAAAAGTCAATTAAAACACGATTTAAAGAACATTTGGCACACTTAAAATACAGTAGAACAGAAAAGTCTAAAATTGCCGAACATGCCCTTGAAGCTGATCATACTGTAACATTGGATAATCTAAGATTAATTAAAAATGTATTGTTGAACGCATACGAAAGTATGGAAATTATAAAATATAAAAGTAGTTTAAATAAAGACAGAGGGCCTATCCCTCCTCTACTAGTTACTTGACCGGAACTGCTAGCCTCGCCTATGCCATTAGTTCCGCCTGAGTAATTCAGGTGGCTAATTATAAATAGGGTAGATTTGTATTTTAGCTTTAATCAATCATCGCTCCTGATGAAGCTACATGGTTAGCCAAACGCGCGTCGAGTGCAAAAATAAAGTGTTTGGTGTAGGGGTGATATATACTGAGTAGTGTCATCGTGCCAAAGATTCCACATTCCCAACATAGTTAAATATTCAGGAAGCAAATATTTGTTTTACACTTTTATTAATAGATTCTAGATTGATTAATTGGCGATTAGGTAGTTAAGATACTATAACTATTATACATTATTAACTAAGAAAGAGCGTGAAAATATATATTGGATCTTAAAATATATTGTATACATGTCAGGGACCTAATTAACTTAGCCTAGGTAGGGATTTTACTTTATTTTAAAAGCAGTTGCCGTACGGAATACTAATTGCGCAAGTCCGACTTGCACGGGGCCGCTGTTTTATTTTGAATTTAGAGAACCTATATAACTTAACGATCGAGAGCTTTCATATTCTTAGTTTCACAGTTTACAACCAAATAAAAATAGATTAATAAAGTATAACATCTTTCTAATTCCGAAAAAAAAATCGACGCTTGTTACATTCTACCTGCCTTAATTTTATGATGTTGACTGCGAAAATACAATTTAGTAATTACGGTTTTCCATGCGTATGTCAGTCATAAAAACGTGCAAAATTTCTGTAAAAATGTCACCTTGTCACAAGGCCTTCTGATAGTGCATAGAGTTATTTGAACCTTTGTTAAATTATAGAGACTCTGACACTTTATACATATTAATTTAAAATTTGTATCTTAGTTTTGAAAATAGTAACAGAAAGCTTCTGTCCATTAATAGATGTGTATTATTTTTAAATATTACTTTATAATAATTGTGATTTTTTATTTTTGTTCTAAAGTTCATAGTTTCGAATTTAACCCGGTTGTTCTAGTTCCGAAAGTTTTTTATATTCCCTGGTGGAAGCTTATTCTTTTATACGTGTTTTTTAGTTTATGTTATTAGAGTCCGAGATTTTTGTTTTTCTTCACGTTTCAGGGTTCCTAAATCACGAAAACCATAGTCCTCCATTTTCATTATTCTGTCTGTCTGCATATCTGTCGGTCTTTCGCTCTCTTGGTACGATAACTCTCGAGCGAAATGAGAACCGAGTTTAAATTTAGTATACATATTCGCTTCGGGCAAAGACGCGGAGTTTACTGTCTGAAAACTAGCAGCGCCCGCGGTGGCGGAAATTCGCACTTTCTCCGAATGTTCATATGTTAATGACTGTTGTATTTGTAATATTGTGTTAATAATTATGAATAAAATATCAGTAAAAAGTCGCGGAGAGAAATGTTGTGTAGTTGGCTGTCAAGATAGCAAAGGGAATTCGCCCAATACAATATTCTACGGCTTTTCTATAAAAAACACGCTCTTCTAAAGTCGATTCTTCTTCAGTTAAGATTACGCGAATCGCGCAATTTATATTGGCAGAATCTTCTGGCTTAAACACCACTTTCGGGATGTTTGTGTCATGGCGTGAACTCTATGGTTTGGCACGAAAAAGCTCCGATATTAATTTGCCACCCGAATATTTTCCTTGCCTATTTGATTGGCTAATCGCCTGCCCATTCTTGCTCGATTCTGGTTTTTGGTAATTCTTGACGTAATGAATGACAGCATAAATATGCTTACATCGCCCTAAAGCCTCAGCAACACAAGTACACTGGACACCTGTTGTTACCCGGTTTTTGTCGAGCTGCAACCATTTTTGTTACATCTTTCTGTGCGTTATGTTTTTCCAGCTTTTCCATCTCGAATTTCCATTTGGAAATTCCCCGTGGTATTTTGGATGAAAAGTCCAGGTGTAATTTCCATCCAAAACACCAGGTGGAATTTTTGGATGGTAATTCTAGGTGGATTGTTTAGCTGGGATTCCTTTTCAACTCATATTATTTATTTCCAAATACTTATTTGCTCCGAATTTTTTTGGTTTTACTTATGTGTAATTTCACATTGTATGGAGTCAAGGTTATCGAGGTTTACCGAATCAAGTAACTATTTATTACGGATGTTCCATCTAATTGATAGTCTTTCACATTTATCACGTGCTCGGCAGCAACCAGAGCTTTACCTTTTTTTTTGAGTTTCATTTCCAAAATGAAAATTATTCACAATTTGTTTCATTTCAATTCAAAACGACTTCCATATTTTAAGGTCTAAGAACTAAATTATAGGAAATATTGGTTTTAACCTGGGATATTTTGGCCTCGCACTATGGGAATTAGCTTAAAATGAAAAACAGTTGAACGTCACTGAATGATGACGCCGTGCACCGTTTTTTTGTCGAGAAAAAATAATGAATTAAGCAGAAAAAACGTCAGTTTGCCATTTGAATCAATGTAAACATTGGTCGGAGAAAGTGCGACATTTTAACATCTGGCGGCGCCCCTCGCTTCTTTGCTTGAAGCGAATAATACTTGAAATAAGAATGAAGCTTATAGTTTTTGGGCGGTCTCGCTTAGGGGAATGAGGTTGAAAGAGGTGGAAGATTTTTGGTTCATTTTCTGTAGCATTATGGAAATTTCTCTTAGTTTTTGGTTGGATAGTGAGCAGATTTTAAGAATAATTGTTTATAATCAGACGTATAAAGCATTAAAGGAACGGGGAACGGTGTTAGAGAGGCTGATTTCCATATATTTTGGTATACTGATTTCCATATATTCTGTTTAGCGTTTCTGAAGTCGAGAAATCTGATAATTGTCTAATTTTTTTATCATTATTTCCAACATATAATTAGTAAATGAATTGGGGGAAGGAATTAAAGAGTATTCGTATATAACTTGTTATCGTTCTTTTCATGGTTCTTGGATTCGAGCAACTATTATTTTCGATTTTAATATGAATAGTATGTAGAGTAATAGTAAATATCTTGAAATCCTTCCTTCGTTCTCCTTTTTAGTATTCCGTACGAAACACTTATGGGACCACTTCGGTGCCTATCTGTCTGTCACACCCGATTTTCTCCGAAACTATTAGACATAGAGAGTTAAAATTTGGTACAAATATAGGAATTGATGGCCCAATCAGAGCCGTGCAGTTTTGAAAGTTAAATTTTGACTTAAGGGGTTAGTTATGGAGGGTTAAATCGAAAATGATAAAAACAATTACTAGGTCATCGAGCGGGGTGTGAAATGAAAGCTTTCACGCACGAGTTCGAAAATATATATGATATAATACTTGCTCACACTTTTCTTTGTATTATTTTTTAAAAAAGGCCAAAAATCTTTGTACAGACTAAGACATTTTGAAAAAATTCTGGAATAGTTTAAGTAAAATGTAGATTGGGCGAAAAATTATCACGAGTAGATTACGTTTGGTAATTTTTCTGGTATAAAAAAAAAAATTGTGATATGACAGAATGGTGAAGGTTTGGAAAGTTGGTAATTCAACCGGTACTAAAAGCTACGAAATCTCAGTACGTATTCGGTGCAGTCAGTAATATCACGATGACTATGACCAATAGAGAGATGCCGAAGACAAAATAATTTTATTTTATTTGTTTATAATTAACCACATATTTAGGTAGTAAATATTGGTTTTAAACTGTTACTTCTAGATTTTAGATTGAGCTAGATTCATTTACTGGTTGTTAGGTAGCTAATTGCATAAATCCAACTTGCACTTGACCGGTTTTTTTTTGTCTGAATAATATCTTACCATAAAAAAACATGCTATTTGTAATGTCGACTTGTGTAGTATTTGGATTAAGTTATTCTTATTTAAGAAAGTCGGTAGTTTTTTTTAGAACAATGCATATGCGTAAATCACTACCGATTTTTTTTATATAAGGGTAACATAAAATGATATAACTAATTAAGAATTTACGCAATATTTTTAGTTGGCCAACAAATTTCTTGATGCCAATGTTTTTAAGAGTAACAAAAAAAAGATAATATGTATAATTGAAATTGTACTAGGAAATGTAAATTTTGCTTAATTTCGACAAATACATCAATTTTTAATTCATTAGTCACTTTCAAATTTCGTAATACGCCTTAATAAATCACTTCAATCATTGTAATTTTTAGCAATGCTGTAATGTAATACTTTTATTTACGACACTATTACGCGGATAGATGACTGTATTAAGTTATTTTCGTTTCAGGTATTTGGTGCTTTAACTTCATGTGCACTTCACGTATCGGACCATTTTTATGGAACGGGCGAATCATTACTATTCCGCTTTACGCCACATTTTCAAGTATACAATTGGACCGGAGAGAACCTGTATTTTATTAAAGGAAACAATGAATCACTGAGTATCGGTGCTGGAGATGGAAAATTTGGACTTTGGTTGGACGGTGATCTCTACCTAGGAAGAACTGAATCGTGCAAAACATATGGAAACGATCCGTTAACGCCAAAAGTAGATTTTGTTGTTTAAAACTTTGGAATGCTGGGCCTTTATATCTAGTTAAAAAAATGTCACACATGTGTATGTATTTTCCACGATAATGGTCTTAGAATGCCGGAAACAGGATAATAAATATTGACAAGCATATCAGAAGAAAAAAGACCATAATTTTAAAATAATTATTAGGAAATGCTTAGTAGTGCTACCACTACTGCATAACTGTTGAAAGTTGGTAGGTTTTTTTTAGCTGATGAGAGATTTATTATTTATTTAAAGCATACAAAAACATATTTAAAGTTACCAGATAATTAAAGATGTTTATTTCCATTTATATAAGTTGTAAATAGAGTCACTTTTTTAGAAAATTAATTCATTGGCTTCGTTTTTTTAGGCTTAAAAAGATATTAAAAATGGCTGTTTAACTCATGTAACGATTTACGCAATTTTCTTGCTATGTGCAACAACGAATTTTTCTAAAATCTACCACCAAATTTTTCCAAACATCCACTTATTTATTTAAAATAAGACTAGTAGACATGTGCTTTAAGCATTTTGCGTGACCTTAGATCTGTGTTCTAGATTAAGAGATGTGTAATCAGGCACACAGTAGATAAAAAAGACATACCCGAGATTCTCACACAAATATAATTGGAAAAAGATGTGTTTAAAGTTATTTACAAAACCGAATGTAGAATGCATCGACAATAATTCTTCGGCAAAACGGGATTTTAATACACAAGTTTGCCCTGCATCTCGAGTATGTAGTAATGATGTTTTTCCTTGAAATAACAAGAAGAGTCTTAGTTGGGTAGCCATAATATAATTGTGTTGTAGCAATTGATTGTTGGTGAGGCCATCCCGGCTGTTTTTATGTCTTTTTGTCAATTAGGCGCGTATTAACATTGCCATATCATCATTTGTCAATTTACATAGACTAAAATTAGTTCCAGAGGTGAACAATAGTTATGAAAAAGTTTCGTAACTTTCCTTTTCTTACTGATCTTGTCTGAATACTTAGACAAGGTTGTTATTTTATAATAATGATAATATTATACAGATTTAGAAAAAAAGTAAACAGATATATTGTGTTCGTCTAGTAACGTAAGGGCTCAATTAATTTTTTGTCATTGTGTTTGTTGAAAATGTGCAATTTAGAAAGCTGAAGGAAATATAGGTTTATTATGAAACATTTTTATTATTGTTCCCCTCTTTACCAATGAACTAACATTAAGATAAAGTAGGGTAATAAAACTAAGATATATAGAAAGTGAAGGAAAATATGTCTGAAGTCCCTCCAGAATGAAATAAATGTGATGTCGTTAGTATGCTCGTCTTTATTTTTCTATTAAGTTATTGTTTTTTTTTTTCGGTAAGGGGTAAGGCCGCGCCAGGTCCCAGGAAAAAAGACTAATTTCGGGAATTTTTTTGAAGCGTTTAATAAAAGCAGTCGAAAATGTATCTGAAGTATTTTATTAAACTGATATTTAAGTGTACAAAAATATTTTTTTATGTTTTTAATTCAAAATGCCCGCTTCAGAATCCAAAACGATAAGGCACCTTTTATGCGAGGCCTGAAACGGGGGCGAAACGATTGCTCCCGTAGATTTCAACCTAGAACAAAAAAAACCAAAAAAAAAAATTGATTAATACATGTCAAAAACTAGTGGATAACGTACGCAAATTTGAAACTATCGTTTTTTCGAAAAATGGTGCACATTTTAAAAAAATGTTCATTTTTCAACCAAAAATTTCATGAAAAATTGTTTGTAAAAAAGGAAATTTATAACTTGTCACAAAATCCGTACGTTATCCATTAGTTTTTGACATATACTAATGAAAATTTTTTGGTTTTTTTTTGTCTAGGCTGAAATTCACGGGAGCAACCGTTTCGCCAATTTCAGGTCTCACACAAAAGGTGCCTTGTCGTCTTAGATTCTGAAGCGGCCTTTTTGAATTAAAAAGATAAAAAATATATTTTTCATTTTTGTACACTTAAATATTTGTTTAATAAAATACTTCAAATAAATTTTCGACTGTTTTTATTATACTCTTGAAAAAAATTCCCGTAATTAGTTTTTTTCCTGGGACCTGGAGTAGTCCTTAATTGTTTGTGTAAGTTCTTTACGAAAGTTCCGAATTTATTTCGAAAGTTGTTGAATTAACATGGCATATCACCTGTGTTTAGTTCAGGAAGGGCTTATTTTGGATAAATTAATTACGCTTTCAAAATTTCTCCCCTCCTCATCTTCTCGTTACTTATCTTATATAAAATATTAATACTTTTAATTCTACAGCAAAGTGAATGTCTTTTTCGATAAATTTTAACTCTATAGATTTCTAATGGCAATATCTTAAAAATGTTCATATTTAAATATTTTATTTAAAAGAATAATTATTCAGCTAAAATTAATCTAATTAAAACACTCAAACGACAAACAGAGCTATGATAATAATTCATTCCAATGCAGTAGTTTTTTGCCTTTGTTGTTAACATTGATGACAGTGAAACCAAAGATTACCGATATGATAGATTCGCTGGTCGAACGATCAACGAGTAATCTCCCAAAAGGTTAGTGGTGGAAAACGTGTGATACGCCTGTTAAATATACATTAATATTTTTAATTAACCATCCAGTAGATGCGTTATTTTATGAAGATAATTGATTGCCAGTCTCTAAAACCGAATGTTTTTTTGATACTTACTAACTAGCTCGTAGTTTATTGATTTATTTCACAGATTTTTTATTCTTTTGAACTAACGGGTGTATACAATAATTTTAGTTTTAACCCTGTAAATTGAAACACAACCGGGAACTCTCGCAATTTTGTTATTCAGGATACAAGAGAACACGTTTTTTTTAAAATTTAACTCTAATGTGGAGGTGCACCAGTCGATCGTTCCATTTTCAGAGGCTACTACAACCATATGTATTGGGCAAATGGGGTACCTAACTTATAAGTTGCTGATGATCAGTCAACAATCAACGGAAATATTACTATAGGAAAATACGCAAACTCTTAGAATCAACGATATATTCGTATGTTTTAACTTATTGATATCAGACTATAAGTTTTCCTTATGGCCTGAGCCAAGTATAGTAACTTTTTCTCCAAGAATTTGACATGGTAGGGGTCATTTATTTCTACTAGTTACAAAGTGTTGATAATATAATTATTCCTTATTTTAGAATGATCCTCCGAACTATATCCGGTCTGAAATATTTGCAAGGTATTCCAGGTTTCATAAAAAAAAAACATCTAACAAAGGGCCTTTGATGAAAGAAGAAAATATTTCGTTATCTATCCAGAGTTATGTGTAAAAAAAAACATATTTAAAATATAGAATTATAAGAAAAAATATTTGTAATGTAACTTCACAATTGCGACAAAGGACAAAATAGTAAGGATATCCATTCAGTATTCAATCTCGAGGAATTTTGGCAGCCAATGTCATAGCTAGGGTCTTGAGCGCCCAGGGCAAGACTCGAATTTTGCGCCCCTAAAAATTCCCGTAAGTAGGTATTTTAGAAAACAGAAGACAACAAAAATCAAAGAAGTAATGGAATTTGGTTAAAAATACTTTTCTCGCTTTTTCTGATGAAATTTTGCCAATGACACGACCTAGATTAATTTTTTTTCGCAATTTCATATTCAGTTGAAATTATAGCGAGATTGTTTAGACGTTCTTGGCCAATCTGCAATCGCAAATAATTTTTTATTAATTTTAGTTTGCTGAAAGATCTTTCACAGCTAGCAGATGTCACAGGTAGAGTCAATGGTAGTCGAAGAGCTATGCCTATATTCAGATAACTGGTCACTAAACCATATTCTTCATAACAATTCAGAAAAGTAATATAGTCTGCATTTTTTTAAATCGGGCAATAATGATTTTATTTGATGTTTGTAATTTTCAGTCTCCAAACATAACTCATTGGCATCTAAATCTTCTTCGTATTTTAATGTGAGATCAGCTGCGGATGTTTTTAGTTCTTCAGTGGAGGTTGTTTTAATGAAAATCCCGTTAGAAAACCAAAATCAGAAGCTAGAGCAACTAAATTTTGAAATCTCCATTTACTGAATGAGTGTGTCCACTATCCAGCAAAGCTGAATTTTAAACTGTTGAAGTGGAGTTATTGTGACGGCGTCATCCTTGGCCTTTTTATCGAACTTTACTTTAACCTTTCTTTTGCATTTTCTATTAGGCGCTATCGCCATTAATTGTTCGTTTGTATAGTGTAAATTCTTGTTTAAATTTTGTGTAAGTGCCTTATTAATGCGTCCCGTTGACGTCTGCGCCCCTGGCAGCTGCCCCTGTTGTCAGGCCCTAGCTACGACACTACATACAGCATCGATTTTTTTCAGCATCGGGTATAGGTCGATGCATCTAGGAATTTAAAAACTTGCCCATATATTATGTAACAGCTTGGAAAAAAAAACATTTATTAGACTGACACATTTTCATTTTATCTTGCAAATAATAGAGTATTTAAATTAATCGATGACATCACTTTTATCTTTGTTTTTATCATAATGAATGTAACAGAAAAAGTGTAGAACGATGGATTCAACTGGTAAATTGAAAAACTTGTAGACAGTCTCTTGAATTTTGAAATCATGTACTAATTGGAAGATCATTAGTGCAGCTTATTCCTTTAGTAATCAACAGTGTACAAAATCCAACTATTGGGAGGAGTGAGGCACACTAAGTTAAAACCATCATTTTTAAATTTGCAACAAATAGTAATTTTACTCTTGTTTAATTGGAAACATTGCCCTGCAAAGGGGCCGATATTTATAATATAGTAAATGTAGCTAAAAATGCCATATTCATTACGTAATACAAGATCATTCATTGCCTAGCTAAATTAAATCACCAACTTATATACTCAATAATTATATATTTAAACAACAATAATTATTGCATTTATGTGATGTTAAAGTTAACTCAGTCCTAATTAGATTTGTTTTACTTATGCATATTTTTGTAACAGATAATATACTAATTTTCATAGAACAAATTTTGAATGTTATCAAATGGCAGTTTTAAGTACCTAAATCTAAGTAAGAATTTATGAAACAAACCAAAATAGTCTTTATTTTCATAGATTCTAAAAACATAACTAGACCTGATATATATATATATGGAGTATAATTTATTTTTTCTGAAATAGGTAAATATTGAGTTTTTAATTATTTTAGCCAGCCTCGCCTTAAAACTTCATAAAAGCTTGTTAGCAAGAGGCGGCCATTTGTCAGTATGTAACCGATTATATTTTAGTATAGACTTAGTTGCTGTCAGTTATGTACTATAAATATTTGTTAGGAATTTATCTGTAAAAAAGATGTAAATAATTTAAAGAAGCATAAATTAAAATGATTGTATTTTAACCTGTAGTTTTAATTCTTAATTTTTTTTACAGAAAATAACCATTGAAAGTCAGAAGAAGTAGAATTTTATTCAGACATACCCTGAAAATTCAGTTAAATGAAGTTTTAGAAAGGATTAAAAATCACAATATACCTTTATTTCTCCACCTAGTAGGATCACCAAAATTCAAATTTACAATAATCTATAAAATATCAACGCCAATGTTCCCCATGACTCCATACTACCTTCTTTCTTTCTCCTTTATGTTATTGATTTGTTCAAAAGGATCAGAAATTTAATCTACAACTTATCGAACATCAGCTACCCACACAAATATCTGTAGATAGCAACAAGTTGGTCGACTTAAAGACCTGGAGGGAATTCTAACTTGGGGTTGACAGTAACCATGTAGAATTTGATATTGCAACAACCTAGGCGGCAGTTTTCTCTAAAAAAAGTTAACGTTACAGAACTCTAGATACGGCGGTCTGAAAAGTTCTCTACCCTAACAATGAAAGAAAAAATTTTTTGACGTGAAATATGTTTTATTTTTCACTATAATCTCCTGACACTTCAATACATTTATTTCAACGTTTTTCCAATAGTTCAATACCACCATTAAAGTGTGATTCCGGAAGGTCTACAAAAGATTCATCCACGGCTGCAATAGCTTCGTCATTTGATGTAAAATGCTTTCCAGGCAGGAATTTTTTCAGGTTTGGAAACAGATAATAGTAGGGGGAGTCAAATCTGGTGAATGCGCTGGATGTTCAAGCAATTCGCACTTTAATTCGTTGACTTTTGCCATCATCAAAACACTTGTATGAACAGGTGCATTGCCTTGATGAAAAATTATTCTTTCCTTCTTTAAAGCAGGTCTTTTCTCAGGAATTTTGGCATCCAACTGATCCAAAAGGTTACAATAATATTCAGAGTTAATTGTTTTACCTTTCTGAAGATAATCGATCAACAAAACACTTTTGTCATAACCTGTCCTGCCACTGGAACCGTCTTTACCTTCTTTAGTGCACTTTCACCGGCTTCAATCCATTGTTTCGACTGTTCTTTTCGCTCTGGTGTATAGTGGTGGATCTAAGTTTTAACATCAGTTGTGAAACGATGCTTCAAATCCATTTTATTTTGCTTAGAACGATCCAAACACGCTTGAGAAATGCGCATTCGGATGCGTTTTTGGTCAGTTGTCAGCAAATACGACACCTATCTTGCACAAAGCTTTTTCATATGTAATTCTTCATGCAAAATATCTCCAATTCGTTCTTTTGAGATGCCTATTTCACGCACTTTCACTCGTCGATCATCTAACACCATATCATGGACTTATTGAATGATTTGTGGTGTAGATGGTTTTGGACCAGATTTAAAAAGAGCAGTCCATTTTTTCACAGTGAAAAGTGAAGGTTATGCATCCTTATACACTTTTAACAATTTCGAATGAATTTCTGTTGGTATTAAACCATCCAAAACAAAGAATTTAATCACTGCACGATATTCAATTTTTTCCATTTTAAAAACATCAATGACACGTCAATATTAAACAGCTGCTACTACTCGAATGCATTAACAGATGGAAATAAAATTTTACATGCGTTTATATAAAGGATGGAACTTTCAGATACAATTATGGTTTCACAGTTTCTAACTCCATCTGTATGTCAGGCCGAGAACTTTTCAGACAGCGTAGGTAGTTATTACGGGTTACTACATTCCTCTAGCATCGTCACGCAACTTGTTGCGCATCCACTTGGGAGCAGATATATCTGGCATAATCATGTTGCATGTATAGTAAAGAGGGCTTCTCAAAAGCTGGGAATATTATTTAATACTAGAGAGCTTCATATTTCATAACTTTTAATCTTGTACAAAGCACCAATTCGCTCAACCATAACTGCTTCCATGTTTGGGGCTCTGCTTTCAAACATTCGCTGCATTTGTTTGGAGACTCGGGACTCGCCAGCAACCTTGATTCCTTAGAACATCGAAGCATGGTTGGCAACTGGAGTCATCCCATAGGTTCCCAACGGGCGCGATACCGCTCCCAGTGGGCGTTGGAGTACATGCCTATTTAATAGTATAAGATACTTTGAAAATACCTACTATTTTTATGAATAAATATTTTATCAAGCTATCTAAAATTTTTATCTTATTGTTATCGCGTAAATAAGCATTAAAAAATTTAAATTAGCATTAAGTATACGTATACCTAATTCGGCTTAGTATTGTCGGTGACAAGTATTTTCAAGTTGATAAGCAAAGACGCGATTCACGCAATCAAACATGCTTCGAGAAAAATATGGGAACTTGTAATGACTTGTTTACAGAGCAAGTGCACTGGCATCGCAAACAAGCAAAGGCATACAAGTTGATGCGTTCACGAATTAAATCTATGAAAGCCTGGATAGCTCTAGGAATGTCTTATTATTTTTGTGTGCTTCGCCAATAATTCATATTCGTGAGTGAAAATGATAGAAGTGATTATATCATATTATTTTTATAAATATCTATAAATCTACTGAAAAGTTAATTTATTTAAACCGTGGAAAAAGTCTGAATCTAAGAAATGCCTTCAGTACAATATTGAGTATTTACGCACTCTCCTACAAACCAATCATTACCTATGTGTTTAATTTGCCAAAAAGTTTTTTCAAATGAAGCCATGAACCCTTCTAGGCTACAAGAGCATTTGAATAAAATGCATGCTGATAAAAAGGACAAAGATTTATCCTATTTTCAAAGACTGGAAAAGAGATATTTAAAACAGCCAACTATATCAAATCTTTTTGCGTCGTCTTTTAAACAAGAAGATGATGGACTATGAGCCTCATATATTTCATTGTTAATCGCAAAAGCGGGAAAACCACACACAACTGGCGAGGAATTAATCTTGCGGTAGTCAAAGAGGTAATAAAAACTGTTCATCATAAGAGACCGTCCGATATCATCAGAAAAATTCCTCTGAGTAATAATTCGGTGCAAAGAAGAAAAGATGAAATGGCTCAAGACGTTGAAATATCATTATGCGATTACTTAGACTTGCAAATTTTCCATTCAACTCAATGAATCAACACTACCAAATAATGAAGCACTACTTTTAGCATACGTTTGATTCATAAGAAAAGAAAAAAATTGTCAAGAGTTATTATTTGCTAAAAATTTGGAAACCGATACAAAGGCAGAATCGATATTTAATATCATGAACAAATTTTTTCAAGAGAAAGAAATTTCTATTCGTAATATTTTGTCAGCTGCTATTGATGGTGCTTCAGCAATGACGGGGCATCATAAGGGTTTCATAGCGCATTTGAAACAAGCAGTACTGTACATTGTGTTATTTATCGTCAGCATTTGGTTGTCGCTTCATTACGTTATTAGAGCAGTGAATAAGTGGAGCAATTCATTGCATGACAGATTATTTGGCCAACTTTGTAGTGAAAATGATGAAGATTACAATCCCTTGCTGTTGCACACAAAGGTTTTTTTTCAATCTATTTGACCCAATACTGGAATTCCTTGAAAACAGAGACAAAAAATTGAGCGAAAAAAATATTTGCATCCAAAAACGACATCGCTTATTTGACAGACCTGTTTAGAATATTTAATGAAGTCAATTTACAATTGCAAGGTGACTAGATGAATTTAATTAAAACAAAAAACGTCATAGCTGCTTTTGTGGGAAAACTTCTCCTGTTCAAATGAAATCTAGGTAGAGGTGAATATAGCCACTTTCCTACATTATGAGCTGTCTTTGCAAAACAGGAAGATTTACTTACTTACTGCCAACACTTGGTCGTTCTTCATGCTGATTTTACGGAGCGATTCCAGGATATTTTAAACATGAATATACCGAGTTGGCAAGAGTACAGAAATTTTGAATTGCTTTTCCTTCATCGTATTTCGCTAAGCGTGGGTTCGTGCAGTAGCATTTACTGTCTAAGAAAAGGAATAGACTGCACATCGCTTTAACGGGACACTTTACGACTGATGCTAACGAAATTGGAATCACACATTAACAAATTGTTAAAACTCCACCTGCTTCCACCATCTCATTAATTTTTTTATTTCTTATTGATTTTGTTTATTTTTAAATTTTTAAAAAACAATCTTTTAATTAATTTCTACTTTGTGATTCTTAATAGATAGATAGATAAAATAGGTATAGCTAATATGCTACAATATTATAATATTTGGTATAATTAACTATTATTCGAATTTTTTTTCTCGTAAAGGGGGCGGTGGTCCATCCTTTAAGTATTGTCATGAAGTGTTGGATGTAGCGCGGTTAATTTCGCCCAGAGCGGTGCATGCCAGGAATACACAACGCGTAATACATCACATCCATATGGTTGTCAGAAGCGCACATTCAAGGATGGTGGATATTAGATCTTGATTTTGGTGTTAATATTGGCAAAAGTGTACTATTGTCCTTCTCCCCGACTATTGTAGGCCAGCACCTGGTGGTTGGTGCCCACCAGCTCATAATTCATGAGACTGGAAGTTCTCTTTCTGCCTGCTCTTGTAAACCTCTGAAGAGGGGGGGGAGGTCACAACCAAATACCTGGGTATTGTGGTGGATAGGCACCGGCTGTGAGGACACCACATCTTTTACTTGTGTTCCAAGAAAAGAAAACTAATTTACGTGAAGGTCGATTCTTCTCCTGGACTGAGGGTGGTGTTCCTGCCGCTGGTCCAATCCATCATTGAGTATGGTGTTGTGAGCTGGGGGACCGACATTACTGCAACCTTTAGTTTTGCCATATAATAAAATTTATTAAAATCTGTTTGAAAAAATAAATCTTTTATCCTACAGCTCTTTTATACAGTGAAGTTAATGTTTTGCAAGCATCGCTAGCTTAAATTTATCCGTAATCACCCTGGAGATTTCCCGGTAGCCCCCGCTCATCAGCATCGCACTCGGAAGCAGGTTAAAGAACCTTTAGAAGAGCTGCGGCACATGCAGCTCACTTTGGACCCCGCCTCTTCAACACTTTGCCTGGCAATGTCTCCGGCATCAACTCTTCTGCGATGTTTGTAAAAAAATCAGGATGTGGCTGATTTTTTTTTTATGGGTCGAGCACACGTGCTACAGGGACGTCCCTAAAGCGCTACAGGAGCGACATATGTGCGGAGAAAGCGATTCACGTTGTTCTTGAATCGCTGTAAATTGTACTCGGTGGGAAACATAGTCCTGGGCAAATTATTCCAAAGGGATGATGTTCTTCATAGAAAAGACTGCTTGAAAAGCGTTGTACGAGGACTAACAAGCTGAACCTCATACGGAAGTGAAGTATTAGCGCGACCTGTACTTCTATTATGCACCGCTCTGGGAGGAATTAAGCAGGCCACATCCTTCGAACGCTTTCCGTGAAAATACTTGTAGAATCGGGTCAAGTCACCAGAGAGCGACTAGTTTCTGTTCTCATCTGGCTCCTTCCTTGGTAGACATATTATTTTATTTTATCCATCACACAGCTCTTTATTTACATAATTTAAAGAAAAAACAAAAAACAACTGGAGAACTCTTCTTTTTTATTATTTTTGGTTTGAGACTGACGCCTCCTCCACACTAGTTATCTCATTAAGGGGGTAGAAAAAAGTATTTGATGTATTGAATCTTGGTAGAAATTAGATTATTAAAATTTTAAAAAATGAGGTTCAGCTTGCCACTCCTCATACTACCATTTTCGAAAATTCTTTTATATAGAGAACCCAATCTCTTTGGAATGAATCGCTTTTTCCACACGTCACTCCTATTTTCTTTGCAACGCGTGTGCTATATGCTTTAAAAAAATGGAGTCACTAAATACAGAGATTCCCAGTCTTTAGACTTATCGAAAACTTTTGATAGTGTAGACCATAGAGTCTAGACTGGACAAGTATGGAAATATTTCCTAAAAAACCGAAAACAAGAGGTGGGGGGAGGGCTTGCCCCACAAGGTTCAATCTTCATAATACCAAACGCTGTCCAAAAGCTGATAGGACATTGGTCATAGTTTCACTTGATTAAGAGGGTAAAAAAATCTTTAATACTCTTACAACTTCCGTCCGTAGATAAAACAAAACTAACCAATTATGATTTTATTTCAGGTCTTTGACGGAGATAATAACTAACTTATTTGTCTTAAAGAAAAGCTAATGTATATGAACTGTAACCCTACTTATAAAAATTTTCAATAAAATTTCTATTGATTAGATTAGGAGACATTTTAATGCCTTAAAAAGTTACCTTAAGAGACTTTAAAAGGCCTTACATGTGTTGGATGAGTATTTCAACTTTTTTGTCCTTGTTTATCAACTTATTTGTCCCTTTGTACCTTATAATTCTTAAGGTTGTTGAAATTTTTTAATTGATAGTATAGTGACAAATTAAAATAACCGGCAAGTGCAAGTCGGACTTGCGTAATTACTGTTTCGTACGTCGATTGTTTTTAAAATAAAAAATGATCAATGACCTCACAAAACACACCCCAAATGAGTTTTCAACAAAGTTTGTATCCGATCTCTGTTGAAAACTGATGACCTTGAAGTTGTTGGTTTTTTTTTTTTTATATACTAGTTAATGCACTTGTGATAAATTTCGTTCAGAATATTCCAGAATTTTTTCAAAATTTTTTGATCAGTACTTTTCGAGATAAGAAGGGGACAGCGATTTTTGCCAATTTTTTAAAAATAATACAAAGAAAAGTGTGCGCAAGTATTATATTATTTATATTTTTGAACCTGTGTTTTCACAAGCTTTCATTTGACACTCCACTCGATGACCTGATAATTTTTTTTTTTTTTTCATTTCTGATTTCACTCCCCAAAACCCTTTAAGTCAAAATTAACTTTCAAAAACTACACGGCAGTGCCAAAATCTGGTGTGATAGACAGACAGACATCGAAGTGAGTGTGTTCTGTACGGAACACTAAAAAAAAACTATCTGTGCACTTGGTTGGATAATCATTATTTTATGAACAAATTTTTGTTAGGAAATTAGTGCGGGTAATACAATTTTCCTTACTAATTCACCCAGCCGCGAGTATCTTTCGTGCAAATTATTTCACATATATATATATATACACAAATTCATTCGTTCGGAAAGTGGTAGTAGTATGAATTTATCAAGTAAATAACTATTACAGCCATTCTTGTTTTTGTTTGGATGGCCTTTCTAATTAGTTTTATATGTACCTAAATACAAGTGCATACTATTCGTGATTGTCCAGATTTGCTTGTACTGATAGGACCTTGAGGTGAATACACGAATTCAAATCAGACAGTAGTTCCATGCTTTGCTACTAGGAAAAAAAGAATATAAACAAAAATAAATCAAAAGTAACTTAAACTTAGCTTTATATTACTTTATAGTATGTTTTTTATAATCACATACAAACATTCATCACTAAATAAGGCTGCAATGCGATTTTGAAAGAAAGGTGTAAAAAACTGCTAGTGTATTGAAGCCTGAAGAAGCCTTTTATAAAAAATAAATCTTCTATTTACATAATCTTAAAAATTTCCAATAAATATTTTCGTTGATAAATTATTTATTAAATCTTTTCAAAAAGTATTATTGTAAAATATCCTCATTCTTGAAATCTTAAAAATAAAGAAGTTAAAAAAAACTTTACTATAATATTACTGAATATATAAATTTCTTTTATTCGGGGCTGTTAGGTTAGTGACACCATTTTTTGCACTCCTAAATAACAAATATACGGTAAGATTCTAAAAGATACCTTAACCCTCAGATAAAATGCTTTCTACATGAAATATTTTTGAGTGACTGTACTTTATAGTTTTCAAAAACAGAAATATAAAACGGTAAAAATCGTATTGTCAGCAAAAATGCACAGCACTGAAATAGAAAACAAAAAGAAGCTTAAAGTATTTTAAGTACCTTTCGTATCAGTACTTCTGGAATGAGTAAAACGAACAAAAAAATAGATAGGCATATTTTTATAAAGGCTCATAAAAACGCAAGAATTGTTTCTTTATCTTATACTAAAGTTTACCCTACCCGAGCAATACCAGTACATTTCCAGTGCTAGCAGTCAAATCAATATTCTCTTAGTTTAGTCATAGCACAGACATAATCAATATGAATAGAATATTGTTTAATTTTTTTTCATTTTTAAATCTCTTTTTGAAATTAGTGGCGAAGGGTACCTCCTTTTATTGAAACTTCAAATATTGATAACATCAATCATCAAAATCAATGATGATTGATACTGATTTCCGATTTAAGAATCACATAATGAAGTTGAGTAAAAGACTTTCTTCGGGTTGCTTTGTTATCAGGGTTATGAGAAATAAACTTAGCCCTGATATTGCGCGAACGGTTTATTTTGCATTGAGTCCCATCTCAAAAATAATTCAAATTGCCATCAAAATAAGAGAGAATGAG
Source organism: Pachyrhynchus sulphureomaculatus (assembly GCA_019049505.1). Taxonomy (NCBI): domain Eukaryota; kingdom Metazoa; phylum Arthropoda; class Insecta; order Coleoptera; family Curculionidae; genus Pachyrhynchus; species Pachyrhynchus sulphureomaculatus. The sequence goes on along the minus strand of CM032447.1, from coordinate 68,649,066 downwards.
ATTCTTTAGAAGCACGTAGTTCTAATTGTAGCACAACTACATATTTGTGTTATCTGTTATTCCAACAATGATTGTCAGCTATAATGTTGATTGCTCTTTTCTATTTAGTCTCTTCCCTCTTGAAAAGAACCTGCCGTTTATAAGCAGACCGTAGTTTCCAAAATACTCCTACACGGTATATATCAAATTATGACATAACACTAAATGCTATAACAGATTTTAGTAAACTTTAGGTCTTGCTTGGGTAGGCTAATTATTAATCAGATTTAGGATATGAGGCGTGTTTCCTTAAATATACCTACAAGTAACTTTTATAAAACACTTAATATCTTAATATAATCTGTTTATTATTTATGAATATTATTTTATCTACGATCGTTCAAACAATATATTACTTATTTTCCACTGTTTAAATTGTGTAATAAATTCTATAGCACCAGTAGTGTTGTAATGATCTCACTACATTACTACTGAGCACGTTACATAACTGATTTTGATTTTTACTATTTTATTTTTAACAATTCATCCGTGACTGCTCCCTGGCTTTCCGAGGCTATAGTGTATCTTGTATATGAAAAATAAAAGAAGACACTATTTTACAAGTTTATGGATTGAAAACTCTTTTACAGGTTGAAGGGTTTTATTTTGCAGGTTGAATGTTTTTTTGTAAGTAAACAGTAAATTTCTTAAGAGTAAGGAAGTTCGATCGTAGATAAAATGTTGTACACTACACCTCCATTAGAGCACAGTCATGTTGTTAATGCTCAAACTGCACTTATGTTAGTATTTCTTCTAAAATAGTGAAACGGGCAACTTCAAGAAGATTAAGTGAAAAATATAACAATAAAAAGTGTATTAATATAAGTAATAATCTAACAATTAAATAAAGGCTGTGTAACCGCCGGCGGAATTACACTTAAATATATCAAGAAAACCGCCTTCAGGCAGTATTATTGCGTCGAGATGATAAATCCACCATAAAATTTTGTAAACTAGTATTAACTAAAACATTCAAAGTACTATGAAATGTTACATGCATTTATATTAAGGACGTTCCCAAAGAGCAGTTGTGCTCAACTTGCAGAAAGATCTCTCCTATGTAAACTACATATGCGCAGAAATACAAAAAATAATCCCACTGTGTCCTTTTTTGGATCTGGCAACATTACATTCTTAGTCTGATTGAGACATGAGTTGTTTATGTTGGGGTTTTAATGTTTTGGAATATTTTTCAAGGTTGGATATTTAATAGTGCATAAATGCAGACTTGTTAAAAAAAACTGCTGAAAAAATAAAAATAGCATTAGCAAGTATGTCTGATGAAAAAAAAAAAACAGAAAATTCAAACAACAATCAATGAACTAGTTCATCTAAAATTCCTGATGAGATACTTTTATTGAGAGAGTTAGCTTGAAATCTGAAATGCACCGGCTGCAGAAGTCTTTTAGATATCGAAAAATTGAGTGTTTTCAAAAGGGAAGGGCTTCATTCAAACTTCAAAATAAAATGTGACAACTGTACTAAATATAATTTAGTAAATACTGGAGTGATAATAAACCAAGTCTCTGATATTAATTAATATGCTACTTACTGATTTATGTTAAATACTAATAAATATTTGATTTGTCATAAATATTAATTTTTTATTTACAATAACCCATATTTTTTATACCTGTAAGCTACACGCATTTATTAAAATCAGCTGTGCGTTGACGGTATTTCAAACTTCCCGCGCAGTGCGACGTTGCCAAGTCGCGGACTTTTATTTATCAAGTTATGCAAGGAAAAAATGAAAACGATCAACAGTACTTCACTTTCAATATTTTTTATAAAAAAACGAATACCGCTTGCTATAATTTTCTTTACAGAAAAATATTTGTTATATTTTTAATTAATGATTCTAAGTTTCTTAAAACAATCGTAAGAAAATTACCATTGTTATATAATAATAAAACATCTGTTTCAACATAGGTCAGGGTGCAATGCAAATTTTAACAGCCCGTATTTACAAATTTAGTGCCCTAAGAAATATTGAAATTTTTTCTACATATAAAGGACACTAATAAATATGTATATTCAAATTTTCTAGATAATCATAAGAAAATTTATTTTTTGGGAACGTCCTTAAACAGTTAAAAATGTATTACATTAACTATAATTTTAGAAAGTGACTTTATAAAAAGTTTATGAGACCAAAATCATTACAATAATTCTAACTAATTAATTTTAAGGATGGATTCATTATCACTGGACTGAGGTTTTCTTAATAATATATGCATAATTCCTATACATAAAATCAGTTAAATCTTTTGGAGAATTTACGTTAAACACTAAGTTAGATTAGTGTTATTCTCACAAACCAAAATTCTATTTAAGCACTAGGAAACCGCTAAGTAGTAATAAGCCAATTTTAATACACTTATATTTTAATTGGAAAGAACAGAAATAAAACAATAACAAGTCGTAGAAAAAAAAAAATAATACAAAGAATAGTAAATCGTATACTTTCTTGTGGTCTTCCATATTTAGATAAACAATTTAGAATTATTATGGCTTTTTACTACCTTTTCCAAAATGCTATCTAGAATCCACACGATTTTTGTTTAATGGGGCTCTTAAACATCAATATTATTTTTTATTATTATAAAAGTGAGAAAAATAACATGCAAAAGTTCTTGTAAAGTCTGGAAATTACACATATTATTTAACAATTTAACTTTATCATTGTTATTTAAAAAGAATGCAGAGGTAAGATATTTATATGCATCAAAATTTTCTATAGTTTAGGAATTATTAAACTTTATACCTTTAATTTGTAAATTATTGAAAGTATGTGATTTATCTCGTGCTGAGCTGCCACTTTTTTAAGGATGTCATTCAAAAAATTTAGTAACTACACGACTAAATCGTAGTAGAGTTATGTATCTCAATCAAAATAACAGTCATTTATTTGGTCCTACACTACTATTTCTTTTCATATAATTTATTTACTTAACGCTACTAAATATATCAGTCAAGACTAATCTACTTTTCCTATAGTTTTTAATTAAATTATATTTTTAATTATAAGAATTTTAATATAATCCGCTAGAATTATAACATTGTTGTTTAGAGTCCCAATACAGAAATTACGCTCCATGTTCATTCTAAAAGTAAATTAGAAAAATAAAAATACAAACCGAATCAAAGAGATTCAAAATTCTGTACCTAATTGAAGACAACTAGCAAGCACAGTTGTCCTTGTTGGTTTGCTGATCGTTGGACAGATTATTACGGCCTGGTTGAGATGGTTTGTGCTGTACACCAGACTCGGCTGCATTTAGGTCTAACCGTCCATCTTGGATGCTCTGGTAAATCTTTTTGGCCGTTTCTAAGAAAGCTTCCTCAACGTTATCACCCCTAAAATAAAGTAAACTATATTACAATTCTTGTTACTATTTTACTCGAGATGAAAAACAACGACGAGTTAATTCAATTGAACTTTTTGACCCCAGAAAACGAAATCTTTTTATATGTTGCACCAAATATTTCATATGTTGATTAAAATAGTTTATTAACATAATTATTAGAATAATATCAATATTTTAATCCCAAACACGGCGACGCACCATTCGAGTGGTGTTTCAAAAATACCTACAGGTCTCGAGGTTCATCCATTTTAAATATATATATATATGTGTGTGTATATATATATATATATATATATATATATATATATATATATATATATATATATATATATATATATATATATATATATATATATATATATATATATATATATATATATATATATATATATATATATATATATATATATATATATTTTAAATAATTTTGATCAAAGTTCTGAGAGATCTTCGGAGCCTGATTTTTTTTTAAAAAAAAACGTAACCTAACATAACCTAATCTAGCCCAACATAAAGTAAAATAAAGAAAAATTAGGAAATGAAAAGTAATAGTCTCTGAATCCAACATAACCTAATCCAACCTAATACGACTTAAATAAACCTGATCTAACCTAACCTAACCTAATCTAAACTAGCCTAGCCTAGTATAACAAAATACAAAATAAATATATGTAAGGTAGGAAATGAAAAATAGTCTCTGAATCTAAAAGCTTTAAATACAACCTAACCTTACTAACCATACATATGGTTAGTAAGGTTAGTACTCAATATATATCACCACTACAGCAAACACTTTATTATTGCACTCGACGCGCGTTTCGCTAACCATGTTAGCTTCATCAGGAGCTATGATTGACTGCTGACTAGTCAATCATCGCTCCTGATGAAGCTAACATGGTTAGCGAAACGCGCGTCGAGTGCAAAAATAAAGTGTTTGGTGTAGTGGTGATATATACTGAGTAGTATCATTGTGCCAAAGATTCCACATTCCCAACTTAGTAAGGTTAGGTTAGATTGTATTTAAGGCTTTCAGATTCAGAGACTATTATTACCTACACATATTTATTTTGTATTTTGCTATGCTAGGTTAGGCTATTCAGATTAGGTTAGGTTAGATCAGGTTTGGTTAAGTCGTGTTAGGTCGGATTAGATTATGTTGGGTTATATCTAAGGCTTTTAGATTTAGAGACTATTACTTTTCACTTCCTAATTTTTCATTATTTTATTTTATGTTAGGCTAGACTAGGTTACGTTAGGTTAAATTAGGTTAGGTTTTTTTTTTTAAAAAAGCAGGCTCAAAGATCTCTTCTTTGGTCATATATATATATATATATATATATATATATATATATATATATATATATATATATATATATATATATATATATATATATACATATACATATACATATACATATACATATACATATACATATACATATACATATACATATACATATACATATACATATACATATACATGTACATGTACATGTACATGTACATGTACATGTACATGTACATGTACATATACATATATATATATATATATATATATATATATATATATATATATATATATATATATATATATATATATATATATATATATATATATATAGAACTATTTTTCCAAAAAAAGGACTCATCTGGAACAATAAACAAAGAGGATGTAAGGGCAGGTGTACAGTACCCTTAGGCAGGGACAAGATTATCAATGTCTCTCAAGTTCTCAGGTGTGGCTGGGAGACGGTGAAAAGAAACATAACGCGGAAAACGGTGTACATTTGGTCGGACAGTAGAGTCGCCCTAATAGCTTCGAAACAGGCCAGAATGAGCTCATAACTGATGCACGACCTGCTAGTCAATCTCACAATTAAAATACTCCCCTCGGTAAAAAAAGTAAAAATACAATTTTATATTAAGCTATCTTTTCAAGTAGAAACTATAATATAAATACAACTACGCTCAATAATTCTACTAAGTATATAACACCACTACACTAAACACTTTATTTTTGTACTCGATGAGCGTTTTGTATAACCACATTATGATTGACGCAATCATCGCTCCTTAGGAACGATTAGTGAAACGCGCGTCGAGTGCAAAAATAAAGTGTTTGGTATAGTGGTGGTATATATATATATATATATATATATATATATATATATATATATATATATATATATATATATATATATATTGAGTAGTGTCATCGTGCCAAAGACTCCACATTCCCAACATAACTCCCAACAATGCTAATAATTTTTGTTCAGTAGATACTCGTAAATTTAAATCTATTTTAGTGTGTTTCCTAAACTAAAAACTAATCAGTGTTCATGTATGGTCTAAGCAGAAAAGTATACCTCCAAAT
>CM032447.1:68446396-68643182 GCA_019049505.1 Pachyrhynchus sulphureomaculatus | reverse complement strand
ATAACAGATAACACAAATATGTAGTTGTGCTACAATTAGAACTACGTGCTTCTAAAGAATCTCATTCTCTCTTATTTTGATGGCAATTTGAATTATTTTTGAGATGGGACTCAATGCAAAATAAACCGTTCGCGCAATATCAGGGCTAAGTTTATTTCTCATAACCCTGATAACAAAGCAACCCGAAGAAAGTCTTTTACTCAACTTCATTATGTGATTCTTAAATCGGAAATCAGTATCAATCATCATTGATTTTGATGATTGATGTTATCAATATTTGAAGTTTCAATAAAAGGAGGTACCCTTCGCCACTAATTTCAAAAAGAGATTTAAAAATGAAAAAAAAATTAAACAATATTCTATTCATATTGATTATGTCTGTGCTATGACTAAACTAAGAGAATATTGATTTGACTGCTAGCACTGGAAATGTACTGGTATTGCTCGGGTAGGGTAAACTTTAGTATAAGATAAAGAAACAATTCTTGCGTTTTTATGAGCCTTTATAAAAATATGCCTATCTATTTTTTTGTTCGTTTTACTCATTCCAGAAGTACTGATACGAAAGGTACTTAAAATACTTTAAGCTTCTTTTTGTTTTCTGTTTCAGTGCTGTGCATTTTTGCTGACAATACGATTTTTACCGTTTTATATTTCTGTTTTGAAAACTATAAAGTACAGTCATTCAAAAATATTTCATGTAGAAAGCATTTTATCTGAGGGTTAAGGTATCTTTTAGAATCTTACCGTATATTTGTTATTTAGGAGTGCAAAAAATGGTGTCACTAACCTAACAGCCCCGAATAAAAGAAATTTATATATTCAGTAATATTATAGTAAAGTTTTTTTTAACTTCTTTATTTTTAAGATTTCAAGAATGAGGATATTTTACAATAATACTTTTTGAAAAGATTTAATAAATAATTTATCAACGAAAATATTTATTGGAAATTTTTAAGATTATGTAAATAGAAGATTTATTTTTTATAAAAAGGCTTCATCAGGCTTCAATACACTAGCAGTTTTTTACACCTTTCTTTCAAAATCGCATTGCAGCCTTATTTAGTGATGAATGTTTGTATGTGATTATAAAAAAACATACTATAAAGTAATATAAAGCTAAGTTTAAGTTACTTTTGATTTATTTTTGTTTATATTCTTTTTTCCTAGTAGCAAAGCATGGAACTACTGTCTGATTTGAATTCTTGTATTCACCTCAAGGTCCTATCAGTACAAGCAAATCTGGACAATCACGTATAGTATGCACTTGTATTTAGGTACATATAAAACTAATTAGAAAGGCCATCCAAACAAAAACAAGAATGGCTGTAATAGTTATTTACTTGATAAATTCATACTACTACCACTTTCCGAACGAATGAATTTGTGTATATATATATATATGTGAAATAATTTGCACGAAAGATACTCGCGGCTGGGTGAATTAGTAAGGAAAATTGTATTACCCGCACTAATTTCCTAACAAAAATTTGTTCATAAAATAATGATTATCCAACCAAGTGCACAGATAGTTTTTTTTTAGTGTTCCGTACAGAACACTTATAAGATCACTTCGGTGTCTGTCTGTCTATCACACCAGATTTTGGCACTGCCGTGTAGTTTTGAAAGTTAATTTTGACTTAAAGGGTTTTGGGGAGTGAAATCAGAAATGAAAAAAAAAAAAAAATTATCAGGTCATCGAGTGGAGTGTCAAATGAAAGCTTGTGAAAACACAGGTTCAAAAATATAAATAATATAATACTTGCGCACACTTTTCTTTGTATTATTTTTAAAAAATTGGCAAAAATCGCTGTCCCCTTCTTATCTCGAAAAGTACTGATCAAAAAATTTTGAAAAAATTCTGGAATATTCTGAACGAAATTTATCACGAGTGCATTAACTGGTATATAAAAAAAAAACAAAAACTTCAAGGTCATCAGTTTTCAACAGAGATCGGATACAAACTTTGTTGAAAACTCATTTGGGGTGTGTTTTGTGAGGTCATTGATCATTTTTTATTTTAAAAACAATCGACGTACGAAACAGTAATTACGCAAGTCCGACTTGCACTTGCCGGTTATTTTAATTTGTCACTATACTATCAATTAAAAAATTTCAACAACCTTAAGAATTATAAGGTACAAAGGGACAAATAAGTTGATAAACAAGGACAAAAAAGTTGAAATACTCATCCAACACATGTAAGGCCTTTTAAAGTCTCTTAAGGTAACTTTTTAAGGCATTAAAATGTCTCCTAATCTAATCCATAGAAATTTTATTGAAAATTTTTTATAAGTAGGGTTACAGTTCATATACATTAGCTTTTCTTTATGACAAATAAGTTAGTTATTATCTCCGTCAAAGACCTGAAATAAAATCATAATTGGTTAGTTTTGTTTTATCTACGGACGGAAGTTGTAAGAGTATTAAAGATTTTTTTACCCTCTTAATCAAGTGAAACTATGACCAATGTCCTATCAGCTTTTGGACAGCGTTTGGTATTATGAAGATTGAACCTTGTGGGGCAAGCCCTCCCCCCACCTCTTGTTTTCGGTTTTTTAGGAAATATATCCATACTTGTCCAGTCTAGACTCTATGGTCTACACTATCAAAAGTTTTCGATAAGTCTAAAGACTGGGAATCTCTGTATTCAGTGACTCCATTTTTTTAAAGCATATAGCACACGCGTTGCAAAGAAAATAGGAGTGACGTGTGGAAAAAGCGATTCATTCCAAAGAGATTGGGTGCTCTATATAAAAGAATTTTCGAAAATGGTAGTATGAGGAGTGGCAAGCTGAACCTCATTTTTTAAAATTTTAATAATCTAATTTCTACCAATATTCAATACATCAAATACTTGTTTCCACCCCCTTAATGAGATAACTAGTGTGGAGGAGGCGTCAGTCTCAAACCAAAAATAATAAAAAAGAAGAGTTCTCCAGTTGTTTTTTGTTTTTTCTTTAAATTATGTAAATAAAGAGCTGTGTGATGGATAAAACAAAATAATATGTCTACCAAGGAAGGAGCCAGATGAGAACAGAAACTAGTCGCTCTCTGGTGACTTGACCCGATTCTACAGGTATTTTCACGGAAAGCGTTCGAAGGATATGGCCTGCTTAATTCCTCCCTTTTTTATGAAGAACATCATCCCTTTGGAATAATTTGCCCAGGACTATGTTTCCCACCGAGTACAATTTACAGCGATTCAAGAACAACGTGAATCGCTTTCTCCGCACATATGTCGCTCCTGTAGCGCTTTAGGGACGTCCCTGTAGCACGTGTGCTCGACCCATAAAAAAAAAAATCAGCCACATCCTTGATTTTTTTACAAACATCGCAGAAGAGTTGATGCCGGAGACATTGCCAGGCAAAGTGTTAAAGAGGCGGGGTCCAAAGTGAGCTGCATGTGCCGCAGCTCTTCTAAAGGTTCTTTAACCTGCTTCCGAGTGCGATGCTGATGAGCGGGGGCTACCGGGAAATCTCCAGGGTGATTACGGATAAATTTAAGCTAGCGATGCTTGCAAAACATTAACTTCACTGTATAAAAGAGCTGTAGGATAAAAGATTTATTTTTTCAAACAGATTTTAATAAATTTTATTATATGGCAAAACTAAAGGTTGCAGTAATGTCGGTCCCCGGCTCACAACACCATACTCGATGATGGATTGGACCAGCGGCAGGAACACCACCCTCAGTCCAGGAGAAGAATCGACCTTAACGTAAATTAATTTTCTTTTCTTGGAACACAAGTAAAAGATGTGGTGTCCTCACAGCCGGTGCCTATCCACCACAATACCCAGGTATTTGGTTGTGACCTCCCCCCCTCTTCAGAGGTTTACAAGAGCAGGCAGAAAGAGAACTTCCAGTCTCATGAATTATGAGCTGGTGGGCACCAACCACCAGGTGCTGGCCTACAACAGTCGGGGAGAAGGACAATACTACACTTTTGCCAATATTAACACCAAAATCAAGATCTAATATCCCCCATCCTTGAATGTGCGCTTCCGACAACCATATGGATGTGATGTATTACGCGTTGTGTATTCCTGGCATGCACCGCTCTGGGAGAAGTTAACCGCGCTACATCCAACACTTCATGACAATACTTAAAGGATGGACCACCGCCCCCTTTACGAGAAAAAAAACTCGAATAATAGTTAATTATACCAAATATTAAAATATTGTAGCATATTATCTATACCTATTTTATCTGTCTATCTATCTATTAAGAATCACAAAGTAGAAAATTAATTAAAAGATTGTTTTTTAAAAATTTAAAAATAAACAAAATCAATAAGAAATAAAAAAAATTAATGAGATGGTGGAAGCAGGTGGAGTTTTAACAATTTGTTAATATCTGATTCCAATTTCGTTAGCATCAGTCGTAAAGTGCCACGTTAAGCGATGTGCAGTCTATTCCTTTTCTTAGACAGTAAATGCTACTGCACGAACCCACGCTTAGCCAAATACGATGAAGGAAAAGCAATTCAAAATTTCTGTACTCTTGCCAACTCGGTATATTCATGTTTAAAATATCCTGGAATCGCTCCGTAAAATCGGCATGAAGAACGTCCAAGTGTTGGCAGTAAGTAAGTAAATCTTCCTGTTTTGCAAAGACAGCTCATAATGTAGGAAAGTGGCTATATTCACCTCTACCTAGATTTCATTTGAACAGAAGAAGTTTTCCCACAAAAGCAGCTATGACATTTTTAGTGTTTCGTACGGAACACTTATAAGATCACTTCGGTGTCTGTCTGTCTGTCTGTCACACCCGTTTTCTCCGAAACTATTTGACATAGAAAGGTGAAATTTGGTAATAATATAGGAATTGATGGCCTCATCAGAGCCATGTAGTTTTGAGAATTAAATTTTGACTTAAGGGGTTAGTTTTGGGGGTGAAGTCGGAGGTGAAAAAAAAATTTTTTTACTAGGTCATCCAGTGTGGTGTCAAATGAAGGCTTGTGAAAACACGAGTAAAAAATATATATATAATATTATACTTGCGCGAACTTTTCTTTGTATTATTTTTAAAAATTCGCGAAAATTCGCTGTCCCGGGCCTTATCTCGAAAAGTACTTATCAAAAAATTTCGAAAAAATTCTGGAATATTCTCCACGGGGTGTAGATTGAACGAAAATTATCACGAGTGCATTACCTTTAATAATTTATATGGTATATAAAAAAAACAAAAATTTCAAGGTCATCAGATTTCAGTGAAGATTGGAAACAAACTTTGTTGAAAACTCATTTGGGATGTGTTTTGTGAAGTCACTGATCATTTTTATACCACCGTAACATAAATTTTGACTTAAGGGATTCGTTTTGAGGGGTGAAATCGGAAGTGAAAAAAAATTTTTTTTACTAGGTCATCGAGTGTGGTGTCAAATGAAAGCTTGTGAAAACACGAGTAAAAAATATATATGTAATGTAATACTTGCGCACACTTTTCTTCGTATTACTTTTAAAAAATCGCTGTCCCCTACCTTATCTCGAAAAGTACTGATCGAAAAATTTTGAAAAAATTCTGGAATATTCTCCACGGGGTATAGATTGAACGAAAATTATCACGAGTGCATTACCTTTAATAATTTATTTGATATATAAAAAAAAACAAAATTTCAAGGTCACCAGTTTTCAGTAAAGATTGGAAACAAACTTTGTTGAAAACTCATTTGGGGTGTGTTTTGTGAAGTCACTGATCATTTTATACCACCCTTACAAAAAATTTTATTTTAAAAACAATCAACGTACGGAACACTAATTGTGCAAGTTCAACTTGCACTTGACCGGTTTTTATTTTTGTTTTAATTAAATTCATCTCGTCACCTTGCAATTGTAAATTGACTTCATTAAATATTCTAAACAGGTCTGTCAAATAAGCGATGTCGTTTTTGGATGTAAATATTTTTTCGCTCAATTTTTTGTCTCTGTTTTCAAGGAATTCCAGTATTGGGTCAAATAGATTGAAAAAAAACTTTTGAGAGCCAACGAACTTCTGTGTGCAACAGCAAGCGATTGTAATCTTCATCATTTTCACTACAAAGTTGGCCAAATAATCTGTCATGCAATGAATTGCTCCACTTATTCACTGCTCTAATAACGTAATGAAGCGACAACCAAATGCTGACGATGAATAACACAATGTACAGTGAGTGCATTTGGTACTGCTTGTTTCAAATGCGCTATGAAACCCTTATGATGCCCCGTCATTGCTGAAGCACCATCAATAGCAGCTGACAAAATATTACGAATAGAAATTTCTTTCTCTTGAAAAAACTTGTTCATGATATTAAATATCGATTCTGCCTTTGTATCGGTTTCCAAATTTTTAGCAAATAATAACTCTTGACAATTTTTTTCTTTTCTTATGAATCAAACGTATGCTAAAAGTAGTGCTTCATTATTTGGTAGTGTTGATTCATTGAGTTGAATGGAAAATTTGCAAGTCTAAGTAATCGCATAATGATATTTCAACGTCTTTAGCCATTTCATCTTTTCTTCTTTGCACCGAATTATTACTCAGAGGAATTTTTCTGATGATATCGGACCGTGTCTTATGATGAACAGTTTTTATTACCTCTTTGACTACCGCAAGATTAATTCCTCGCCAGTTGTGTGTGGTTTTCCCGCTTTTGCGATTAACAATGAAATATATGAGGCTCGTAGTCCATCATCTTCTTGTTTAAAAGACGACGCAAAAAGATTTGATATAGTTGGCTGTTTTAAATATTTCTTTTCCAGTCTTTGAAAATAGGATAAATCTTTGTCCTTTTTATCAGCATCCATTTTATTCAAATGCTCTTGTAGCCTAGAAGAGTTCATGGCTTCATTTGAAAAAACTTTTGGGCAAATTAAACACATAGGTAATGATTGGTTTGTAGGAGAGTGCGTAAATACTCAATATTGTACTGAAGGCATTTCTTCTTAGATTCAGACTTTTTCCACGGTTTAAATAAATTAACTTTTCAGTAGATTTATAGATATTTATAAAAATAATATGATATAATCACTTCTATCATTTTCACTCACGAATATGAATTATTGGCGAAGCACACAAAAATAATAAGACATTCCTAGAGCTATCCAGGCTTTCATAGATTTAATTCGTGAACGCATCAACTTGTATGCCTTTGCTTGTTTGCGATGCCAGTGCACTTGCTCTGTAAACAAGTCATTACAAGTTCCCATATTTTTGTCGAAGCATGTTTGATTGCGTGAATCGCGTCTTTGCTTATCAACTTGAAAAGACTTGTCACCGACAATACTAAGCCGAATTAGGTATACGTATACTTAATGCTAATTTAAATTTTTTAATGCTTATTTACGCGATAACAATAAGATAAAAATTTTAGATAGCTTGACAAAATATTTATTCATAAAAATAGTAGGTATTTTCAAAGTATCTTATACTATTAAATAGGCATGTACTCCAACGCCCACTGGGAGCGGTATCGCGCCCGTTGGGAACCTATGGGATGACTCCAGTTGCCAACCATGCTTCGATGTTCTAAGGAATCAAGGTTGCTGGCGAGTCCCGAGTCTCCAAACAAATGCAGCGAATGTTTGAAAGCAGAGCCCCAAACATGGAAGCAGTTATGGTTGAGCGAATTGGTGCTTTGTACAAGATTAAAAGTTATGAAATATGAAGCTCTCTAGTATTAAATAATATTCCCAGCTTTTGAGAAGCCTTCTTTACTATACATGCAACGTGATCATGCCAGATATATCTGCTCCCAAGTGGATGCGCAACAAGTTGCGTGACGATGCTAGAGGAATGTAGTAACCCGTAATAACTACCTACGCTGTCTGAAAAGTTCTCGGCCTGACATACAGATGGAGTTAGAAACTGTGAAACCATAATTGTATCTGAAAGTTCCATCCTTTATATAAACGCATGTAAAATTTTATTTCCATCTGTTAATGCATTCGAGTAGTAGCAGCTGTTTAATATTGACGTGTCATTGATGTTTTTAAAATGGAAAAAATTGAATATCGTGCAGTGATTAAATTCTTTGTTTTGGATGGTTTAATACCAACAGAAATTCATTCGAAATTGTTAAAAGTGTATAAGGATGCATCACCTTCACTTTTCTCTGTGAAAAAAATGGACTGCTCTTTTTAAATCTGGTCCAAAAACAGCTACACCAATCATTCAATAAGTCCATGATATGGTGTTAGATGATCGACGAGTGAAAGTGCGTGAAATAACCGAGGCCATAGGCATCTCAAAAGAACGAATTGGAGATATTTTGCATGAAGAATTACATATGAAAAAGCTTTGTGCAAGATAGGTGTCGTATTTGCTGACAACTGACCAAAAACGCATCCGAATGCGCATTTCTCAAGCGTGTTTGGATCGTTCTAAGCAAAATAAAATGGATTTGAAGCATCGTTTCACAACTGATGTTAAAACTTAGATCCACCACTATACACCAGAGCGAAAAGAACAGTCGAAACAATGGATTAAAGCCGGTGAAAGTGCACTAAAGAAGGCAAAGACGGTTCCAGTAGCAGGACAGGTTATGACAAAAGTGTTTTGTTAATCGATTATCTTCAGAAAGGTAAAACAATTAACTCTGAATATTATTGTAACCTTTTGGATCAGTTGGATGCCAAAATTCCTGAGAAAAGACCTGCTTTAAAGAAGGAAAGAATAATTTTTCATCAAGGCAATGCACCTGTTCATACAAGTGTTTTGATGATGGCAAAAGTCAACGAATTAAAGTGCGAATTGCTTGAACATCCAGCGTATTCACCAGATTTGACTCCCCCTACTATTATCTGTTTCCAAACCTGAAAAAAAATCCTGCCTGGAAAGCATTTTACATCAAATGACGAAGCTATTGCAGCCGTGGATGAATCTTTTGTAGACCTTCCGGAATCACACTTTAATGGTGGTATTGAACTATTGGAAAAAACGTTGAAATAAATGTATTGAAGTGTCAGGAGATTATAGTGAAAAATAAAACATATTTCACGTCAAAAAATTTTTTTTTCATTGTTAGGGTAGAGAACTTTTCAGACCGCCGTATCTAGAGTTCTGTAACGTTAACTTTTTTTAGAGAAAACTGCCCGCCTAGGTTGTTTGCAATATCAAATTCTACATGGTTACTGTCAACCCCAAGTTAGAATTCCCTCCAGGTCTTTAAGTCGACCAACTTGTTGCTATCTACAGATATTTGTGTGGGTAGCTGATGTTCGATAAGTTGTAGATTAAATTTCTGATCCTTTTGAACAAATCAATAACATAAAGGAGAAAGAAAGAAGGTAGTATGGAGTCATGGGGAACATTGGCGTTGATATTTTATAGATTATTGTAATTTGAATTTTGGTGATCCTACTAGGTGGAGAAATAAAGGTATATTGTGATTTTTAATCCTTTCTAAAACTTCATTTAACTGAATTTTCAGGGTATGTCTGAATAAAATTCTACTTCTTCTGACTTTATGGTTATTTTTTGTAAAAAAAATTAAGAATTAAAACTACAGGTTAAAATACAATCATTTTAATTTATGCTTCTTTAAATTATTTACATCTTTTTTACAGATAAATTCCTAACAAATGTTTATAGTACATAACTGACAGCAACTAAGTCTATACTAAAATATAATCGGTTACATACTGACAAATGGCCGCCTCTTGCTAACAAGCTTTTATGAAGTTTTAAGGCGAGGCTGGCTAAAATAATTAAAAACTCAATATTTACCTATTTCAGAAAAATAAATTATACTCCATATATATATATATCAGGTCTAGTTATGTTTTTAGAATCTATGAAAATAAAGACTATTTTGGTTTGTTTCATAAATTCTTACTTAGATTTAGGTACTTAAAACTGCCATTTGATAACATTCAAAATTTGTTCTATGAAAATTAGTATATTATCTGTTACAAAAATATGCATAAGTAAAACAAATCTAATTAGGACTGAGTTAACTTTAACATCACATAAATGCAATAATTATTGTTGTTTAAATATATAATTATTGAGTATATAAGTTGGTGATTTAATTTAGCTAGGCAATGAATGATCTTGTATTACGTAATGAATATGGCATTTTTAGCTACATTTACTATATTATAAATATCGGCCCCTTTGCAGGGCAATGTTTCCAATTAAACAAGAGTAAAATTACTATTTGTTGCAAATTTAAAAATGATGGTTTTAACTTAGTGTGCCTCACTCCTCCCAATAGTTGGATTTTGTACACTGTTGATTACTAAAGGAATAAGCTGCACTAATGATCTCCCAATTAGTACATAATTTCAAAATTCAAGAGACTGTCTACAAGTTTTTCAATTTACCAGTTGAATCCATCGTTCTACACTTTTTCTGTTACATTCATTATGATAAAAACAAAGATAAAAGTGATGTCATCGATTAATTTAAATACTCTATTATTGGCAAGGTAAAATGAAAATGTGTCAGTCTAATAAATGTTTTTTTTTTCCAAGCTGTTACATAATATATGGGCAAGTTTTTAAATTCCTAGATGCATCGACCTATACCCAATACTGAAAAAAATCGATGCTGAATGTAGTGTCGTAGCTAGGGCCTGACAACAGGGGCAGCTGCCAGGGGCGCAGACCTCAACGGGACGCATTAATAAGGCACTTACACAAAATTTAAACAAGAATTTACACTATACAAACGAACAATTAATGGCGATAGCGCCTAATAGAAAATGCAAAAGAAAGGTTAAAGTAAAGTTCGATAAAAAGGCCAAGGATGACGCCGTCACAATAACTCCACTTCAACAGTTTAAAATTCAGCTTTGCTGGATACTGGACACACTCATTCAGTAAATGGAGATTTCAAAATTTAGTTGCTCTAGCTTCTGATTTTGGTTTTCTAACGGGATTTTCATTAAAACAACCTCCACTGAAGAACTAAAAACATCCGCAGCTGATCTCACATTAAAATACGAAGAAGATTTAGATGCCAATGAGTTATGTTTGGAGACTGAAAATTACAAACATCAAATAAAAATCATTATTGCCCGATTTAAAAAATGCAGACTATATTACTTTTCTGAATTGTTATGAAGAATATGGTTTAGTGACCAGTTATCTGAATATAGGCATAGCTCTTCGACTACCATTGACTTTACCTGTGACATCTGCTAGCTGTGAAAGATCTTTCAGCAAATTAAAATTAATAAAAAATTATTTGCGATTGCAGATTGGCCAAGAACGTCTAAACAATCTCGCTATAATTTCAATTGAATATGAAATTGCGAAAAAAATTAATCTAGGTCGTGTCATTGGCAAAATTTCATCAGAAAAAGCGAGAAAAGTATTTTTAACCAAATTCCATTACTTCTTTGATTTTTGTTGTCTTCTGTTCTCTAAAATACCTACTTACGGGAATTTTTAGGGGCGCAAAATTCGAGTCTTGCCCTGGGCGCTCAGCAAGACCCTAGCTATGACATTGGCTGCCAAAATTCCTCGAGATTGAATACTGAATGGATATCCTTACTATTTTGTCCTTTGTCGCAATTGTGAAGTTACATTACAAATATTTTTTTTATAATTCTATATTTTAAATATGTTTTTTTTACACATAACTCTGGATAGATAACGAAATATTTTCTTCTTTCATCAAAGGCCCTTTGTTAGATGTTTTTTTTTATGAAACCTGGAATACCTTGCAAATATTTCAGACCGGATATAGTTCGGAGGATCATTCTAAAATAAGGAATAATTATATTATCAACACTTTGTAACTAGTAGAAATAAATGACCCCTACCATGTCAAATTCTTGGAGAAAAAGTTACTATACTTGGCTCAGGCCATAAGGAAAACTTATAGTCTGATATCAATAAGTTAAAACATACGAATATATCGTTGATTCTAAGAGTTTGCGTATTTTCCTATAGTAATATTTCCGTTGATTGTTCACTGATCATCAGCAACTTATAAGTTAGGTACCCCATTTGCCCAATACATATGGTTGTAGTAGCCTCTGAAAATGGAACGATCGACTGGTGCACCTCCACATTAGAGTTAAATTTTAAAAAACGTGTTCTCTTGTAACCTGAATAACAAAATTGCGAGAGTTCCCGGTTAAGTTTCAATTTACAGGGTTAAAACTAAAATTATTGTATACACCCGTTAGTTCAAAAGAATAAAAAATCTGTGAAATAAATCAATAAACTACGAGCTAGTTAGTAAGTATCAAAAAAACATTCGGTTTTAGAGACTGGCAATCAATTATCTTCATAAAATAACGCATCTACTGGATGGTTAATTAAAAATATTATTGTATATTTAACAGGCGTATCACACGTTTTCCACCACTAACCTTTTGGGAGATTACTCGTTGATCGTTCGACCAGCGAATCTATCATATCGGTAATCTTTGGTTTCACTGTCATCAATGTTAACAACAAGGCAAAAAACTACTGCATTGGAATGAATTATTATCATAGCTCTGTTTGTCGTTTGAGTGTTTTAATTAGATTAATTTTAGCTGAATAATTATTCTTTTAATAAAATATTTAAATATGAACATTTTAAGATATTGCCATTAGAAATCTATAGAGTTAAAATTTATCGAAAAAGACATTCACTTTGCTGTAGAATTAAAAGTATTAATATTTCATATAAGATAAGTAACGAGAAGATGAGGAGGGGAGAAATTTTGAAAGCGTAATTAATTTATCCAAAATAAGCCCTTCCTGAACTAAACACAGGTGATGCCATGTTAATTCAACAACTTTCGAAATAAATTCGGAACTTTCGTAAAGAACTTACACAAACAATTAAGGACTACTCCAGGTCCCAGGAAAAAAACTAAGTATTTTTTAAACAAATATTTAAGTGTAGAAAAATGAAAAATATATATTTTTATCTTTTTAATTCAAAAAGGCCGCTTCAGAATCTAAGACGACAAGGCACCTTTTGTGTGAGACCTGAAATTGGCGAAACGGTTACTCCCGTGAATTTCAGCCTAGACAAAAAAACCAAAAAATTTTCATTAATATATGTCAAAAACTAATGGATAACGTACGGATTTTGTGACAAGTTATAAATTTCCTTTTTTACAAACGATTTTTCATGAAATTTTTGGTTGAAAAATGAACATTTTTTTAAAATGTGCACCATTTTTCGAAAAAACGATAGTTTCAAATTTGCGTACGTTATCCACTAGTTTTTGACATGTATTAATCAATTTTTTTTTTGGTTTTTTTTGTTCTAGGTTGAAATCTACGGGAGCAATCGTTTCGCCCGTTTCAGGCCTCGCATAAAAGGTGCCTTATCGTTTTGGATTCTGAAGCGGGCATTTTGAATTAAAAACATAAAAAAATATTTTTGTACACTTAAATATCAGTTTAATAAAATACTTCAGATACATTTTCGACTGCTTTTATTAAACGCTTCAAAAAAATTCATGAAATTAGTCTTTTTTTTTATTTTTATTTCCTGGGACCTGGCGCGGCCTTACCCCTTACCGAAAAAAAAACAATAACTTAATAGAAAAATAAAGACGAGCATACTAACGACATCACATTTATTTCATTCTGGAGGGACTTCAGACATATTTTCCTTCACTTTCTATATATCTTAGTTTTATTACCCTACTTTATCTTAATGTTAGTTCATTGGTAAAGAGGGGAACAATAATAAAAATGTTTCATCAATAAACCTATATTTCCTTCAGCTTTCTAAATTGCACATTTTCAACAAACACAATGACAAAAATTTAATTGAGCCCTTACGCTACTAGACGAACACAGTATATCTGTTTATTTTTTTCTAAATCTGTATAATATTATCATTATTATAAAATAACAACCTTGTCTAAGTATTCAGACAAGATCAGTAAGAAAAGGAAAGTTACGAAACTTTTTCATAACTATTGTTCACCTCTGGAACTAATTTTAGTCTATGTAAATTGACAAATGATATGGCAATGTTAATACGCGCCTAATTGACAAAAAGACATAAAAACAGCCGGGATGGCCTCACCAACAATCAATTGCTACAACACAATTATATTATGGCTACCCAACTAAGACTCTTCTTGTTATTTCAAGGAAAAACATCATTACTACATACTCGAGATGCAGGGCAAACTTGTGTATTAAAATCCCGTTTTGCCGAAGAATTATTGTCGATGCATTCTACATTCGGTTTTGTAAATAACTTTAAACACATCTTTTTCCAATTATATTTGTGTGAGAATCTCGGGTATGTCTTTTTTATCTACTGTGTGCCTGATTACACATCTCTTAATCTAGAACACAGATCTAAGGTCACGCAAAATGCTTAAAGCACATGTCTACTAGTCTTATTTTAAATAAATAAGTGGATGTTTGGAAAAATTTGGTGGTAGATTTTAGAAAAATTCGTTGTTGCATATAGCAAGAAAATTGCGTAAATCGTTACATGAGTTAAACAGCCATTTTTAATATCTTTTTAAGCCTAAAAAAACGAAGCCAATGAATTAATTCTCTAAAAAAGTGACTCTATTTACAACTTATATAAATGGAAATAAACATCTTTAATTATCTGGTAACTTTAAATATGTTTTTGTATGCTTTAAATAAATAATAAATCTCTCATCAGCTAAAAAACCTACCAACTTTCAACAGTTATGCAGTAGTGGTAGCACTACTAAGCATTTCCTAATAATTATTTTAAAATTATGGTCTTTTTTCTTCTGATATGCTTGTCAATATTTATTATCCTGTTTCCGGCATTCTAAGACCATTATCGTGGAAAATACATACACATATAAAGCTCTTTTGTGACATTTTTTTAACTAGATATAAAGGCCCAGCATTCCAAAGTTTTAACAACAAAATCTACTTTTGGCGTTAACGGATCGTTTCCATATGTTTTGCACGATTCAGTTCTTCCTAGGTAGAGATCACCGTCCAACCAAAGTCCAAATTTTCCATCTCCAGCACCGATACTCAGTGATTCATTGTTTCCTTTAATAAAATACAGGTTCTCTCCGGTCCAATTGTATACTTGAAAATGTGGCGTAAAGCGGATAGTAATGATTCGCCCGTTCCATAAAAATGGTCCGATACGTGAAGTGCACATGAAGTTAAAGCACCAAATACCTGAAACGAAAATAACTTAATACAGTCATCTATCCGCGTAATAGTGTCGTAAATAAAAGTATTACATTACAGCATTGCTAAAAATTACAATGATTGAAGTGATTTATTAAGGCGTATTACGAAATTTGAAAGTGACTAATGAATTAAAAATTGATGTATTTGTCGAAATTAAGCAAAATTTACATTTCCTAGTACAATTTCAATTATATATATTATCTTTTTTTTGTTACTCTTAAAAACATTGGCATCAAGAAATTCGTTGGCCAACTAAAAATATTGCGTAAATTCTTAATTAGTTATATCATTTTATGTTACCCTTATATAAAAAAAATCGGTAGTGATTCACGCATTTGCATTGTTCTAAAAAAAAACTACCGACTTTCTTAAATAAGAATAACTTAATCCAAATACTACACAAGTCGACATTACAAATAGCATGTTTTTTTATGGTAAGATATTATTCAGACAAAAAAAACCGGTCAAGTGCAAGTTGGATTTATGCAATTAGCTACCTAACAACCAATAAATGAATCTAGCTCAATCTAAAATCTAGAAGTAACAGTTTAAAACCAATATTTACTACCTAAATATGTGTTTAATTATAAACAAATAAAATAAAATTATTTTGTCTTCGGCATCTCTCTATTGGTCACCAGTCATCGTGATATTACTGACTGCACCGAATACGTACTGAGATTTCGTAGCTTTTAGTACCGGTTGAATTACCAACTTTCCAAACCTTCACCATTCTGTCATATCACAATTTTTTTTTATACCAGAAAAATTACCAAACGTAATCTACTCGTGATAATTTTCGCCCAATCTACATTTTACTTAAACTATTCCAGAATTTTTTCAAAATGTTTTAGTCTGTACAAAGATCTTTGGCCTTTTTTAAAAAAATAATACAAAGAAAAGTGTGTGAGCAAGTATTATATCATATATATTTTCGAACTCGTGCGTGAAAGCTTTCATTTCACACCCCGCTCGACGACCTAGTAATTGTTTTTACCATTTTCGATTTAACCCTCCATAACTAACCCCTTAAGTCAAAATTTAACTTTCAAAACTGCACGGCTCTGATTGGGCCATCAATTCCTATATTTGTACCAAATTTTAACTCTCTATGTCAAATAGTTTCGGAGAAAATCGGGTGTGACAGACAGATAGGCACCGAAGTGGTCCCATAATTGTTTCGTACGGAATACTAAAAAGTAGAACGAAGGAAGGATTTCAAGATATTTACTATTACTCTACATACTATTCATATTAAAATCGAAAATAATAGTTGCTCGAATCCAAGAACCATGAAAAGAACGATAACACGGTATATACGAATACTCTTTAATTCCTTCCCCCAATTCATTTACTAATTATATGTTGGAAATAATGATAAAAAAATTAGACAATTATCAGATTTCTCGACTTCAGAAACGCTAAACAGAATATATGGAAATCAGTATAACAAAATATATGGAAATCAGCCTCTCTTAACACCGTTCCCCGTTCCTTTAATGCTTTATACGTCTGATTATAAATAATTATTCTTAAAATCTGCTCACTATCCAACCAAAAACTAAGAGAAATTTCCATAATGCTACAGAAAATGAACCAAATGTCTTCCACCTCTTTCAACCTCATTCCCCTAAGCGAGACCGCCCAAAAACTATAAGCTTCATTCTTATTTCAAGTATTATTCGCTTCAAGCAAAGAAGCAAGATGTTAAAATGTCGCACTTTCTCCTACCAATGTTTACATTGATTCAAATGGCAAACTGACGTTTTTTCTGCTTAATTCATTATTTTCTCGACAAAAAAAAACGGTGCACGGCGTCATCATTCAGTGACGGTCAACTGTTTTTCATTTTAAGCTAATTCCCATAGTGCGAGGCCAAAATATCCCAGGTTAAAACCAATATTTCCTATAATTTAGTTCTAAAAAAGACCTTAAAATATGAAAGTGGTTTTGAATTGAAATGAAACAAATTGTGAATAATTTTCATTTTGGAAATGAAACTCAAAAAAAAAGGTAAAGCTCTGGTTGCTGCCGAGCACGTGATAAATGTGAAAGAATATCAATTAGATGGAACATCCGTAATAAATAGTTACTTGATTCGGTAAACCTCGATAACCTTGACTCCATACAATGTGAAATTACACATAAGTAAAACCAAAAAAATTCGGAGGAAATAAGTATTTGGAAATAAATAATATGAGTTGAAAAGGAATCCCAGCTAAACAATCCACCTAGAATTACCATCCAAAAATTCCACCTGGTGTTTTGGATGGAAATTACACCTGGAATTTTCATCCAAAATACCACAGGGAATTTCCAAATGGAAATTCGAGGTGGAAAAGCTGGAAAAACATAACGCACAGAAAGATGTAACAAAAATGGTTGCAGCTCGACAAAAACCGGGTAACAACAGGTGTCCAGTGTACTTGTGTTGCTGAGGCTTTAGGGCGATGTAAGCATATTTATGCTGTCATTCATTACGTCAAGAATTACCAAAAACAAGAATCGAGCAAGAATGGGCAGGCGATTAGCTAATCAAATAGGCAAGGAAAATATTCGGGTGGCAAATTAATATCGGAGCTTTTTCGTGCCAAATCATAGAGTTCACGCCATGACACAAACATCCCGAAAGTGGTGTTTAAGCCAGAAGATTCTGCCAATATAAATTGCGCGATTCGCGTAATCTTAAAACTGAAGAAGAATCGACTTTAGAAGAGCGTGTTTTTTATAGAAAAGCCGTAGAATATTGTATTGGGCGAATTCCCTTTGCTATCTTGACAGCCAACTACACAACATTTCTCTCCGCGACTTTTACTGATATTTTATTCATAATTATTAACACAATATTATTGTGTTAATATATGAACATTCGGAGAAAGTGCGAATTTCCGCCACCGCGGGCGCTGCTAGTTTTTAGACAGTAAACTCCGCGTCTTTGCCCGAAGCGAATATGTATACTAAATTTAAACTCGGTTCTTATTTCGCTCGAGAGTTATCGTACCAAGAGAGCGAAAGACCGACAGATATGCAGACAGACAGAATAAATGAAAATGGAGGACTATGGTTTCCGTCATTTAGGAACCCTGAAACGTGAAGACAAACAAAAATCTCGGACTCTAATAACATAAACTAAGAAACACGTATAAAAGAATGGAATAAACTTCCACCAGGGAATATAAAAAACTTTCGTAACTAGAACAACCGGGTTAAATTCGAAACTATGAACTTTAGAACAAAAATAAAAAAATCCCATTTAGTATAAAGTAATATTTAAAAATAATACACATCTATTAATGGTCAGAAGCTTTCTGTTACTATTTTCAAAACTAAGATACAAATTTTAAATTAATATGTATAAAGTGTCAGAGTTTCTATAATTTAACAAAGGTTCAAATGCACTATCAGAAATTTTGCACGTATTTATGACTGACATACGCATGGAAAACCGTAATTACTAATTTGTATTTTCGCAGTCAACATCATAAAATTAAGGCAGGTAGAATGTAACAAGCGTCGATTTTTTTTTTCGGAATTAGAAAGATGTTATATTTTATTAATCTATTTTTATTTGGTTGTAAACTGTGAAACTAAGAATATGAAAGCTCTCGATCGTTAAGTTATATAGGTTCTCTAAATTCAAAATAAAACAGCGGCCCCGTGCAAGTCGGACTTGCGCAATTAGTGTGCCGTACGGCCACTGCTTTTAAAATAAAGTAAAATCCCTACCTAGGTTAAGTTAATTAGGTCCCTGACATGTATATAATATATTTTAAGATCCAATATATATTTTCACGCTCTTTCTTAGTTAATAATGTATAATAGTTATAGTATCTTAACTACCTAATCGCCAATTAATCAATCTAGAATCTAGTAATAAAAGTGTAAAACAAATATTTGCTTCCTGAATATTTAACTATGTTGGGAATGTGGAATCTTTGGCACGATGACACTACTCAGTATATATCACCCCTACACCAAACACTTTATTTTTGCACTCGACGCGCGTTTGGCTAACCATGTTAGCTTCATCAGGAGCGATGATTGATTAAAGCTAAAATACAAATCTACCCTATTTATAATTAGCCTAACGCCTGAATTACTCAGGCGGAACTAATGGCATAGGCGACGCTAGCAGTTCCGGTCAAGTAACTAGTAGAGGAGACTATAAGGGATAGGTTCTCTGTCTTTATTTAAACTACTTTTATATTTTATAAGTTCCATACTTTCGTATGCGTTCAACAATACATTTTTAATTAATCTTAGATTATCCAATGTTACAGTATGATCAGCTTCAAGGACATGTTCGGCAATTTTAGACTTTTCTGTTCTACTGTATTTTAAGTGTGCCAAATGTTTTTTAAATCATGTTTTAATTGACTTTTTTGTTTGCCCAACATACTTTTTGTCGCAATCATTCCAACTAATTTGACAAATTCCACTTTTCCGACAATTAGGAATCTTATCTTTGGGATTTCCTAGGATATTCCTCAGACTGTCTGATGACTTATAGACTAAGGTGAGGCCTACTTTATTAAATACCTTATTGAGTCCCCTGCTATATTTCGGATTATATGGTATGGAGACATACTTACCTTTTTGGTTTTTCAATGGGACAATAAACGACCCTATTAGGGTTTTGTGCATAGTTGCTAGGTATTAGGATAAACGTATTTTTATTTTACCTGCTTTGTATACCGCCCTTACTTGCACCTGCAATCATATTGGACCTATTTTTACCTATATATTTACTACCTGGCAACCCGGTTTGGAGCCCTTTAAGTATTTGATAATATAGACCTCATGACCACAGGTCCCCATTAACTTTCGAAAGATACTTTTTATTATTTTTATTTTTAGTTTTACTTATAACGGAACGGTTCTATTTTAATTATGCGTCGTCCGTGGGAAAATCGCAATAGTGGCTATCGCAAGAGAAAATACTTATCACTTGACGCTAAACAAATAATGAAAAATGTTTACGACAGTTTGGTAAAAAAAAATTTGAAAAAACAAGGTGCTTTGCAAGAAACCAGTGAACTAACAAAAACCTCAATTTCTACGAATAAGGGTATTGTAGGAAAACCCTCACTCAGGATTTTTAAATGCATCATGTAGACGATTGTGAAAAGGACGTCATCAGGAGAAAAATATACTCTATGTATGAAGAGCAGTTGGTGCCGACACTAGACAAAATAAAATTAAGACTGGTGCAGGACGGGACCAATATACATTGTGGCCAATCAATCCTTCACAGAATTCTCTTAAAAATGGGATTTACGTTCCGAAAAATCAACAAAAGGTAAGTAGTAGTGATGGAGTCATAAAGATTACGAATCTTGCGACAACTTATTTACAAGAAATTAAAAAGTATCGATCAGAGAATTGGCCAATAATTTACCTTGACGAAATATGATTCGATAACCATGACACTGTGCAAAAAGGGTGGGTTAACAACAGTACAAAATGTCATATTAACGCACCTTCAAATAAAGGTAAAAGAATAACTATTTTGCATGCTGGATCTAAAAAGGGCTGGGTTTCAAATTGTCTACTATTATCTGCAAAAAACATAAAACATTCTAGTTTAGACTATCACAAAGATACGATCGCAGAACGTTTTGAAAATTGGTTTCAAAATTCCCGTTTGCCAAATATTCCCGAACAGAGTGTTATAGTTATGGACAATGCAAGTTACCATAGTCGCCTACTAAATAAGGTTCCTAATGCAGCCAACAGCAAATTGGAAATACAGGAAAGACTATAAATTGAAAAGAAATGTGTTTGTGATAGAATGGCTGAGAAACTGGGAGACACTGTTTTGCGGTTTCCTCGGTATTATTGTGTGTTTAATCCAATTGAACATATTTTGAATCAAGTTAAATAAAAAAAAACCGGCCAAGTGCAAGTTGAACTTGCGCAATTAGTGTTCCGTACGTTGATTGCTTTTAAAATAAAAAATTTTGTTACAGATGAATAAAATGATCAGTGACTTCACAAAACACACCCCAACTGAGTTTTCAACAAAGTTTGTTTCCAATCTTTACTGAAATCTGATGACCTTGAAATTTTTGTTTTTTTTTAAATACCAGAAAAATTATTAGAGGTAATGCACTCGTGATAATTTTCGTTCAATCTACACCCCGTGGAGAATATTCCGGAATTTTTTCAAAATTTTTTGATAATTACTTTGCGAGATAAGGCCCGGGACAGCGATTTTTTAAAAATAATACAAAGAAAAAGTGCGCGCAAGTATTAGATTATATATACATTTTTTACTCGTGTTTTCACAAGCTCGATGACCTAGTAAAATTTTTTTTTTTCACTTCCGTTTTCACCCCCCAAAACTAACCCCTTAAGTCAAAATTTAACGCTCAAAACTACATGGCTCTGATGAGGCCATCAATTCCTATATTATTACCAAATTTCAACTTTCTATGTCAAATAGTTTCGGAGAAAATCGGGTGTGACAGACAGACAAACAGACAGACACCGAAGTGATTTTATAAGTGTTCCGTACGGAACACTAATAAGGGCACAAAATGTTTCTCCTACTATAAGCGTCTCAGTGGTTGAATTAGTAAAAAAAGTTATAAATGATATACCTTGTGAAAGCTGGAAGAATTCCATTCAGCGCGTTGTTAAAGTTGAAGTTTCATATATTTATGTAAATAATATAAAACCACTGATAATTACCTCAGCTGATGATAGTGATAGTGAAACCGAATTAGGCTTAAGTTAAAATATATTTTTATTTATACAATATGTCCCCTCTTGTAAACCCCATTCATTCAAGCTGTATATTTGTACTTGTTATTCATTTGTTTTTACATGTATCTATAAATAAACATCTTCAAAAACACTTATAATTTTATTTATTTGCATTAATGAATAAAATTCTTATGTCCACCTCTGTAACCTATCATAAGCAAAAGGTCAGAATTTTTATATTGCCAACTTAAAACGGCAAAAATCAGGATCTTATATTTTGGGACATGCTATACCAGATAAATTATCAAAGGTACTGTACTCGTACTAATTTTCATTCAATATACGCCTGATGGAGACTATTCCCGAATTTTTTTCGAAATTTTTTGGTTAGTACCCTTAGGAATGAATAGGTTTGGGGGACCACGATTTTTGGCAGTTTTTAGCTTTTATTTGAAACTCACTCGATGACCTTGAAATTTTTTTTTTATACTTGATTAATTATCAAAGGTAATGAACTCCTGATAACATTCATTCAATCATTCATCTTATGGAGAATATTCAAGAATTTGTTAGAAATTTTCTAATTAGGACTTACAGAGATAGGGTGGGAGTTTGAGCGAGTATTACATCACATATATCTTTAAACTCGTGTTTTCATAAGCTTTTATTTCATCCACCAAAACTTTTTAAATCAAAATTTCACTTTTGAAACTACACGGCCATTGTTTTTATATTTGCGATAAATTTCAACTTTCTATGTCAAATAGTTTTGAAAAAAAATAGAGTGTGAAAGACACACGGACGGATGGACACCGAAGTGATCCCATAAGTGTTCCGTACGAAACACTAAAAATGAATATTTAAAAAAACGATTTTGGCGTTTATTATCGCACATTTCCCAAACAAGCGGCGAATGACTGTTATGGTAAACCATAAAAATGTTGTCTTTGATAGTAAAGCAGGAGATTAGTTTATTTTACATGAAAACTATTTGTGTAAATATTCTTAAAAACTGAGGAACTACATGTATTTCTTCAGTTTTTGAGAGTACTGAGGTTAACGTAAACACTACTTAAATAGAAGTATCGCAAGGTAATAATTTTGGACTCAAAAATAAATAAATTAGATTCATTAAAAAAACGTACGTCATGTAAGTGCTTATACGTTGCCTCATGTCGACTGAGTAATGGTTTCTATGAAAATGCTATTGTAAATATTATTAATACAGCTGCCAGATAATTAATGGGTTTCAAATAATACATCTTTTTTAACAATATCTATAAAAGCGCTTTAATAAAAAAAAATGATAAAGTTATTTTCGCAATCTTCTCTACATAATATTTTTGTAAAAAAAACTGAAAATAAAACAATAATACAATTTTCAAAAAAGAATGTGTAACACGAAATATACAATGCAAAACAAAGATGCAAAAAAAAAATATATTATACAATACTAGTTGAAAATAATGAAAGATTTGCTCAATTTTCAGAGGCGTTTATTCTAAGAACTCTGAAAAGGGTAATCTTCTTCTTCTTAAAGTTCCATATCCGATACAGACACAGGCAACCCTCTCGCCTTTGCCTGTGGTTGGTGCCTTTTTTTAAGTATTCCACAGACAAAGGAAACCTAGAGTTTAATGCCGGTTCTGAACGGCGAAAGTAAGAGGACTTTACTAGGCATGATACTGCGGTTGGCCTGCCATTGACTTTCCGAGAGAGGCCACCGTCACGTTGTGAATTTTTAAAAATTATTATTATTATTTTCCAAGCCAAGATACGAACTCGGGTCTTCGGCGTAGAAAGCAGACACCTTAACCGCTACGCTATGGCCGCCTCTTGTTTCAACATAAATATTAGAAAATAATGAGAAAATAACACAATTTTATATGCTTGGCCATAAATAAGTTAAAATACAAGAAAATATAACGAAATTTTCAAATTCCTCGATTCCAAGAGAAGATGCATGATTATATTTTATATATATATATATATATATATATACATATATATATATATATATATATATATATATATATATATATATATAATATATATATATATATATATATATATATATATATATATATATATATATATATATATATATATATATATATATATATATATATATATATATATATATATATATATATATATATATATATATATATATATATATATATATATATATATATATATATATATATATATATATATATATATATATATATATATACCGAGTAATATGAAATTCAATGCATATATTGGAACTGGTGGATCCTTGTAGCAAGACCGATTGCAGAAAATTTTAATAGCAGATCTCAATAATAGGAAAAAAATCATCCCTCAAGAAATAATGTCATGAATATTTTTTTCGCATCCCACTGATGAATGCCGAACTCCACAATATCGAAATACGTAAATCAGACAGAAGGTCTTTTTTCGATTTCGTCAATCGGTTTTTCTGAAATAAATTTGATAAAAAAAATATTAAAATATTTTTCCACTTTAAACCCCAAAGATTTGCGCCTCCTTTGTTACCTAAGTTGGGAATGTGGAATCTTTGGCACAATGATACTACTCAGTATATATCACCACTACACCAAACACTTTATTTTTGCACTCGACGCGCGTTTCGCTAACCATGTTAGCTTCATCAGGAGCGATGATTGACTAAAGCTAAACTACAAATCTACCCTATTTATACTTAGCCTAACCCTTGAATTACTCAAGCGGAACTAATGACATAGGCAAGGCCATCAGTTCCGGTCAAGTAACCAGTAGAGTGGACTATAAGGAATAGGCCCTCTGCCTTTATTTAAACTACTTTTACATTTTATGATTTCCATACTTTCGTATGCGTTCAACAATCTCCTATCAAATACATTTTTTATTAATCTTAGATTATCTAATGTTACAGTATGATCAGCTTCAAGGGCATGTTCGGCAATGCTAGATTTTTCTGTTCTGTTGTATTTTAAGTGTGCTAAGTGTTCTTTAAATCTTGTTTTAATTGACCTTTTAGTTTGCCAAAATCTAGCATTGCCGAACATGCCCTTGAAGCTGATCATACTGTAACATTAGATAATCTAAGATTAATAAAAAATGTATTTCATAGGAGATTGTTGAACGCATACGAAAGTATGGAAATCATAAAATGTAAAAGTAGTTTAAATAAAGACAGAGGGCCTATTCCTTACAGTCCACTCTACTGGTTACTTGACTGGAACTGATGGCCTTGCCTATGTCATTAGTTCCGCTTGAGTAATTCAAGGGTTAGGCTAAGTATAAATAGGGTAGATTTGTAGTTTAGCTTTAGTCAATCATCGCTCCTGATGAAGCTAACATGGTTAGCGAAACGCGCGTCGAGTGCAAAAATAAAGTGTTTGATGTAGTGGTGATATATACTGAGTAGCCTTCTTTGTTAGTCGCATTCCAGAGATTAAAGCGTTTATGCCGCGACTGCGGTGTTTTCTTTTCAGTGAATGTTCACCAATTGCGAAGGTAAGGTGTCGTAAGAGTCGATATTTTTTAAAAAGAGATGGACTGACATAGTGATTAAGAAATTTGCAGAAAGTGTAGAATATAGCATAAGTGAGATAGATTGTGTCACTGGTACAGTTTGTTAAGTTTCAAAATTGTCACGGACCACTTAGGTTATTTTATATGGAGATCTACTGCACATTTAAGGTACATTTATTTATTTATTTTTCGTATGAATGTGTATTGCACACAGCACAATTGAAGTTAAATAAAATTACCCAAATAAACTATACACCAATCTAAGGTACATAAAAAAAAAATGGTTTACCATTTAGGTATTTATCTTGAAAACGTACAGAGAAAAATCTATTTGAAATTCTGTTTTTGCTTTGCCCCCAAACAGCCAAAAATAGCGGATCCCAATAATAAAGGGAAAAAATCGACCCTAAACTAATTTAATAATATATATATATATATATATATATATATATATATATATATATATATATTAAAATAATTACTTATTACTTATACACGTTTTATATTTCAACATTATAAAGTAGAAATTTTAACAGATGATTCACCAAAATTTTGCTTCCTGGTAAAAAAGATAATAAAATAAATGTTGGGATAGATTGTTCCCCTTTATTTATTATAAACTAGAAAGTATTCTTTTGTCAGACGTCGACAGAAATTGTTACTTTAAAATCGCCGACAGAAGAGATATTTTATTTTGGGCTCCTGCTGTAGGGGAGGCTCGTGTATATTATATTATTGTTTATTGATTCTTCCAACGTATTTTTGTAAGGATTTAATGTAATTTCCACAATTCTTTGTACAGTATTTTTTGTAGTATTGGACATAAGGATTTTACAATTTTTTGTAGGGCTTTAGCGGTAAATCCCGAAATAGACGGTTCACTATTTAAATATGGCTGTTTCATTATTAATAATAACAGAAGCGTCTTGTGCTTCTACATGGCCTCACGAGTCACCCATTTCAATATATGCCGTGAATTTTGTAACACCGACCAAACAACACCCAAAAAATAACATATTTTCACAATTCTTGACTTCAAGAACCTCAACAAGGTCTTATAACACCCACACAAGAATTATAACAAAACACAAGAAAAAATTCTCATAATAACACTGAAAATATAAAAATTTATCGACCCCCACGCCTTTTACCCATTTTCCCTTAAGGTATATTGCTTAAAAACTATAGGTGCTTTTACTATAAAGTGTTATTTCCGTACCAAATTTGAAATCGATATCTCATTTCGTTCGAGAGTTACCGTGCCATGGCTTTTAATTTTCTTCCTCACTGAGGACTTGACTTCAATACTAACAACACTTTAAACCAAACAGATGTATAAATAAAAAATAAAACTAATCTCACTTACATTATTGTCAGTATCTTCGATAACTAACAAAATCGGCGATTCCAGCTTATACATCTTCCTATACATACTATTCAAACTAAATCCGTGCTGGCTTGTACTAAATACTAACGTCCAAGCATATCCCTCAGCTCGAGCAGGTAAGTGCCTACATAGCGATTCCCTATGGTAGTCGGTAAGAATTTCCGTCTTACCAATCAAGTCGGGTGGTGATAGATCGATGTCTAAAGATGGCGTACCAGTACTGCTGTAGAATGCTCTTCGGTATTCTTCGGACATAGGCAGAACCTAAAGAAAAATTGAATTAAGTAGTTGTATAAATAAAGAAGGGTACAGCAAGTTTCTTTGGAAGATCTATGAAGCAGAGTTATAGATTATAAGCCACAGATAACGTTCTAAACCACTAATTTTGCTTTATGTACATTTAATCCTTCATATGCAACAATCAACAAAAAATTAAATTTATAGAGACAGTGCTTATTATCCTAATTGGGGTTCACATTATTCTTCAACAAAGCATAACAAATTCCGATCATTGTAATTTTTTGATGTGCTGTTGTTATTACCAAAACAAATTAATAAAATCTCAGACAAATGAAAACAAAAATAGTTTTGTATACATGTTAAATACCTACTGGTCCGAAACGAACGTTGTTCATTTTATTAATGTACGACTTAAATGTCGGCCAAATGCTAGCCATGGCGACAGTACTTCGATTTTCACGTAAAAAACGAAAAGAAGTTCTAGCGGATAAACATTTTTTGTGCGTACACAAAACAGACAACTAACTAATGATCTAACATCCAACATTAAATTCCATTAACTAAATAAGCCACTACAGAGTGTTGAATGTTTACAACAAATTTAAAGGAGAATACTCGGTCTATTATTAGAAGAGAGAAAGGTGGGATAGGTAGGGTCAGCCAAATTTACTTATTTTCAAATTCTTCAACCTGTTTAGCAGAAAATGTTATTTTAATTTCGTTGTACCAATGAATTAATTAGATTCTTATTTATAAACGAAATGTGAGGTCAGCATAATAATTAATAAAAACACATAATTATAAACATGTTACCTAAAATATAAAGGATATAATATATGGTTATTATTACAGGTTTTAGATTTCGTAATGAACTTTACTATTATTTTAAAATAAACATAGGCGTATTGAAACTGTTCAATTCATCATTAAATTTTTCAGTTTTTACATTCCTGGTATTTTTAACTGCAAAAGAGCATATGATAATATTTTTGTTTGAGAATGGCAAACATTAATTCAAAAAGCATGTAGGTACGAGGGTTGTATGATAAGTACCTGGCCTCAGCCTGAGATGGCGTTACTACGGTTTAAAAAATTATATGTTTCGTAAACATAACCTTTCACAACAATTTTCAAGTCCCTGCGTGATTTAGTTTGACTGGCAGCCATTTAAAAAGAACAACTTTTGTGATTTTACAACAATGGAAAAAATTGAATATCGAGCAGTCACAAAATATTTGTTTTTGAAAATGAAAACGAATGATGAGATTGAAGCGGAACTCAGCAAAGTTTATGAGGACTCTGCACCTTCATTATCGACCATAAAATATTGGACAGCTAAATTCAATCGCGGTCGTACCAGCATTTTTGATGAAGAACGTGCAGGTCGTTCAAATGAGGTCACCACATCAGAAATTATTGAAAAAATCCACGATACAGAGATAAATAATTGGCGACTGAAAGTGCGTAAGAGTACTGGGCATCTCAATTGAACGGGTGCAGAACTTTTTAACAACTCCTTTGGATATGAGGAAGCTTTCCGCAAGATGGGTGCCGCGATTGCTCACAACTAACAATAACCATGCACGTGTGTCAACTTCAAAAGAATGTTTGGCAATGTTATAGCGCAATCGGAATGATTTTTTCACACATATGACAGCACGTCAGAGACCAAAGAACAGTCCAAATAGTGGGTTTTTCGTGGCGAACCGCCGCCAAAGAATGCCCAAGGCTACTTTATCGGCCAACAAAGTCATGGCCAGTATTTTGGGATGCACGCGGCTTAAACCACGTCGATTACCTTGAAAACGATTATAGGACAGTATTATGTCAACTTATTGGATCGTTTCAACCATGCTGTGAAAGAAAAACGTCCACATTTGGTACAATATTCGCCAGATCTAGCCTCCAGCGATCATTCCCCATTTCCGAATATGGAAAAATGGCTCGGCGGTAAAAAATTTGGCTCAAACGATGAGGTGATTGCTGAAATAAACGCCTATTTTAAAGGGTTGGAGAAATTGTGATTTTTAGATGGAATACAAAAGATAGAAAATGTCGACGACTGGCCAAAACGTGGCTCGATAGGCAAAGTCACTTCGAAAGTCGAAAAACGAATCGTGTCTTTGTGTTCACGGGACCCGAAATTGACGTTACGTCAAGGAGCGGCAAAATTAAGAAAATTGGTTTTGAATGTGTTCCATGAGACCATTCGACATCTTCGTGTTCATGATGTCAAATTCCGAAGCACGTGAGAGAAACGTTTGCTGGGCGAAAACCACGTCACGAAGCGGCTCGCTTGGGCCCACGATAAGACACTAGAGTAGCCCTCACAATCGTCGTACGCCAACCCAATTGAAACGTTTAGTCCCTTGTAAAGAGAAAGCTCAGAGAAAAGAGTCTGAGCACTTTGACTCAGTTGTCTTGCGAGATTCGAAAAATTTAGAGATCATTGCCGTAGTATGCAGAAAATCTCGTCGACGGCATGCTTCGAAGATATCAGGCGATTGTTGATGCAGCAGGCGATTGAACAACTTACTAAGGTAATTGCGCCGTTGTAATCACACCAAAGAATACATTAATGGCAAAAAATCTTCTCGAAACACATTTTTTCAAGAATATGAACGGTCACGTCTTACTTGATAGACTGTATTGCTACGAATCTCGTATAACACCACATATTGTATTAGATAGCAATTATTAAAGTACATTAATTGTCGACGGGCAACTTAAATAATTTTAAAAGAAAAATCAATAACAGTTTTAGAACAATTCTATCTGTAAATACTTACAATTATGCGTTTAGATTCTAATGCAACCAATTTACTCAATATCTTTTTATAATATATATTTTCTTATACTTGCAAAAAATACCCCAAAGTTCATAAATTACATTAACTTGATGTTGTAATTCGTTCAACATCTGTCAAAAAATAAAAGTTTTGACACAAATTTGAGTGGATAAAGTAGATTTTTTAACAATGTCCCTCGTACTACGCTGATTTATATAACTGGTAAGCGGTGTGAATAATATGTATTTTTTGGTCGACTGAAACACTTCCCCATTATTTAATTAATTTATGGTATCAATTACAGGCATATATTACTTGTTTATACATTTGTTAGTTACCGATCATCTGAAGAAGGTACTGTGTACCAAAACAATTGTCGTAAGATACAATTTATAGTGGCAATTAGAACCAAAATAAGTCTACTCAGGATATATCACCACTACACCAAACACTTCATTTTTGCACTCGACGCGCGTTTTGCTAACCATGCTACCTCCTGCTTCATCAGGAGCGATGATGAAGCTAACATGGTTAGCAAAACGCGCGTCGAGTGCAAAAACGAAGTGTTTGGTGTAGTGGTGATATATACTGAGTAGTGTCATTGTGCCAAAGATTCCACATTCCCAACTTAACTAAAATAAGTGTTTGTTTCAATTTATTTCTTGTCTTATAAAATGACTCCATGTACGACAACCTAAAGAAACTTTCGGAGGAAAACTATTGCATACAACTCGGTTAATACAACTCGCCCTAGTACTAAAACCAGGTGGTTCGCGCGTTAGTTTGCGTAACTAACCGTTTTTTTTAATGGACACACCATACGGGCTACTGGAAATTCCCACATTGTTACATTAACAACACGTGTACGGAATCACGCTGACTATATCAATTGAACACTTCCTTTGAAAGTATCTATAAAAAGACTTAAGCCACCAATCTTTCTTCGATGTTCCAAAGAATCAAGATTTTTGGTTAGTTCCGGGCCCCTAACCGCGTGAATAGCTTTCTTCTTCTTCTTCCTGTCCCATGTATTCACATACGTCGGGATCTCTGTACCATTTCTTCAGTTTATATTGAGGTTGTTATTCTTTGTCAATTAAAAAATGGAGCAGCGACCAAAATTCCACACCAGTCCCTGATATTCCGGAGCCACGACTGCTGCTTTCTACCGGGTCCTCGCCGACCTTCCGTTTTTCCCTGAAGAATAAGTTTTGGAATCGAGTAGCGGTCACCTCTTAGTATACGAGGCTGGTTTGAAAAGTCCGTGCAGAAATAAAAACTACTTATGTGTTTGGGGTAAACCTTTTTTATTTTTCGACATAGTCTTCTTTTAGGCTTATACACTTCGTCCAACGATGTTCTAGTTTGTTGATCCCTTCCGAATAATAGGATTTGTCCAAGTCTGCAAAATATCCATTAGTGTCTGCAATCATCTCCTCGTTTGAATAAAATCTTTGTCCCGCCAGCCATTTCTTCAAATTGGGGAACAAATAGTAGTCCGAGGGAGCCAAGTCTGGAGAATAGGGGGGATGTGAAACGAGTTGGAATCCTATTTCCATTAATTTTGCGACCACAACTGCTGAGGTGTGTGCTGGTGCGTTGTCGTGATGGAAAAGGACTTTCTTGGGGGCCAAGCGCGCGCGTTTTTCTTGCAGCTCGGTTTTCAAACGGTCCAATAACGATGAATAATATTCACCTGTAATAGTTTTACCCTTTTCCAGATAGTCGATGAGGATTATCCCTTGCGAATCCCAAAAGACGTCGCCATAACCTTTCCGGCCGAAGGAACGGTCTTCGCCTTTTTTGGTGCAGATTCCCCCTTGGTAACCGATTGTTTAGATTGTTGTTTGGTCTCAGGAGTATAGTAATGTATCCATGTTTCATCCACAGTGACGAAACGACGCTTAAAGTCCTCCGGATTCTTCTGGAACAGCTGCAAACCATTCTTGCAACACTTCACACGATTCCGTTTTTGGTCAAGCGTGAGCAATCGCGGCACCCATCTTGCGGATAGCTTTCTCATGTCCAAATGTTTATGCAAAATATTATGTACCCGTTCAGTCGAGTTACCCACAGCACTAGCAATCTCACGCACCTTAGCTCTTCTGTCATCCATCACCATATCATGGATTTGATCAATGATTTCTGGAGTCGTAACCTCCACAGGCCGTCCAGAACGTTCAGCGTCACTTGTGCCCATATGGCCAGTCCGAAAATTTTGAAACCACTTATAAACTGTTCTAATCGAAGGTGCAGAGTCACCATAATGTTTATCAAGCTTCTCTTTAGTCTCCTGAGGCGTTTTGCCTTTCATAAAGTAATGTTTAATCACCACACGAAATTCTTTTTCGTCCATTTCTTGAAAATCACTCGACTTCCTTGATTCCCACGAATGCCAAACACAAAGAAATAAACCAATATGGCTGAAACTTGGTGTGCGTTCAGTCAAGAGATGCTACTAACTAAACATGACCTCGATACGCGCCGGTGGTGCCATCTCTCGGACTTTGCACGGACTTTTCAAACCAGCCTCGTATGTATCAAATAAAACACCTTTCTTTGTTTTACGACATTAAGTAGTTGCCTCTCCACCCCGGCCCTTTGAAGCACTTCTTCATTGGTTAGGTGTTCTGTCCAAGAAATTCATAGCAAACGTCGCAGTATTCATAACTCGAAAACTTCGATACGATTCAATGATCTCACTCACATGTCTCTACACCATATAAAAAGACCGGCCAGACAGCATTTTATTACTCGTAGGCGCAGGGCGAGTGACAATTGTCTTTGAAGCAGTATATTTTTCAACTTTAGAAAGATATTCTTTGCCATGACAATCCGCAGTTTAACCTCCCCATCACAATCCCATCGTGAAGACAGCGCCAGAATATTTGAATTTAGTAACCCTCTCAATCTCTTGATCCTTTATAAAGAGAGATACATCTGGTGTCTACTAATCACCATCATTTTGATTTTCCCAATATTTATACGTAGACCATACTCCTCGCCAATATCATTCAGCTTATTGATTAGAATTTGCAAATCTTCCATGTTATTGGAAACTATTTCGGTTTCGTCTGCATACCGAATATTATTTATAGGTTTTCCATTTACTTTTATCCCGTTGCATTCATCTTCTAGAGCAAGTTGAAATATTTTCTTTACGTATATATTAAATAATACTGGCGACAGTATGCAACTGAGACTAACACCCTTTTAGACACTGAAAGGTTTAGTTGAAATCTTTCTACCGGATAAAATTTAACAAATAGAGAGTCAGTTTCGAGGGTTCAATGAAAGCAGTATTCCAGTCGAATCTGATATGAAATAATATCTTGAGATTTTCAGACGTTTTATTTTGCCTATTTTCACAACATGATCATGCCAAGACATACGTGTTGTCAAGTTACCGTTTAGCAAGTTGCGTGACGATGCTAGCGCAATAGAGTATTCCGACATAACTATGTTGGGTTCTACAACACGACCCTTTAAAAAAAAATCTGCTACTATTTCGGTACCATTAAATCATACTTGATTACTGGCACGTCCTTATGAAGTTTTAATCCTTCCTACTGAAATTCACTAGTTACCACTTGCCAATAACGATCTCTGAGGAAACTTGGGAGCCATAAGCAAACCTTTCAGATATACTATAAAAACGAAGTTTAGTGAACAGTTAGTTACATTAGCCAAGGTCTTATGTGATACGACATTTATAAATACAAATTTTTCAGCCGATACTCGGTGGATATTCATACTAATTATGTGAAATGAGAAAAAATTTTTTACCCCAGCACAGAAGGCTTAATTATGGGAAACCCTTTAAGCCCGTTACTCGCTGAAATATTTCTAGATTCGTTAGAAAGCTAAATTAATAAACCCCTTTTTTAAACATTTCGTATATTGGCACTGATATGTTGATGATGTTTTAGCCTGCTTTACGGGTACAGGAAGGCAATTACAAATTTTTTTTGAATTTATTAATAACCTCCACGCAAAATATAAAATTTTACAATTGCACTAGAATCTAACAATAGCCTAAACTTTTTAGATCTAACAATTCAGAGAGAGAATAATAAACGTCAATTTTCAGTATCCCATAAACTGTCTTATACTGACACAACCATAAACAATTCTTCCTGTCACCCTATTCAACATAAATTGGCAGCCTTTCACAGTATGATTCATAGGCTAGTATCTCTCTCCCCCTTAACAAAAAGAATTTTCAGATAGAACTTACCATCCTCAAACAAATCGCACTTAATAATGGTTATGCATTAAATTTAGTCGATAAAATCCTACAAAAAAAGTTATATAAAAAAATCATCGATATGATTTATCCTAAAAGCAAAGAAAAAACAAACAATTACAAAGTTATATCATATATAGGTCACTCGACTTCAAAAATAGTTAAAATCCTCAACAGTGTAGACATTAAAGTAGCTTACAAAGCAAACAATTCTTTAGGCAAATTTATTAAAAATAGTAAAACTAAAACGGATAATCTTAAAAAATCAGGAGTTTACCAACTAAATTGCGGAGATTGTGACAAAACTTACATAGGCCAGACTGGTAGATATTTTGGTAAAAGATTGGATGAACACTATAAATGTTTTATCAGAGGAAAAACCGAATCCAATTATGCAAAACATCTAATCGAGAATGGTCATACCTTTAATAATAATTTCAAAATTCTACAGAATGAGAACAAAAGCCAGAGAAAAAAACCTAATTGAGTCTCTAGAGATAAACAAACTTAAAAATTCCAACCGATCAGGTACACCTTAATAATTCACCTATGTTAAATATTTTCTATTAATATTGAATTAGTTAATGGTATAAATAAATTTTCTTTTCTTGCTTCTACTTATATATTAACACCTTTACTCTTTAATGTTCAGTAATTCTGAATGTAACGTCTGAAGAAGCTACTGCGATAGCGAAACATGTTACGGTGTATTACAAATATAGCAGAAAGTTTGTGTAAATAATTGTTTTATTATTTTTTCGCATTTCACATAATTACGACATTTATACATATATTGATTACTGAAATTAATATTGTGCTAACTTTTGTAACTATACTTATAAATACGGTAACGATACTTATAAATACGGTATCTCTAGCGTTTTTAGTCTTATAGGACTCAATATATTAGCTAAATCAATACTAAACAAGGCGTTTCGAATTAGAAATTTAAAAGAGTTTTTTCTTTTTTCCTTTGTAGCTATTCTGCGAGTTTGTAAATAACCAGAAACGTCACATTACAACACTGTTTCTCTTAATTATAAATGTTCATCGTCTGTTTATAACTGCCTTTGCCTTATCTTACATTTGAAATTTTGTCGCTCCAACAACTCTCTAACATGTTTCTCCTTCCTATTTGTAATCTGTTTAGTGTGATTATTCGTTCTTTTATTACTCTATCCATATAATCATCTTTCTAAAAATCAATATCAACTACTGAAATTGACCAAAGTGAATATTTCAGCAGTCATTCACTGTTCTCCTTGTTCAATTTTAGTATTTGATATTGATTTTTATCTACTTTGGGTAGAACCCTACGTATATAAAATTGATACGAGGTGCGTTCATGTTCTAAGGACTGGGTATGCATAGAAAGACGGGGTTGAGTTTAAAGTACGTGGGCACTCTTTGTGACGGCGTGCCGCTAGAGTGAGAAGTGTTTTTAATACTTAAAATCGTAACAGTCAGTTTACAAGGATAGTGTGTAATTATCCGGTGTCTCTACTTCCTAACATTCATCATTAATTTATTGAGACATGCGGTGATGGTGTTATGGATATAAAAAATGTGCGATCATGGATGCGACAGTTGACAGAGGCCGAACGTCGTGCGATTACGAACCTAAAACATCTTAATGATCAGCCAGCCGGACAGAAAACACGATTGCGCGAGTGGAGCAAGTTATTACGGAGACCGATACCGAAGTACTGAAAAAATGATGGTAACCACCTTTTGGGACAACAAAGGCGTAATTCTCATTTATTGTGTGTATCGGATGATTGTAACTCAGGAGTTTCTTCGTAATAACAACTTTGAAGGGATGTGTTATACTCCCGACCCGCTTCAATTTTTGGCTTTTTTTCAGCGATGGAGGCCGCTCATTTACCAGTCGAGCCACTATTGCATCAACAATAGATACGAGTAAGTTTTAACCTTCTGGTGTAAGTAGTTCGTCAGAAAAAAAATTAGAAGACCTTAGAACTTAAACGCACATCGAAACTAGCTATTTTGCATGTTTGTTGCATGTTGTCCATACTATCTCCATCCATAAATCTGTTCCGCTATTTTGCGCCCTATTTTCATTTCTGATGTTTCGAATATTTCTTCCGTTTATGATGTTTCCCAGCACGTTTATGCTGTCTAATCAGTATAGGTTTAAGTGCTGTCTTGTAAATTCGAGATTTTGTTTCAATTCTCAGGAGTTTGTTTTGCCGTACTGCATTGTTGAAGTATACCGGTAGTAAGTAAACTGAAATACTTCTGAAGATCGTTTGCATTCGATGCTATCAGCATAATAAAGTTTCTTTTTATTTCTTCATATTCCATTTTATAACTCCTCAGTTAACAGACCTGTTTAATTATTTCATCCATTATTATATTGAAAAGTAGAGGGCTCAAGGAGACTCCTTGGGCACTTTCTCTTTCTACCGGTGTTTGCTCTGTGAGTTTGCAATTACTTTCGATTTTATGAGGTGTGTGTTTTTCGCAAAGGAGACGTATTACATTTTTTGATCAATGAATCATAAGAACGCTGGCCTAAAGTACTCTTTCGATTTTTGGACTATAGATAAGTATTTAGCCGGAAAAACTTTCAGGTTAATTCTGAACTCCGAATGCAAAATTAAATTGAATAGTTTCACTAAATTTGCCTGTCACAGTTTTAGATAAAACTACTAAATCATTGAATTTATCAACTATAATAAACTTACCATGTTATTGGTACTATCTTAACGACAATTTCCAAATCACAGTTTTTTTCACCCAGAAAAATAATTTAAAATTGGCCACTATAAGTTAAAAACGAAGCAGCTTACACTGCACACTACAAAACATTCACGTTTTTTAGCGATAATTTTACCGTTTACAATAATTACCTTACAATTTTAACGTTGGTGTATAGATTTAGGAATTAATAAAAATTTTATTGTTTTTAAATGTAGAAAGTCAATATTTTTACACGTCTTTAAATATGAAATTCATTTAAATTTGCACAAGAAAACATTAAATATTTATTTAAAAAAAATACAATCAGTGAAACGACCTGCTATATAAATATACTGTTATTTCTAAATGCTACGTTTTAATTTGAGGAAAGCGATTGTCTCCGGTAGATTAATTAATTTTTTTTCCTCACATTTGTTCATTAAAAGGCTCATTAAAGCTAGTTAA
Source organism: Pachyrhynchus sulphureomaculatus (assembly GCA_019049505.1). Classification (NCBI taxonomy): domain Eukaryota; kingdom Metazoa; phylum Arthropoda; class Insecta; order Coleoptera; family Curculionidae; genus Pachyrhynchus; species Pachyrhynchus sulphureomaculatus. The sequence continues at coordinate 68,606,031 of CM032447.1, read as the reverse complement.
CATTTAGCTCTAATCAAGAACAATCACAAAATAAAAATGCCACCAACTCATGCTGTGCCGATACTAAATTATGTAATTGATAGTTGTTTTTAAGAATTCCCTTGCGGTTGTGCAATTTTAATAATGAGACCTTCAGAATTCTTTTCTTTGGAAGGTAAAATTATAAATTAATTGAATCGTATACACCCAAACATTTACTGCACGCTCATCACTTTTTCGGTCTCTTAAAATTGTTGCGTAGGATTTTCCTGATTCATTTTTTAGATTTTTTATTATATCGAAAAAGAATCAGATAGGTGCTAATTAGACCAATTGTATCTTAAGTGTATTTTTAAGTATACTGACGTTAAATCTATTTAAGATTCTGTTAATTCACATTTTCATCCATTAAAGACAAGGTTAACGTTCAAGCCTTGTAGGAAGAATCTAAAATTGCATTTAAACTTAACACCAACGAGCAAGGTTATGAGGGTTGTATGATAAGTATCTGGTCTCGGCCAGCGATGGCGCTACTACCAACACGTAGGCTGAAAACTTTTTTGTCTCACACATAGATGTCGCCCTTTTCAAAAAATCCATACGATTTTTAGGAAGTACCAACCTTCAAACGATACATGTCAAAATTTCATGACATTTCGACGATTAGTTTACAAGTTATAATGGTTATAGTGACGCTATTTTTGATATTTTCAAAACAATGGAAAAAATCGAATTTTGTGTGTTGATTGAACACTGTTTTTTGATAGGAAAAAATACCGTTCAAGCAAAGCAATGGCTTGATAAGTGTTACGGGGATTCTGCCCCCGGAAAATCACTCATCGTTTAGTGGTATGCTGAATTTAAACGGTCGTACAGACACAATTGATGCTGAACGCTCTGAACGCCCAAATGAGGTGGTTACACCGGAAAACATAAAAAAAAAATCCACAAAATTGTTTTGAATGACCGTTAAGTGAAATTGCGTGAGATAGCTGACACCCGAAAAATATCAAAAGAAAGTCATATTTTGCATGAACATTGGGCATGAGAAAGCTCTTTTCGGGTTACCCCGTTTGCTCACAGTGGACCAAAAACAACAACGTGTTGATGATTCTGAGCGCTGTTTAGGCCGGTTTAAGAGCATTAAAAAGGATTTTTTCACGCGATATGTGACAATGGATGAAACATGGATCCACTACTAAACACCAGAACCAAATCGGCACGCAGCTGAGTGGACAGTAGCGGTAAAATAATTGTTTTTGAAAAAGAAAACGAATGATTAGATAAAAGCGGGACTCGGCGTTGTTTATGGGGACTCTGCACCTTTGTTATCGATCATAAAATATTGGACAGCTGAATTTAAACGCGGCCGTACAAGCATTTTTGATGAAGAATGTCCAGGCCGTCCAAGTGAGATCACCACAACAGAAATGATTAAAAAAATCCACACTATAGTGATAAACAATCGGAGAGTGAAAGTGCGTGAGATTGCTGAGACTGTGCTCATCTCAACTGTGCAAATGCAGAACATTTTAACAACTCACTTGGATATGAGAAAGCTTTCCGCAAGATTGGTGTCGCGATTGCTCACAACTGACAATAAACACGCACGTGTGTCAACTTCAAAAGAATGTTTGGCGATATTCAAGTGCAATGGGAATGATTTTTGGCGTCGATTTATAACTGTTGACGAAACATGGATTCATCACAGCACCCCAGAGTGGGTTTTGAGTAGTGAATTGGAGCCAAAGAAGACCAAGGCGACTCTATCGGCCAACAAAGTCATGGCCACAGTGTTTTGGGATGCACGCCGCGTTATCCACGCCGATTACCTTGAAAATGGCAAAACGATTAATGAAGAGTATTATATCAACTTATTGGATTGTTTTCAACCATGATGTGAAAGAAAAACGTCCGCATTTGGCGAAGAAAAAAAAAATTCTTTCAACAAGACAATGCACGCGTGCACACTTGTGTCATCGCCATGGTAAGATTCCATGAGTTAGGATACGAATTGTTTCCGCATCCACCATATTCGCCAGATCTAGCCCCCAGCGACCATTTCCCATTTCCGAATATGAAAAAATGGCCCGGTGGCAAAAATTAAAAATTTGGCTCAAACGATGTAGTGATTGTTGAAACAAACGCCTATTTTAATTTTGAAAAATAAATTATCCACATAAAAATGATTTTTGCTTGTCAAGGCCACGTACTTATCATACAACCCTCGTATTTTATGGAACAACGCCTTTTTCTTGAATAGAGTGTATACTTCTTGTATTTAGATTATTTAATTTCAGATTCAATTAATGGTACAATTATGATATTTTTATTTATCCGTAGTGAGATCCAAAAATTCTCGAACTAAGGCAATAAACTAGAAGAAAAAGTAGTACTTTTAGGCTTCGTGACTCCCGTCACCATCAAAGTAGCCCTCCTACACCCGAATGCACCGGTCCCAACATTTTTCCACTGCTCGAACATTTTTTGGAAGGTTGATGCCTCCGTCGTCGCTTGCGACTCGTTGTATCTCCTCTACTGTCTCGAAGCGACAACCCTTTAATGGGTGAACAGCCCAAAGGCACAGGGTGGCCAATCCGGGGATGAGGATGACAGTCATGTCATTTTCATCAATTCATTCATCAATTAAATAAATTAAGTAAATTCAATAAATTAAATAAATTTGTCGTCAAAAACTGTTGCGTTCAGAACGAACTGTGTATTGTAATGCAAAGGAAATTCTTCTCGCTCCCACACTGGCCGTTTTCTAACGAACAGAAAGTTCTTCAGAGACGCTCAGAAATGCCCAACGGATGGCGGTCTTCACGAATGATTTGTTGAACTTAAGCAATGATTTCAGGCGTGGTTGAGGTGGAAGGTTTTTATCCTCAAATGCTTACCGAATCATTTCATACGTTTCAGTAGCAGTTTAAAACCAAATTTCACACATATACACACGCTGTTTTTTTTTCGTATCCATTGTAGATATAGCAGAAAAACACAACTAGACCTTCATGCAAATGTGCGAATAGAACTAACTGAACGAGATAACAAGTTGAAACTTGTCACGCACCGTTGTTAGGAATGTACCGGTTGCCACCTATAGGGGCAAGTCGATATTATTTCGCGTTCTACTTATATAGTGTTAGTGTATGAACTTTTTATCGCACCGGGTGTTTAAGGCTGTTTAATAATAAAATTGACATTTATATATTTTTTTGTAATTATTAAATTTTTTTTAAGTATCAACAAAACCCAAAATATCCACAACAAAAACTGATATTCATCAAATAGTTTTTGTGAAAAAAATGATATTTTGTAAGTTAAATCTTTCACCTAAGAAGATACAGAGCTAAAACATAGCTACGTCAACTTAAGGGTAAGTAGCTAAGATCTAGATATGCTTATAACTTCCACTAAGACTATGAAGCATTTACGTCGACCTTTTGTTTTCTTGTTATAAAGAACACAACGAAATACAAACGAATTTTTGGGTTAACCTACCATTCCCACCTTTTTCAACAGGGGATAAGATCTTTATTACGGAATATATTTAATCTAGACTTCTCATTTTAAATGTCACCAAAGACTTTGAACATTAACAAATCAAAATACAAATTACCGGTAAAGTTGATAACTAAAAATTACTATTTTATAGTTAAATTTACTTTAACCGAAAATATTAAATCCTCCTTGAGTAAACAGGTTTTTAAATACTTAATTTTGTGTAAATTATTTTATATGAAAATTTATTTTAAGCTTCTATACATCATTAGAGAAATAGTAACAAAAAGCTACTTTCCCTTAATATATGTGTATTAGAGAAATTTTGCAACGCTTATTAGAGAGATTTTGCAATGCTTATTTTGGTAGGTCACTGTCTTTAGCTTTATTTGAAGCATGCGCCCACCGTTTGGAGCTCGCGCAGTAGTAAAAGGAAGATATTAAATTAAAGCTGTTATCGTTATTTGAAGCATGCGCCCACCATTCGGAGCTTGCGCACTATTGAAACAAAATAAGAGAGTCCTTTATTAAGGATAACGATTTCCCTTATTTAGGAACTTATAAAAGGTTATTTGAAGTTTGTTATTCTTATCGCTATTATGCATATAAGCATACAAACTACTAAGAAAATACAGTAAAATTAAAATAATAATCTTTTATTGCTAAATATTAATTTATATATAAATTATAATATTAATGAAATAACAATTGTTGAAAAAAAAAAATTGTTAACGAAAATGAATTTTTTTTTAATAAAAGTCTCGCGATTCTCTGTGGGATAAAAAATTTAAAATTTTTTTTTCCAAATGACCGCATAAACGCATTTGTTATTATTTTATTAATAAACAACAGTTCATTAGTGGTCAGATTATGTTGGGATTTTGCAATCTTTGGCACAACGGCATTACAGTGTGTGTAGTGCTAATTTCAAATGAAATTTTATTTATCGCACATTCGTATTACCTTGTAAATCTTAAAGCAAGTGATAGAAACCTACTAGATATAATTTTAATTTAGATACTTGTGTTGATCCATCAAATACTAATAACCAGTGTGCTTAACCATGACATGAATGAAAAAAATCCCCTAGGTTTAGAGAAGATGAATACTAACCTAACCTTGCAATTTCTTCGCGTTAATACTGCGTATGCTTGAGATAACAATAAGGACAAAGGCATGTGAAAAATAAGCGTTGCAAAATCTCTCTATAAATTTCAAAAATTTGTCACTAATACAGAATACATTATATTCTTGTTTTTTTTTCCAAAAAAAAAACAAAATTATTCTTGATAAAATTTTGAGAATAAAAAAAACAGTAATTTTTTCAGTCTTGCTAAAATATCATTAATAGTCTAACCTAATAATCAAATGACTTAAGCCTGAATACTCGTCTAAAAATAAGTTCAGTTATTACAAATAAAGCCTTTACTGACATTTAAAAACAAATTATACTTTCACTTTTGTTTGGAAGGGGAAACATCTAATTTCTAACAGAATGGGAGGGTCAGAGACAGAGATAGCAGATAGGTGGAGAGCCAGCAGTAATAATATGTAGTCATCTACTTCTGTAGTAAGGCATGTTTGTATAAGTAGCCCTATGTTGCAAAAACACTGCACTGTCAAGTCGTATATCGATTTGTTTTGTCAAAGAATGTAATTTTTTGCCACATTTGCAATAACAAATTGCTGGAGGTTGCTTTGAAGCCTCAATATCCTTTAGATCGACCGAACAAAAATTTATATTTGCTTATTTTAAATAACCAACAATTCCAGTTCTCCAAGGCCTCTAAGTGCAAAAAGTATGGTTAAGAGATTATTGACTTATTATCAGAATTAAATAAAAGATTGGCTAAGAAACTGCGGACATCGTAAATGCCTAATGTAAATGGCACTTGAAATAAACTTGACACAAGAAATCTGTACGCAACTTGGCAGCTTAACCATCATCGAACTCCGCCTACTAGCATGTCTCATAGGAAAAGTCGATGACATAAGAACAGTTACGACCGGCTCTCGGACTAAAAGACATTTGTGTGACATGTAGTGTCGTGCGTGTGAGTTTTTCAGTCACCTCGTCGACACTGCCCTCGGACATCGTTTGAGTCTTGATGATGTTGTAGATCTTAGCATAGGGAGCCTTGATAAGCTGCACGCAAACCAAACGAAAGCTTATCAGCTTTTTTCAATTGATTTTTAACTGTTTTTTCGCTACAGGGATTTTATGAAACAACAATAAAAGTCTTTCTATCAATACTTTAAAATTTTGTTTTAATAAGACGAGTTTCGTTAATTAATTTGTTATAATTTACTAGTACCTCTTCTAAAATGGAATAATATTAGCAAAAAATATTAAGCAACTATTTTCGAGATGTGTTTTACATCGATAAACAAAAAAAAAAAAGATTTTTTGTGGATCACTTACCAAAATACTGTGGCGATTACATTTTAGGCCCGGTGAAACGAATTTTTCGAGGTTGTTATGAAAATGTACACCGATAAAATGTAGATGTGTGAGTAGATAAATATATTTCACAAATGTTAAATGCGGTCAAGTAAGAAAATGTCGCTTATAACTTATAATCGGTAAAAAAAATTTTTTTTTGAGGTTATTGTTGGCACACCTATAAACAATGCTTTGTGGAAAGTGATTCATTTCTAATCTTGTTTATGGTTAAATAGTATATTATCGAGCATAAGGGCTCCATATGCGTGAGGCTTCGAGGCTGTGTTTCCATATAATTATCCAAAAGGTTCCAAAATGAGGCTTACAGTATATGAGTAAGTCGAGGGCATTCCTTAGCAAGTGGGTGAAACAATACTCCCAGTAAAAAATGGTAATGATCCACCAAAACGTGGATCGAGAGGAAAAGTGTCGGAAAAGGACGAAAAAATGATTATTAACATGTTGTCCCGAATCGTCAATCAACTTTGCGCAGTCGGCATTTTATCAAATTTGAATAAATCAAACGGGAAAATACTCGTAAAATATTGTACTTTAAGATAGTACTGCGGCGAAGAAGGTTAAAATTAACATAATCTATAAAAAATCCCTAGAATACACATATTCGTGTTTATAAAAGTAAGAGTTATGAACAAAACAACTAGAACAATATACCTTTATGTTAACAGATAAATTTCAATAAAATATTTCAGAAAAAAAAGTTCTGAAAGTTTATTATTAAATAATCTAAACTTTTAATGATATACAGGCATTTTTAGATGTATAAATTAGGCGAAATCTCATTTTTATCAACTTTACAATATTTTAGGAAAACCAATGCAAAGTTGTTATGAATAATTTTTTAATAGTTGCATATTATTATTAGTGCAGTAAAAAAAGGTCAAAATAATCATCAGATAAGCATAGTTTAGATACAGCAATATTACGATTTTATCCTCTTTGAGGTATCACCAGGAGTATTGTCCTGATTTTTGGACCTCAAAAAACTTGCTCGTTTGTTTATAAACAATTTAAGTTTTAAAAACGCGTTTTCTTAGCTTAAAATGTGAATAACTACTCGTACAATTTTGTAAGTCGGATCGAGACAAAAAAAAATAATTAATGAAATTTTCAATAAATCCCTGTTGGTTTTGAGTTTCTCAAGTGCGTACATAACCAACAAAATTTAAAAAACAGGCAAAAACTGTTTTTTTCTTTCATTTTATTGTACAAGTAAACTAAGTGGATCGATCGGCTTGAAACTTTCAGAAAATATGTCTTTTGTTACAGCAAAAAATACCCTGAAATTTTGGTACAAAAATACTGAACCCAGTGGGTACAGTTGAATTTGTTATTTAAAATTTGAATTGCCCGCCATTTTAAGCCATTTGGTCTAAAATTTTCAAAATTTAGGTCACGACGCCAGATTTCTGATGTAGTTAAAAACATTTTTTTTTTTGGAGTCAATTTAACCGTTTTTATTTGTTTATTAATCAAATAACAATTGTCATTTTGAAAAAAAAATGTTAAGGAAAATGATTTTTTTTAAAAATAAATGTCTCGCGATTCTCTACCAGATGTGATAAAAAATTTTCAATTTTTTTTTTTCCAAATAATCGTAAAAACGCATTTGCTATTATTTGATTAATAAACAAATGTAAAAAAAAACGGTTAAAATGACTCAAAAAAAATTTTCTTTAACGACATCGGAAACCTGGCGTCAAGGACAATACTCCTGGTGATACCCCAGAGAGAATAAAATCATATTATTACTGTATATCTAGACTGTGCAATTTCAAATGCCATTTTTACTACACTATATATTATTATATAATTTTAAAATTATACACTAGTAGTAATAAAACTAACATAGCCCAATTCATAAAATAATAATAATAATTCCAAGATCTGTATACAAAACATATCGAAACTAAAATTTTCTAATGCATAAATATAAATTTTACAATTAACATCGTCTGGTGCATACAAAATAGTAATGTTTTGCCGTTTTAAGTGGGCAATATAAAAATTCTGATCTTTTGTTTATGATAGGTTGCAGGACTTAAGAATTTTATTCATTAATGCAAATAAATAAAATTAAGTTTTCTTGGAGATGTTTATTTATAGATGCACGTAAAAACAGTTTGAATGAATGGGGTTTACAAGAGGGGACATATTGTATAAATAAAAATATATTTTAACTTAAGCCTAATTCGGTTTCACTATCACTATCATCAGCTGAGGTAATTATCAGTGGTTTTATATTATTTACATAAATATATGAATCTTTAACTTTAACAACGTGCTGAATGGAATTCTGGAGCTTTCACAAGGTATATCATTTATAACTTTTTTTACTAATTCAACCACTGACACGCTTAAAGCAGGAGAAACATTTTGTGCCCTTATTTTTGATTTAACTTGATGCCAAATATGTTCAACTGGATTAAACACACAATAATACGGAGGAAGCCGCAAAACAGTGTGTCCCATTTTCTCAGCTATACTATCACAAACATATTTCTTTTTCCATTTATATTCTTTCAAAACTTCCAAAAGATCACTTTTTTTATAACTAAAGTCAAACTAAATGTCATTTTCTAACATATATTCCTGTATTTCCGATTTAGTGTTGGCTGCATTAGGAACCTTATTTAGTGAGGGACTATGTTAACTTGCATTGTTCATAACTATAACACTCAGTTCGGGAATATATCGCAAAAGGGAATTTTGAAACCAATTTTCAAAAAGTTGTGCGGTCGTGTCTTCGTGATAGTCCAAACTAGAATCTTTTATGTTTTTTACAGATAATAGTAGACAATTTGAAACCCAGCCCTTTTCAGATCCAGCATGCAAAATGGTTATTCGTTTATCTTTATTTGAAGGTGCGTTAGTCTGACATTTTGTACTGCTGTCAACCCACCCTTTTTGTACAGTGTCATGGGTATCAAGGTAAATTATTGGCCAATTCCCTGATCGATACTTCTTAATTTCTTGTAAATAAGTATGTCGCAAGATTCGAAATCTTTGGGACTCCATCACTACTTGCCGTTTGTTGATTTTTCGGAACATGAAAGAGAATTCAGTGAAGGGTTGATCGGCCACAATGTATATTGGTCCCGTCCTGCACCAGTCTTAATTTTATTTTGTCTAGTGTCGGCACCAACTGCTCTTCATACATAGAATATATTTTTCTCCTGATGACGTCTTTTTTACAATCGTCTACATGATGCATTTGAAAATCTTTCTGTTTTTTCCTGTTCTTGAGTGATGGTTTTCCTACAATACCCTTAATCGTAGAAATTGAGGTTTTTGTTAATTCACTGTTTTCTTGCAAAGCACTTTGTTTATTCAAATTTCTTTTTACCAAACTGTCGTAAACATTTTTCACTATTTGTTTAGCGTCAAGTGATAAATGTTTTCTCTTGTGATAGCCATTATTGCAATTTTCCCACAGACGCCACATAATTAAAATAGAACCGTTACGTTGTAAGTTGTAAGTAAAACTAAAAATAATAAAAAGTAGGCCTATATTATCAAATACGGCTCTAAACCGGGTTGCCAGATAGTAAATATATAGGTAAAAATAGATCCAATATGATTGCATGTGCAAATGAGGGCGGTATACAAAGCAGATAAAATAAAAATACGTTTATCGTATTACCTAGCAACTATGCACAAAACCTTAACAGGGTCGTTTATTGCCCCAATGAAAAAGCCAAAAGGCAGGATCTTATATCTTGGGATTTACTATACCAACAATATTTTTCAATTTAAAAATGAAGGCACGGGGAATTTAAATCTTTTACAACTGAATGCACAAAGCAATTAAATTTTGACTAATAATTTATGATTTACAGAACTCCAAACTAAGAATTTTTACCTAACAAAACATAACCCTGAAATATACATATTTTCAATCCTGTCCCAATCTAATGCAGGAAATAATAACGTTACGATTTATTTTTTTTTGCCAATACTGTACATTTAAAGAAAAAAAAGTCTTATTTCAAAACTTTTTCTGAAATATTTGATTGAAATTTATCTGTTAACATAAAGGTATACTATTGTAGTTGTTTTGTTCATAACTCTTTTTTATAATCACAAATATGTGTATTCTAGGGAATTCGCCGCAGTACTATCTTAGAGTACAATATTTTTCGAGTATTTTCCCGTTTTGATTTATTCAAACTGGATAAAATGCCGACTGTCAACAAGTTTTTGTCTAAAAAATGGCACTTTTTTCACACTATGAAAGGGCGCAAACACATGTAGAAACGTTTTGGATATATCGTATGAAACGATTCGCCTCCATCTTTGGGCTAACGATTTGACGAAGTACAATCAAGAAACCATTGCTGAGCGAAAAATACAGACAGAAATGACTCGCGTGGGCAAAGGAAAACATAGATCGAGACTAGAGCAATGTCATTTTTCCGGCGAAGCTTTATTTTGGGGCTATGTTATCACCCCTCGAGCCTGATCAATTTCCACTAACCGATTGGCTCAGCGCACAGTGAAATACCCTGTAAAGATCCATGTTTGGGGATGTTTTTCGGGAAAAAGGTTTTGAGAGACGCTTTATCTTTATCTACAATTTGAACGCTGAAGCAAAGTTCCAGATTTGCGAGAAGGTATTATTTCCTACTGCCAAACGGTAGTTTGACAGTAGAAAATGAAGAGTGGATTCTTCAAGAGGGTAACGACCTTAAATATCGGAGTAAAACGTGTAGCCAGTGGAAAAAGGAATCCGGTATCGTTACACTAGATTCGCCACCCCAGTCGCCTGATGCAAAAAGTAGTAAAAACATTGAAGCAGCTACTACAGCAAATTCGGGTAATTTTGAAATGTTTGCCTCACGAATACGCGAAAAATCCTGTTGAAAGTATGCCCAGAAGATGCAAGGTGATCACCGACGCTGATGGGGACTGGACGAACTCCTGAATCATTAGCATTTCAATAGCAACCCTTTACTGTCGAATGATGCAATTTTTTTTTAAATAACTACATTTTTAATGAACAATGAGCGACACGTTCTTACTTGACCAACTGTATAATGTAAAACAATGCATTTAACACGTATAAGAACCTGTAAAAACTCTCGCTAAAACAGTTAAACACGGCACTTATTAATGACTAAGTTAACAGGGCGATAAGAGAGGTTTTACCGCCCCGAGTCGATAAATGATCATTCACTGACAGAAATCAAAGTTTACGTTAACGTATTCACTTTATAGTTTTGTATAACTGTAATTGAATAAAAAATAAATAACACAAAGTTCTTTACAAATTTAAGATATGAACACCTAGGTACGTCATAGCCTGCAAACGTTCCTCCAGCAAATAAAAAATGGACGCTATATTAATTAATATTCACAGTTTTATATAATTTCTTAATTATAATATTACACATAATTAATTATTACATTGATAGTATTGGGAAATCCACACAGATTTGGAGTTAGGAGAATAAATTCAATAATGGTGAATTGCTTAAATCTACCTGGTCGTTGAGTTAGGTACCTGTAGTCCTTAATCGATTTATTTGCATTGTCTCTAAAAGGTTTAGTTTTAAACCTTTTTGTTGGGTGTGTAAAATTTTGAAATTCTTGTTAAATGTGTGATTTTCTGTTAAAAGATGATTAGCATATGTTGAATTAGATTTTCTATGGATGAAACTTTTTTCGTGTTCTGTAATTCTTTTTCTAAATGTACGTCCAGTTTGTCCGATGTATGTTTTAGGACATGACCCACATGTTAATTGATAAACCCCCGATTTATTGTCTTTACTGATTTGTGGTTTGTAGTTTTTAAGATATTTCCCTATAGTATTGTTAGTCTTGTAAGCTATGTTGATATTTTTTTGATTTAAAAATTTCCCCAGTTTTTCCGTTGGTTTGCCGAAACAGGTTAAGCATTTAAAAGTGGTATTTCTGTCCTTAAAACGTGGGTATATTTCTGAGATTGCCTTGTTTCTAAGTTTTTTCCTAACGATACTATTGATTAAAGTAACCGAATAACCGTTGTTAACGGCTACTTGTTTTATGTAGTTTAATTCTTTAGTAAAATTTTCTTCTGATAAGGGGATATTAGTTAGTCTATGTATAAAACTATGATAAGCTGCAAGTTTATGATGGTTAGGGTGGTGAGAACTATTGTGAATTGTGGTATCTGTATGACAAGGTTTGTGATATATTACAAATTCATGTTTTTTTCATATCTTTACTGATTGTTAAGTCTAGGAAATTAATTTTCCCTTCGACTTCTTCTTCCATTGTAAAACTGATATTTCTATGTAAAGAATTAATATACTGTAAAAAGTGAGTTAATTGTCTGTCCGTACCTGTAAAGCATACAATTATATCATCTACGTATCGATACCAGTATAGACAATTATTACTATTGTTATTATGGTTGTTAAATATCATTGTTTCAATACTGTCCATGAAAATTTCGGCAAGTAATGGACTCCCCATAATTAACCCTTCCTTACTATTGTAGAATGTATTATTAAATGAAAAATAATTTTGTCTTAGGCAACTTCTTAATAAATTAATTATGTCCATTTTTATAACTTCATTTACTTTGTTTTTTGTTAATAGGTTCTCTATTAAAATTATTGTTTCGTCTGGGGGAACACTTGGAAATAAGTTTTTGACATCGAAAGAGACTAATTTAGAATTATCTGGTATTGTTATATTCTTAACTTTATTCACGAGTTCGTATGAGTTTTTGATACTATATTTAGGTTCAAATTTGGTATGATGTTTGATTAAATCAATTAAAAAGGATGACGTCTTATATGCTGGAGCAGACATGTAGGTAACAACTGGTCTGATTGGGTGGTCAAGTTCACTCATAAAATTACACAAACCTGACCACCCAATCAGACCAGTTGTTTCCTACATGTCTGCTCCAGCATATAAGACGTCATCCTTTTTAATTGATTTAATCAAACATCATACCAAATTTGAACCTAAATATAGTATCAAAAACTCATACGAACTCGTGAATAAAGTTAAGAATATAACAATACCAGATAATTCTAAATTAGTCTCTTTCGATGTCAAAAACTTATTTCCAAGTGTTCCCCCAGACGAAACAATAATTTTAATAGAGAACCTATTAACAAAAAACAAAGTAAATGAAGTTATAAAAATGGACATAATTAATTTATTAAGAACTTGCCTAAGACAAAATTATTTTTCATTTAATAATACATTCTACAATAGTAAGGAAGGGTTAATTATGGGGAGTCCATTAAGTCCATTACTTAACGAAATTTTCATGGACAGTATTGAAACAATGATATTTAACAACCATAATAACAATAGTAATAATTGTCTATACTGGTATCGATACGTAGACGATATAATTGTATGCTTTACAGGTACGGACAGACAATTAACTCACTTTTTACAGTATATTAATTCTTTACATAGAAATATCAGTTTTACAATGGAAGAAGAAGTCGAAGGGAAAATTAATTTCCTAGACTTAACAATCAGTAAAGCCATGAAAAAACATGAATTTGTAATATATCACAAACCTTGTCATACAGATACCACAATTCACAATAGTTCTCACCACCCTAACCATCATAAACTTGCAGCTTATCATAGTTTTATACATAGACTAACTAATATCCCCTTATCAGAAGAAAATTTTACTAAAGAATTAAACTACATAAAACAAGTAGCCGTTAACAACGGTTACTTTAATCAATCAATAGTATCGTTAGGAAAAAAACTTAGAAACAAGGCAATCTCAGAAATATACCCACGTTTTAAGGACAGAAATACCACTTTTAAATGCTTTACCTATTTCGGCAAACCAACGGAAAAACTGGGGAAATTTTTAAATCAAAAAAAATCAACATAGCTTACAAGACTAACAATACTATAGGGAAATATCTTAAAAACTACAAACCACAAATTAATAAAGACAATAAATCGGGGGTTTATCAATTAACATGTGGGTCATGTCCTAAAACATACATTGGACAAACTGGACGTACATTTAGACAAAGAATTACAGAACACGAAAAAAGTTTCATCCATAGAAAATCTAATTCAACATATGCTAATCATCTTTTAACAGAAAATCACACATTTAACAAGAATTTAAAAATTTTACACACCCAACAAAAAGGTTTAAAACTAAACCTTTTAGAGACAATGCAAATAAATCGATTAAGGACTACAGGTACCTTACTCAACGACCAGGTAGATTTAAGCAATTCACCATTATTGAATTTATTCTCCTAACTCCAAATCTGTGTGGATTTCCCAATACTATCAATGTAATTTAATTATGTGTAATATTATAATTAAGAAATTATATAAAACTGTGAATATTAAACCTAACTTGACAGTGTAAAATGTAGATCTGAAGAAGCTGCATCGACAGCGAAACGCGTCATCGCAATTTAAATAAACCAGTGGAAATTGACTAAAAACAGTCTTTTATTATATATTTATAATGAATTTCCATCAAGTAGAAGCTACAACCATCCAAAAGCTATATTAATCGACAGAAAGCTTTTATTGTTATTTGAAATAGTTTAGGTGTTGATTAAATTAGTAAGCTTAATATAATATTAGAAAAAAAAAAAACTACTGTTATTTGCAACCACTTATTTTTTTAGGTGAAGAACCGAGTATTTCTTGGACTTAACATAATAATTCTTTCATTCTCTGCCTCAACTTATATTTTTTTAGGGTAATACTATTAAGTTTACGCTGAGAAAGATATATTTCTTAAATACCGATAAAAAAAACTGATATCAGTTAATAATACAGTCTGTCAAGTAAGAACCTGTCCGCGATAATTCATTTTTGGTAGATGCGATTCTAGCGATTAAACAAAAAATCGGTAGAGGGAACCTTTGTCTATGACGCATTTTAGTAAAAGTATCAATTTGCGCGTCGGTTCGAAGCAGTCTTTCTTTGTTCCCATTCAAAGGGACCTAAAATGACACAGTCCACGGCCGCTAAATATATTAAAAAGTCGGTATCGTTTGTGAAGAAGTAGGTAAATCTTCTTGACGGGACGAAAAATGTCAATGACTTGCCAAAACGTGGCTCGGTAGGCAAAGTCACTCCGAAAGTCAAAAATGAATCGTGCCTTTGTTTTTACGGGACCCGAAATTGACGCTGCCTCAAGGAGTGGCAAATTAAGAAAATCGGGTTTAAAGGTGTCTGATGAGACAATTCGACATCTTCGTGCTCATGATGTCCAATTCCGAAGCATGTTGAAGAAACCTTTGCTGGGCTCGTCGCGAAGCTTCGCTTCGCGACGATAAGATTCTAGAGTGGCCCTCACAATCGCCGGACGCAAACCCTATTGAAAACGTTTGGTCCCTTGTAAAGAGAAGGCTCATAGGAAAGACTCTGAATTTGGAGATCATTGCCATAGTATGCAGAAAATCTCGTCGACAGCATGCCTCGAAGATGCCAGGCGATTATTGATGCGGGAGGCGATTGAACAACTTACTAAGGTAATTGCGCCGTTATTAGCACACCAAAGAATACATTGATGGCAAAACATGTTCTCGAAACACATTTTTTCAAGAAATACGAGCGGTCATGTCTTACTTTACAGACTGTATATATTTACAAAATAAATGTATAACTATAAGTTGATATCTTCGAAACTAATTATAATACAATAAAAAAAAAAACAAGTATATATGATCTGTTCGAATGAGGATCGGTATGGAGGCATTATTTCACTCTTAGTGCTTTTTTCATACTAGTTTTGGCTGTATAATTTCATTAGTACATTTTAATAGACCAGAGATAGGAAATCTGCTAATTGGTCATTTTTCGTTCCCAAAACTTAACGATAACGTTTTACATCATAGTGATGCCAGCCAGATCGACATCGTAAAGACGAGGATAGCAGTTTAAAATACCTAATTTTACATCCCCTTTGCGGTAGTTAAGGGTAAGTTTTCAAATGAAATTTGTGATATATAGCATTGAATAGTTGTTCAGATGTTTTATAGGTAGGAAATATAATATTTTTTTCTCCAAAACAACAATCTATCCTTATGAAATTTGGTGTGGATACAGAGGCAATATTTCTACACCTAATTGAAAATCTATTTTAACAATTAAAATTGAATTGAAAAGCCAAAAATTGGAGTATGACGCTTTTTTTTCTATAGATATTGCAAAAATACATCCGTCCTTTGTGTGTGAATAAACCTCAAATAATATGGAGAGGAAAGTTAATCTTTTTGGTACAATTTTTTTTGGCACAAATGTACATGATGTTTATGTTTTTTTGTTAACAAAACGGTTTTTAAAGCGGTCAAGTTCAAAGTGTCTTGTTACTATTTGCCCAAAATATTTTTGTACAAAATTATAGTGAACAAAAATTTTTACCACGAAAATGAATTTTTCTAAATGCGCAAATGCAAGAAAATAACCGAAAACATCAAACTGTATTCTTTTTTCACGTCGAACCTCCAATTACCACCTAATAAGACCATAAGATAGTCACAACAGGTCTAAAGAAAAAATCGTGAGCGAAACCGTTATAAATAATACCTTTAGAAGCTTGAAAAGGAGTAAACCATCTATTTTAATAACGTAATACCTTTAAAAAGTAAGTGGCTGAAATACAAATATACCAATAGCTAGTTTTAATATGAGTTGCAAACAGTAGCAAAAACTCACCTCCCAACTTTCTTTGGTTAATTCGGCAAGCTCCTCTCCTTGGCTACCATGACGACTACCGGAAGGTGTAGGCTCTTCACTCCACAATTCGGTGTCAAGATCGACGAGTACAAAGTTTCTCTCTTTAATCTGAAATGAATGAACAAAATAAGGATGAAATAAGCAGGGAAAAAGTCCTTGACTATGATTTTGAGCATTCAATATTTAATAATAATAATAATTCTTTTTTAACAAATTAAAAGAATTAGACCTTTTTCAGTTTAAGAAAGCATCTAATACGGCAGAAACAAACTCACTAAAGAAAATAATACACACAAAGAATTTTCTATTCAAAGCAAATAATCACTATATTTCCATTAACAAACAAGCTAACTTTTAAAATAGTCTTGTTATCGATAGAACGATACCATATAAACAAATTCTGGATGTCATATTTTACCGCTAGCTCCTACAATCGAGCATAAGCCTGAAAAATACCCGGCAGGACACAAACACGGTCTAAACTCTAAAAAATCTAAAATACAAACGATTTCCACACGAAATAAATATTACAATGTTCAATACTTATTCTTAAGTTTCCATAATGGTAGAACTTAACACCATAAGCTGTAGAAAGTGTAAATTTTTAACGACAAATTAGCTTCGGCATCATAACTTACAAGAACTGTCAACAACAGATAAATACATATATACATTTTACGAAAACTGTACTTCTGCTGCTATCAGACTGGTGAGTTTTTGTACACGTGATCAAAGACTAGATTTAGCAGAAAAAAAAAAGTGAAAGTTACAGTAGTTTTTGTCTGTCAAATACAAAGCTGCATAGCTACAAAAGTGGAAGAACTTGGAACAATAAGACTAAATTAAAATTTCAGAATATTTTTCACATAAAGTATATAAAAGCATTACTTTTGCCTAAATATAGTACTCACTAAATAATGTCATTTAGTCAAATAAAGCCTACGTGTTTTAATGAAATACTTTTGCCCATGTTACGTCTAAAAAAAATTACCATTTAGCAATAGTCCTAAACTCAATAACAAGCGTCCAAAAGGGTGGTAAATAGAACTTTAACAAATTTTTAAATATTTCCAAACAGGAAAAAACAGTAATGCATGTTTCTTTCAATAACCTAAAGGAGTTAACCATTTCAATATATTTAATTATACCAACATCCTGTATATATCAAACAAATGTTAGCTGAACCTTCCACTGATTAGGTAATGTTTAAAGAGCATGCCGGTATACTAGTACGTCATCTTGAACATACCTTTTCTTCATCAAGTTCGCCATACAACTGTGGAACCCATGCTTGAATAAACCTGTACAATTCATCTACTCGATTTTTGGGTATGCTAAACCAATATTCGGGTCGCATTTTCTTCTTTCCGTAAGACATTAGAGGAGTTGAATGTGGAATCTTTTTGTTTATGGGTTTGCCCATTTTTAACCTTAAATACAGCGGCGGGTCTTCACAGGAACGGGCCGGTCTTGGTATCAGCTCTAAAATAATAAAAAATACTGATTATTTAGTTTTTATTACGTTGTATAAATAGATGAACAATTATTAAACAGAACAAAAAATTAGGGTTATTGTTGCAATGGATAACAAAAAAAGAAAACAATGAAGAAATAGAAAATATATAACATATAAAAAGTTATATATGTGGATAGAGCTTTAGTGTGCTTACACACGGACCATTCTGTAGCGCCACATTTGAAAGCTTTCCGGCTGCAGCAATGATTTTAAATCAGACGACGCCGCCCTGTGAGGGCGCGCCGCCACTTAGATATGCGACTGAGTAGTTCATATGTAATCACATTTGATAGCTCAGTTCACGAATTTGAGGCATTTTACGATTTATATGTTTTATTTTTGACAAAAATTTTTGCACGGTAATTTGTAGCGATAATAAGCATCATATTATACACATAAAGAAATCTGTTAAAGATAAAGAAGTGTCGTAAAATTAATTTTTTTATCCAGTTTAAAGAAAACTATCAATTTCATTTACAACGACCTACTTCAGCCGTGCAATGTGGCGAAACAAACACCTAGGTATTGACACGAAATCTCGATTTTACATGATCCCAATATGGCATATGCTAACGGACTCATGGAAAACACGAACCGAATCGTCAAAACAAAAATTCTCGGAACTATAGAAAAAAGTGTGAAAATATTAATAGGACAGATAGATTATAGATAACATAAACGCCCACCAGTTAAACAAAAAGATAGAATGGAATAAGTAGAATAGCAGAAAGAGGATGGATAAATTCAAAAAAAAAGTCGCCAGTAGTAAGGCACGGTGTGCCTGAAACGGGTTTTAATGACTTCGGCGACCACTCGAAAATTTTCCCACGGTAATCGATTAATGTAATAATACAGAGCATGTGTGAACAATTTTAATCTCATATGAACATGTTTTCTCGTCGAAGTAAAATTTTGCTAATTACGTCAAAATAATAATATGATTTACCTTTAGTACAACATTTAATGGATTCCCTCTTTTTTCAGATAAAAAAATAGCTACTTCAGATAGTTTTTTGTCAACAATTTTTTCTTTCTTAATGTTTTTTAATAAATCACATACTAAATGTTCTTTTCTTTCAGAAGCAGAGTATTAATTACATATTTTTTTAAATTTTCTGCTATTTCTTTTCTTTTCTATTTAAAAAATTTATATGTCCTGGTTTTCGCGCTAAATTACACAAATTGCATACACATAATTTTTCTTCTTGAGACCTCTTATTTCTATGCGATGCTTTAATTGTTTCGTTTTTTTTTTAACAACCTCACAAACTAAGATTTCATAAGAAATGCAAATTGCTGTGGGAAGCCTTTATTGTGTGAGTCGATATTTATGACTTAACATATTATCTTTTAAAAATCTAGCAATTATAATAAACATAATTTTTTTTTGATTTTCTTCATGAGCAAGGGCACTATTTTTTCGTTTTGTTGAATTAAATAATAATATACTAAGGCAAAGAAATTGACAACTGTTATGTTATTTTCTACAACTATACCTAGCCAACTTAAATTCAACTAATAACATTATTGACCTCACTCAAACTAAAATCACATGCACAATTATACAGGGTGAGTCAACGATAAAGTAAAGCTCATTTGTTTCGGGAATGACGAAATGTTAAATACAATAGTTTTAGGGAAGGTTAAGGTGTACAGTTATTATTTTTGAGTATACAGGGTACTTCAAAAAAGTGTAGCCGATATAACATATATTTTTTTTAAATGGAACATCCTATTTTCTAATTTATTTTTAAATTCCGAGTTAAATTTTTTTATGAATAATGTTATATACCTAAACCTAGTAGTTTTTCTAATATTTCGATTTTTTTTTAAAAAATACTAGTTTTCAGTTTTGTAAAAAATTGCCAGTAGCGCCATTGTTTCTGAGGGTGGAACAGTCATAACTGGTACGAGCGTTCTATAAAGGTGAAAAAAAAGATATATGTAAAGAAATTTCAGTTAGATGCTACAGGGTGTTTAAAATAAATTTATACATTTTGATTATTTTAAATCGAAAAATCTCAAGTTTTTTAAACAGCACAATCTGTATATTATTATTTTTTCTGATAGATTTTATAAAACCCTCCAACTTTCATTAAGTATGTCATATATTTAACTCTAATAGTTTTCGATTAATTTTGAATTTTTTAATACACTTACGCTATTGTGAAAACATAAACAAATAGTTAATAATAATTTTAATATGGTTTAATCTAATGATTAATTATTATGACGTAATAAATGTTTAAAAATATGCCCGTCTACTTGAATACACATGTTTAGTCGTTTTACGACATTTTCTTTCACTTTCCTTAGCATAAAGGGCGTTATTGTCCTGCACGCATCCCGTATCCTATTTTCCATACCTACTGGTGTTGTAGGGGGAACTTCCCGGTGGTAATGAGCAGGAACTCCGTCTTGTTGAATCCACATTTGTTTCCTTTCAAAGTTATCAACTTTTTCAAGAAGCTGGGGTAATTCGTTTTGCAAAAAATTTAGATATCTAGGCCCGTTAATCGGTTCACGGAAAAAATATGGACCAATAATTCGAAAATTTAATAGTCCACACCATACATTAAGCGACCAATGGTTTTGGTTTTGAACACCCCGGACCCAAAATGGATTAACTGTTGAATAATAATGCATGTTATGGCTGTTAATTGCTTCATTACTGTGAAAAGTAGCTTCATCAGAAAACATTATTTTGGATAAAAAAATTTGGATCGGCCTCTATTGCTCCATTCATGGTACTACAAAAGTTTACTCGTCGTTTAAAATCACGGTCTTGAAATTCTTGGTGTAGTTCCATATGAAAGGGATGATACTTGTATTTTCTCCTGGTGCGATTAGCCGTCGATTGGGATGTGTCAAATAGGTCAGCTAGTTGACGGCTACTGACCTGGGGATTATCTTCAACGTGGAGTAAAATTTCCATTTCTTTTTCCTCATTGGTAGCATTCTGGTTTAGTACTTTCCGTTTCGTGTACTTAACGCTACCACTACCATCAAACCGTTCCATTAAGAACTGAAAAGATTTTCTAGATGGTATACGTCTATTAGGGTACTTCACTCCATAAAGCCTTACTGCGAAAAGACAATTTTTTTTCCCGCCTCGCTCAGGATACAAACCATATATTTTTAGGAAAATCCATAACTATTACCTTTATACGTCACTTACTACGACAAATTAAACTATTTTTACTTGCTTAATAGACATGTCAAAATTTGACAATGCCTACATTTTTGTTTTGTCTTGGCAACTATGATGTTATAGCGTAAGTGTATTAAAAACAAGGGTAAAAATTGAAAAATTCAAAATAAATCGAAAACTATTAGAAATAGGTATATGACATACTTAATAAACGTTGGGGAGTTTTGTAAAATTTATCAGAAAAAATAATAATATACAGGGTGTGCCATTTAAAAAATTTGAGATTTTTCAATTTAAAATAGTTGAAATGTATAAATTTATTTTGAACACCCTGTAGCATCTAACTCAAATTTCTTTACATATATCTTTTTTTCATCTCTATAGAGCGCTCATACCAATTATGAAACAATGGCGCTACTGGCAATTTTTTAGAAAACTGAAAACTGGTATTTTTTTTAAAAAATTGAAATATTAGAAAAACTTAAAAAAAACATTATTAATAAAAAAGTTATAAAATTTTACGCAGAACTTAAAAATAAATTGGAAATTTACCTTGTATACTCAAAAATAATTTTAAACTGTGCACTTTAACATTCCCTAAAACTATCGTATATAACATTTTTTCGTCATTCCCGAAACAAATGAGATACTCAACTTTACTCTATCGTTGACTGACCCTGTACAATGTCGAGAAAATTAACTGACCTAGAATTTTGAAAAATCTTAAAATTTCCATAATTTTGGTTCCAGAGCATCAACAGACTTATACCACGTCTCAAATTACTGGTATTCGCATATACTATTAGAGACAGTTGCAATAATATCACATAAATATGATATAAATATCTTTTAAATAAATTTAGTGGGCATTATTAATGTAAAAAATTATGTTTTTATTCTGAAGTTTTCCAATTTTAATTTTAAATGCATTTTTTTCAAAACTGCTCGACAAAAAATTTTAAAATTGTTCACACATTAGCGTATTATTACGCTAATCGATTACCGTTGGAAAATTTGGAGTGGTTGCCGAAGTCATTAAAACCTGTTTCAGGCACACCATGAAGGAGAAGCATGGGTAGATCCAAAAACTTTCGAGCGACAATCGTTATAGTCTAACAGAGGTGAAAAACGGTAATAAACAAGCAATCATACCTACAAAATGGAGGACGAAGCACAATGTTCTATAAGTAACTTTCTCAAACAGATGATACCTTTATTTTTTGACGCTCCCTCGTATTTAACAGATCTTTTTATAGTATAGTTTGAAGTTTGTTGTTGCCATAAATAATTCTATAGAAATTCGTTCTAGAAATGTTTTATACCAATGTTAAAAAATGCATAAACCCTAAAACGATTGAAGTTCGTGAGCACAACCCTTAATAACTAGTTATTTTAAAATCAGAATGAATCGAAATTTAGTAAAAATAAAGAAAAATAGGGTAGAAATTCAGTTTTAATATAGTCATGCTATAAAGAATACATGCTGAACCTACCAAATGAATTTAACCCATAATTTGGTGAGCGAACTGCGACAAAAACAGAAAATAAGCTAGTTATTCTAGAATGATAATAATGTAACTTGGAGCAAATTTTCGCAAAATAACTACAACATACCAGTATAAAGTTTTTTCTGCTATTTTCAGTTTAGAAAGGAAGTAGAAAAAGAAAAAAAATGTTACGTTTTGGTTATTTCGCAAAAAAATGCTTTAATTAAATATACAGAGTTTAACAGTCCGGCAAATTCGAATTATATTTACCATTTTCAGTTAATTTTTCTTTGAATACCATCACTCACTAAGAAAAAAACTAAAAGGTTTATTATTAGTTTCAAATTTCCTGGTAGACTCTAACATATTGTAGTCTACACTATACCTAAATTAAATATTCAGTTATTGAGACATTATCTTTAAACCACAATATTTGATTGATTTAGTATTTAAATCCTGCCGTCTGAAAACAAAATGGCTTTTAACTATAAAAAGTATGAACTTCTGATTTATATTTTTGATTAAAAATAAAAACTACAGTACGTAAGCGCTTAATCTGGCTTTTCAATGTTGATATCTAAGTAACTAATTAATTTAGATAAATATATTGCCTCCTAAACCAAACGTAACTAAAATAAACGAATGTTTTTTTCTTACTCCTGGTAACTATTTTATTGAAAAAAAACGGTCAAGTGCAAGTTAAACTTGCACAATTAGTGTTCCGTACGTTGATTGTTTTTAAAATAAAAATTTTTGTTAGGGTGGTATAAAATGATCAGTGAATTCACAAAACACACCCCAAATGAGTTTTCAACAAAGTTTGTTTCCAATCTTTACTGAAAACTGGTGACCTTGAAATTTTGTTTTTTTTTATATACCAAATAAATTATTAAAGGTAATGCACTCGTGATAATTTTCGTTCAATCTATACCCCGTGGAGAATATTCCAGAATTTTTTCAAAATTTTCTGATCGGTACTTTTCGAGATAAGGTAGGGGACAGCGATTTTTTAAAAGTAATACGAAGAAAAGTGTGAGCAAGTATTACATTATATGTATATTTTTTACTCGTGTCTTTAGAAGCTTTCATTTGACACCACACTCGATGACCTAGTAAAAAAAAATTTTTTTCACTTCCGATTTCACCCCTCAAAACGAAACCCTTAAGTCAAAATTTATGTTACGGTGGTATAAAATGATCAGTGACTTTACAAAACACACCCCAAATGAGTTTTCAACAAAGTTTGTTTCCAATCTTTACTGAAATCTGATGACCTTGAAATTTTTGTTTTTTTTATATACCATATAAATTATTAAAGGTAATGCACTCGTGATAATTGTCGTTCAATCTACACCCCGTGGAGAATATTCCAGAGTTTTTTCGAAATTTTTTGATAAGTACTTTTCGAGATAAGGCCCGGGACAGCGATTTTTCGCGAATTTTTAAAAATAATACAAAGAAAAGTGCGCGCAAGTATAATATTATATATATATTTTTTACTCGTGTTTTCACAAGCTTTCATTTGACACCACACTCGATGACCTAGTAAAAAATTTTTTTTTTTCACTTCCGACTTCATCCCCCAAAACTAACCCCTTAAGTCAAAATTTAATTCTCAAAACTACATGGCTCTGATGAAGCCATCAATTCCTATATTATTACCAAATTTCACCTTTCTATGTCAAATAGTTTCGGAGAAAATCGGGTGTGACAGACAGACAGACAGACAGACAGACAGACACCAAAGTGATCTTATAAGTGTTCCGTACGGAACACTAAAAAGGACTAAAGTGAGTAGTGAGTAGTAAATGCAAAATATTTTATATAAAATATTATTAAATTTTGCAAATTAAAAAATTAATAAAAGGGGTTTCTGCCAGATTCTGTATACTTAATGAGATTAGTCGCATTAACTTTTGTATCTTTTACTAGTATTGTTGCTTCCTTACTTATTATCTCCTATCTAACCAATGAATTACTAAATTTGAATGATAAATCGATGGTTAATTTTTTTTATACAAATTAAACAAAAACAGAACATAAAAGTTTAAAGAATATATTAAAAAGCATTTTTAATGACTTCTCTATTTAAATAAACTAAAGCAGTGCACTAACCTTTCCAATTTAGACTGAAAAAAATTGATAAAGTTATTGACCCAGTACATCCCTTCAAAAACTATGTATTTTAGAACCGAACCGCTTAATACTTACACTGATATTTTTATTTCAATTTTTTTACACTATATTTAATATTAATCTTTTTAATTGAAAATATTAGTACAGTGAAGGAAGCTGATCAGAAGTCAGAAAATTTATATTTCTCCCCACCAATTGTTTCAATATAATTTTTCAATCTCTTTGACTGCAAAAATACTAACAATGACATATAAAATGATATATTGCAAACTATCCTCAAGTTCCCAACCATTAATATCCACTTTTTGAGCGATTAAAATTAATTACTTTTAAAATTAATTCTATCCCACACGACCTTTTCTTCGTAAGAAACGGTTCGAAATCTACCATAAGAATGTAATACAAAACTAACTTTTTAAATTGGAAATTAATTTTCGAGAAAGCTTGGTATTATTAGGTTTGGCCTTAACAAAAGAATTATTATTTGACAAGGAATAATTGGAAAAGTTCGGCTGCTGCAATTGTTACAATTAATATTAGTCTGAGTTGAAATAGAATTATTAAAAAGTTCGAAAACCTTCATATCAAAAGGTTCATCAAATCCTTTCTTTGGGAGAAATGGCAATGAGAGAAATCAAATCAAATTGGGAATTTAGCTGTACAGAACTAGAATGCAACGAAGATTCGGACATTCTTTTCTTGGTAGAAGTGGGAACTTAAGTAATCAAATCAAATTGTGACTTTAACAGTGGTAAAGATGGTGTAGGTTGTGAACAAGGAATTGACAAATCTGAATTGTTAACGATTCCCTACTTCTCCCATCACACGTCGATGCGGGTTTTGGGTTCGCTAAACCTTCATAACCCTGGTTAAATAATGGTACTACAGCAAAGCGAAATTTCTTTAAAATTTTTACAAAACTTGTCAACCCTCACCCCTTTTCCTGAAGCGATATCGCCCAAATACCATACCATAGTTTAATTCTCTACCTTAAGTACTATATGTGTATTAAATTTGAAATCGATGATTTTTTGTTTGGGTATTATCGCGGCAATAAATCGACAGATCGACAAAAATTTAAAAATGTTTGTCGTGATCATAAAATGCAAAATCTTGAACGTAAAAAATTAAAAGTACAAAATGTTGCGTTGAAAGATTTAGAATATGTTCTAAATGCAATCATTACTGTATGTTATTGGTTATAAACTAATTTTTTTGGTAACTAGAACATGCATTAACAGTCCAGAATGGAGCCAACAACGTTGCAGAAAATGCGAACTGCCCAGTTCGTCATCAAGATCTACTATTGGAATCGAAGTTGTACTTGAGCCGCCATCTTGAAAATGGTGGTTAAATTTTCACCCGTTCCTAATATATATAACAATATTAAAAAAAAGAAACATTTTCAAAGTGCCTTTTATCGAGGAGATAGTAGTCCTCTACAATTATGTTTTATCGGTTAGTTTTAAAAGGTTAATGATGAGAAAATATACAGGGTTGAAAAAAGTATCTTTTAATACTGAAACGAAGAGGAACATGCTTGTTATTTAGTGGTACAAATACTTATTTAATAGTTTACATAGCTTCTGAAAAAGTTTTTTTTAGCGTTAAGTTCTAGTTGTTTACTGTAACCCCAAGATAGAATTTCTTTTAAGTATTTATTAAGTTGAACGACTTCTTGCTAACTACGGCTACTTACATGAGCAGCCGATGATCGAGCATTGAAAGTGAATGAAGAAATAGGTTATACTATCATCTGCAAAGCAGATCGTTAATGTAAATGAGAAAGAAAGTAGGAGACAGTATGGAGCCATGGGACAAACCCCGCAAATTGTGAAGGTGTTATAAAAAAAATGCGCCGACAGCTACTCGTAAAGAAAGTTCTCTGAGGAAACACGAAAGCCATAAACAGAACTTTTCAGACATACCATAAGAGTATAGCTTAGCCAATCCATCATATATCAAGTGCAACCGTTCGAGATCCTTCAAAGTGTTCAATTGCTTTAGTCCAAACAAGTGTTATATAAGTTAGAAGATCTACTGTTGATCTTTGCTTACGAAATCCATATTGATGGTCGCTAATAATATTCAATCCTTCAAGATATTTAAGAAGATGCTGATTGATAGCCTTTTCCATTACTTTCGATATTATCGCAAACAGTGCGACTGGTCGGTAGTTGTTTGGCATGATCTTCTTGACTTTTTTGGGTATCGGCTGAACTGTAGCACTTCATTAGATTTAACATTTAATGAAATTAGAAAATTTCTGAAGTATGACAATACGTATAGTATTGTCTGATTCGTTAGCATGCTATCCAGTCAGCCAGTTTTCAGGCCAGATTAGATATGTGATAGCATTTTATTGTTAAACACGAATGGAGTTTTGCTTGATTATAATTTGCTTTTTAATTTAAAAAGAATCTTTATATTATCTATTATTTTATAAATTAATGCTTACATAATTTTCTGCCTTTCCCACTTTATTCTTTAACATATCAAAACATTTTACAAAATGTGTATTTCTTGAATATATATGTTTTTAATTTGAGGTTTTTTTTAGAGCTATAACTGTTTAAAAGTTATTAGCAAAAAACTGAATTTTCACCACCAATTTTTAGTATGACGGCAGAACTATAATTTGGGGACTTTGGATATGTGATTCAGTAAACATTGACGAAAAATTGGAGAAAACTTGCATTTTCCTTAAATTTATTAACTCAATTCGGATTCTGGTTTCCAAAAATTCTCGACTAAAAATATTACGTCTGACATGTGTTATTCTACTTAGTGGTGAATATTGTATAAAGCTAGTTAACATAATGTGTTTTACCATTAACTAATAAGGCAATATTTAAAGAATTATTCAAAAGTTTTGGTGGTAACTGTCATTTCAATGACAGATATTCTTGTAAAGGCCAGAACGGTTATGTTTTAGTTAAAGTCACAAATAACAAGTAATGTAATCGGGGTTCCGAACGTAATAAAGTCTAGTTATGACATTGTTAGCTCTTAAATTAGAGTTATGTTTAAGAATGTATTGAAAATGTGTCATTTCCCTCTGTAGGATTTTTTATATTTGACGAATCTAATAAAGTCTAAATATGACATTATTAGCTTTTAAATTAGAGTTATCTTTAAGAATGTACTGAAAATGTGTCATTTCCCTCTCATTTTACGCATTTTAAGCCATATCCTGTGTTGCCACTTTCTGCAGATTCTACACACCCTTCGTAGGATTTTTTTATATTTGATTCAGCGCCACAAAAAAAAATTGTAATTTTTGTTGAAAATTTAAACGACTGAGATATGGAAAATTCTTATGATATGCACCAAGTTATTAAAAATGGGCTAAAAGTTCATGGAAGAATCTCACCGTCCCAGGTGTATGGTAATACTAGCCCATCTTATATTCGTGTAACATTTTGATCTGAACAAGTTTGACGTGGAGATTCAATTCAGGCTGGTCCCAAATCAGAAAAACCGTTTGAGGCAAGAACTGGGAAAACCATCAGCCTTTTTGAGGACTTGCTGCTGTCAGATCAACGAATCAAGATTCCAGTGCTTGCTAAAAAAAATTGCTGGAGTATCTGAAACTACAGTTTTCAACATTGTACACGAAGATTTAAGCATGACAAAAGTTTCCGTACGATGTATTCCTCACAGAGCAGAAACTGACGAGGAAATAAATTTCTCAAGAACATTTCGCTACTTTAAAGAACGATAAGAGTTATTTTTCGTGAACTGATCGTTCTATTGAAATTTTCCTACTAAGTAGAAATCAAAGAAGGTGAAAACTCAGCCGTCTTCTCAAAAGTTGACGGTATCCGTGTTTTAGGACTTTAAAGGAATTTTTCTTAAAGAACATATGGAAAAAGGAACCACGATTAATAAAGCGGTTTACGGAAGCAGACCATTAGAGAAAAAAGTTCGAATTCTTGGCGACCCTTTGCATGACAACTACAGGATCCACGAGGGTCGCACAGTTTCAGCTATTCTTGAAAGTTATGGATTCGCTGAGTTGCCACATCCATCCTATGGCCCGAATTAGCCCTCTGTGACTACTTCTTGTCCAAATATCAGGCGAACAACGTCAGATCACCATTTTCTTAGATGCTGAAAGCCGCTGTAACGTCTTTTTCTGAGGCGCGAACCAAAAGTTTTTTTTTTTGATGAAATGAAACAAGTTAGTGTAAACGGTAGTTATGTAGAAAAATATATATTTTTTAAAAAATAACTTAAAAAACACTCATATATACTCTAAACTAGTATTATTGGTCACAAGAATCTTTTTAACGTTTCCCTCCCTGTCGGAGTAATCCAAAATCCGAAATTAACAACGTGTTCAAAACAGTTTTCAATAAAATAAACGCACAAGAAAAGTAATAATCCAAACCAAAAATATTTTTAACAGCATAAACAAGGTCTACGGTACCAGGTGCAATTACTACACATGCATGTGCATCAGACGGTTAGGGATATGACGGATGCAGGGGTACCACCCCCTAATATCCGTTACAGAACCTAAACACACGCCAAGTTGAAATTAAAAGAATTGTGTTTTTTTTACGTCCAGAATAATTCTTTAAAATATTGTCTCGTAATTTTTAAACTATTTTCGAAATCTTATATAACAACTAATTTTAAATTCTACTGTACTATAAACTACCAATGAACGATATTATAAAACTGTACTGATAAATACTCACTATCAAAAGAGGCAAATAAATCTGGTTTATCGTCTACCGACACCATAGATCTGTAATCTAATTTTGGCGGTGGGTCCTTCTTCTTACCGCTTTCTGTAGGTTGCCGGATGAATGTTCCCACAGAGGATCTCCTGTAAATAAGACAGTTTAGTTAAACATTCTAAAATTGAAGTGAAATAGTGTATTATTCTGTAAAATAAAAAAAAAAGTTGGTGTGTGCGTGTTGTGTATGTTACTAACATCGAGAGTTCATTGCAATATTACCAAGAACGAGAATTTAAATTTTACTATTTTGTAAAATCAAATATATTAAGAACAAAGAACCCGCAATTTAATTCTTTAATTAATATGATGATGATGTCTCATCAGCCTAAAATAGATGTGACCTTGGTTAGTATTTAAATAATGGTTGTGTCCAGGTCCATTCAAAGATAATGGATCTTAAGATGAATAAAAGTAAAACAAAAATATTAAACAACACTAATAACTACATAGCTACAAATTTAGAAGGAACAGCTCTCAGATTGTTGAAAATTATGTCAATCTGGAGCAAAAAATTACTAGGACGAAAGACAGTGTCTTGGAAGAAATTTCAAGAAAAATCAGGCTAGGATGGTATGAATTCGGAAAATTAAGTTATATATTCAAAAATAAAGCCATACCAAGTTAAAGGCCAAAGTTTACGATCGGTGCATCCTATCCATGACTACATATGGCGCTGAAACTTGGACAATGAATAAAGTCCATATACAAAAACTAGCTGAGACCCAGAGAGCACACGCAAGACAGATGATCGGTATAAACCTTAAAGATAGAAAAAGAAACAAGTGTAACTTGAACAAACGGAAGTAAAGGATATTATAGAGCATATAGCAGAAAGAAAGTGGCAATGGGCTGGACATGTAGCACGCACCACTGATGATCCATGGCCCGATAGAATGGAGACCACGAGAACAGAAAATGAGCGTAGGACGTCCCAAAATAAGATGGCGGGATCATATACGGAGGGTTGCGGGGTGGATGACAACAGCTGCAAATAGACTGAAACAGAAATTCGGGGGGAAGGCCTACATCCAGCATTGGATAGAACTAGGATTACAGTGATATAATGTGTCCAGGGACGTCCATAATTTTACACGTTCCTTTTGTTTTAAAGCAATACTAAAGCTTGCTGCAATCGTCGCCCATAGAGTCAATCTATATGCCATTACATTTATATGTACTTATGCACTATTTTAAATTTTTATTTGTTGGCCATAATTATCAACTAAAGGTCATTATATTTAAATTAAAAGCGATAAGCGGACCTTTGGACTTTGTTATGTACCGGAATTAAATTAGTTTGTGTTATTTGGAACAATTAGCCCAAAAAGAAAGTGGTTTTGATAAGTTAATTTTAAAAAATTTAAATCCTCAAATAATGTCTGCTCACTATTTATTTTCTCTATCTCTATTAAGTCATTACATCATTACTATTACAAACTGACATTAACAAATATAACATAGTGAGCACACAAGTTAACACCAAACATTAAAAAATCTAATTATACGTCTACACACGCACACATACCCAACAGCGCTGACCGTAGAACCAACTGTGTGAGCCCAGAGCTCCTACCTGAGCACCGACGGCGCCCACAGTAGAACCGACAGTTGAACCCAAGGCGCCTACCTGAGCGCCTACTTGGGCGCCCATGGCACCGACTTGTGCGCCCACTGCACCTACTGAAGCGCCCACGGAACTAATTATGTTAGTAGGGAAAAAGCTGGTCGAAGATGATGCGCTTTCGCCGGTTAAAGGCGGGCCTCCACTGCCGGATGATTGGGGCCCTCCAGAGCCACCGCTGTCTTCAGATGGTGTCTTCGTAAAAAGACCAGTGCCGAAATCCACCAAACTGATGGGTGAGCTTTAGATATGCAGCGAAAGAAAGAAGCTTAATTGGTTAGTAATATTAAGAAAGCAGAGTACTTCAATTTATTATTCTTTGGTATTATATTTATATAGAAAAGCACAATTTAATTAACATTCAACATCAACATTTTTTACAGTGTCAAATTGATATTTAGGAGGAGATTGGTCAAAATTTTAGATTAGGGCTCTTAAAAGTGTTTGTTTTCCTCGACAGATGGCGTTACATGAAAAAGAAGCACAATAGTAAAGCAACTGAGAATCAAAGTACATTTAGAACTATGATGAAAGGTATTATTTTGATGCATATAGAGACAAAATAAACCAATTGTAGGCTTTTTTATATTGGTCTGACTGTTTGTCTGTCCCAGCATTACACAAAAGCCGATGAACGAATCTTCACAAAATTTTGCACGAAGATAAAAGACGACGTTACAAACAGCATTTTGTCTTGAAAAATTATATGCACTGGGTTTCACAAAAAAAACTTTTACTGGTATAAGTTATATAGAATAATATAGAAAATAGCTTATGTAGCTCATATACGGATGTGCCACAATATCGGGAAATTATTTTTACGGAATGTCTTTAAAAACATCTTGTACAAGGAAAAACTTTTATTTATATAAGTGATATAGGTTAGTTCAGGTAATATTTCAGTTCTTTAAAGTCCTATACACTGTGTATAATCATAATGTCTCTTTTGTTGCATCAGTTTGTCGTCGTGTTTGACCCGTGTGGGAGGTCCTAACATACTAATTAAGGCTTATTTCAGAAGTTATTAGTAAGTACACATTTCTTTCATTTCTCTTTGCTGACTAGCTGACTTTGGTTTTTGGAATTTCTAAGTTATAAAATGAAAGAAACCAATAACCAGTTTCGTAAGGTGATATGTGCAGAAAAGTAAAGTTATAGTTCCTTTCATTAGCAGATAACCAAGTCCCGAGAGTGGTTAGAACTGAAATAATGATATTTTACCTTTAACAAAAGGCAGAAGGATTTTAGATCTTAACTTTTTTGTACACAACGTACATGTATAAAGCAAATAAGAACTCTTTTTCATCGAAATCATAAATTAATAAAAAGCTTCTTATGACTATATAAATTTTAGAGACTGCAATTTTGCAAAAAATATTATTCCATATTCGATTGATTTGAACTAACAAGTTAAGATCGACATACCTCGAAAATACTTTAGAAAACACAGATGAATGCTGTGCGTCCGCTACTTGCGGATGACTAGGAATTTTCTCTTCTTCCTTCTCCCCTCCCAATGTTTCCATCCAAGATAGGGGATAGGACAGTCTTTTTAACATCTGAAAATAAAAGTTATGTTAATAATTTCAAAATATAGGAATTTAAAATTTACAAGAAATATAATACTTAAAAAGAGGTGGTCTTTATATGGGATAAAGCTGACATTGGTCTTACGAATAATAAAAAGGTTGACCAACTGGCGAAGAAGGCAATTGTTGATAACGAATTCTTACCATTTCCAATAAGATTATCAGATAACTATATAACTACAAGTAAAAAATCATGCTAGAATGGCAAAAGAGGTGGAAAAACTTCAGATGAAGTATTGAATTTTACATTTTCAAGAAATATCATAATTAAAAAGAGGTGGTCTTTATGTGGAATAAAGCTGGCATCTAACGCATAACAAAAAGGTTGACTAACTGGCGAAGGAGGCAATTGTTGATGGCAAATTCTTACAATTCGCTTCGAAGCTTAGAA
The DNA here is from genome assembly GCA_019049505.1 of Pachyrhynchus sulphureomaculatus. Classification (NCBI taxonomy): domain Eukaryota; kingdom Metazoa; phylum Arthropoda; class Insecta; order Coleoptera; family Curculionidae; genus Pachyrhynchus; species Pachyrhynchus sulphureomaculatus. The sequence continues at coordinate 68,572,759 of CM032447.1, read as the reverse complement.
TCTTGAATTTTGATGTACCGCTAGATTCTATATTGGGACGTGGTTAAATATGTTGCTACTAAGTGCTTAATTCATTAGTTTGCTAATGATAATGGTCTATGCCAGTTACAGTAAAGAGAATGTTCCTCAAGAATTTGCTAATTCAAACACAATTCTTAAAAACAATAACCAGTCAAGTGCAAGTTGAACTTGCGCAATTAGTGTTCCGTACGTTGATTGCTTTTAAAATAAAAAATTTTGTTACAGATGTATAAAATGATCAGTGACTTCACAAAACACACCCCAAATGAGTTTTCAATAAAGTTTGTTTCCAATCTTTACTGAAATCTGATGACCTTGAATTTTTTTTTTTTTTTTTTAAATACCAGAAAAATTATTAAAGATAAATGCACTTGTGATGATTTTCGTTCAATCTACACCCCGTGCAGAATATTCCGGAATTTTTTCAAAATTTTTTGATAAGTACTTTTTGAGATAACGCGGGGGACAGCGATTTTTCGCGATTTTTTAAAAATAATACAAAGAAAAGTGCGCGCAAGTATTACATTATATATACATTTTTTACTCGTGTTTTCACAAGCTTTCATTTGACACCACACTCGATGACCTAGTAAATTTTTTTTTTTTTCACTTCCGATTTCACCCCCCAAAACTAACCCCTTAAGTCAAAATTTAACTCTCAAAACTACATGGCTCTGATGAGGACATCAATTCCTATATTATTACCAAATTTCAACTTTCTATGCCAAATAGTTTCGGAGAAAATCGGGTGTGACAGACAGACAGACAGAGAGACACCGAAGTGATCTTATAAGTGTTCCGTACGGAACACTAAAAATAAGCACAGTTTTAAGGTGGAGGGCGGAAAGAGTATAAACATGTCTATATTCCTGTCAGGGAAGGTCGTTTTTTTTTTTTTAGTGTTTCGTACGAAACACTTATAGGATCACTACGGTGCCCGTCTGGGTATCACATCCGATTTTCTCTGAAACTATTTGAAATAGACAGTTGAAATTTGGCGCAAATATAGGAATTAATGGCCTAATCACAGCCGTGTAGTTCTGAAAGTTAAATTTTGATTTAAGGGTTTAGCTCGTAGGGGGGGGGGGGGGGGGGGGGTAGAGAATTTCTAAGGCCGTCGGGTGGGGTTTCAAATGAAAGCTTGTGAAAACACAAGTTCAAAAATATATATGATGTAATACTCGCGCAAACTTTTCTTCACATTACTTTTAAAAAAGTTCCCAAAATTGCTTTTCCTCCCTGAAAAGTACTAAAAAAAAAAATTTGAAAAAATTCTGGAATATTCTCCATAAAGTGTAGATCGAGCGAAAATTATTACGAGAGCATTACGTTTGATAATTCCGATATAAAAAAATACGTGCCTTGACAATATGGCGGAGGTTTTTCTGATATACTATACTTTCCAGTACATTACTGCTACGGAGTCGCGCGTCGCTCCTGCTTCAGGACAAAATAATTTTATATTATTTTATTTATTTATAATTAAACAAATATTTATGTAGTTAGTATTTGTTTTACACTTTTAATACTAGATTCTAGATTGAGCTAGGTTGATTTATTGGCTATTAGGTAGCTAAAATGCTAACTATTATATATTATTGATTAAGAAAAACGGGAAAATACATATTGGATCTTAAGATATATACATGTCAGGGACTTAATTAACTTAGCCTAGGTAAGGATTTGATTTTATTTTAAAAGTTATCACCAAATGGTACACTAATTACGCAAGTCCGATTTGCATTTGGCTGTTTGTTTTTCTCATCATTTCGTAATAAGTAGTACAGATTGAATCTGCGCGAATAATTTTTGATACACTGAATTCAGTTTAACGTGTTTAGCGATTGGGTGTATGCCCAAGACAAAATAAAGTAATAAAAAAAGAAATATAATTAACATTAAATAAGAATAAAATAGGGAATAATTAAGCCACTAAAAAATACACATTCCGTCTACTTTAACATATGTTATAGGTCTTATTTATGCTATGAAATGTTAGAAGACTTTTGTAATTTTGTTTTTATTATTAGTCTAGTGACTACTCTAGCCGGTCGACTAAACCACTACTTAATGTCTCGCCTTTTTCAACGCTCTAAAGTTCTGTATACAAATATTCTTTCAATAATTGTTTGTAAAAATATTTTTTATTACAGATTACTATCGTCCTTAATCTGTTGCCACTTACTCAGCCTGAATCCTTAAGCAGTCTTTAATTGAGTCAATCTCAATTACAGACAATCAACTAGAAACATAGAAACATACACTACGTGGGTTGTATGATAAGAACCTGGCCTTGCTAAAGATGTCACTACCACTATTTAAAAAATTATATTTTTCGTAAACATAACCTTTCACAAGAATCCTGTCAATTTTTTACGTCGCTGCATGAGTGTTTGAGAGTGGCAGCCATTTAAATAGAACAACTTTTGTGATTTTACAACAATGGAAAAAACTGAATATCGAGCAATGATAAAATATTTGTTTTTGGAAAAGAAAACGAATGATGAAATAAAAGTGGAACTCAGCGAAGTTTATAGGGACTCTGCACCTACTACAGCTAAATTCAAACGCGACCGTACAAGCTTTCTTGATGAAGAATGTCCAGATCGTCCACATCAGAAACGATTGAAAAAATCCACGATATAGTGATAAATCATCGGAGAGTGAAAATGCGTGAGTTTGCTGAGACTATGTGCATCTCAATTGAATGAGGCCAGGACATTTTAACAACCTATTAGATATGAGAAAGCGTGGCGCAAGATGGGTGTCGCGATTGTTCACTAATGACAATAAACACGCACGTGTGTCAACTTCAAAAGAATGTTTGACGATGTTAAAGCGAAATCGGAATGATATTTGGCGTCGGTTCATAATTGTTGACGAAACATGGATTCATCACAGCACATCAGAGACCAAAGAACAGTCCAAACAGTAGGTTTTTTGTGGCGAACCAGCACCAAAGAAGGCCAATGTGACATTATCGGCCAACAGTCATGGCCACAGCGCTTTGGGATGTAGGCGGCATAATCCACGTCGACTACCTTAAAAAGGGCAAAACGATTAATGGAGAATATCATGCAACTTATTGGATCGTGTCAACCATACTGTGAAAGAAAAACGTCCATATATAGCGAAAAAAAAAAATTCTCTTTCATCAGGACAATGCACGCGTACACTCTGGTGTCATCGCCATGGCAAAATTCCATGAATTAGGAGACGAATTGCTCCGCCTCCACCATATTCGCTAGATTTAACCCCTTACGATTATTTCCTATTTCCGAATATGAAAAAAATGGCTCGACGGAAAAAAAATTGGCTCAAAAGGTGATTCCTGAAACAAAATGCCTATTTTAAAGAGTTGGAGAAATCGTATTTTTTAGATCGGATACAAGATAGAAAAACGTTGACTAAGTGTACCGAGATAAACGGAGATGTTGAAAAATAAAATAAGTTTTACACATAAAAATGTTTTTTTCTTGTCAAGGCTAGGTACGTATCATACAACCCTAGCATATGTATTTATGGCAACGTAGATAACGGTGTAGTAGTGTAAAAAGAAATATACGTAATGGCCTTCATTACGTATGTCACTGCTTTGGTTAACTGGTGAATCAGGATACCTTAGATTGGTCGGTCCAGACTGGAGTGGCTTTTTGTGGGCCGAGGCTACAGAGATTAGTTGAAGGCTTCAAATGGAAAGCCAAGCGCAGTGAGGGTTCGATGCTTTCAGTTCGGCATCGTACATAAGGTAAACACGTGCTGACCGAGTTTTGTATGCGGGTAAATTCGGGATTCTTTGATTATTGTTTTCAACAGATAGAGTTAATAAACAAAAAGAAAAAAAGAAGATAGGAAAAAAGAAAGAAGAGAGAGAGAAAGCACAAACAAGTACATTTAAGTTAATAATACATATTGACGTCAGACATGTAATATTGTTGAGATAGTTTAGAAAATATTTCCATAACGACTGGAACATTTATTTTAAAGCTTCAGATTCTCCGTATATATGTCAAATATGTACAATTTTCTCTAGAAATACAATATTCATTTATAGTGTTCGGTTAGTTACACAGTTCGCTGTATTTTACTGGCTGATAGATATTACCTTATTTTTTCTACTTTCAGACTTTTCAGCATCTTCTTTGGGATCGATTAAGCTAGTCGAAAACTGAGCCGCAGATGTGTCAGCGTCACTGCTTGAATCCAAGCTAAACGATACACTGTTGGTCTTTTTTCTAGCTGGGCTCTCGCTATCGCTGCTTAGCGAATGGTGATGAGTTGGTGCAATCGTGACCGGAGGGACCCATTCTTTTGATAATACTATATCTGCATCGCTGTAATGCTAAAAAAAGAGAAATAAAGATATAAAAGATGTTATTGTAGACCCTAAAAAGTATCGTCTAAACCAATATAGCACAAACGTGAATTAATTTTTAGTACTTATCATTAACAAATTAAATTTAATGCGGTACTAATTTTGTAGCCTACTATTTATATACCTTTTTGTACAATCCTGCCTAAAAAGTAATATTTTGACAGACACATATTCCTTGTGACCCATATAAAATGATCATAAAAACAAAATAAAAACTCAATTTAATAGACAAAAACAAGGGTAGATCCAAAAACAACAGTGGGGCGGACATAAACCATCTAATTTATGAAATTGCTTCTTGTAAAATCAGTCATCCAAAATAAAATGCGGTACGGTAGAAGAAATAGAAAACAGTGGAGTGAATTCCAACCCTGTCTTATGCAAAAAGTTCCACGTCCGTATAGTACCGCTGTTAAGAAAACTGAATGCTCCTCTGCTGTTTTGTAGCAAAACCTGCCTTAGATACGTATAAATTGTGATAGCCAGTGAATCAAGGCATTTGCGTGATTTTATAACTCCGCCAATAATCTGTCAGTCGCGACGTTACAACTTTTGTAGTATTACTTTTTACTTTAATAAGATTATTTTGAGTCCTCTCGTCATGAGTTCGTTGTTCTAGATCTGGCTCTGGATAAAAATATCATTATAGTAATAAACAAATTTTGGATTTTTTTTATTCGTATTTTAGGTCGCTAAAGGAATTCTTATAATTTTTGGATATGCTCACAAGGTTATCCGAGTTAGTTATCGAAACGCCAACTTACTAGCGCCTAGTTTGCCCGATGATTGAAGATCTTTCCAGTACGAAAAGAAAGGAAGCACGCACCGAGGTTGAAAAACCTTACACGCGTGGTTGACCGAGATAAATTTGTAATTAGTAGAAAACTCGGTATAGTAGCCGCACCGTAATCAAATTGAAACAAATTTTATATTTAAAACCAAATTGTTTACAGTGAGCGTTTACAAAAACAAGTTTTGTGAACAAATGGAAATTTCACGTGAAGGTTTTCGTTGGATGATTTCTTACGATTTTAGTAAAAGCTTAACTCAACAACAATGCCTCGAATCGCTTCGGTAAACTTTTGGTGATGAATCACAATCAGAAAAGACTGTTTACAATTGGTTTGCAGAATTTCATCGTGGTCGTGCTTCCGTCAGCGATGAATTTCGTGAAGGTCGACCAAAATCGGTTGTTGTTCCAAAAAGTATCGATGCTGTGCGCAACAAGGTTGAGGAGGATCGGCATAATTTGACCGAAACTCAAAAATCGGCTAGTGTCAATTAGTGTAAGGAAATTCGACCTAGGACATGTAAAATCCGTATACAACATTATAACAGGAGACGAACCTTGGATATATTCGTATAGGCCGGAAATTAAGCAACAATCAACTGTTTGGGTGTTCCAAGATGAACTGAATCCAACAAAAGTGGTTCGTTCGCAAAGCACTTCCAAGAAAATGATCGCTTGTTTATTTGGTTATACTGGACATGTTGCATGCATTGCTTTAAAGGATCGAAGAACAGTTCATGCTAAATGGTCCACAACAATTTGTTTGTCATCGATGAAATCAGGAAAACCAACAGAAAACGTCGCATCATTCTTCATCATGACAATGGCAGCTCTCACAGAGTACGTCAAATAATTGACTATTTGACGGAGACACACATCGAATTAATGCTCATTGCCTGTATTCAGCTGATTTATCGCCTAACGACTTCTTTTTGTTCCCGAATGTCAAAAAAAAAAAAATGCGTGGGCAACCATTTTCATCACTTCAAGAAGCTATTGAATCCTTCCAAAGCCATGTTTTTTGAGGTACCAACTTCAGAGTGAAAAAAAAAATGTTTCGAGAATCAATTCGAACGAATGCAGAAGTGTATAAATCTTAAAGGCGAATATTTTGAGAAACAATAAAATGATTTGTAACAAAAAAAATTTTTTTCTTTCATTTTTTTTGTAAAAACTGCATTGCACACTGCATTTGTTGGATTCTATTTCGAAGAGAGCTATTCACTTGATTAGAGACCCAGAACCTTGGTTCTTTGGAACATCGAAGAACGGTTGGCAACTTGAATCTATTCTATAAGTATTTGCATGAAAAGTGTTTGATTGATGTAGCCCGCTTAATTCCTCCCAGAGCCGGGTATGCTAGGAATATACCCTAATACTTCATATCCATATGAGGTTCAGTTTGGCACTCCTCGTATAACCCTTTTCAAGCAGTTTTTTATATGGAGAACCACATCTCTTTGGAATGATTTGCCCAGGACTGTATTTCCCACCGAGTACAATTTATAGCGATTTAAGACCAATGTGAATTGCTTTTTCCTCACACGCGTCGCTCTAGTAGCGGTTTAGGAGTTTCCCTGCAGCACGTGTGCATGAAAGACAATACAAATTTTAAATTTAATAATAACACATTAACCAATGTACAGGATATGTATATTTGGGCATCTTCTTAAACTAGGCAAAGCAAACCAACAGGCGGAAATACATAGAAGAATCCGATTGGGCTGGGCTGCATTTGGTAGAATGTCATGGATGAAAAGCATTTGAAAGTTGTATCCTGCCAGCTCTAACTAGGAACTGGAAATGATCACTTTAACGGAAGACAGTATAAGAAAGTTGAAAGTAGCACAACGTGGAATGGAACGAGCAGAATCAGAAGCGTTGACATAAGATCCAGAACAGGGGTTACAGATGTCATAGAAAGAGCAGCATCCCTCAAGTCTTGGCAGACCGCAAAAACCTTGGTTGGATGATGTGAGAAAACATGCAGGCAAGCGATGGTATGAGGTGGCACCGGACAGGAGAAGATCGAGGAACATGAAAGAGTCCTATGTACAGCAATGGGCTGAGAGAGGCTGACGATGATGATGACGTGTGCTACGCCTATAAAAACAATTGTTTGGTTATTATAAACTATTAAAATTGTATTATTTGACAATCTTCTTTCTTCTTCTTCTTTATAAGCCACTGCTGCTTCACTGCAGGAGATAGGTCTCTTCAAATTTCTTTCAATTATCTCTATCCTGTGCAAGATGGAGCGATCTACTGCCTGCTATCAACTTGATATCATCAGTCCATCTTTTCATCGGTCTTCCGACACTTCGTCTGCTCTCCCAAGGTCTCTCCATTTAACTAATTTTATTGTCCATCTACCATCATTCGTTCTAGCCACATGGCCCGCCCATTGCCACTTTAATTTTGCCATTCTTTCACTGATATCTGTAATTCTTCTCGTAAACTAACACCTAACATCTGTCTTTTCATAGCCCTTTGAGTACGTTGAAGTCGACAAAGACTATTTTTTGTAAGGGCCATGGTTTCCGACCCATACGTACTTACTGGAAGTATGCAGCTCTCGTACACTTATCTTTTTAAGGCCATGGGATTATGTCTTTTTTACAAAATTAATATCACCTTCTTATAATGGATGAAAGCTAGGTGCAGCATAATAGTATATTCGGTCGTTTTTTCTATTAAAAGGCGGAACGTCAACGATCTGTTGTTCCGAATTCTCTGCTAGAGCCCGCCTGTTCGACTAGTTGGTAGTCATCGAACTTATTTGTTAGACGGTTTGTGACAATTTTAGTAAGTAGCTTGTAAAAGTATGACGTCACTGTTTTGCCAATGTACAGGTATTCTTTGTTCTTCAATACATTCGTTGAGTAATATCGTATTGCTTGAAAAAGTTCCATTTCCTCCCATTTTCAATATTCATCAATTCATTCATCTGTTGCAAAGCAGTTTCGGCTTACCTACGGAAATTCTTCCGAGCCAACGTTAAGAATATGTGTTTGCTGCCGATTTGGATTTGGTATAGTCGAGAAATGAGTTTTGTGTAAAATTTCTTTATTGCATCCGTTATTTTCTTCCTGTCAGTTATTATTTTACCTGTCTTATCTCGTAATTTTATTTGACAATAAGTAGGAACAATATTAGGGCCATGTTCTAGATAAAAGTATTAATATTTTGTCTTATTATTGTAATAAAAACAATTACCACTAACAAGCTAATAGATTTTAGGATTGTAGATTCTGAGAGGAACATTAAACAATAATAAACCTGAGAACAACATGGCTATGTTTCAAAAAATTTAACAACATAAACACTATGAAACTTCAAATTTAATAATCATTTCCTTTGCCAAGCAATTAGTGTCATTCCTTTTTATTAAAATTAATAAATTGATGACCATTTCCATCATCGCTTCAGGGTTTCTCTAGATTTATATATAATTTTAAGTGCCATCATATGTTAATTGAAAATATTATGATGATATTCACAATGAGACCTAAAATTAGGGAAGCTCCAAGTTGGCAAAAATAGTTAAAAAAAGGATTGTGATATCTAATCTAAAAAATACTGCAGTGTAATAATTATGTAAAAAATTAAAAATAAATAAAATAAAAAACAAGCTTTACCTCTTTAATAGGAATCTGAATTACCGGTGGTATAGTAGCTTCTCTAATATCAATTCCCGAATCGTGACAGCTTTCCTTATTTATTTCATTATTTTCAACTTCGTGATCTTCCTCCTCAATGTGCTCCTCGTGGAATGAGGTTGAAATCGCCGGAATTTCATCAACATCGATAGACCTTGAGGAAATTTTAAATGATCGTTTTATCAAAATGTAATTTCAGACATAAAGGTTATACGGGGTATTCCAACGACAAGTATGTACCACAAATAATTCGAAAAGGAATAGTTTCTGTATAAAATATAAAAAAATAACACGTAAGAAGATTCACCAGTAGGCTTATTCATACCAAGGTTTGTTTCTACTTTCTCGCCCAGAGCTATTTCCCTCAATTTCTGGTCAATGCATCTTACTATGTATTTTTAAATGCGAAGCAACGATACAAGGTTTGATAGGTCTATCTTTTACGATTCTTTCACAATTGTAGCATAAGCCAAATATTTTGACGAAAAGAATTGAGTAATTTAATTCTCTGATTCATGTGATTGTCTCTGTATCACGCGTTCGTGTTACGATGCAGTTTTTTCCTGATTTCCTAAAAGTTGTAAAGGAATCTTAATAAATAAACGTATCAAACCGCAAAGGGTTGTGGCCCACTTAGAAATTACCAACGTCACAGGAAATATAGCTAACATATTGCTACATACAGACAAACACCTGAAACAAACGTGGCTGCAAAACGAAGCCGGCTGGATACCACCGGCACGTTAAAATGTGCCTCGTCAAGTTTCTCAGAGATGCCGCGCATATTTGTCTCTATTATTGTTACACATATTACAACTTCTACTTGCGCGGTATCTTTGAGAAGCCCGGTCAGGCAGATTTTAAGGTGCCGGCAGTAATCGGCCGACTTCATTTTGCGGGGACGTTTTGTTTTACCTGTTTGTCTCTCTGTAGCGATAGCTATATTTTTTCTGCCAAGGTGTTGCACGGAATCACATCTAATTCTTCCGAAGCACAATTTGAGCACAAATCACTTTGGATTGAAATTACATAGGAATACTCGTCGCTCTTTTGCCCCAACAACTTTTTGAGCATGGAAAAAAGACAAGAGCTGAATACATGAAATAGTAATTTGTAACAGTGACCTGAAAATGTGTCTTTTTGATGGTGATAAACATACACAAGTGTAATATTTTTTCATCTTTCTTATATTATATTTGTATATGTGAGGCATATCTACCCCGATTAGTTATCCATATCAATTTTGATCGGCTCTTGAATTCGTATGCAAAAGTTCTATTCATTAGAAAAAAATATATACAGACAGGGTCCTTCGAAGCAATTGAGGGGATAACGAAAGGTAAAAACACAAACACCCTAGACGCAAGTGGCTAAAGACGTCACCCTGGGTCGATCTTATTATGTGTTTTTGCGGTTTTTTTTCCAGAAATTACTTATCTTCAACTTATTTGAGGTAAATACTCTTCGTCGGGATAGCCGGTCTATGAGTTATAGTCCATCAAATTCTGAAATGATAATAGTGCAAGGTGTCCCATTAAGGAGGTATTCTGATCTAGCGGGTTCAAAAAATCAATTTTTTTTTTGCAAATATTTAGTATGGATAATAGTTCTGCAAAACCAATTCGCTCGATTCGCAAGATTAATAAAGTTCTAGCACTATATAGGAAGGCCACGAGTACATGTGCGCTCATCTCATTCGGTCTGAGCGGCGCTAGTCCGACTTCGCTCGAGAAGAAAGAGCACAACAAAGAGAAGAATGATGATCTGCATGATTTCTTTTAAGCAACAAGAGTTACTCTATGGGTCTGAAATAGGTGATTGATCGTAAGTAAAAGTATCTCTGTGTAATCAGTACACAAAACTTTACATGCGTTTTTCTCGAAGTCAATTTTTCGCAAATTGGCGACTATGATATCTCAAAAACCAGTTGAGCAATTGAGCCGTGCCTGTGTATAAATTTTCAGCATATATGTGGCTATAACCCCTACCAAGATGAAGTAAAAATGTTTTGTTTTGCATTTTTTTACAGCCTTTCAAAGGTAAAAAAAAGGTCAAAAATCGATATTCATTTTTCTACATGGTGCCATTTTTTACATTTTCACGATTTTTTTTTCATTCTGGTATCGGCTCTAGCCACATCCCTCTTAATTCAGAATCTCTTTTTTTTTTTGTTTCAGATGAATACAACTGCTGAAATCATGGATGCCATCGAGCACCGTTTTTTTTCTTGGCATTCTTTTAATATATTCTTAAACACTGATTATTGGTAATTGTTTAGTAGTATAGAAATTTGCAAATATATTTCAAACATATGTAAACATATTTTAAAAAACTATTTTGCAATAACCTTTATACTTTTCTCCCAAAAAAATCACAAAAATGACATAAAATCTCGACCGTTAGATCAGAATACTCCCTAAACACAATTAATTTTATTTGTAATAAAAAAAAACCTTTATTATGTATCAAATCCGTTCTCGGAGTTTTTCTAAACTAGCAGTGATATTCCTGATTACGGAATAGCGTTGCCGTGATCTCGGCTATTTCTTGCAGGATTTTCTTTGTAAACATTAGTTTCAATATATTCCCACGATAAAAATGTACTGGCGTCAAATCATGGATACATGGAGGCCAACTTACATTTCGTCCTTCGGTAATCAATTTATTCGAAAAAATTTCGCCAATAACTGGCAAAGATGTATTAAAAGTGTACGATGTCGCCTTATTCAGCAGAAACCAGGTTATTTACTTATACCATATAGGTTCTAAGATGTTTTTAAGTATCTTAGCATATCCACAACGAAATTCTCCATAGCAACTAAATTTTTAAGTATCGGCGTTACATTATTTACTCCAAACCTCCCTTTCCCACTTAACGTGTTTGCCAGTAGGCAAAATAAATTTCAACTGTAATTTTAAAGATTCGTACACTATAGCTTCGTTATTAAACAAAAAAAAATTACTTACTGCCTCTCGCGTGACGTCATAGGCCAATGATGATCCAACAACGATTTCCGACGTTCCTCCAGTGTTCTTTGTTCGTGCTCGGAGTCTTCCAGATTCGTAGGCGTCACGAGGTCCCTTTCGAAGGCCTTCGGAAAAAGGCGTCTCCTTCACGCTCTGTACATGAACATACAGACTCAGCATCGTCAGTACCGGTCACTACGGACAAGACCTCTAGGCTAATACACAACTCATGCTATCATAACATTTAGTATTGTTATAGCAGTATTGTTAGAAATACATGTAAACGAACCAATACAAAAGAAGAGTGAGAAAGTAGCTATTTTTGATTTCTATTATTGGATTAGATTGAATATTATTATGCTTATGAAACGTATCAATATTTTTTACGAACGAAAGACATTTGTTTACTATTTTAACAATCATATAGGTCGATGAATACATATCAAATTTGCTTATGTCCACTAATGGCATTTTTAAATGTTTTTGGTCAATTTGAGTCTATATAGGACTATGAGCGGCTAAGTTTTGACCAAAGTACCGTAAATCTTTTCGTTATATAAAAATAGGACTGCAAAACTGCGTATTTTTGTTAACGTCGCCTAACACACATCGATAGAACTTAAAAAGAACAAAGGCTACATTAGGCCAATAACAGAATGCCAGGTGCCAGACTGCAATTTCTATAATAACTTTAGAGGTCTCCAAAAAGAAAAAAACAATTAACTTTATTGTTGCATTATATAGTTTAATGACAGAACTATTAGATACCTACTTAATGTGGTCGGTATATGCTGAGGTGATTATTTTAGAATCGATGTTTGCTTCGTTCTTTTATTTACTCAGTACTGACAGTAGACATAAATAAGGGAATATACCTAGTCATGGAGCAAAAAAAGCCTTTTCTTTTAGGATTTTTTTAGCAAAACTATACATTATATAACTCAGGTTTTTATTTTATATAATAATACATAGCTTAAAATAAAATTTGAGAAATTTAAATTTAAAAAAAAAAATGGCGGCGCTACACTCGTTCCCCTGCGACCCGCAGCATTCTAGTGTGTACGATTACTGGGAACTGGACCATCTGAAATCAAAATTTCTAAAGAAATTAGTTTACAATCTTGTCTTTGAACGAAGAATAAAAAAAAATGTCATCAAACGGCACAGGTTTAAACAAAAAAGCAAAAAAATGATGTTACCGCGTTTTACATTTTTGCTAATTAAAAATAAACTTCTTGATAACATCAAAATTTCTTCGTTCAAAGATAAGCTATATATATAGAGAAAATATATAACAAATCAAAATCGGTTCAGTGCTTCTTGAGATATTTTGCACACCGCCAAGCGGTTTTCAAGAAAAAGTATTTTCGAGAAAAACGCGTTTGCAAAATCAGGTTAAAAAACAGTAATACAAAAATAAATTCTTACCTGTAAATAAATCATCGACTCCAGGGCCATATGCTGAATCTTCATCAACTATTTGAGCTTCTAGAATACTAATTTGACGCATTCTAGGTTCTTTTGTACTTTGTAGCAATTGTCGCTCGGCTAGGTCAACTCGTTCTCCGTCTATTTTAGCTGCGTAGTCATGTGCATTTTGGCCACAATAACTCCCATAGCCCCTCATTAAAAATACATGCAGCTATATAAGCAGCCATTTCAACAACTTTGTTGCCATTAGGAATGATCTTTGGGTAAACTCCCAGTTTCGAATATAGAACTTTAGAATAGTAGATGTGAATGCCTTGTCCCTTCTAAGGACAATTGAAGAATCTCTTTGTATCATATTATAAACGAAAAATTTTAAATACATTAAAATCGAGTAAAGGTCGGCGAAGGTTAACCCGAGAGCAGCTGCTCGCTACCTGCTCCGAAAACTCTACACAACCGCACTTCTTTTAAACTGCTATAACTGTGTCGATTTTACTCGATTCTTATAAAACTTACAGAAAATACTCTTAAGATATCATACTAAATGAAAATCTAAAAAATTGAATTTTTTGACCCAGATGACTAGGCATATCCCCATAAATCTTGTTAGCAGTAATGCACACTTTCTACCTCAAAGAAAAAAATGAAAAAATAACAATATATGTTATGCAAAAGTCGATTTTATGTGACTCAAATGCTATGATATGTATCGACACTTATACTGAAATAATATATTTTACAAAATAAATATATATTAGACAACACAGGTATGATTCGAGTATATAGATATATAAAGTTAAAAACAAATAAAAGTATATTGCAAGAAAAAGATGATTTTATAAAAGACAAGAAATAAAATTATTGACACACGTAATATAGTAAGAAAAAAAGCAATCTTACAAAATAACTACATTAAAAATAGAGTTGGGTAACTAACAAGTCTAAATGTTAGCATTTTCAAATTTAGATCTTAATATATTATCAATAAAATAAATGGTAAAAAAGTTATCTTTAACTTAACTAGTAAAACTCTACATACTCATTGTTAGAGATGCACAAAATAAAAATTTTCTACACGCATTAAAAATAAATAAATGAAAACTTAAATGAGAAAACAGCCAAATAATAACAAAGAAAAAGACAGATTTCAGTCTAATTTGACTTACTATGTAGTCCAGATTAGTCAAACTGACCATTCAATTGACGACACCCAACTCTAATTATACGATGGAATTAGCAATTTAATTTATAAAGATATACTACGGTACAAAGATAACAAAGGCAAACACAAAACAATACAAAAATATGCATTAAATTGCATCTCGTGTATTTACGTTCAAGCTAGAGTTTAAGAGGATGTATTTATTTAGTATCAAATGTAGTGTTAATCATAACAGTAGCGTAATATATTAGTTCATTCCACTGAGAAAGATGCCAATTAATTATTTTTATACATATCCAGAAACGTTCAGAAATAACCAGACATCACAATAAAAAAACTCACCTAATTCAGGAAATGTCTCATCCTTAACCAAAAGTGATTCGGGTCCCGGTTCTTTCTCACCTTTCGGGTAGTAAATCTCTGCCTTTTCGTTAATATTGCTCTCCATATGACCGACTCGCATGTGAGCTATGTCATTGTAAATGGCAACATTAACTACAAATTCCATCGGAGCAATTACACCATAAGCTTCGGGACCTTTTTCAATAACCTAGAAGATATTTTTTATTTTGTTTATTAAAGTCACGGGTTAGCCCAGTTTTACAAATTATAAACTTATAGTAGGAAAATAAAATAATTTACAAGTTGGCAACAACAATCAGTGCATAACAGTGACAATACTAATAAGTATAAAAATCTATAATATATATAAAATGCAACGTCTCTCTGTCTGTCTGTCCGTTAGTGCGCTTATCACTGGAGAACCACTTATCCGATTTACGTACTTTTTTTTTAAAACATACATATGTTCTCTGCCCAAGTTACAGGCTATATTTTATTACGATAGGTAGCATAAGGAATGAGCAGTGACGATAATAGTGAATGAAGTCGGAAAAAGTTTGCCGCTAGCGCGTTCCCTTGCAATATACAGTCTAAACCATTAACTATGGAACAATATTATGTAGCAGAGAATATCTATAATCTATAATATATATAAAAATGCAATGTCTCTCTGTCTGTCTATTAGTGCGTTTATCACGCGAGAACCACTTATCCGATTTACGTGTCTTTTT
Organism: Pachyrhynchus sulphureomaculatus; assembly: GCA_019049505.1. Taxonomy (NCBI): domain Eukaryota; kingdom Metazoa; phylum Arthropoda; class Insecta; order Coleoptera; family Curculionidae; genus Pachyrhynchus; species Pachyrhynchus sulphureomaculatus. The sequence continues at coordinate 68,557,281 of CM032447.1, read as the reverse complement.
TTAAATTCATACATAGATTCTTTGGCCAGGTTATATAATAATAATAATCTATATCTATAAAATATATAAAATCCAACGTCTCTCTGTCTGTCTGTCTGTCCGTTAGTGCGCTTATCACTGGAGAACCACTTATCCGATTTACGTGCTTTTTTTTTAAACATACATATGTTCTCTGACTGGGTTATAGGCTATATTTTATTACGCTAGGTAACATGAGGAAAAAGCAGTGACGATAATAGTGAATCAAATCGGAAAAAAGTTTGCCGCTAGCGCGTTCTCGTGCAATACACTGCCTAAACCACTAAATATGGAACGATATCATGTAGCAAAGGATATCTATAATATATATAAAATGCAACGTCTCTCTGTCTGTTTGTCCGTTTGTGCGCTTATCCCTGGAGAACCACTTATCCGATTTACGTGCTTTTTTTTAAACATACATATGTTCTCTGTCCAGGTTATAGGATATAATTTATTACGTTAGGTGACATAAGGAATAAGCAGTGACGATAATAGTGAATCAAGTCGGAGAAAAGTTTGCCGCTAGCGTGTTCTCTTGCAATACACTGCCTAAAGCATTAAATATGAAACAATATCACGTAGCAAAGAATATAATATATATAAAATGCAACGTCTCTGTCTGTCTGTCTGTCCGTTGGTGCTCTTATTACTCGAGAACCACTTATCCGATTTACGTAATTTTTTTTATTTCATACATTCTCTCACACGTTCTCTGGCTCTCTGTCTGTCTGTCTATCGTCTCTCTGCCTGTCTGTCTGTCCGTTAGTGCGCTTATCACTGGAGAACCACTTATCCGATTTACGTGCGTTTTTTTTAAAATATACGTATGTTCTCTGGCCAGGTTACAGGATATATTTTATTGCGCTAGCGCGTTCTCTTGCAATATACTGCCTAAACCATTAAATATGGAACAATATCACGTTGCAAAGAATATAATATATACAAAATGCAACGTCTCTCTGTTTGTCTGTCTGTCCGTTAGTGCGCTTATCACTTGAGAACCACTTATCCGATTTACGTGTTTTTATAAATTTATACATATGTTCTATATAATTCGATATAAGCCTAGATAATGGGAGATAAGGTGAGATAATGGGAGATAAGTATAAATAATGGGAGATAAGGAGAAATAATGGGAGATAAGCAGAGATAAGTCTAGATAATGGGAGTTATGGTGAGATAACGGGAGTTAAGGAGAAATAATGGGAGATAAGGAGAAATATTGCGAGATAAGTCGATATAAGCCTAGATAATGGGAGATAAGGAGAAATAGTGAGAGATAAGGAGAAATAATGAGAGATAAGCAGAGATAAGCCTAGATAATGGAAATTATGTTGAGGTAATGGGAGATAAGGAGAAATAATGGGAGATAAGAGGAAATAATGGCAGATATTTTATTACGTTAGGTAACATAAGGAATAAGCAGTGACGATAGTAGTGAATCAAGTCCACGCAAGCGGAGCCGCGGGCACGGCTAGAAATATAATATAACACAACAATATACAGACTACAGGAGTGAATAGCCATTCAAATTAAACTAGATAACTGTGCCTTAAAGCCACACAGAGTGCACCTAAATAAATCAATGTCCAAGTTGTTTAAATTTCGGAGGGTTCTATCGATAGGAGAATGTTGTCCATAATTGGTGGAATGAAATGCTATATGAAAAGGTTGAAGGTTACCCAAGTTACGACAGCGGGTATTAAAATTTATTCTGGACAAGAGACGGGGACAGTCTATCAATCCATGGATAACTCTGAAGACAAAGCACAAATCAAATCCCATCCGCCTCACCTCCAAAGTGTCTAAGTTCCAAGTGTAATGATCAAAGTTAATATTAAGCTTATTAGCCGCAAAGCAAAGGAACTTGTACACGCTTAAGAGTGTCAATGTGAACTCGATAGTGGGGCGACCAAACAATAGTTGAATATTCACCAATGAGGTGTACAACAACTTGGCGATATCCACAGATAATTCACCACAATTCCTAGCCACAAAATCCAGGAGACCCAAGCTTTGCAGGCTTATACTAGAAATATGCTCGACAAAGGACAATCTCTTATCAAACCAGACTCCAAGATCCCTGATGACTGTGACATGCTGCAAAACCCTATCAATAATTGAATAGCCAGTGTTGAATTTTCTAGTACCCTTAAAGAAACTGATGCAACAACACTTTTTGATATTCAACAAATTGTTAAATTGAGACAAGACCCAAAGGGCGTCCAAATCATTCTGGAGTCCCAATGGGTCCCCCCACTGCTCGATACCCCTGTACAACTTAAGGTTAATTAGGCTCAATTACAGTCACCACGTCATTCATCAACAAATTGAACAATAGTGGGGCACAATGAGACCCCTGAGGGCCACCAGAACTTCAAACTGCGCAGAGATAAAATTATTCACCCTGACACTCTATGTCCTGCCCGTGAGGAAGTTCTCCAACAAATGAAGGATAAAACACCACAGCCCCCAGCTTCGCCAATAACAACTGAAAATTTGCCCTGTCAAAGGCCTTCGAGAAGTCAGTATAAACAGGATCGATCTACATTTTGCTCTCGAGGTTAAAAACCATCATCAAGTATATTTTTAAAAAAAAAGGAATTAGGAATTTTTTAGAACTTTTTACACAAGAAGAATATAACTTACAAATAAAAAATAGAACCAACACTCTTAAACTCTTGCAGTGTTATAAATGCCATTCTAAAGATTTGACAGTTTTAAAACTGAATTAAAAATGACAGATATGCAGAAATTTTTCAAAATTATGCAATGATAAATTGCCATTTTGATAAATTGTCATCTCTAAATCAATCATGAAAATACATTTTACTGTCACTAGTTGGTATGGACCAGTAAGGGTTCAGCCTTATTTTCACTATATTCGAGAGATATTTCGTTTGTGAAAAATTTGTAAAAAATGGAGAAATGAAAGTATCTTTCATTTCTCCATAAAACAGCACAGTATTCCGACAATCACAGCCCCTCTAACTTCACAAATACTGAAAAACTTACAAATGGGACGATCGAAATATATAAACAAAATTTATGAAAAAAATAAATTTGTAAAAAGCCTTAAGAGTTTTAGTTATAAAAGAAAATTAAAACGAAAGACTTATACCTAAAATTATATTTATAATAATAATTACACGTAAATTAGAACATATATAAAACCTCCATTTTTTGTCTATAACAGATTTATAAAAACAGAATATATACCAGTGAAAAAAAAACATAAAATAACTCTAAGATAAAAAAAAATGCAATAAAAGAGAAGATATTCTAATTTTTTTAAAAATAGGTCTCTAATTATATTAAGTATATGTAAACAGGATCGATCTACATTTTGCTCTCGAGGTTAAAAACCATCATCAAGTATATTTTTTAAAAAAAAAAGCAGGAATTAGGAATTTTTTAGAACTTTTTACACAAGAAGAATATAACTTACAAATAAAAAATAGAACCAACACTCTTAAACTCTTGCAGTGTTATAAATGCCATTCTAAAGATTTGACAGTTTTAAAACTGAATTAAAAATGACAGATATGCAGAAATTTTTCAAAATTATGCAATGATAAATTGCATTGTAAATAAAATCTTATCCATCATTAGATTTCACAAATGGTTCCAATGATCTTAACAACAATTAACCTGCGAGAACGATCGTAGCCTATTAATCCTAGTCCTTTTATACACACAGGATGACTTAATATATGTCGAAATATTGACAAATATATCAATGTAATTTTTAATTTACCGCCGGTAGAGTAGGAAAGAATGGTTTGAAAACTATTCATGTTTTTGAAAATGAAATGAAGATATTCAACAAGTTTATGAACTAAATAAGGTTAAGAATATTAAACACCCAAAAGCAATAAGTATTCGATTATATATAAAGTGACTAATGGTTTGTATTAAATCTAATCTTACAAAACCAAAAAAAAAAACACTCACCAATGGATCTGACACATTAGGATCAAACATCACAGCATTAGGGGTAACCAGCAATACTCCACTAACCACTCCTTCACCGTCCGTAATATGGCGTACATTAATTTTAAGGAACCTTTCTCGAAATACTGATGTCGTTTCTTCTTCATGTTCGGTAGATGAACCTTGGTTATACGATGGCGTTCTAACGCGTTCGACATGACCAGGTTTTGGACTGACAGGGCGTAGGTTATCCAACAGTTCTGAAAAATGAAACATGGTTGACAATTCAGGAACATCAAACGTAAATAGTCAGATAATGATAACACGTCAAAACAATAAAATCTTATCGTTTCCGGTGGGGAATTACGGTCTAGTTAGTAAAAAAAAACCTCTTTTATTTACTTCGCACAATTTTAAACACACACTCTAAGTATATATATATATATATATATATATATATATATATATATATATATATATATATATATATATATTTATTAAGTTAGTTTAGTACGAAAAAACCTTATAATGTAATAGATTGGCGAATCTATAATAATGAAGTTTTGATAATTTGCTATAAGATTTATACATCCGTAAGTGGTCTGTATGGACTATATGCTTGTATTTATGGTGAAACATGATCAATTGCTTAAAACCTTAAGAAATCTATGATTAGAAACAAATATAATTTGGTAGAAGACGCATACTTATATAATACGGTTGTTACTGGTAAGTACTGTTTTAATCATATGTCTATTAGTACCATTAACCTATTAAGAAGTTACGTATTGCATTAAATAAGTATTTTTGGTGTTCCGTACGGAACACTAATAAGATCACTTCGGAGTCTGTCACATCCGATTTTCTCCGAAACTATTTGACATAGAAAATTGAAATTTTGCACTAATATAGGAATTGAAGGCCCCAATCAGAGTGTAGTATAGTATTGAAAGTTAAATTTTTACTTAAAATGTTAGTTTTGGGGGGTGAAATCGGAAGTGAAAAAAAAAAAATTACCAGGTCACCGAGTGGGGTGTCGAATGAAAGCTTGTGAAAACACGAGTTTAAAAAACTATATAATGTAATACTTGTGCACACCTTTCTTTGTATTATTTTTAAAAAATTGCCAAAAATCGCTGTCCCCCTCTTATCTCGAAAAGTACTGAAATTACTGAAAATTCTAGAATATTCTCCACAGGGTGTAGATTGAACGAAAATTATCACGATTGCATTACCTTTAATTATTTATCTGGTATATAAAAAAAAAAAAATTTCAAAGCCACCAGTTTTCAACAAAGATCGGAAACAAACTTTGTTGAAAACTCATTTGGGGTGTGTTTTGTGATCATTTTATACCTCTGTAACAAAAATTTTTATTTCAAAAGCAATCAACGAACGGAACACTAATTGCACTTGGCCGGTTATTTAATTCTGATAATAACAAATATTTCATTTTCTCACGATGTCGTTCAAAGAATTTCAGTATTCCCCCTTAAAATTTTTAATCTTTTTCTATAGAACATAACTTTTATATTAAATGGAACCGGGTCGAAAACATAACGTAATATTTCCTCGTTAAACATGTTTTATATAACGACAGTGGCCCGGTCGGCTTCAGAAGCTGCCAAATTGTACAATACCTATCCCTCTCCTCATCTTACCTTTACCCTTATCCCTCCTAGTCCTATTTCTATCTATTCTTGCCGTTCTTACCTCTACCTCCTCCTAATTTGTCTTTACCTCCTACTCTTACCCCTCTTTACTCCCTACTTATTATCCTTATTACCATCTTTATTCTTAACCCTTACCTTCATTCATCCTCCTGGAACTTATAAGTTTATACCTCTAGTTTAACCGAAAGTTGAATAAAAAATGAACAATTCAGGAATGTGCAAGTATTCTATATATCTAAAGTGTACCGTCTAAAAGTTACAGCTTGTCACTTAAAAAAAGGGAAATTTTAATATTAAAATAAATAACCGACCAAGTGCGCGGACTTCCGCAATTAGCGTTCCGTACGTTGATTGCTTTTGAAACAAAATGTTTGTTACGGAGGTATAAAGTGACTAATGACTTCACAAAACACACCACAAATGAGTTTTCAACAAAGTTTGTTTCCAATCTTTGTTGAAAACTGATGACCTTGAAATTTTTTATTTTTTTTTATATATTAGATAAATTATAAATTATTAAAGGTAAAGCATTCGTGATAATGTTCGTTCAATTTACATCCTGTGGAGAATATTCCAGAATTTTTTCAAAATTTTTTGATTAGTTCTTTTCGAAATAAGTGGGGGCCAGCGATTTTTGGGAATTTTTGAACTTTGATAAGCTTTCATTTGACACCTCACTCGAAGAACTGGTAAATTTTTTTTTTCACTTCCGATTTCACCCTCCAAACCCTTTAAGTCAAAATTTAACTTTTAAAACTACACGGCTTTGATATTGCCATCAATTCCTATATTAGGGCCAAATTACAACCTTTTATATCAAATAGTTTCAGAGAAAATCGTGTGTAACAGATGGACAGACACACACCAAAGTGATCTTATAAATGTTCCGTACTGAACTAAAAACAACAGTATGTTACAACAATGTAAACAAAAGAGCACAGGGAAAATGTTTACAGCAAACAGAATATAGCGGGATTAACAATATTAATTGAGACAGACAATTAATTTCGTCATATTTCGGTTGCTGTAAACATCTCCTATGCGTTCTTTTGTGGACAGTATTAAAATGAAATGGTGCCCCCCCTTAATTATAAATGGGAATAGAGTTTGCTAAACTCAAATATATAATATTTAAATACAAAATAATCGACGTCAAATATTAAATTAGCCACTGATTACCATGTGATCTGGCAACACCGCACCTTCTAATATATTTTCGAAAGTTAGAAATCCAGTTCTTATGTTCATAACGAAATTTTTAGAACCAGGCCACTAACTAAAGATCCCTGTATGAGAGATTTATATACATATATCCTATTCGATTTAACTATCAAGCGAGTCATTAACCTTAAATTAGGGAAATTAGCCGTGGATTTAATAAACGGTTTCTATTTTAAATAATTTCATTTTCTATAAAAAAAAAGTTATAAAATAACCTAAAATAACTTATAAACTCTAATTAACACATTTATAATAAATTCTAGTTCTTAATGGCTTCTAGCTTCATGCAGTATTATCTATTCTATTTTTTAAATCAAATATACAATATTACCTTATTTTTGCATTATCATCCATATTTCTTAAATTGAAACTATTCGAAAGCTGTGTGTTGATACAATAATAGTTTTAACGTAATCGTGACATCTACCATATTGATAAAATCAGTATTTATTATTATTAGTATCAAATCAAATTTAACGTTGACTTGTAATACTAAAATAATAACCAGTCAAGTGCAAGTTATACTTGCCCAATTACTGTTTCGTACGTCGATTTCTTTTAAAATAAAAATGTTCCTTACGGAACTATGAAATGATCAGTGTCTTCACAAAATACATTCCAAATGAGTTTTCAACAAAGTTGTTTTCCGATCTTTAGTGAAAATTGATGACCCTGCATTTTTTTTTATATACCATACCACATCAATTATTAACAGTAATGCTTTCGTGATAATTTTCGTTCAATCTACACCCTGTAGAGAATATTTCAGAATTTTTTGATGGATACTTTTCGAGATAACGTGGGGAGACTTTTTAAAAAATAATACAAAGAGAATTGCGCTTTGCTTTCATTTGACACCCCACTCGATGACCTTGTAAAAAAAAATTTTTCACTTCCGATTTCACCCTCCAAAACTAACCCCCTTAAGTCAAAATTTAACTTTCAAAACTACTCGGCTCTGATGAGGCCATCAATTCCTATATTATTGCCAAATTTCAACTTGCTATGTCAAATAGTTTCGGAGAAAATCAGGTGTGACAGACAGACAGACAGACAGAAGGACAGACAGAGTGACAGACAAACAGACAGACGGACACCGAAGTGATCTTATAAGTGTTCCGTACGAAACACTAAAAATACATGCAGCGTAAATTTTAATTAAATTAAAATTAAAAAAACCGGTCAAGTGCAAGTCGGACTTGCACAATTAGTGTTCTGTACCGTGATTGCTGAAGTATTCTATGAAATTCAGTCACACATTCATCTGCAGTATAAGAATTACCAAGAATATATAAGAAACGATACATCTCTGTAGTAAAAGTTTAAAACATGATAATGATAAACAAATAAAGTAAAATTATTTTGTCTCGGTACCTATCTGTTGGTCATAAGTCATCATTCTGATTGCATCGAATACGTATTGATATTTCGTAGCTCTTAGTCCCGGTTAAATACACAACTTTCCACGAAACAAATCTCCACCATATTGTCAAATCAAATAGCTTTTCTGGTTACCCCAGGTAAATTATCAAATGTAATACACCCGTGATAATTTTCGTTACAATCTATACTGTATAGAAAATATTCCAGAATTTTTTCAAAATTTTTTGATCAGTACTTTTAGAGATAGGGTGAGAGGACAGCGATTTTTGGCCATTTTTTTAAAAAATAATATAAAGAAAAGCTTGCGCGAGTATTACATTATATATATATATTTTTGAACGCGTGTTTTCACAAGCTTTTATTTATTCGACACCCCACTCGATGACTTTACAATTTTTTTTCATTCCTCCCCTACAACTCAAAATTTAACTTTCAAACTACACGGTTCTGATTGGGCCATCAATTCCTATATCTGTGACAAATATCAACTTTTTATGTCAAATAGTTTCAGGGAAAATCGGCTGTGACAAATAGACAGACATCGAAGTGATTCCATAAGTATTCCGTATCGAACACTAAAAATAATGCCCCAATAGATACGTTACATTGTTTCATTACAACGAATAAAAATTAAATACAATCAACTATTAAAAAAGATGAACTTTTTCTATTTGAAGTACTTACTAGCCATATGAAAAGTGTTCTAGCTGGTTGCAGGATTTAAATAAGTTAAAATACTACATAACATAAGATACACAAAACATACATTATAAACTGCACAATAAAACCATAAAATCACTATTTAGAATTTTTAATATATGGTGCAATTTTTAGGTAATTACTTATTTTTTTGCAGTTAAACACGTTTCCCTTTACAATGTACGAAAACATTACAACTTGACTAAATTATGATTGTTTATGCAGCTATAACTGGCGAACTCCACGCGATAAGATATTGTTCTATTTCCTATTAAATATTTATGAGAGACAATTATTAGATAACTTCGTAACAAGGCTGTTCTTTGCAGTTTCAGACAAATCTGAAATTAAATATAAATATATATATATATATATATATATATATATATATATATATATATATATATATATATATATATATATATATATATATATATATAGTCAGGACCGACGAAAGAGAATTCACAATATTGTGAGGGTAGCGGTCAAAAGATTTTTGGCTCTTAGTTAATAGTCTAGCTTTCGGAATATATTTCTTCCTTCATCAGGACACTCTACAAGCAAAATGGACAGTAAATTTGAGCTAATTAATGAAGCAGATAGCAAAAAAAAACTGATTGGTATCACTGAACAGAGAATTATAGTATTAAAACTTACTTAACATGAACTATCTTCTAGGATAAGCATTGTTCAATCAAAAACAACTTGTAAAAAACAAATTTTATACTAAAAAACTAAAAGACTACATATTAAAACTTGTTAAAATATTACATTGTCTTAATCATTACTGGTGCAACATGTGGTTTCAGGAACCGAAAAAGTGCGAGGTTAGAATTTGGCAGACGCGAACTGTCTGCCAAATGTCAAAGAATGCCGGGAATTTTCTAACCTCGCACTTTTTCGGTTCCTGAAACCACATGTTGCACCAGTAATGATTAAGACAATGTAATCTTTTAACAAGTTTTAATATGTGGTCTTTTAGTTTTTTAGTATAAAATTTGTTTTTTACAAGTTGTTTTTGATTGAACAATGCTTATCCTAGAAGATAGCTCATGTTAAGTAAGTTTTAATACTATAATTTTCTGTTCAGTGATACCAATCAGTTTTTTTTTTGCCATCTGCTTCATTAATTAGCTCAAATTTACTGTCCATTTTGCTTGTAGAGTGTCCTGATGAAGGAAGAAATATATTCCGAAAGCTAGACTATTAACTAAGAGTTTTATTTGGCCAAAAATCTTTTGACCGTTACCCTCACAATATTGTGAATTCTCTCTCTCTCTCTCTCTCTCTATATATATATATATATATATATATATATATATATATATATATATATATATATATATATATATATATATATAAAACGCTTCAAAAGAAACAACGCTACAGCGGTTTTTAACTAGTCATCTGAAGAAAATTTTCGGACCCTTTTTTCAGATGTTTAAACAAAAAGACATAGCAGGACGCTAATTCAGAGCTATAAGGTGGATGTTGAAATTCGGTCTTCGTCTTCAATGGCTTGTACCTGGTTTTAAATCGTCCTTCCATAAACCTGTCCATTAGACTCTTTTCCCATAATATATTCAAGGAGCAAAATTCCTATTTTTGGACATGCTTTGAAGGTGGAGAGTGCTTATGAAACCATTGCATCGACCTCTGTTGGAGGGTCCTAATAAAACAGTCAAATCGGTTCGCCTGTGATAATGTGCAAAAAACAACTAACATCGTTCAATAAAGCGGTCCTAAATCTTAGTGCACAATCTTGAAAACTATGGTTCTGGGTACTCCGGCTTCTTTCATAAGCACAGGGATCGTCATTTGTCAATCTGACAGCAGCAAATTCTCAATAAGCCTGATTGTCAGTTCTTGCTTTAAATGGTCTTCTTGATCTGCGGTCGTCCTGAAATGAGTCTCGACCCCCTCAAAACTGTTTAGACCAAAATTTTATTTGAAAATAAGGTGGGCCGGGATATTCTTCAATTCAAACTACTTTCATTCATCTTTCGGAAGAAAAAAATTGCAAATATGCCAAAACGCCACGAACTCGTACAAAATTTCATCAAAGTATTTAGACTAGCAACAGTAATTTAACAATGAAAATAATTTTTTTATGGCGTCATTATCATGGCTAGGTCTGTCTCTCTCCAGTCGTAGTTCAATTCTACTGTTCTCATGACTGCTGCAACCGACATATTTGTAAGGTCCTTGATTTGGTCTACAAGGCTTACAGGAGATCTACCTCTTGTTCTTTTACTGTCTACTTTTGACTGGTAGATGACTTAAAAAAAACACTTTCGTGCCTTTGAATTTTCTTTTTTTTTTTAAGACTTAATAAAACAGAAAATTAAGGATCTCGCAAAAGAGTCTTTAATTTTAATTAGTTTTTTACTCGTCGAAGCAGGCAGTTTTTTAAGCTGCCATTTTTTTTTCAAATTAAATATTATTTAAATGAAGCAATGTATTCTTGAAAACTGTGATTCTGGGTACTCTAGCTTTTTTCGCAAGCACGGGGATCGACATTCGTTCATTTGACAGCGGCAAATTCTCAATAAGCCTGATAGTTTTGTCAGTTTCTTGCTTCAACTAGTTTTCTTGATCTGAGGTCATCCTGAATTGAATCTCGGCCCCCTCAAAACTGTTTAGACCAAAATCTTATTTGACAATAAGATAGGTCGGGATATTCTTCAATTAAAATTACTTTCATTCATCTTTCGGAAAAAAAAAATTGTAAAAATGCCGAAACACACCGAACTCGTACAAAATTTCATCAGAGTACTTAGACTAGCAACAGTAATTTGACGATGAAGACAATTTTTTGTGTCTCTCTCCAGTCATGGTTCGATTCCGAACGTCGTGATTCATTCATTCTACTGTTCTTATGACTGCTGCAACCGACAGGTTTATGAGGTTCTTGATTTGATCTACAAATCTTATAGGAGATCTACCTCTTGTTCTTTTACTGTCTGTGTTTGGCTGGTAGATGACTTAAAAAATGCTCTCGTGACTTTGATTTTTCTTTTTTTTTGTAAGACTTCTTTTAATGAAGCAGAAACCGTAATTATGAATTCCGCAAACAAAAATTTTTAATTTTAATTAGTTTTTTACCCGTCGAAACAAGCAGTTTTTTAAAGTTTCTATTTTTTTCAAATTAAAAATTATTTAAATGAAGCAATGTAAACTCGTCCATAGCACATTTTCTTATTTTAGACATTTTTAGCAGGATACATTACTCAATAAAGTAAGCCACTTCGCCAAATACAGCCCATACAAAAGTTTTCAGGAAATTACACGCTATTCCAAAAATTCAGCTGATAGAAAATGCTTAGAAATATCACATACATTAGTAATATCTCGGCACCATCACACTATTCTCATATTAGATTGACCAAAATCCAACCAATCCAAATCATTTTATTACCTTACAAAACTATTTTGTTCTTTTCTATCGAAATTAATTAGAAAATATTATTTAACAAACAAATACAGTGGCGAGCAAAAAAATCGACTCAATAGATTTTGCTTCATTTAACACCGATACCTGAATTTAATTTTCAAACAGTGGTATTATTTTTGGTATCATTAGAATGCTGATTTTCTACTAATACTACCAAAAACATTTGGATTTCCAAAAAGTTTTACTGATTAAAATGGTTTTACTCAATAGAATCGTTTTTGCTCGTTCAGCAACATACTCGTTGCGCGCTATTCATCCCCATAAAACACATGTAACTCAATTTTCCTGTCATTCCTTTATCGGAACTTGAACCGCCGACGTCTCTGCTATACCTGCTCACTAATTACGTCATCGGAAAATGGATACCCCGGAAGAAACGGCACAAGTCATTGTCTTATTGCAAGAAGGGCGTAGCCAACCTGCAGTCGCTGCGCAACTGCACCTGAGCCAGTCAGCTGAATCCAGAGTCTACAGACGATACCAAGAGACTGGCGCCTTTACACGGAGACCAGGATCAGAAAGAAGAAGGTGTACCTCGACAAATTGGTGGTCGGGCTGTTAGTCATTTGACAGTTAGGAGAAGACTTAAAGAAGCTAACCTAACTCCGAAAAGACCAGCTAACGGACCCAAATTGACAGCAGCCCATCGACAAGCGCGGCTCAGATTTGCCCGAGAACATGTCGGCTAGACCTTAAAGCAACGGCGCTTCGTGTTATTCTCCGACGAGTCCCGAATGTGCCTACTCGGCAATGATGGAAAAAGACGAGTCTATAGGAGGCCTGCGGAGTGCTGCATTACTGAAACGGTCGCCTACGAAGAAGGTTCGGTCATGGTGTGGGGAGGCATCTCACTGGATGCCAGACCCGATTTGGTTTTCGTGACTGATGAGATTCGTAGCGGTGGATTAACTGCTCACCGGTACATCGAGGAGATCCTGCAGGAACACGTCGTTCCTTACGTTGTAGGTTTGTTAGCGGCAACTTCGTGGTAATGCACGACAATACGAGGCCACATGCTGCTGCATCGGTGCGGCAATACCTGGTGGAAGTGGAAATACCCACATTAGACTGGCCTGCGCGGAGTCCTGACCTCAATCCAATGGAGCACATGTAGGATGAGCTCAAAAGAAGGGTTCGAGCCAGAGATCCAGCCCCTGCATCGCTGAGGGATTTAAAAGTTGCGATGGCGAAAGAGTGGAGAAGAATCCTATAGGCAGTGGTGAAAAAGCTCAGCCGTTCCATGAAAAACCGACTAGAAGCAGTAATAAAAATATTGATTTTGGTGTTTATCAATAAATTTAAGTGTTACACTTAAAATTTGTTTAATTTTTCCTTTTTCTCACCCCTATTTTCAATCCTTGTTCTCCTTTTTTCCTTTTCATATGGAATTTGGTATCATTGGAAAGAGAATAGAATGGACTTTCAAATGATACTAAAATCCGCAAAAATATTTGAACACTAAATTCTAGAATCCGTGTTAAATGAAGCCATATAGTTTGAGTTGATTTTTTTTTTCTCACTAGTGTATAAGCAAACTGAAAAGGAAAGTATATTAACAGTACCGACAATTTAGAGTTTAACGATCAGTAGAGCTCGCTTACAGAATTTTTTAGGAATGAAACTCAAACTTTCAATAACGTCAGAAGGCTTTATCTTCTTTAATACCTACCTAACTATTCTTATATAGGCTGTATAAATGAACTGCTGTATTTTAGTAAATTCTACGGCTTGTAAGAAAAGGACCAACTTAGAAAACACCCTGTATATGATGCCACGATTGTTTTGTTTAAGTTTATTTAAGCAAATTTCTCAGCAGCGTATTCCTGCGTTTATTTAATTAAGATGACCGTTTTGATGAACTGAAGCCAATAAATAATTAGATAATAATAAAGATACGGGATTTAATTTAATTTGGCAACAATCCTCTATCTATCGAGATAAGAAAGACTTGACAGGAATAAGTGGTAAAACAAGCCAAAATGCTCATTTCCTATTTATGGAATAATGTATAAAACTTGTTAAAAAGTGACGGTTATTATTATAGTAGGTACACAATTACCTGCACATCATATATAATGGCTATCTTTACTCAATATCATGGCATTTTTAAACGTTAAAAAAAATAATAAATAAATATTAGGTTGTCCACCATGTATACAGTCATACTAACGACGTCATATATTTAGTTTAGAATAGATTACCAGTCCAAATAAATTGATAGCATTTTTTGTAACCAACATGATAATCAATCATTTTACCACAATGTTTTAATGTTCCACGACAAATATAGAAAATTATAGATATATTAATTTTTTATTACTACATCTTACATAACAAATAGAGCACCTAAAATATATCCGGCCCAAATCCACAGATTAGTGATATATAAAGGTTTTGATGTTTTAGCTTAGGATTTTTCGAATTGCAAAACAGAAATTCAGTCTAGAGATAAAAATTACGAGACTTGATTGTTCGTGTATTGAGACGAATGCGTGCAGATAGCGTATCCTTACATAACAGGTATATAAGGCACTTATTATGTTTACCACATTACAATAAGTTAAAGAATAAGTCGGTAAGAACTAAAGATGGTAGCACACTTGTTTGTATAAGAAAAACGGTATTTATAAGATTTTCAGAGAGCAAAGTTACGAGGGTTGTATGACTAGTATCTGGCCTCGGCCAGAAGTAGTTCTATTACTATTTAAAAAATAATATTTTTCGTAAACATAACCCTTCACAACAATCCTACCAAATTTTCAAGCCGCTACGTGATTTAGTTTGTGAGTGGCAGCCATTTAAATAGAACAACTTTTGTGATTTTGCAACAATGGAAAAAAACTAAATATCGAGCAGTGATAAAATATTTGTTTTTGAAAAAGAAACCGAATAATGAAATAAAAGCGGAACTCAGCGAACTCTGAACCTTCGTTATCGACCATAAAATATTGGACAGCTGAATTCAAACGCGGCCGTACAAGCATTTTTGATGAAGAACGTCCATGTCGTCCGAATGAAGTTACCACATTAGAAATGATTGAAAAAATCCAAGATATAGTGATAAATGATCGGAGAGTGAAAGTGCGTGAGATTGCTGAGACTGAACTGAACGAGTACAGAACATTTTAACAACTCATTTGGATGAGAAAGCTTTCCGCAAGATGGGTGCCGCGATTGCTCACAACGGACAATAAACACGCACGTATGTCAATTTCAAAAAAAATGTTTGGGGATGTCAAAGCGTAATCGGAATGATTTTTGGCGTCGATTTACAACTGTTGACGAAACATGGATTCATTACACCACACAAAAAACCAAAAAACAGTACAAACAGTGGATTTTCCGTGGCGAACTGGCGCCAAAGGATGCCAACAAAGTTATGGCCACAGTGTTTTGGGATGCACACGGCATAATCCACGTCGATTACCTTGAAAAGGGCAATATGATTAATGGAGAATATTATGTCAACTTATTGGATCGTTTCAACCATGCTGTGAAAGAAGAACGTCCGCATTTGGAGAAGAAAAAAAATTTTGCACACTTGTTACTCGCCATGGAAAAATTCTATGATTTAGGATACGAATTATTTCCGCATCCACCATATTCGCCAGATTTAGTCCCCAGCGATTATTTCCTATTTCCGAATATGGAAAAATGGCTCGGCGGAAAAAATTTAGCTCAAACGATGAGGGGTTTGCAGAAACAAACGCCTATTTTGAAGGGCTGGAGAAATCGTATTTTTAGATGGGATACAAAAGACAGAAAAACGTTGGACTAAGTGTATCGAACTAAAAGGAGACTATGTTGAAAAATAAATATATTTTTACACATAAAAATTAAAAAAAATAATAAATAAATATTAGGTTGTCCACCATGTATACAGTCATACTAACCACGTCATATATTTAGTTTAGAATAGATTATCAGTCCAAATAAATTGAATTTGAACACATATCATAACTTAAAAAATAGTATGAACGCAAAATTTTGATCTAAAACTCATCTTTTGTTAACAGCGCTTTTATTATTTTCCTTTATGTGTGCATGTGTATGTATGCATGTGGGTTTTTCAAGGTATAATTTAATGAAAATTTCGACTTGTTTATAAAAAAACTCTCTCTGCTACATGCAATTACTAGATAAATGCAGATTGTTCGAGCTTTCCGGCATTTAATTTTAGCATGGAATACAGAAAAACCATTAGCACCCTTCTGAAAATTCGTTATCGTTACCCAAATACGAATCGGGCGATAGGAACTAGGTTTAATGAGTGATAAATCTCCAGGCAGCAAATATGACTGGATATTAACTTTTACCGAAACACTGTTGCCAACTCTTTATTTAAACAAGATTCTACGTACAGTCGGTCAAATAAGAACGTGTCGTCTATAACTTGTAGTAGGTAAAAGATTTTTTTTTCTTTTTGAGGTTATTTTTGGCACCCCTGCAAAATATGTACATTATCGAACATGAGTGCTGCATACGCTTCTAGGATGTGTTTCTATGTAATCATTCAAAATATCCGAAAATGGCGCCCAAAGCTGCTGCTAAGTATATGGGCAAGTCGAGGGCTGTCGTTAGCAAGTGGGTGAAACGATATTTTCAATTAAAAAATGTTGATGATTTACCAGAACGTGGGTCGAGAGGAAAAGTGTCGGACAAGGACTAAAAAATGATTATTAACATGTTTTCCCGAAATCTTGAATTAACTTTGCGCCAAAGGGCGTAAAAATTAAAGCAAAAAGCTTTGGACATACATGGTCTGTCCCGAAAGTAATGTCACCGATTTTATTGTGAAGCGACTGTACGTCGCAGCGCACTCTACCAGCCGAGAATCGGTAGTGGTCAGCTACCGACCGAGTGCTTGCTCAGTTATCTCCGAGCTTTCAGAGAGTAAAGACGGGCGATTTCGTGAACCTCTGTTTCGTCTTTTGTACAAGTCTGTACTTCTCGGAATAACCATCAACTATAAATTTTACGTGGAAGTGCTCAAGAAACTGAGAACAAGGATCCGGCGCGTCAGGCCAGATATCAGCAGCGATTGGAATCAAACCAACCACGACTGAGCGAAAAACACACAGAGAAACGACTCGTGTGGGCAGAGGCAAACATAGAACGACTGAAGCAACGTAATTTTTTCCGATAAAGCTTCATTTTGGGGTTATGTTATAACCCACCATCTAACCATTGGTCCAGCGCACCGTGAAACACTCCGTAAAGATCCATGTTTGATGTTTTTTCGGAAAATGATTTTGCGAGACTCTTCATCTTTACCTACAATTTGAACTGCCGATAAAAATAAGGAGTGGTTTCTTCGAGAGGATAACGATCCTAAACATCGAAGTAAAACGTGTAGCCAGTGGAAAGGGGAATCCGATGACGTCACACTAGATTGGCCATCTCATTTGCCCGATGCAAATCCAATCGAGAACGTGTGGTTATACATCAAACAGAAGCTTCGTAGTAAAAAGGTGTACACAGTAAAGCAGCTTTCACGGGAAATTCGGGCAATTCTCATCGAAAGTATGTCCCAAAGGTGACAAGCGATCATCGTCCCTGATGGGGACTGGACGAACTACTGAACCATTAGCATTTTAATGACAATCCTTTACAGTCGAATGATCTAAAAAACTTTTAAATAAATACATTTTTTAATAAACAATGCGCGACATGTTCTTACTTGACCGGCTGTAATAGGCCACGTTTTCCTAGAATTTTAAGTTTTTCAACAGCATTTCACGTTTTCACTTATCATCAACTTTTAAATCCACTTACCTTTCTCTTCGGGAGGTAAATCATCATGAGTATCTTCGACCGGCGTAGATCCTTCAGACTCGTTATCAGCAGTTTCTCTAAGAGGTACAAATAATTGCTGCCCGGGAAAAATGTATGGCGTTGCTAACCTATTAAGTTTAGTTAGTTCTGATGGGGTTGTATCGAACCTAGCTGCCACTGATGTAAGGGTATCTCTATCAGCAACCTAGAAATTTAAATATCTTTTAGAAACAAGAACATTCGGTTTAATTAAATTGGGATGTGTCTAACATTATAATTTATCTACATACAATTTAATTTTTAATAAATCATCCCTCGCATTACTGAGACTATGTATCAGAGTAGCATTATTACTCTTAAGATGCCCACTATAAGAGTGGAAATAACATCTGTATGGTTTTAAGAAGCGATAACGTAGAAGCAATAACGTAAAAATCCCAACAACAGGGGAATATTATGAAATTTTGGAAACCGAAATTAGACATGCACTCAAGAACAGCAAGAATAAAAAGGCACCATGCCCTGATGAAATATCAATGGAAATGCTAAAGGTATTAGATAAAAGGAACATAAAGACCTCCACAAAACTACTCAACAAGATATATAACGACGGAATCCCATATCATGTGAAGACTTCAGGTTGATCAGTTTGAAAGTTTTATTAAAAATTATACAAAACGTATTCTTCGAGAAATGTGAAGAACAACTTGACAGTTCACAATTTGGGTTCAGCGGTCGCATGGGAACGAGAGAAGCACTTTTTGGAATGACCGTCCTACTTCAAAAAAGTATAGAGTACAACAAGACCATCTATATCTGTTTTCTAGACTATCAAAAATCGTTTGAATAGTTGTGAATTGTACTTGGTGGGAAATACAGTTCTGAGCAAATCATTCCAGAAGGATGAGATTCTCCATATAAAAGACTGCTTGAAAAGGGTTATATGAGGAGTGACAAGCTGAACTTTATACGGATATGAAGTATTAGAGCGACGTGTATTCCTGGCATGCATCGCTACTGGGGAAATTAAGCGGGCTACATCCATCGAACAGTTTCCATTAAAATACTTGTAGAATAGACTCAAGTTGCTTCGATGTTTCAAGGAATCAAGGTTGTTAATCAGTTCTGGCTTTCCAATCAGGCGAACAGCTCTCCTCTGAATAAAATTCAACAAACGCAGTGTAAGTTTGGAAACCGAGTCCCAAATATGGGAGCAGCAATTGAGTGACGGGCTTAGTAACGTTAAACTTTTTAAAGAAAACTGCTACCTGAGTTTTCGTAACGTTAAATTCTACTTGGTTACTGTTAAAGCCTTGGCGTTGATAGTAAAGGTGTTTAAAAGAAATTCGCCGACTGCTACTCGTACAGAAAGCTCTATGAGGAAACAGGAGATCCATAAACAGAACTTTTTAGACAAAAGCGTAGCTTAGCTAACAATCTATCCTGCCAAACACAGTCGAATGCCTTGAATATATCAGGTGCAACCGCTCGTGATTATGTAAAGTGTTCAATTGCGTTGTTCCTAACATGTGTTACATAAGTTACAAGATCGATCTCCTGTTCATTTTTACTTACGAAAGTCGTATTGATGGTATTTTAGAAGATGATGATTGATAATCTTTTTCATAATTTTCAATATTATTGAAAGTAGTGGGACTAGTCGGTAGCTCTTTGGCAACGTCTTCTTGCCTTTTTCGGGTAAAGAATGCTATTTGAGGAAACTTGAGAGCTATAAATAGAACTTTTCAGACATACCAGAAGAGCGTAGCTTAGCCAACAATTCATCGTGCCAAACACGGTCGAATGCCTTGGATATATCAAGAGCAACTGCTCGAGATTCAGTGATCAGTTGCGTTGTTTCAAACATGACTTAAAGACGCAGACAGTTTTTTAAAATTATAAAAAACTTTTCTGTAACGGCTTCTTCTTAATTACAGTGATTTAATTTCATCCAAATCTGCACTGACATTGGGCACTGCGCATAGCGTTATATTGGCTAGGTAATTCTTATTGACTCCTATGTATAGTACGGGATCCCTGGAACGTGTTTAGTTCCCGTAGGGCCCATTATCGCCAGGTAACGAGAATTACGTTATTTCTACGTAATAAGTTAATCAACTTCTTTTACACCCGTTTTTTAAAAGACATCAGGGCGGTTCCATTTCCTAATAGGTTACATGTGATCTCCCATCCACACGTGAGGGTGGCATAGATTTCTGTTTTGAAGACATACGCATATTTGCATAAGAACGTTAGTTTGTCCTAATCTTTGAGAGGTATGCACCTGCGGAAATCAATCTGTATATTATATGAATCCTCATTTTGGAAGGACGGTTTGTTTGATCTAGCCCTTTCATTCTAATACTAATACCACAGTAAACATAAAGCACAGTAGTGACGCTCAAGAAAATGTTTAGATCCTTTTTTTTTATGACGCATGCGTCCCCTATCACACCAAGAACATTGCTGCTAGCGCGGGCGCGAGTTATGTTTACATTTGAATCTTTTTATACCTTGCTCCGAAATTAATTATTAATAATTTTCCAACACGTAAATGACTCGTTTAAAGTTATAATTGACAATAATGATAAAAAAGATGTCAAGGGGAAGTTTTGTTGTGCGGTTAGTGCTTGTGAAAATATCTGTGGTATCTCCAAAGAAGTTAGTTTTTTTAGATTTCTCAAAGATTCTAAAAGGTAATTTATTCATAATTCTTTATTTCTATTATGCAATATATTACATAAAGATTATGATAATTGTGTTTTCATATTAGAGATACATTTTATTTGTAAAACAGTAGATGTTTTATTATCTGGGCAAGCAAAAGTTCTCCAACACGAATGAGTTTGAATAAATCAGTTCATGGATTTAATTTTTTTTATATAAGTAGTAAACAGGCATGAAAAGTCATTAGTTGTATGAAAATTATTATATTAGATTTAACCAATGATAGAATGGAGCAAAAAGTGTATTCGCTTCATTTTTAAGTTCGAAAGAAAGACGATCTCATCTTAAAATGATAATTATAATTAATTTCAATCTCTCCAGATTACTGAGATTCACTGAAATATAAGGAGCATTACTGTTAACATTATACGCGCGAGGCTGAAAGTGTACTGAGATATATTCTCAAAATGAACACCCAACATCAACAATGAGATATTTAAATGAATAGCCTGCAAAAAGCGTTGAAGCCAAATGTATCTTGTACCTTGTTTTTTTGCCTATTTTCCCTGTTTTTAGTGTTCCGTACGGAACACTTATAATCGGTGTCTGTCTGTCTGTCACACCCGATTTTTTGTATATCTGTTTTAATAACAACTTAATAAAAAAATGTTTCTAAAAAAAAACTTTTCACGTTTTTTTCTTCCCTTCATTCAGCAAAATTCATTTTTATTCTACAGAAAGGATTTTTCTTAAAGAAGGAATTTTAATATTTCAAAAACTCGCGGGCATCATACCAGCGATATGACGACAGGTCATGTGATCATTACAAACTCGAATCCCTTGAGATCAAAGATGCCGAGTTGGACTGTCGCTACTGTGTTTTATGTTGATTGTTTTAATACCTTTAGAAACATATCGTTTTTGGCCATTTGTCCATTCTATTCTATAGAAGAGTGTCCTCCCTCATTGTTCTAATCTATTTACTGCGATGTTTCTGAATGCTCATATTGAGATGCCCGAAATAAATATAGTGACTAAATATTTTACTAGCTATAATGTTTCGGAATCATTTTCTCTGTGAAAAGGAACAGGTTAGTTTTGTTTGGGTGCAGTCCTAGTCTCGCATTTTAACACCATTTTTTTTTCATAATGCCTTTTACGCGAAACCTTTTATGAAAACGATGCCGCAACCCCAAAAGACAACTAAAACATCATCTCTGAGGTTTACAGTTGTCATTTCAACAGACTGATTTAAGTTAAAAGGGAAAGAGGGTAAAGTCAGATTGCAATATTTCAGTTGAAAGTTACATAAATGATAGCTGTCAATAATAAATATGTAATAGCAGGTGGCCTTAATCACTTCATAGTACTTAAATCTTCAAAAGTTTGCTAACGAAATAATAATTGTTTAGAATTTAAGTAGGAACCTGTGCAATTAAAATTAAATTAAAGCCAAAATCAAAATCTACCGACCTTCTTTCAAACTTTGCGTAATATAACATATTTTAGATTTATAAGTACTTAAAACAAAGAACAAGGTTATAAAATTTACGGGTATAATGTTTGGTTTTAATAATACGCATTTTCTAAGAATCATCTACAATTACGTCATAGTGGTAATTTACGTTGATCGGAGAGAAACGGAAAAAAGGACTTGCTATTACCTAGTTGACAGTCAAGGTGGCAGTAACAGCATTTATTATGCACTGATGTATGCAGTTATCCCAGTTAATTTGCGCTACTAAATTTCAAATAACTGAAAGGTATATGACGTAATTCTACTCCTAGAGCACACACACTGGAAATACCGACTATTTATGTCTATTGGACACTATTTGATATCACCCTTTCTATTTTTAGATCTAGTTTGACCTCAGTTAATTTCATACAACTGACTATAACAAGTGACTTCTAGTGAATTCACTAGTGTGCAATCGTTCCTTAAGGCTCTATATTAACAGTACGTTTAGACGGGTGGTCATAGAACTTAGTTTTAAAATTAAAGAACGCCCTCAAGAGAACGGTCTAAAGTATTTCCGGACCTTTATATATTTAACATACTGCCATCTAGCAGCCATATCTACTACTACTACTACTTATACCTAATACGTAAACAGTCATTGTCTTGTTATTGGGGTTAAGACTGACATAACAACATAAAAATGTGATCCAATAAACTGTAAACGAGCGATTATTATACTTCTATCTAACCGAAGGTTAAGATTTAAGACCGGCCCTAACAATTTCGTTTAATGTAACCTTTAAGGGGATATATCTAGTCATCTGGGTCAAAAAATTCGATTTTTGGATTTTTACATTTTCTTTTAGTATGATATCTTAAGAATATTTTCTGTAAGTTTCATAAGAATCGGTTCAAATTGACGAAGTTATAGCAGTTTAAAAGAAGTGCCGTTGCGTAGAGTTTTCGGAGCAGGTAACTTGATTTTTAATGTATTTTAAACTTTTTTTTTTATGATATAATATAAAGAGATTTTTTAATTGTTCTTAGAAGGAAAAAGGCATTCACATCTGCTATTCTAAGGTTCTATACTCGAAACTGGGAGTTTGTTCAGTACCGTTGTAAAGTTCACTCGTAGCAGTTCACTCGTAGCAATTCAGTCGTAGCAGTTATTAAAGTTCATATTTTAATTGGCTTTGTTAAATATGTACATGACTACGTAGCTAAAGTGGACGGAGAACGAGTTGATCTGGCCGAGCGATAATTGCTACAAAGTACAAAAAAAGTAGAATATGTCATAGACAAGAACAAATTAGTATTCTAGAAGCTCAAATAGCTGATGAAGATTCAGCATATGGCCCTGGAGTCGATGATTCATTTACAGGTAAGAATTTATTTTTGTATTATTGTTTTTCAACCTGATTTTTCAAACCTAAAACTTTAAAAGAGTTTTTCTCGAAACTACTTTTTCTTGAAAACCGCTTGGCGGTCTCAAGAATCACTGAACCGATTTTGATGAAAGTTTGTACATATTTTCTCTATACATATTGCTTGTTTTTGAACGAAGGAATTTTAATTTTATCAAAAACTTTATTTTTAATTAGCACAAATGTAAAATGCGATGACGTAACTTTTTCGCGTTTTTGTTTAAACCAATGCCATTTGATAATTTTTTTTTTACATCCTTCGTTCAAAGGCAAGATTGATCCTCTAGTAAACTAATTTCTTTGGAAATTTTGATTTCAGATTAGTCAGCTTCCAGTAGTCGTACACACCTTAAAATTTCATAAATTATATTTTAAGCTATGTATTATTTTTCTAATTAATTGGAACTATAAGAAAACATGTTTAAATTAATATTTGAAACTTAACCAACGAGGATTAGGATTCAAAACAACTACGGAACATTTTATTTAGAAGTTATATCATTGTTATAAAAATGTAAACAAAATTAATGTCAAAAAAGTCTCCATACACTCAAGAACTGCACTGAAAAAAACACGTTATAATCAGCCGCATTTTATCAAGCTATCTATTGCTCGCTAAACTGAAAATAAATGAATAATTTTCGGACATACTTAATAATCTGTCACTTGTTGCTAGTAATTTTGCAGTGGGTTCTCAAAGTAGTATTAAAAATGAGCGAGAGAAATTGTGAAATTCCATTTCAAGTTCGAAAGATCATAATTGATTTGTGGGAAGATGGAAAATCGTACAGAAATATAGGAAAAATTGTTACCGTTCAGTACAGTGTAAACCAGTATAATTTAACGGGTTCCTATAAAATTCGACCACGCTCCGGTCCTCCCAAGAAACTGACACCACGTGAAGAGGCCAGTATTGTTAGACAAATAATTATAGATCCCAAGAAAAGTGCACCAAAATTAAAAGAAGAAGTACGGGAACTAGTTTCGAAAAATGTTTGTTCACAAACGGTGAGTAATTGTTTACACAGGACAGGCTATAAGGGGTGTGCAGCCAGGAAGAAGCCGTTAATTTCGGAAGCTAATCGCAAAACGCGGTTAGTTTTTGCTCGGGAATACGTTACTAAACCTCCTGAGTTTTGGGAATCTGTAATCTTTAGTGATGAAACTAAAATTAACCTTTTTGGGTCTGATGGCAGAACAAGTTTGAAGAAAGAAGAATACCGCATTCAATATTAAAAACATTTGATCCACGGTGGGACAAGGAGGTGGCAGTGTTCTGCTTTCGGGATACATGCCCGCTGGAGGGGTTGGAAATTTACATTTTATTAATGGTATCATGGATCAGCATGTTAACCCCATCGAGAATTAAAAAACAGAATATTGAACGAATGGAAGAACATGCTAGCAGAAGTTACTAGAAAGCTGGTTGCAAGCTGACAAAAAGGCTACAGGAGATTATCAAGGCCAACGGTGACCCCACTAAATATTAGTTTAAACGAAGTTGTTATTTTCTGTCAAACTCCGTCAAACTATTATTGGTAATTGTTAAGTGTATGGGGACTTTTTTGACATTAATTTTGTTTACATTTTTATAACAATGATACAACTTATAAAAAAAATGTTTCGTAGTTTTTTTTAATACTAATTCTCGTTGGTTAAGTTTCAAATATTAATTTAAACATGTTTTCTCATAGTTCCAATTAATTAACGGAAAAATAGTATAGAAAGCAGGTGGTGTATGGAGACTTTTTGGATTGACTGTATATGTAATGAATGGGTCCGCTAAAATAAATTCCTAAAAAACGCTTTTCTTCGGCTTCATGACTAGGTATATCCCGTTAATATAAAATAAGTACTTACTATGTATGTTGTTGTACTTTCAGGTGGTCCACTTCGCCTTGCGGAAAGACTATTTGTAGAGCCATCGAGATCTGTAAGCAAAAAAAAAACATTATTTAAAAAAATGAACGATAGTTTTCAAATATATCCTGAACTAACCATCAAAAATAAAATCCTCTGAAACCGTAATACACCACTATAAATTTATCGTATCCTTCGCTTCGATCAATGAATACACAAGAAGATGGCTGCTCATAATCAAAGTAATTTTCCACAAACTCCATTACGAAGTATAATTGAAAAAGTCAAAGACTGAACTAAATAATAAATGCAGGGAGATGACAATCGTCATTTTCATTAAACTAAAAGCATCGAAGCAGCGTATTCTAATGCACTACGTTTTAATTTCAACATTTTTGATTAAAAACAAAATGAGAATAGTATTAATAAGTAATTATTCTTGGGAACACTGTCACGTGATGCGTATCGTAATTCGCATCTCAAGCATATATTTTATTAAGGTCTTGCATTAGCACTGTGATTTGTTGTTGTTTTTGTTAAAATTTTGCTAAATTGAAATAAATGAAATAAATGTTACTATAGCTATTAACAAACCTGCAAAATACGAAGTTTTCACGACGACGTAGTACTAGCTGTCGAGATAAGGTAAACTTATATAAATAATAATTTTTATTTTATTATCACCTTTATAGGATACTGGGTGAAACTTTCATATCTACTAGGTTTAAGAGCGTTTATTCATTTATCTATTCAGAAAGTAGTTCTAAATTTTTAATTGTCATCTTCATTAATTGGCTATCAATATCTTCATAAATAATGCCTTTAACATATTTCAGGAGATAACATACGAGGATGGACTGAAAAGTTCGCGGCCTAGTTAAGACAACAAAATAAAATACGTAGAAAAATATTTTTATTTTTTGACGTAACCTCCATCTAGTTCTATGCACTTCTTCCACCTACTTTCCAAAGCTTCCGCACCTGTTTGAAAAAAAGATTCCTCAAGGTCTTCAAAATACTGATTAACTGCAGCTTCGACTTCTTCGCTTGATGAAAATTTCTGGTCACAGAGGTGTTTTTTAGGTTTGGAAACAGATATCAGGAGAAAAAGTCGAGTGGAGCAGCAATTCCAAACCACAATCACGAATCTAAGCCATAGACTCAACAGACGTGTGAACGCGAGCGTTGTCCTGATGGAACAAAACTTTCTTTCTCAGTAATTCTAGGCGTTTCTCTTTGACGTAAACGACGCAAAAGGGTGTAATAGTAAGTCGAGTTTATTGTTTCGCCTTTCGGAAGGTAGTCCTCCATAATAATACCTTTAGCATCCCAAAAAACTGACGCCATCACTTTTCCAGCCGATAGAATTGTCTTCGTTTTCTTTGGGGTCGGTTCACCAGATTTTTTCCACTGCTTGGATTGTTGTTTTGACTCTGGAGTATAGTGGTGACCCCAGGTTTCGTTCATTGTTACAAACATGTTAAGAAAATCTTGCGGATCAGCCTCAAACATCTCCAAACACTCGCGAGAAATCGTGAGTCGAATTCGTTTTTGTTCAACTGAAAGCAATCTGGGGACCCACCTAGCCGAAACCTTAGAAATTCAGAGTTCGTTGGCAATGATGTTTTGTGTTCGTTCATACGAGATGCCTATAGTGTCTGCAATCTCCCTGATAGTTAATCTACGGTCTTTCAATATGAGATCACATATTTTCTTCAGTCGTAGACGTCGTGCTCCGGCCGGAGCGAGGGTTATCTTCGATGCTCTCTCGTCCACGTTTAAATTCTGCAACCCATTTTTTCACAGTGGTATATGACGGAGCATATCCTCCTAGTGTTGTTTTCATATCATCGTGGATATCCTTTGGTGTCTTTTTTTGAACAGATCCTTAATGACCGCACGTTGTTCAATTTTTTCCATTTTTCCAAAAACGCTGCACTTGATCTCACTAAACTCGTTCTAACCTAAAAAGCACAAATTCTACAGCAACAAAATTTTACACTGTGACAACCAAAGAAAGTATGAACTTATTGAGGGTACCATAATAAAAATATTATAATTATTTTTTGGTGAGGCCGCGAACTTGTCAATTCATCCTCGTATATATTTTTTTAAAATTTAGATAGTTTTTTTTTACCATCGAAAAACTGAACATTAAGTATGTATATTTTAACATTAAAACTGTTACCATGATTACCGTTTTTATATTGAGTTAAACTATGAAAAAGTGTCCGAAAGATCGGTAATCTAAGATTTACATCTTTAAGATGTATATACGAGGTTGGTCCAATAAGTACCCGTGTTTGAAGACAGATGGCGTTGCTAAGGCAAGTTGATGTTACTATCGTGTGCTGTCATCTGATGACACCAAAAAATTGATTGATTCATTGGTTAGTTTGCATTTATCAGCCATTTCAGTAAGTAGTGTAACGTGTTTGTCGTTAAGATGAAAAAAGTGCAGTATCGTTCAGTAATTTACTTTTTAATGAGAAAACGTGTGGGGAGATAAAAGGGAAATTGGATGCCATCGCCATCAATGACGACAGTCAGATATTGGGGACGTGGTTACCGAGGAAATCATTAAAGAAGTTCACGACATGATTCTTGCTGATCGTCGAACGAAAGTGCGCGAATTAGCAGAGGTCATAAGTGTGTCGACGAGAACGGAAATTAATATTGTACACGATAAGTTCGCTGTGAAAAAGTTGTCGACCCGATAGGCGCCGCGATTGTTCACCGTGGACACCAAGCGGGTGCGGCTTTCAACTTCGAAGCTGTGTTTGGAGCAATTTAAGCGAAATCTGAAGGACTTTTTGCGTCGAGTTCTCACCGTCGATGAGACCTGGATTCATCATTATACACCCGAAACCAAGCAACAATCAAAATAATGGGTTGATTCCGGTAAATCTGCTCCTTCTTTGGCCGGAAAAGTTATGGCGACGATTTTTTGGGATGCAAAGGGCATCATATTCATTGACTTCTTAGAAAAAGGAAGAACGATCACTGGACTACTATAGTGAGTTATTGGAGCGCTTCGACAAGAAATTGAAGGAAATACGGCCCCAGTGAGCGAAGAAGAAAGTGCTGTTTCACCACGACAATGCTCCAGCACATTCATCCAGAGTTATCGCTGCCAAACTGCATGAATTGCATTATGAATTGCTGCCGCACCCCACGCATTCGCCCGACAAGGCTCCCTGCGATTTCTTCTTGTTCTCAAACTTGAAAAAATTTCGCAGGAAACAAATTCAGCTCAAATGAGGAGGTCATTGCCCAGACAGAAGGGTATTTTGGGGAGTTCCTATTTTTTAGAGGGGTTAAAAAAATGGCAAGGAAACACGTTGGGAAAAGTGTATATACCGAAAAGGGGACTATGTTAAAAAATAAAAAAAATGTTTTTAAAAAAATTGGCGTCTTCAACCCTAACACGGGTATTTATTGAACCACCCTCCTACTGCTTATGTGATTTCCATCAGTCCCCATGGTCGTCTACCTAATATTAAAACCAAATCAGCGTGCAATTCTGACGGTCGGTATTTAAATCTAGATAGCGAGTAATTGTGACATGTCTGGTTTTTTATATACGAGGCTGGTTTGAAAAGTCCGTGGAAAGTCCGAGAGATGGCACCACCGGCGAGTATCGAGGTCATGTTTAGTTAGTAGCATCTCTTGAATGAACGCACACCAAGTTTCAGCCATATTGGTCTATTTCTTTGTGTTTGGCATTCGTGTGAATCAAGGAAGTCGAGTGATTTTCAAGAAATGGACGAAAAAGAATTTCGTGTGGTGATTAAACATTACTTTATGAAAGGCAAAACGCCTCAGGAGACTAAAGAGAAGCTTGAAAAACATTATGGTGACTCTGCACCTTCGATTAGAACAGTTTATAAGTGGTTTCACAATTTTCGGACTGGCCATATGGGCACAAGTGACGCTGAACGTTCTGGACGGCCTGTGGAGGTCACGACTCCAGAAATCATTGATCAAATCCATGATATGGTGATGGATGACAGAAGAGTTAAGGTGCGTGAGATTGCTAGTGCTGTGGGCATCTCGACTGAACGGGTACATAATATTTTGCATAAACATTTGGACATGAGAAAGCTATCCGCAAGATGGGTGCCGCGATTGCTCACGCTTGACCAAAAACGGAATCGTGTGAAGTGTTGCAAGGATGGTTTGCAGCTGTTCCAGAAGAATCCGGAGGACTTTAAGCGTCGTTTCGTCACTGTGGATGAAACATGGATACATTACTATACTCCTGAGACCAAACAACAATCTAAACAATGGGTTACCAAGGGGGAATCTGCACCAAAAAAGGCGAAGACCGTTCCTTCGGCCGGAAAGGTTATGGCGACTGTCTTTTGGGATTCGCAAGGGATAATCCTCATCGACTATCTGGAAAAGGGTAAAACTATTACAGGTGAATATTATTCATCGTTATTGGACAGTTTGAAAACCGAGTTGCAAGAAAAACGCCCGCGATTGGCCCACAAGAAAGTCATTTTCCATCACGACAACGCACCAGCACACACCTCAGCAGTTGTGGTCGCAAAATTAATGGAAATAGGATTCCAACTCGTTTCACATCCCCCCTATTCTCCAGACTTGGCTCCCTCGAACTACTATTTGTTCCCCAATTTGAAGAAATGGCTGGCGGGACAAAGATTTTATTCAAACGAGGAGGTGATTGCAGACACTGATGGATATTTTGCAGACTTGGACAAATCCTATTATTCGGAAGGGATCAACAAACTAGAACATCGTTGGACGAAGTGTATAAGCCTAAAAGGAGACTATGTCGAAAAATAAAAAAGGTTTACCCCAAACACATAAGTAGTTTTTATTTTTGCACGGACTTTTCAAACCAGCCTCGTATGGGTTACTTTTTGATTTTTTTTTGATTATATATGAATTCTCGTGGCAATTTTTATCAATTTTTTGATAATTTTAACACATAAAATGTATACTAAATTCAAAACTCAACGAAATTCGAAACAAAATCACACTAAAATCGCACATTATCTTACAGCTAACAGAATAACAGTCATTATTGCCTATTTCCTCCAAGTTCGTTTAAATTTTTCAGCGCACCTGTCAGTTACTGGAATTGTCAGTATCGGCTTCGACGACCTAATGGCACGAATACATTCGCAGAACTATTGCTACAACAAAGTTTTTATGTGAAGTTAACACATGTTAAAAAACCGGGATGATTAGAGCTTCCTTTGTTGGGCATCATTCTCTAAATCCACTAAGTATGGTCTTAACTGAACGTAAACTTTAACAATTAGAAATGAAAAGAGCTTTTATATGGCAAAGACCGCGATTACGACCAACAAATAAACAATGTTTTAATGTCCATTATAAACAGATCAGCTGATAAGTGGCATCAATCTACTGTGGGAGCACTTATTCTGCTACGTTCAAAATCCCAGTATCAAGAGTTACCGGTAGAATGTAACAGCCTTCATCGATCCGATCTGTCAAGTAAGAACGTGTCCGCGACAATTCATTTTTGGTAGTGGATAAATCATATTAACGAAACCAAAAATGTCGACAACTTGCTAAAATGCTCGGTAGGCAACGTCACTCCGAAAGTCGAAAAACGAATCGTGTCTTTTCACGGGACCCGAAATTGACGCTGTGTCAAGGAGTGGCAAAATTAAGAAAATAGGATTTGAATGTGTCCCATGAGGTCATTCGACAACATCTTCGTAATCATGTTATCAAATTCCGAAGCACGTTGACGACACCTTTGCTGGGCGAAAATCATGTCGCGAAGCGGCTCACTTGGGCCCACAATAAGATACTCGAGTGGCCCTTACAATCGTTGGACGTCAACCCTTTTGAAAACGTTTGATCCCTTGTAAAGAGAAAGCTCAGAGGAAAGACTCTGGGGACTTTGACTC
The DNA here is from genome assembly GCA_019049505.1 of Pachyrhynchus sulphureomaculatus. Lineage (NCBI taxonomy): Eukaryota > Metazoa > Arthropoda > Insecta > Coleoptera > Curculionidae > Pachyrhynchus > Pachyrhynchus sulphureomaculatus. The sequence goes on along the minus strand of CM032447.1, from coordinate 68,525,797 downwards.
GGTTGTTTCGTGAGATTCGAAAAATTTGCAGAATATGCAGAAAATCTCGTCGACAGCATGCCTCGAAGATGCCAGGCGATTATTGATGTAGGAGGCGATTGGATAACTTAATAAGGTAATTGTGTGGACGTTAGAACACCAAAGAATATATTAGTGGCAAGAAACGTTCTCGAAACACATTTTTTTCAAGAATACGAGCGGTCACGTTCTTACTTGACAGACGGTACATACGTCTATAAAATAGTAATAGTGAAACGACCCCTATAGTAAAAGTGCGAAACAGTAGCAGCAGAAGACAGTGCCTGGTCATCAGACGTCATAAACTAATACTGAAATAAATGACTTGCCATCAAATTTGTAATCGACAGCCGAGTACTCTTTTTTAAATGAATTATAGTTCGGAATTAACAAGACTAAAAAATTAATTAGCCTTTATTGTAATGTATGTATTGTTATTGTCTTTCATGTAAATATATACATATCATTGGTTTTTTTTTATTCCACACCGCATAATGAGCTGAATTGCATACAGAAAATAAAACAAATATCTATGATTATTATTTTTAAAGTTCTGCTGCTGATTTTTTACATTTTATATTTCTACTGTTTCGTATGAAACACTTATCTGATCACTGGTGTCCGTCTGTCTGTCGGTCACATCCGATTTTCTCCGAAACTATTTGACATAGAAAGTAGAGAATTAGTACCAATATAGGAACTGATGGTCTCGTCAGAGCCGTGGATTTTGAAAGTTAAATTTTTACTTAAGGGGTTAGTTTCGGGGGATGAAATCGGAAGTGAACATTTTTTTTTTACCTGGTCATCGAGTGGGATGTTAAATGAAAGCTATAAAAAGACGAGTTCAAAAATATATATATTGTAATACTTGCGCACAATTCTCTTTGTAATATTTTTAAAAAAGTGAAAAATCGCTGTCCCCCTCCTTATCTCGAAAAGTACAGATCAAAAAATTTTGAAAAACTCTAGAATATTCTCTACAGATTGAACAAAAATTTTAAGGTCATACATTTTCACTAAAGATCGGAAAAAACTTTGTTGAAAACTCTTGGGATGTGTTTTGTGAAGTCACTGATCATTTTATACTTCCGTAACAAAAAATTTTTTATCCTAAAATTAATCAACGTACGGAACACTAATTGCGCAGGTCCGACTTGCACTTGACCGGTTATTTTTTTATTTACTACTAAACTAATAAAAAAGTACCCGCATAATACGGTTTACATTGGTGTGAAAAAATTAATTAAACTGTTAACAGATACCATACAGTGGATATGACTTTATAAAATATTGTTTTCCATATGCAGCAGACTTCCATACTCAGGACAACTCACGTCATTTATACAATCGTTTCCCACCAAATTAATCATGCATTTCAAATGTTAATGTTGTGATAATGACGGGTAGAAATATCTGACCGAATTGCAATGCAGTCCGACATTTAGCGCGTTTTAATGATATGCAAAAAGTTACTTTAGCCTACATCCTTGCCACGTAGCAAGGCTGGTTTGAAAAGTCCGTGCAAAAATAAAAACTACTTATGTGTTTGGGGTAAACCTTTTTTATTTTTCGACATAGTCTCCTTTTAGGCTTATACACTTCGTCCAACGATGTTCTAGTTTGTTGATCCCTTCCGAATAATAGGATTTGTCCAAGTCTGCAAAATATCCATAGTGTCTGCAATCACCTCCTCGTTTGAATAAAATCTTTGTCCTGCCCGCCATTTCTTCAAATTGGGGAACAAATAGTAGTCCGAGGGAGCCAAGTCTGGAGAATAGAGGGGATGTGAAACGAGTTGGAATCCTATTTCCATTAATTTTGCGACCACAACTGCTGAGGTGTGTGCTGGTGCGTTGTCGTGATGGAAAAGGACTTTCTTGTGGGCCAATCGCGGGCGTTTTTCTTGCAGCTCGGTTTTCAAACGGTCCAATAACGATGAATAATATTCACCCGTAATAGTTTTTACCCTTTTCCAGATAGTCGATGAGGATTATCCCTTGCGAATCCCAAAATACAGTCGCCATAACCCTTTCCGGCCGAAGGAACGGTCTTCGCCTTTTTTGGTGCAGATTCCCCCTTGGTAACCCATTGTTTAGATTGTTGTTTGGTCTCAGGAGTATAGTAATGTATTCATGTTTCATCCACAGTGACGAAACGACGCTTAAAGTCCTCCGGATTCTTCTGGAACAGCTGCAAACCATCCTTGCAACACTTCACACGATTCCGTTTTTGGTCAAGCGTGAGCAATCGCGGCACCCATCTTGCGGATAGCTTTCTCATGTCCAAATGTTTATGCAAAATATTATGTACCCGTTCAGTCGAGATGCCCACAGCACTAGCAATCTCACGCACCTTAACTCTTCTGTCATCCATCACCTTATCATGGATTTGATCAATGATTTCTGGAGTCGTAACCTCCACAGGCCGTCCAGAACGTTCAGCGTCCATATGGCCAGTCCGAAAATTTTGAAACCACTTATAAACTGTTCTAATCGAAGGTGCAGAGTCACCATAATGTTTATCAAGCTTCTCTTTAGTCTCCTGAGGCGTTTTGCCTTTCATAAAGTAATGTTTAATCACCACACGAAATTCTTTTTCGTCCATTTCTTAAAAATCACTCGACTTCCTTGATTCACACGAATGCCAAACACAAAGAAATAGACCAATATGGCTGAAACTTGGTGTGCGTTCATTCAAGAGATGCTACTAACTAAACATGACCTCGATACGCGCCAGTGGTGCCATCTCTCGGACTTTGCACGGACTTTTCAAACCAGCCTCGTATATTTCTAGTGTTTCGTATGGAACACTTATAAGATCACTTGTGTCCATCTGTCTGTCGGTCACATCCGATTTTCTCCGAAACTATTTGACATAGAAAGTAGAAAATTAGCACCAATATAGGAACTGATGGTCTCGTCAGAGCCGTGTGTTTTGAAAGTTAAATTTTTACTTAAGGGGTTAGTTTCGAGGGATGAAATCGGAAGTGAACATTTTTTTTTACCTGGTCATCGAGTGGGATGTTAAATGAAAGCTATAAAAAGACGAGTTCAAAAATATATATATTGTAATACTTGCGCACAATTCTCTTTGTAATATTTTTAAAAAAGTGAAAAATCGCTGCCCCCCTTCTTATCTCGAAAAGTACAGATCAAAAAATTTTGAAAAACTCTAGAATATTCTCTACAGATTGAACAAAAATTTTAAGGTCATACGTTTTCACTAAAGATCGGAAAAAAACTTTGTTGAAAACTCTTGGGATGTGTTTTGTGAAGTCACTGATCATTTTATACTTCCGTAACAATTTTTTTTTTATCTTAAAATTAATCAATGTACGGAACACTAATTGCGCAGGTCACCTGACCGGTTATTTTTTTATTTACTATTAAACTAATAAAAAAGTACCCGCATAATACGATTTACATTGGTGAGAAAAAATTAAACTGTTAACAGATACCATACAGTGGGTATGACTTTATAAAATATTGTTTTCCATATGCAGCAGACTTCCATACTCAGGACAACTCACGTCATTTATACAATCGTTTCCCACCAAATTAATCATGCATTTCAAATGTTAATGTTGTGATAATGACGGGTAGAAATATCTGACCGAATTGCAATGCAGTCCGGCATTTAGCGCGTTTTAATGATATGCAAAAAGTTACTTTAGCCTACATCCTTGCCACGTAGCAAGAAAATCGAGTGGCGAATAGTTTTGGCTACCTTAGGGGTGTTACAATTTATATTTATTAATTTTAATAGCTAATTATATACAATTTATTAAATATAAATTTAGAAAATATTTAGCACTACTCAGTATATATCACCACTACACCAAACACTTTATTTTTGCACTCGACGCGCGTTAGCTTCATCAGGGGCGATGATGACTAAAGCTAACCTACAAATCTACCCTATTTATACTTAGCCTAACCCTTGAATTACTCAAGCGGAACTAATGACATAGGCAAGGCCCTCAGTTCCGGTCAAGTAACCAGTAGAGGGGACTATAACACATTACACAACATTATAGTCCCCTCTACTGGTTACTTGACCGGAACGGAGGGCCTTGCCTATGTCATTAGTTCCGCTTGAGTCATTCAAGGGTTAGGCTAAGTATAAATAGGGTAGATTTGTAGGTTAGCTTTAGTCAATCATCGCTCCTGATGAAGCTAACATGGTTAGCGAAACGCGCGTCGAGTGCAAAAATAAAGTGTTTGGTGTAGTGGTGATATATACTGAGTAGTATCATTGTGCCAAAGATTCCACATTCCCAACTTAGTTAAAATATTTAGCAGTTAAAGATACATCTTGTATAATATTTACTTTCTTCTATAGTAGTTAAAACAGTATTTCATTAAGCGTTTAGTGGTATTGTAAAAGCCGGTGAGCCACGAATTCTTTTGGAAGACTCAACCAGTTTTGATAGTATATCAGATAATTGATGACGGATTAATGGAAACATGCGGAGTCTTGCTAACTGCCTATAAAAAGCACGTCGGAGTAGGTATTGATGAAAATCCTTCCTGAAATTTCTGCGGTTTTTCTAGGAGTGATCGCCAATTATGCATAATACTAATGTACGTCGGCTTAAGGGAAAGACAAGAAAAAGCAGGTCTATTTATTTACGTAGTCGATATTCAAATTGGAAAAAACAAACAGAAAATTCCATGACGTAATTAGAGATCACTGTTTTTTTTTTTTTCATGAGCAAGAACACGCTGTGCATCTCTTGTTGATCTTTGCTTAGGAGAACCAAATTGATCGTCGCTAATAATATTCAATTCTTCAAGATTTTTCAGAAAATGCTGATTAATAGCCTTTTCATAACTTTCGATATTATTGAAAGTAGTGCGACTGGTCGGTAGTTGCTTGGCAACGTCTTTTTGCCTTTTTTGGATATATAAGGAAATATTCCCTTTCAGTAGGATAGGTTGAAAAGTCTACACAAAACTGGTGTTAGGTTTTCCGTCAGCTGCAGAAGCTTTTTTGGTTTATAGCTTCATTCAAAAACGTTTAAAGATACACTGTCTGAAAACAATATCGGGTATCCTTAACTGCACTATGGGATGTTTTTCCTTGGAAATCGACAGTCGAATGTGAAGCAAAGAGTTCAGCTAATAAGTTGGCTTTCGCAACTAGTGTTGTTGCATTACTACTACCAGGTGTACAAGTATGAAAGGCGGATTTCAGACAACAGATGGTGCACCAATGCAGTTTGTGCTATAAAGATTTGACACTGCGCCATTTTGTTGTGTCATCAACAAGTGTCAGACGCGCACGAGTGATAAATTGGAAAAGTGAGAGCATAGTGTTGTGTTGTTGTGTTCAATATGTCGAAATTTATACCGAACCCAGAGCTTTCGCGGACAGCATTAATTTTTTGTTTTCATTTGAAGAAAACTGCTGTTGAATCATACCGATTACTTCGAGAAGCTTATGGTGAACATGCTCCATCGCAAGATACGTGTGAACGATGGTTTCGGCGTTTCAAAAGTGGTGACTTCGATGTTGCAGACAAGGAACGTGGAAAACTGCCAAAAAATACAAAGATGTGGAATTGCAAGCCTTGTTGGACGAAGATGATTCGCAAACACAAAAACAACTCACCGAGCAATTGGCTGTTAGTCAACAAGCTGTTTCCAATCGGCTACGAGAGATGGGAAAGATGTATAACAAGCGATGGAGCATACTTTGAATAAAGCACTTTTATCATTCTTCCGAATTTACATGTTTTTTTAGAAAAAAAAATCCGCATTTCATACTTGTACACCTGGTATCTGGCCGTGTGAGTGGTGGTATAGTGGATTTAGTGAAATTTTGACTAACAGTTTTAGCGACCTACCAAAAGGACCTGGAATTGTTAAATTAAATACAAACAAATCACATATTTAAAGGCTAAAAATATTGGTTCGAATTTTGTCTCATTTGACCAAAATGTAGACCTGGAATTGTTAGGGCAAGCAAGACGTTTGTGTTAAATTTTTTGGTTGTGTGACTTCTTGGTTTCGTCGATAATTTCTTTGCATCTGTTCCGGATTCGAAAAAAGATGGTAAGATATACGAAGTTAGGATTGTCAGTAGACAAGCGGTTTAGAAGCAACAGCTTCTTTGCATTTTTGGCCGAACCAAGGTTTGTCGTTGAAAGGGCATTTCTTTGAAAAAGGGATGTAAGATTCCAAACCAGTCAAAATGACATCGGAAACCTCCTTAGCGCAGTCAGATGGGTCGTAGGATCTAAAACAAACTTCTAACGAAGGGAAAGTTCGAAAATGTCCGTCAGTTCTTCCCATTCCCAAAAATAACCGGTCAAGTGCAAGTTGAATTTGCATAATTAGTGTTTCGTACGTTAATTGCTTTTAAAATAAAAAATCTTGTTACGGAGGTATAAAATGATCAGTGATTTCACAAAACACATCCCAAATGAGTTTCAACAAAGTTTGTTTCCAATCTTTACCGAAAACTGATGACCTTCAAATTTTTCTTTTTTTTATACCAGATAAATTATTGAAGGTAATGCACTCGTGATAATTTTCGTTCAATCTACACCCCGTGGAGAATATTCCAGAATTTTCTCAAAATTTTTTGATCAGTACTTTTCGAGATAAGGGGGGGACAGCGATTTTTCGCGATTTTTTAAAAATAATACAACGAAAAGTGTGCGCAAGTATTATATATATTTTTTTTACTTGTGTTTGCACAAGCTCGATGATTTAGTAAATTTTTTTTTTTTTTACTTCCGATTCCACCCCCCAAAACTAACCCCTTAAGTGAAAATTTAACTTTCAAAACTACACAGCTCTGATGAGGCCATCAATTCTTATAATATTACCAAATTTCAACTTTCTACGACAAATAGTTTCGGAGAAAATCGGGTGTCAGACAGACAGACGGACGGACAGACAGACAGACAGACAGACACCGAAGTCATCTTATAAGTGTTCCGTACGGAATACTAATAGTCTATTTAGGAAACGAGAACACATGTACTAATCGAATGCGGATCATTAACCCGGACAACTATCAACAATTGAAATAGAACACCTATTTTTAAAATCAGTGACAAAAAGTTACCAGTTTTTGACATTCATGGACAAAAATTACTTCGCCAAAATAGGCTATGTACAAGCTAGTAGTAAGAGATATCCCAGTTATTTTAATAGGTCATTGAGCTCTAAAATTCTCGACTCCATTACCGGTTCTTTCTTAAATAAAAATTATCAAATTTTAATATTAAGACAAAAAAAAACAAAAGTTCTTTCTATATACGAGGTGCGTTCAAGTTCTAAGGTTGCCAAATATTTTTTTCGGGTCTGGGGTTGATAGAAATATGCGGTTGCGCTGAAAATATTCGGCCATCCAAACGGCAACATGGTATTGTGCACATAGATCATATAGCTGCAGTTAGAGTGAGAAGCGTTTTCAATACTTAAAATGGAGACGTTCAGTATACAAGGATATGACGGTGACCATTTTTTGAGACAGCGAAGGCGTAATCAGCACTCGTTCCGTTGCAAAGGGAACTACGGTGATGACTGCATCTTGCGAACATGTTTTGAAGATAAACCTTCACTTCATTAGAGGGGCAGGAAAATGACCTCAAAAGGCCGCAGGTGGGCTTTTCCATCAAGATAACGCTTCTGCTGCATCGGATGACTCTAACTCGGAGGTTTATTCATAATAATAATTTAGAGCGGTGTCTCATGCTCCCTACTCAGCTGGAAAGTGACTCTCCGTAGACGCATATTTTCCAGTTGAGCCGCTCTTGCATTAGCGACTTTCCAGTGGACACAAGGGATTCTTCTCGGCGGCGATGGAATCGTGGCGTCGACGTTATGAAAAATGTATACGTCTACAGGAAGACTATGTTAAGAAGTAAAAGACGTTTCAACCTTCTAGTATAAGTAGTTTGTCAGAAAATAATTAGAACACCTTAAAACTTGAACACACCTTGTAGATACATAGTAGTACATACATGTAAATTAAAACTTTTTGAGTTTGTGTTCTTTAAAAAAAAATTTAAATTAAACACAAACAAATCACATATTTCAAGGCTAAAAATATTGGTTCGAATTTTGTCTCATTTGACCAAAATGTAGAACTGACCCGATGATCTTTAAATTACGCATTCGACTACATTTAATGTAGAAACTACTAAACCGATCACGAGAACAAAAATGCGGAATTAAAAAACTAGTGCATTTATCCGTTTCAAGTCACGATTATACTAACTTAACAGTGTTTAAAGAATCTAATATTCGTATCTATAACAATCACGATTAACTAAAGCACTATAAATAACAGATCGAACTATTCAGTATCGTTAATATTTACATTTTCAACTTTAATGTAAAGCAATACTGTTTGATACTTTACATTCTTCCAGTATTACACATGCACATAGGATGCCTGCACCATTTGCACCACTTCAAATTTTGTTTAGCGGTTTAGAGCAGGTTATTAATTACTTTTTCGCTGATTAATTCGGAAAAAACAGAAATACACTTGAAATATATATTTACATTAGAAAGTTATAAGGTAATAAGCAAGATTTGAAATACAGTTCCTGGAGTTACCAAATTATTATTTTTTGTATTTATCCTGTAGGCGAAAAGTTTTTGGTCTAGCTATTTAAAACACATTTTTTTTGGAAAATTCGACTTTATTCATCAACATAGTCTCCTTCAAGAGCGATACAATTAGCCCAATGCTTTTTTAACATTTCTATACCTTTCTTGTAGAATGATTTGTCTTTGCCTTTAAAATAGGCCTCAGTTTCAGCGATAACTTCTTCATTGGAGCCAAATTTCTTTCCTGTGAGTATTTTTTTGAGGTTAGCGAATAGATAATAGTCGCTGGGGGCCAAATCTGGGGAACACGGTGGATAAGGAAGCAATTCGACCTTCAATTCAAGCAATTTTGCTATCGCAACCATTGACTTGTGACACGGTGCATTGTCTTGATGAAAGAGCACTTTTTTTTTGTTCATTTGGGGCCCTTTCTTTACGATTTCTGCCTTCAAGCGCAACAATAACTTTATAAAATATTCGCTACTGATAGTTTTTCCCTTCTCAGCTTAGTCGATGCAAATTATTCCATGCGCATCCCAAAATACAGAGGCCAAAACTTTCCCAGCCGACTGTTGTATCTTTGTTCGCTTCAGGCAGCTTTCACCGGCTGTTGTCCACTTAGCCGACTGCCGATTTGATTTCGGTATGTAGTGGTGGATCCATGTTTCATTCGTTTTCACATATCGAATGAAAAAATCCTTTTCATTGCGCTTAAACAGCGCTCAGAATCATCAATATGTTGTTTCTGGTCCACTGTGAGCCAAAGCGGTACCCATTTCGGACATAGCTTTCTCACGCCCAAATGATCATGCAAAATATAACACGTTCTTTTGATATCTTTAGGGTGTCAGCTATCTCACGCAATTTGACTTTACGGTCATCCAAAACAATTTTGTAGATTTTTTTTACTTTTTCCGGTGTAACCACCTCATTTGGGCGTCCACAGCGTTCCACATCATTTGTGTCTGTACGATCGCGTTTAAATCATTTGTGTCTATACGACCGCGTTTAAATTCAGCATACCAGTAAATGATGAGTGATTTTCCAGGGGCATATTTTTCCCATCAAAAAACAGTGTTTAATCAACACACGAAATTCAATTTTTTTCATTGTTTTGAAAATATCAAAAGTAGCGTCACTAAAACCACTGTAACTTGTAAATGAATCATGGAAATGTCATGAAATTTTGACACGTATCGTTTGAAGGTTGGTACTTCCTAGAAATCATATGGATTTTTTGAAAAGGGCGACATCTATATGTCAGACCAAAAACTTTTCAGCCTACGAGTTATATAAGAGAAAAACGGTCAAGTGCAAGCGGGACTCAATTAGTGTTCCGACGGTTTTAAAATAAAATAAAATCTTTCCCTAGGTTAAGTTTATTAGGTCCCTGACATGTATATATCTTATCCAATATGTATTTTCACGTTTTTTCTTAGTCAATAATGTATAATAATTATAGCATCTTAGCAATCTAGAATATAGTAGTGAACGTTTAAAACAAATATTTACTAATTAAATATTTGTTTCATTATAAACAAATAAAACAAAATTTTTTAATCTTGGTACCTATCCGTTAGTCACCAGTCCTTCTTGAAATTTATTTTATTCGTGACTGGCCGAATGCAATAATGTACTGAAAAGTAATGAGTATATTACTGATTCCATCGAATACGTATTGAAATTTTGTAGCTCTTATTCCCGGTTAAATTCACAACGTTGAACGAAAAATCCTTCACCATATTATCGAGACAATTTTTTTTTATACCAGATAAATTATCAAACATAATAATGCCCTCGTGATAATTTTCGCTTAATCTACATTTTGTGGAGAATATTCCGGAATTTTTTCCAAATTTTTTATCAGTACTTTTAGAGATAAGGAGGGGACACAGGAATTTTGCTACTCATATATATCACCACTACACCAAACACTTTATTTTTGCACTCGACGCGCGTTTGCTAACCATGTTAGCTTCATCAGGAGCGATGATTGACTAACTTAGTGGCTTAGTCAATCATCGCTCCTGATGAAGCTAACATGGTTAGCGAAACGCGCGTCGAGTGCAAAAATAAAGTGTTTGGTGTAGTGGTGATATATATGAGTAGTATCATTGTGCCAAAGATTTCACAGGAATTTTGGCCATTTTCTAAAAATAATACAAAGAAAAGTGTGCGCAAGTATTTTTACAAGTTTTCATTTGACACTCCATTTCACCTTAGAATAGATAAGATTTAACTTTCAAAACTAGACGGTTCTGATGAGGCCATCAATTCCTATATTCGTGTCAAATTTCAACTCTCTATGTTAAATAAATTCAGAGAAAATCGGGTGTAACAAACGGACCTCGTAGCGATCCCATAAGTATTCCCTAGGAAACACTAAAAAATAATTTACTCAACAACCTTGCTGAGGCTAATTGTAAATTTTTACAAACTCGATTTACTATGAAGGCTTATCTGGTAGAAATTAGCGAGAAAAAGAAAAAACAATCAGAGTTATTTTTTGCGAATTGTCACAGACTTGGGTGTTATATTTGGCTCCTCCCACGAAGTGGGAGTTGACGTAATGGGTTCGGAAAGTCTCGTCACCTTCAAACAAGGCGAAAATTCACTCGTCTTTTGGAAAGTTGACGCCGACGGTTTCGTTTGGAATATATTGAAAAAGGGTATACAATTAATGAAGAAGTTTACAGAAAGACGATCCAAAATGTTAAGCCAGGCCATTAAATAAATATGTTTGAATTCATGGAGAACCAAAACTTTGCGCATGCATAACTTACACTTCAGGTTAGATGAGTGAACAGTTCAAGCCATTACTGAAAGTTGTGGATTCACCTACTTATAACATAAACTCTTTAGTTCTAATTTAACGCTGTTACAAACATGTGAAGAAAGATCTCAGAGGCTAAGAATTTTCCTCGGCTGAACAGGGCTGAAGGCCGCTGAAGCGTAGTCTTTTAGAGGGCAAAAACAAAAGAATTTTTTTGGACGGAATGAAACAATTGAGAAACGCTGGACTTAGTGTATTAGAGTAGAAGGTAGTTACAGTCTGTCAAGTAATAACGCGACCGATTGTATTCTGGAAAAGTGGGTTTCGAGAACTTTTTTGCCATCAATGCATTCTTTGGTGTGCTAACAACGGCGCAATGATCTTAGTAAGTTATCCAATCGCCTCCTGCATCAATAATAGCCTGACATCTTCGACGCATGCTGTCGACGATATTTTCTCCAAATTTTTCGAATCTCGCCAGACAACTGAGTCAAAGTCCTCAAAGTCTTTCCTTTGAGCTTTCTCTTTGCAAGGGACCAAACGTTTGCAATACGCGTCCGGCGATTGTGAGAGCCATTCTAGTGCCCAAGTGAGCCGCTCCGCGACGTGATTTTCGCCCGGCAAAAGTTTCTCCAACGTGCTTCGGAATTTGAGATCATGAGCACGAAGATGTTGTCGAATGGTCTTAGGAAACACATTCGAACCTGCTTTTCTTAATTTTGCCGCTGCTTGAAGCAGCGTCAATTTTGGGTCCCATGAAAATAAAGACATGATTCGTTTTTCCACTTTCGGAGTAACTTTGCCTACCGAGCCACGTTTTGGCAAGTGGTCGACATTTTTCGTCTCTTTAAACCGATTTACCCACTTCTTCACAAATGATATCGTCTTTTTAATATATTTAGCGGTAGTAAAATGTGTCATTTTAGGCCCCTTTGGAAAGAAAGATTGCTTCGAACCGACGCGTGACTCATTTTGGATTTTACATGATTTCGACGAAAGTTCGGAATCACCTGATACTTTTACCAAAATACTAATTTTTTATTAAATTGTTAGAATTGCATCTACCAAAAATGAATTATATACATATACATATATATACATATATATATATATATATATATATATATATATATATATATATATATATATATATATATATATATATGTATATATGTATATGGTGGAATGTAATACATTAAAATTCCGGGTTTCAATCCGTTCGTCTAACAAAGAATTTGCACGACGTTTCGCCAAAATCTCATTTGGCATTTTCAAGTGCTCCCGCTGCTACTGCTGCAACTCGATACTGTGATCTTGCTGTTGCGGCCGCTCGGAGCTAACTCGAGTTAGTATAGTTAGTAGAGAAACCATTGCAAGCTGTTTTAAGCATGGCGGATTTTTAAGGAAGGAATGTAGATATGACTCAGATTGAAAAACATCGATAAAATCCTACTGATTGTCTAGAATTTATTTACGATGCTGATAACAAAGTATAGTAGAAATCGAAGTTAAAAAGATGTTTAATCACTTTAATTTTGAAGAATATGTATGTGCTGATAATGAATTAATGACGAGAGAACCATTAACTGATGATTAAATTGTGACATCAGTGACTTCTGGAAAGATTTTAAGCGATAATGACGACGAAGGAGAGCTTGGAGAAGGAGATAATATTTATGTTCCATTTCAGAAATGACTAAGAAAATGACTGAAACTCGCAATTTTTTGGAATCTCGTGAAGTTCCTGAACATACATATATGGAGTAGTTTCTGTGACCTCTACAATTATATAAACACCATTTCTTTTTCAAGTAAAATTATACAAACGAAAATTACTGATTTTACTGTATAAACTACGTATTTTAAAGTTTTTGTTTATATGTACCAACATACATAACTTTAGTGTGACTTGTTTTATTTTCCTTTGAACGTTTACTTTTAATTTAATAATTATTAGTATTCATTTTTCTAAGCATTAGCGCCTAATCTAAATAAAAAAGTAGTGAAGAATGATATTAGGTTTTGTTTACTGTTTGTAACGAACTTCGAATATAGCGAACCATTTTTAGTGATTTTTCGGAGTTCGTTATAAACGAACTTCACTATATTAATATATATATATATATATATATATATATATATATATATATATATATATATATATATATATATATATATGGGTTTAACTGTACATATACACAAGTAATACATAACAATTATACAACTGAGTGTTGTGTTCCCATTCGCCTTCTCCAAACCTCTCTATCGTCTGCCATCTCTTCGTCTATTCCTCGTGACCTCATGGCCTTTTGGGCCATCTTCTATCGTTCATTCTGAGTAGGTGTCCAAACCATTTTAATCCTCTATTTTCTATTTTTTGTATAATTGTTTCTGTTGCTGCTGTTCTGTAGCGTATTTCTTGGTTTGTTATGTGTTGGAATTTGGACACTCCGGCGCTTCTTCTCAGGTAATCCATCTCTATCGTCGTTATTTTTCTTCTATCCTCTTCTTTCATTACCCACAGTTCACTACCAAAACTTAAAAACGATTCTATCATTGTTCTTCCAATTCTCTTTTTGTTTTGTGTAGTTATGTTTTGATCACATCATATTGAGTTAAGAGCTCCTATGATCCTCCTGGCTTTTTGTATTTTATTCTGTATTTCCTTTTTACCTATACCATTTTTGTTGTCAATCAGTACTCCTAGATATTTAAATTCCTTGACTTGTTTGACATGTGTATTATTGTTAATTAAGACATCAAATTCTATTTCCGAGTTCACAACCATATACTTCGTCTTTTCAAGGCTCACCTCCAGTCCCCATTCCTTGTAGTCTGTGTATAATCTCTTCAATACATATTCCATATCGAATGCATCTTGTGTCATTATTACTTGGTCGTCTGCAAAGTTTAACGATAATAGGGTTTATCACTAATGGGGATGCCCATGCTTTGGCAAGTGCGGTTCCATTTATTTAGATCGTTGTCTACAAATATATTAAATAAGATTGGTGAAAGGCAACACCCTTGTCTTAGACCTTTTGTAATGTGGATAGCTTCCGAGAGATAGCGTCCTTGTTTCACGTATCCTATATTTTCATTATATAACTCTTTTATTGTTGTTACCATCCCTTCTTTTATACCTACTGTTCTCAAGACATGCCAAAGTTTATTTCTCGGTACACTATCGTATGCCTTCTTAAGATCTATAAAGGATTTTCTTTTCTATCAATTGTTGTAGAGTAAACAAGTTGTCTATACACGACCGGCCCGGAGTAAATCCGCTTTGGTTTTCGGATATTTTTCCTTTCATTGATTCTCTTATTCTATTCTACAATATTTTACCCTACAGTCTGATTATATATATATATATATATATATATATATATATATATATATATATATATATATATATATATATAGAGAGAGAGAGAGAGAGAGAGAGAGAGAGAGAGAGAGAGAGAGAGAGAGAGAGAGAGAGAGAGTTATTGCTCCAGTTTTATTCCATTACTGAGTGAGTGCATCGCAAGTATTCTAAATTTGTAAAACGGAGAAAATGAACATGGCGCAGTCATAAAGTACCTGCATTAGAAGGGCGCTAAACAACATATGAAATATTAATCACTAACAAAGAAATAAAACTTAGTAAAGTAACTACCAATGATTGTAGCGACGGTACAAAATAAATTACAAATAAATCGTAGTACTTTTTCTAGGTGGGGCCACGAACATTTTACTTTATTGTAACCTATTTCCTTTTCAATGGTAGATGTGTAACCCTTAATACGTAAATAAGACTTCCAATTGATTTTGACTGTTTTATAAACACATAATCTAATAATCTTTAGTCTAATAATAACTCACCTCTATCAAGACTCTTGTCGACTTGTGATCGAAGTAAAGCTAAATCATATGGCGATGAAATACCGTGGTCTACGCTTCTGCTTTTACTCCTACGAAAGAAACAAATAATTAATAGAATAAGGTAGTAACAATTAATCAAAAGTAATTAAGTACAGTGGATTTTTTATTTCAATTGCACGAGCGCTTTAAAAACCGGACGTACAGAAAAGTAATATGATATTTGTTGAAATAAAAAAATTACCCGCCTTGAACAGCTAAGGACGTAATTGACGGCGATCGCAAGCGGAAACGTTTTATACTAAAATGTGTTATGGGGAATCAGATATTAATGAATTTGGATTTAAAACACACAAAAAGCAAAAATTTATAATCTGTTAATGTCACAATTTTCCCTCAAGACCTCACGCATATTTTTTTAAAAAAAAACAAGGAAATACATTAATTCTTATTATAACAACGGGCCTGCGCTTTAGCCAATAAGTAACAACACCAGTGTGCAGGTGCCTACTAGTCTGACTTCTGTTTCATCGTATCACACACCATAGTTGAGATTCAATATCATATCCTTGATTTCATGCGCATTAGCATTGTCAGTAAACATGACGCTCCTAGGAGCCAAATTGTTTCGTCCAATCGTGGGTTTTCACAATACAAATTAAGAAATACATAAACCATACAATTATATTACTGAAGGAAAATAATATCGGTCAAGGAACATCGAAAACGATGATCAAACAGGAAAATGTACCAGATAAAGACACAATCACAAAAGAATGAACTTGAACGTGTTCCGTATAACGAAAGGTAATTTATACTTTTTCTGATTGTAGAACGGTACAGAAATTATCACAAAAAAAAAGCATTTTCAAAAAGTGGCTGCCCTTTTTAAAAATACTGGCTTCGGACATAGATACTAACTAACCTTCAAGGCTATTTAAACGAAGATAACACGTGCAACTAAAGAGATGTAGTAATCAAATGAGACCATGTCCGTAGACTACACCGTGGGAGCGAGAACCCCAAAGAAAATATAAAATCCCGTCTTGTTTTTGCCGAATGTGTCCTGGGGCTTCTAAAACGAGTATGATTCGAAATCGATGGAATCATATTTTGCACGTTTTTTTTTTGCATCACAGCACCTTCTCTCAAAGTTGAACGTAGCGACAGAAGGATTCTTTCGCATTTGAAATGTAGTGTCTGAAATGCAATGGCTGAAAGACATTGTGTTCGAAATTGTATTTTGAGGTTATACGAATATAGCAGCACAGCATGAAATGGTAATTTTGCTGTTTAGGATTGGTGTTAACACGTAACAATGAATTTTAAAATAGTATTGAATTAATTTGTACACATAATGCTTTAGCCGGAGAATGGGAAATAAATTAATTTAATTTACTGACTCAATTTTCCACTGTGTGTCGGTGCCATTATCTATTTTACGCCGTATTTTTCCTATACCAGGAGTAACATGTACTGTCAATCATATAGCTTAATGCTGTTGTCAGTCAGTCTGATTGATTGTCGAGAAACTTACTAACAAAATAAACCACTTCAATGAACTATTATAGTGCAGTAAAAAAAGGTCAAAATAATGATGAGATAGAGATAGTTTAGATACAGCAATATTATAATTTTATCCTCTATGGGGTATCACCAGAAGTATTGTCCTGGGTTTTGGACCTCTGTGTTCTTTTGTTTATAAACAATTGAAGTTTTCAAAACGCGTTTTTGAGCTTAAAATGTGAATAACTCTGGTTATATAAGTCAGATCGAGACAAACAAAAAATTAAACTCATCATAATGAAATTTCCAACAAATCCTCGTTGGTTTTAAATCGCTCAAATGTGTGCATAACCTACAAAAATTGAAAAAAAAACGCAAAATCTGTTTTTTTTTTTCATTTTATGGTACCCTATTTATTTATTATACCCTAAAATTTTGGTACAAAAATATTGAACCCAGTGGACACAATTGAATTTGTTATTTAAAATTTAAATTGCCCGTCATTTTATACCATTTAGTCCAAAATGAATCTTTTTTTTTTTAAACTAGCTTTTCGATGCCATTAAAATTTTTTTTATTTGGAGTCATTTTTTTTACATTTGTTTATTAATCAAATAACAACAAATGACATTTTGAAAATTGTTAACGAAAATGAATTGTTAATAAAATAAAAATAAAGGTCTCGCGATTCTCTACCAGATATGATAAAAAAAAAAATTTTCAAAATGACAATTAATTATTTGATTAATAAACAAATGTAAAAAAAACCCGGTCAATTTGTTTTAATGGCATCGGAAAGTTGGCGTCAAGATCTAAATTTTGAAAAAAAAATCTATTTTCGACTAAATGACATAAAATGGCCGGCAATTAAAATTTTAAATAACAAATTCAATTGTGTCCACTGGGTGCGATATTTTTGAACCAAAATTTCAGGGTACTTTTGTTATAACAAAAGGCATATTTTCTGAAAGTTTCAAGCCGATCGGTTCACTTAGTCGGCCTGTACAATAAAATCGTGTCGGTTTTTTCAATATTGTAGGTTATGTACACATTTGAGCGACTTAAAACTAACAAGGATTTGTTGGAAATTTCATTACGAAGAGTTTGTTTTTTTTTTTGTCTCGATCCGACATATATAACCGGAGTTACTCGCATTTGAAGCTCAAAAAACGCGTTTTGAAAACTTCAATTGTTTATAAACAAAACAGCTTGCTGTATCTAAACTGTGCAATTTCAAATGCTTTTTTTACTGCACTATAAATTAAAAATAGTCTAAAACCGGATATATTTTTCCATAAGTATAATTTTTCTATTATCAACTGAGATTACCTGATCCAAAGGATAAAAAATATCACATATTGGCTAATTTATCTGACCCTAACTCCAAATAGACAAATTATTAGTTCTATTATCATAATTTTTTGATATAACAAGATACTAGTTTGAGAATAGATGTTAATATTTGATTTTTTAATCTAGATTAGAATATTAAAGAGTTAAAGTAGGGCAGACAAGGTAAATAATATATCTGCTAGAAGTTAAATGCGAGATAAAAGTTTAACGACGGAAAACTTTTTAAAGTTTTTTGTCGGATATTTTCGTATCAGAAAATAATTGTAGGGAAGTAAATACGCCGGATTATTTTGTGTGTGTAATGTGTCTCAAAAACTAAAAGGAAAGACATAAATATCTATTATTTAATAAAAAATTCTCTTTTGAAAACGATTCCACTTATTCATTCATTCGACATTTTATAGAAACAACTGTAACATCAACGGTTTTTAAAGTTGTATGCGCCCTTAGAAACACATTTTGAAATTCCAATCTTATTGGTCATCTTTTCCAAGTGCGCACTAATTTCGCCAAATTTAATTAATAGTTAGTGTTAACAAGTGATTGAGAAATTGAATCAAATATTTTTCTTTTTCAACGCCTCCACCTCCTTAGTCAACCGTGAGGTTGTCCTAATGGTGACATGATAGAGGTAGAAACGTCAATCAACAGTGGTTGTTGCAATAAGTAAAATTACTTTGCTGTAAAAAAAAAATTATTTAAATAACTTTTGATATTAATAAATACCCAAAATGTGACGATCACATGTGATATTACATACCGTATCCATGGAAAATCCTTAGATGGAATTTTGGTTATATCTTGTGACGCCCTTCGTGACCTGTGATTCAAGCAAAAATAAAAGATGATAAAACCATGCAAAGCAAAATAATTAAAAAAACACAAGCAATAATTATTATAACTGATAAAACAAAATCAAAGTTCGTGGAGGGTTTTTAAAAATAAAAATGCAGCCAAAAATAGGTGCCATGCGCAAAATAAATGATTTAACTATGTGATGAAAACCTAAGCAAAACAAAATAATATCATTCAGTTAGCTGATTAGCATAAGGTTTATTAATAGATACATATAAATAACAGCAAATAAGGTCACTTATTGAGTCTCATCAGACTGACGTGGAAAATTAAAAAAAAATTCTTTGTTTCTTTCAAAAATTAGAATCATAGTTACCGTAATTGTTTTGGTATGCACGTAAAACGAGTACGAACTGATGCATGCCAGTTATATGTTGGAAATAAGAGGAAAACAGCTTATTCAACTTACCTATCGTGTTCAACCAACGTAAGATATAAAATAAATGGCCAAGTGCAAATCGCACTTTACAGTTGTTTATTAATTAAATAACAATAAATGAGTTTTCTGGAACATTTTCACGTTAACGAAAATGGATTTTTTCATATAGAAGTCTCGCAGATGTGATAAAAATTGTTCAATTTTTTAAATGATCGAAAAAAAAAAACGCATTTGTTGTTATTTGATTAATAAAAAATGTAAAAAAAAACGGTTAAAATGACTCAAAAAAAATTTTTTTTTATGACATCGGAAAAAAAAGATCCATTTTGGACCAAATGGCATAAAACGGCGGGCAATTCAAATTTTAAATAATAAATTCAATTGGGTTCAATATTTTTGTACTAAAATTTCAGGGAAGTTTCAAGCCGATCGGTTCACTTAGTCGGCCTGTACAATAATCGTGTCGGTTTTTTTCAATATTGTAGGTTATGTACGCATTTGAGCGACTTAAAACCAACGAGGATTTGTTGGAAATTTCATTACGAAGAGTTTGTTTTTTTTTTGTCTCGATCCGACTTATATAACCGGAGTTAATCACATTTTAAGCTTAAAAAACGCGTTTTGAAATCTTAAATTGTTTATAAACAAAAGAGCACACGTTTTTCGGGCTCCAAAACTCAGGGTAATACACGTGGTGATACCTCAGAGAGGACAAAATACCATATTGCTGTATTTAAATTACGCTTATCTCATTATTTTGACCTTTTTTTACTGCACTATATCTGCATTTATTTTCAAAGTTTAGTTCAGAGAGTTAAATATCCAATCAAAAAACTAAGAACGCATACCAGTTATATGCTAATATCAAAAGTCTCAGAGTTATAGAATGACAATTTAGGGGGTAAGGAAATTTCTTTTATGGGGCGTTGATTGATATTAATATAATAGCAATGTCTGAATTTTAAACTAATTCTTTTTTCTTAATGTCGGCTAATGGTCTAGTGCACAGTGCATAATGTGATCTTACAAAGCAAAACCCCACATATCCTTGATTCATTAATACATACAGAGGATTTTTTTTTAATTAGGGTATTTCTTTACGAGGTTATAGTATTCAATAAAATAAATTATTTCCCCGATTTTCTTCTACACAAAAATTAACTAACAAGGACAATACGCTCGTTTTACGAGTATTTATTTATTTTTTTGGATATATAGTTTCGGACGTAAAATATGCTAGTTATTTTATTAGGTAATTGAGACACATGTTT
The DNA here is from genome assembly GCA_019049505.1 of Pachyrhynchus sulphureomaculatus. Taxonomy (NCBI): domain Eukaryota; kingdom Metazoa; phylum Arthropoda; class Insecta; order Coleoptera; family Curculionidae; genus Pachyrhynchus; species Pachyrhynchus sulphureomaculatus. Next base: position 68,505,208 of record CM032447.1, on the reverse strand, counting down.
TTCTTCACCAGAAATTCTTGTTACATCGGTACTCAACTGATACCATTTAAATCGATTCCGCTGCTTTTGGGCTAATGAGAGTCTCCGAAATACGAAAGACAAAATAATACTGGAAGGCCTTAAACTGATTTCAGTCGATCCGACTTTTATGAATCGAATATAGCAAAGATGAGGTAAGTGTTTACAATAGACGGTACATTTTTATGCACATTCTCAGGTCCGGACTAAGTATACTATGTGGAAGGAGTTTCTTACAACAGTTCTTTGAAACCTTCTATACAGACTATATATGAGGAAGTTATTTTAGTGAATATTATAATCTGTTAAAAAAGAAGTTTGAATTTAAAAAACACTCTATATACAGCGTTTTGTCCTATTTAAAGGTATTTTAACTAATATCCTCTAGTATAATAGACTATTAAACTGTTTTCTATTTTTTTAAATAAATGCATGTTGATTTGCAATCAATACTCAGCAATGTAGATTTTATTTTCAAAATTCATACATACAGTTTGTCAAGTAAGAACGTGACTGCTCGTATACTTGAAAAAAATGTGTTCCGAGAATATTTTTAGCCATCAATATCTTTTTTGGTGTGTTAACAACGACGTAACTACCTTAGTAAGTTGTGTAATCGCCTCCTGTATCAATAATCGCCTAGCATCTTCGAGGCATGATGTCGACGAGATTTTCTGCATACTCTGCAAATTTTTCGAATCTCGCGAGACAACCGAGTCAAAATCCTCAGCGCCTTTCCCCTGAGCTTTCTCTTTACAAGGGACCAAACGTTTTCAATAGGGTTGGCGTTCGGCGATTGTGAGGGCCACTTATCGTGGGTCCAAGTAAACCGCTTCCCGACGTGATTTTCGCCCAGCAAAGGTTTCTTTAACCTGCTTTCGAATTTGACATCATGAGCACGAAGATGTTGTCGAATGGTCTCATGGAGCACATTCAAACCCGACTTTCTTAATTTTGCGCAAAGACACGATTCGTTTTTCGACTTTCGGAGTGACTTTGCCTACCGAGCTCGTTAAAATGATTTACTCACTTCTTCACAAACAATACCGACTTTTTAATATATCTAGCTGCCGCAGAATATGTCATTTTAGGCTCCTTTGGATGGGAACAAAGAAAGACTGTCTCGAATCGACGAGCAAACAAGTGACTCATTTTGGATTTTACGTAATTTCGACGAAAGTTCCGAATCGACTGATACTTTTACTAAAATGCGTCGTAGACATTCCCTCTACCGATTTTTTGTTGAATCCCTAGAATCGCATCTACCAAAAATGAATTATCGCGGATACGTTCTTATTTGACAGACTTTATATACATGTAAATAATTTTAATAATGCTCAGTTGGAGAATTTAAAAAGTGTTAGTTTCTAACATTCAAGATCTGTAGTAGATCTATAAATTACGAAATGTGCATATTTGACCCCGACTCTGAAATTAACCATGCCATATGAGCCAAAAGATAAAACTGCCTTTGCCAATCTGTTATTATTTCTGAAAGAAATGCAAATAACAAATTTACTGGGACATAAAAACGTGGAATTTGTTGACAACTTTCAAACTATCACAAAAATTACACGAATATAATTAATGCATCATTAAATCTAAACGCACTGAAACGGTAACATTAAATAGTCTTAAAATATGTTACAATTTTTATTACACATGGATGAGATTTTATTAGTCGTAAAATACAGTTTTATGTAGCTGTTTAAAATTAATTGTTCAATGTTGTTAGAGGCATAAAAGTTAATAAAACAATTTTATACTTGGCGTCGCCCATCAAAAGGAATAAATTTTTCAATAATCTTTGACATTTTCAAGCGCCGACAGCAGCATCACCACGCGCACTCTCAAAGTTTTTTAGCGAAAACCGTTACTTCTCTCCCCAGATGGAATTTCTGGAGCATGTAGTTACGATGTTAATTATTACGATGCCTCATACATTTTTATAAAATCCTAATCTTCTATTCTCAAAATGAGCGAAAACAATATATTTCCAGTAATATATAAAATATTTGATGTGGATATCAACATGCACAATTTTTGCAAAGAGTATTCTTCATTTAAAAATTATGTTTTGTTTTTAAACAGTCCTTGATTTTTGTCAAGTTTAATAAGTAATTTATTATCAGTAAAAAATTACTTAGAAATAAGACCATTGTACCCAAAACACTGTTTAAACTAATATTTAGTGGGACCGCCGTTAGCCTTGATAATCTCCTATAACCTTTTTGTCACGCTTGCAACCAGCTTTTTGGTAACGTCTACTGGCATATTCTCCCATTCGTTCAATATTCTGTTTTTTAATTCTTCTCTATTTGAAACATTATGTTTGCGAACCCGCCGTTTAAGTTTCTCCCATAAATGCTCGATGGGGTAACCTCGGGTGATTGCGGAGGTGTACGAAGCTGCTGTCACACATTATGGTTCATCCATTCTCGCACCAAGTTTGCAGTATGTTTCGGATTATTGTTCCGTTGGAAAATGCAGTATTTTTCGAGTGGACACTTTCTCTTAAATTGTCTCTCAAAATGTTCAGATAAACATGCTGATTTATGGTACCATTAATAAAATATAAATTTCCAACCCCTCCAACAGACATGCATCCTCAAAGCAGAACATTGCCACCCCCTTATCTCACCGTGGAACAAATGTTTTTAATATCGAATGCGGTATTCTTCTTTCTCCAAACTTTAGTTCTGCTATCAGACACAAAAAGGTTAATTTTAGTTTCATCATTAAAGATTACGGATTTCCACAATTCAGGCTTAGTAACGTATTCCCTAGCAAAAGCTAACCACTTTTTACGATTAGCTTCCGAAATTAACGGCTTCTTCCTGGCTGCACACGCCTTATAGCCTGCCCCGTGTAAACAATTTTTCACTATTTGTGAACAAACATTTTTCGAAAATAGTTCCCGTACTTCTTCTGTTAATTTTGGCGCACTTTTCTTAGGATCCATAATTATTTGTCTAACAATACTGGCCTCTTCACGTAGAGTCAGTTTCTTGGGAAGATTTTCCATCTTTCCACAAATCAATTATGACCTTTCTTTTGCTACTACTTTGAAAACCCACTGCAAAATTATTAACAAGTAACAGATTATAAAGTATGGCCAAAAATTATTCATTTGTTTTCAGTTTAGCAAGTAATAGATAGCTTGCTAAAATGCGGCTGATTTTAATGTGTTGTTTTCAATGCTTAAGTGTATGGAGACTTTTTTGACATTAATTTTGTTTATATTTTTATAACAATAATGTAACTTCTATATATATATATATATATATATATATATATATATATATATATATATATATAGTATGGTGGTACATATTCCTTATATAATGATTGAATGTAGAACAAATTTAGTATGTTTACTATCTCTAATAAAAAAAAAACTAAGCTTATGAAACCATTGAGAAACACAGTCTTAATATAAAATGTGGATTCACATATTTTATTAACAAGCATTAAAAGCATGTAAAAAAACTGTTGTTCTTAAACACATATCAATACAAAAAAGTAACTAAATCAACGGCGTTATTACACGTGAATTACGAACCGTATTACAAATTTGCGAGGATAAAATGCAAGATACGACTCTAGGCTGTACATATATTAGTCACAATGAATAAATCAGCTGGTTAGTAATAGCGAGACTTGGAGTATCAATTTGCATTTAAATGTTCGTTTCTATTATCATGTAAAAATATTTCGTTCCGTTAACCAAAGTAAAAAATCATAAACTACAAAAATGATTTAAAAAATGCACTAGGCCTAACTAATAATAACAGGCTAGAAACTCAGACTAATCGGTAATTGCAAATGAAAACTATAGAGATGTTCCATATTTGTCTGTACATATATTAGTCACAATGAATAAATCAGCTGGTTAGTAATAGCGAGACTTGGAATCAATGGAGTAAAAATAAAATTTGCATTTAAATGTTCGTTTCTTATAACATGTAAAAATATTTCGTTCCGTTAACCAAAATAAACAATCGTAACTACAAAAATGATTTAAAAAATGCACTAGGCCTAACTAATAATAACAAGAGAAACTCAGACTAATCGGTAATTGCAAATGAAAACTATATTTGTCTACATAGTGAACCACCAGTAATATTGAAAAGATGAATAGATAGTTCAACACCTCAACAAATAGGTTTGTGATTAAAAGCAATGTCACAGCTTCAGTATAGATTATTGAATTAAGAAAAAAGTTGTAACATCAACCATTGGCTGAACACTAAAAAATATGGTAAGTGAAATATAGGTGAAGCATTTAATTGTCAACATCAAAAAACAATCTTCCAAAATTCCCTAAAGGAATTACTTATTCTATTCAATAATGTACTATTATTTAATAATAAGCTAAAAAGTATCCTGATTATTTGAATTGAATATATTTTCTTTATTTAACTTTTCCATTTGTTAAATATGTTTTAAACATTATACTAAATTTACGTAAGCCTGCAGTCATACCTAACTTAAATGAAAAAAAAAAAAAATGAAGAAAAAATAACTATTGACAGGTTTGTCTCAACACATAACCTAAATCTAATTGTATTTGTAAAAAAATGTATCTACATACGAATAAAAAAATTTTAACGTTAAATTTGAAACATAAAACGATAAAAGTGAAATCAACAGTAAAGACGCCATTAATCCAAATAAGAAACGGCGACGTGATACTATAACCGCATAGAGTTAGTTTGACAACTCAACTGGAGCAACAACTCTATGAGTTTCGTCGGTCATGGGTAAAGTTTTTTTAAGGAAATTTAAAGAATCTCAAAAATAGATAGCTAGTAATCTTATTATGTTGTACGCTTAAAAATGAATAGTAAACTTTGTGATACTTATTTTATATAGAAAGTGTTTTCATTTTCCTTTTTCCGGAATCATTTTATGTTCTACCGGATTTAGCAGTTAGTTATAAAAAGGTTTTTTACACGATATCGTGCAGTAAATAAAGCTCTTATAAAAATTAAACAATTTTTTTAACGGAACTATAGTGATTTCTGGCATTTCCGAAAATTATTTGTGTAGGTAAGGTTTCGGCTCTTCTCTGTGTGTACTAATTTCTTTAGTCAAAATACTGAACATCAAACGTAGTTTCTTTCTACAACATCAGAAGCTTTTCTAAGCTGAAATAGGCAAAGTTCTATTCATTAATTATAGTATGAAATAATGATAAGAAAAATACATTGAGAACACTATGGCAGTACAGATTATTGGCGTACGTGCTGAAAAACCATAAAACTTCAAGGTGCATTTCCTTATTAGTTATTGAGAAGCGATATTTTTAATTAGTTACTTTTGATGCAACGATTTGCTGGCTTCAATATATTAACCGATTTTCATAACACCCTATTATCTTCTTCTTCCTCAGATATGTGTCCATTATCCTAGTTTATCGAATGCTGCCTATCGAAGACTTGTTTGTCTGGAGATTTCAACATCTTGGTTCTCTTTTCTTAATTTGATCTTGTGTCCGAAATATATGTACGAGGGCACGTTTTCGAGCAATTGGTTGGCAACAGTCACATCTATGTCTCGGGGACTCATTATTTTGGTTTTGTTTGAGTTAATTTCTAGTTCAACCTTTAAGGAAGCCTCATGGAGTTCCTCTACTATATCGCTAATAATGACAATGTCATCTGCGAACCTTAACTGGTTGAATCGTAAGCCATCCATGTTAATTCCTTTGTCATGGCAATTTGGGTGAAATTGTGTTCCCTTGACGTACTCTTCTTTCCATACGGATATTATCGGTCCTTGTGTTTTCGTCAGTGGTTATTTGCAGCGATGCACGATCATATATATATATATATTTAATTAGGTTTGAGTATTGAGAGTCTATCCTTGCATTATCCATAGCTTTCAGAATTGTCCAGGTTTCTATTAAATCAAAAGCCTAACGGTAATCATCGACGGCCACGAATAGAGATATACTGTAATATGTACACTTCTCGATGAGAGTACGAAGTGTCTAAAGATCGTAGACGGTATTATAACCCTTCCTGAATCCCGCTTGCTCGAAGGGCTGATATTGATCTAACTTGCTTGATTGCCTGTTTGTCATTATTTTAGTCAGTAGCTTATATAAATGGAAGAGCAAAGTGATGGGTCGATAGTTTTTTATATGTTATCTTGAACCTCTTTTTTGTCCAATAAGATAACTTCTGCCTTTTGCCCGCTATCTGGGATTCTTGCTTGCATTACACATTTATTAAGTAAAATTCGTACATCTTCGATCAGCAATTCACCTCCTATCTTTATCATGTTATTGCAACTGATCTTCGCCCGGGCATCTACGTTCTTCATTTGTTGCAACGCAGCTTTCAGTTCTTCTAGGCTTATTTCAGGTATTCCTCTGACCCTGTATTTTGCATCGTTCTTTTACGGTACTGATCTCTGTTGGATCCAGAACTGTACAGTGTTTTATAGAACTCCTGCACGGTCGCAAAAATAACATCGCGGCTATTGACTGTGATACCCTGTTCATTCTTTATTTTGGTAATCTTTGTTGTACCTCTCGAGAATTTGGATCGTAAAACCTTCATGTTCTTGTTTTCTTGTATGAATTTTCTGTTAAATTCTCGTACACCTTCTATTCATTTCGTTGTTTATTTATTTCCTTTTTTCTCTCTCACTCTCATATATATATATATATATATATATATATATATATATATATATATATATATATATATATATATATATATATACTACCGTCAGAAAGTATTTGCCCACCTAGTCATTTCAGTTCCAAGACAACAAAAACCCAGATAATATATTTTTTTCTTAAATTTTAATGAATTATTATTTATTTTCACATTATTTCCAGTCTAGAAAATCAGGAAAATATTCATGATTTTTCCGGATTTTTCTCATCTATGTGACCTGCTTTGTTTTTAATTACCGCTTTACAGAGTTTCGGCATTCTGTTCAGTAGTTTCTTCAGAGTTTCTTCGGTTATTAACCCATTTTACTTGTATAAGTTCCCACAAGTCATTTTCTGATGTTGTATTGAGTTTTCGACCATACCTATCCAAATGGTCCCACAGCAATTCGATGGGTTTCAAGTCGGGTGATTGTGGAGGCTAAGTCATCACTACTTCCAGGACCTCATTGGATTTCCATTGGTCCAAAATTTCTCTAATTTGTTGAGCAGAATGTTTAAGGTCGTTGTCATGCTGAAAAACAAATTTCCCCTGAAAAATGTCTCTTCCAGAAGGAAGCATTTGAATTAGCGAAATTTCTTGATACTGTTCTTTTCGAATGATTCCTTCTATCCTAAAGATTTGTCCAACTTTACTGTTAGCAAAACAACACTAAACCATTACTGAACTTCCACTACGTTTTACTGTAGGTACCAACATCCTCTCTCCAGCTGATAGCCGCACCTAAACTCGTCGATTTGAACCGAAAATTTCGAATTTAGATTCGTCGCTCCAAAGGACGGAATTCCACTGTTCTGATGTTCAGTTTTCATGTTCTCGGGCCCATTCTAATTATTTACGTTTATTCACTTGCCTAAGAAGTGGTTGCCTCACTGCAACTCTCCCGTGTAGTCCACCTTCTGCTAACCTGCTCTTCAGGGTTGTCACGCTGATGGGGATGGGTCGTTCCAGGTTTACTTGAGCTGTGATTTCTGATGCGGTTAGGCGGCGATTACGTCTGCTGGACATTGTTATAGCTCTGTCTTCAGCGGGAGTCGGCCTTTCTGAACGTTTTTGGTTGAAATTCCATGTCTCGGAGAAAGTTTTTTTACGATTGTCGACTCGAGTGACCATTTTCAGGTCTCGCAATTACCAGAGCCCGATTTTGAACGGAAACTTCTTTCGTTTTTGGCATTTTCACAAAACAATTGAGCCTGTATCAGTGACAAAGTACTGTTTGCGAATGGTTAATTTCCAAAAGGGCAATAGTATATATAGCATAGTTTTTATCATAAAATATCACTAGGAATTTCCATAATCCCTAGAAACTTGAAAAGAGTTCTTATTTCAACTGAAATTCTCAGAAATCGCCTCAAAACTATTATCATGGAAAACATGGAAATTTGTTCTAATTGGTTTTTAATTTGTGATTTCACCAAAAAGGCTTATCTAAACAATTTGAATTCAAAATAAATAAAATAAAATATAAAAATAAAAAAAAGTATGAGTGTTAAATTACAACGGTCCGACCATAGAAAGTCTCCATAATCGCTGACGCCTAATAATAGGTATACGAAATTTTAAATAATTCACTAACCCAATAAACCCAGTAGTCATTAAATCTTTTAAAAATAATCACAAGTTATTAATTCTAAATTAGTATATTACATAAAGAATTTATTAACATATAAAAATCATTTCCGTTTAACAAAATGAACAAAAAATAACACTTAAACATTCATAACCTTTTAATAAGTGGGCGTTAAGCAATGAACTGTAACGTATATATGAATAAATACAACAGGTATTAAAGTATCCATGCATATTACACCATGGTCAATTTAAAATGATTTTAATCTTAAATCACGAAAAGTAAAAGATATTCACTTCAACACTTCGATAAGAAAATGCATTATGCATTATACAGAAACATTCTTGGACAGATTGAAATATGTATAGTACAAATATAGAAAGGAGCTTTAATTTGTTTACTTAAATGAAGTAAACGCATAGAAGGTTACACTACGATTTTAATCAATTTCATTATGTTCCGCAAACCTAAAAAAAATTCATTCAACAATAATTTTGACAATAAATATAGCTCTTTACGTGTCCGGTTCGAAAAGTGTTATTTTGCATTATGGCCTTAGGCTACTGTAACTTTTCGAAAAAATCTTTTTTTTTATTCGCTTAATCGATGCTTTACATATTAAAATTATAATAGAAATCGTTATATATTGAATACAAATTTTTAAAAATATGTTTAAACACTCTAAGTCATGCCGAATCGGAACGTATGAAATTATGTATTTCGTGAGCTTCGTATTTTTCACTATCATAGTAAAAATGAGACCTATATTTACGACGTACTTTTGGAACGTGATAATGGAGGGCGCCTGTAATTATCCTAGAATCAAGTTTTTCACCATTGCATTGGTACAACTGTGGAAACCACACAGTTTAGATTACGTTCGACGCACGCGCTGCAAATACGAGTACACGCTGTAAAAAAGAGATTTTTCATTTTTTTTAGAATCCAGTTTTGTTTTTATAATAATCAAGTGAATTATGAGTGAAATTAGAGTTTATCGTGGCAAAAAGGTACGAAAAGTACCACGTGGTCCGCAAGAAGGGACAATGTTTCAAAGAGGCATCCGCTGAACAGTCACGAGGCGGAGACGGAGGGAGTTAGCACATCGGCGAAGAAATTAAAATCATCCGATAATTCCATGATGTGCCTATTGATGATACGTTCGGATATCGAATAATAAATTTTGCAGCCCTCATGAGTGCGATTTCGGTGTGTTTAGTGTGCAGGAGCTGCGGAATAGGCGAGCAATTTTTGGAGACCAGTAAGCGAGGGTTAGGTTTATTGCTCCAAAGGTTTCGAGCAATAAAAAAACACTTGACATCGCAACGGATGTGTCTGTATGCATACTTAATGATGGCTTATCTAGTATTATGAAAATTATGGAGTTGTACAGTTGCCGATAGGACTGCACAATTTTTGCATGGAAGCTGACGCGGCGAGGATCTGCCAAGCCGAGTTGTCGTTGTCTGATACTGTAAAACAGGCACGCTCGGCCTCCAAATCCACGAGGACAGAAGACAAAAATATTAATTTAGAAAGCCACTTATATGGTGCCGGGATCGCAGACTAACGGTAAAAATTTTTTATTATAGCAATTTTCAATTTTAAAAGATAGAAATCAGTAGTTGAAACTCAAAGTTATGATTTTCAAATCGCTTTGCAGCATAACTCAAACAATTTTTATCCGATTGATTTCAAATTTTAACTGTAGCTTCTGTATTAGATTCTGAAGAGAAGTAAGTAGGATTTTTACGAAATATTAAAAATTGCAAAAGTTATTAACAAATTTCTGTCAATTTTTTCCGCGAAAATCGAGATTTTTTTTCAAAAGCTTGCCATTTTTTGAAAAATCAATATTTTAAAAATGTCTTATGTACTTCTCTAGCTATTTACGTGTAGATTAAGCAGAATTTTTTTTGATACATGATCAAATTTACTCCAGATATGCCGCAAGCCCCGGAGCACTTTTTTAAAAAGATGTCTTTTAAAAAGCTGTACTATTCCGCCATTTTATAAAATATATTACATCAAAAAATATATTTTTGTGTACCTCAATATATATGTAACAATGTGGTATAGTTCATTTTTTGAATAAAAAATTTTTTCAATCCGAAAAAAAATTTTCAAAAGTTGGTTCAATTTCATGCCTCTATAGTGGCCAAAGGCCTTATGCGTTAGCAAGTTACGAGTTACGCGCGACAATAGGTCAGTCACAACACTGAAAAATTCACCCGAGCGTCTACTGCTACATTATAAAATCGTACAGAATGTATTTACGTAACTAGTCGGAAAAACTATTTTCTTAAAAAAAATGTTAAGGGATTAATAATTTTCCGAAATAATACACAAAAAAACTATTTAAGTAAAGGTATTTATCAATATTTTCTATTTTCAGCGGTGTACGAACTACAAAAAATGTTCTTATGTCATTTTTACTCAATCTAGGTCAACATTTTATTACCTGATTCCAGAGAAATAAATCGACACCGTCATATTTTATTATGTTCTATTTACAATGCGATTAATAAAATGTTTCTATTTCTGGTAATCATTTTTTACTCTTTTTATAGAGACAAACCCCTTGGTGCCATTGAAATTAAAAAAAAAAACGACCAAGTGCAAGTTGGACTAGCGCAGTTAGTGTTCCGTACGTTGAATGCCTTTAAAATAAAAATTTTTGTTACGGAAGTATAAAATGATCGATGACTTCACAAAACACACCCCAAATGAGTTTTCAACAAAATTTGTTTCCGATCTTCGTTGAAAACTGATGACTTTGGAAATTTTTTTTATATATCACCTTGTGCAGAATATTCAGAATTTTTTCAAAATTTTTTATCAGTACTTTTCGAGATAAGGGGGGCAACGATTTTTGGCAATTTTTTAAAAATCATACAAAGAAAAGTGTGGGCAAGTATTACATCATATATATTTTTGAACTCGTGTTTTTACAAGCTTTTATATGCCACCCCACTCGATGACCTGGTATAAAAAAAGTTTTTTCACTTCCGATTTGACCCCCAAAACTAATCCCTTAAGTCAAAATTTAACTTTCAAACCTACACGGCTCTGATGGGTCCCAATTCCTATATTAGTGCCAAATTTCAACTTTCTATATCAAATAGGTTTGGAGAGAATCGAGTGTGACAGACGGACAGACATCGAAGTGATCTTATAAGTGTGTCGCGCGGAACACTAATTGCCGTCTTGTTCATTCAAAGTGTTATTCGTATCTTGTGTGTCATAAATATGATTCTAAAATTTGAGAAACGAAATAGAAAAACATTATTTTTAGTGTTCCGTGCGGAACACTTATGGGATCACTTCGGTGTCTGTCCGTCTGTCTGTCAGACCCGGTTTTCTTCGACACTATTTGACATAGAAAGTTGAAATATGGCACAAATATAGGAATTGATGGCCCAATTAGAGCCATGTAGTTTTGAAAGTTAAATTTTAACTAAGGGGGTTAGTTTTGGCGGGTGAAATCGGAACTGAAAAAAATTGCCAGGTCATCGAGTGGGGTGTCAAATGAGAGCTTGTGAAAACACGCATATATATAATGTAATACATGCACATACTTTTCTAAGTATCTTTTTTTAAAAAATGGTCCAAAGCCCCTGTTTACTTACCCTACTTCATCAAAAAATGTTGAAAAACATTCTGGAATAGTCTCCAAAAAGTGTAGATGGAGCGAAAAATATCACGAGTGCATTACGTTTGATAATTTATCTAGTATAAAAAAAAACTATTTGACCCATAAAAGGGTAAAGGTTTATTTCGTCGAAAGTTGAGAATTGAAATGGGACTGAGTTACTGCTTTAAGTATTAGGTACCGAGATAAAATAAATAATTTATTTTAATTGTTTATCATTAAACAAATATTTGTGAGTATGTTTAGGAGCAGTATTCCATCGAATTTGAGCTCTGTATAAGAGTCAAAGTTGTTGTTGTGGGGTATACAATTTTCTAGAACAAAATATCATTTCAAGGTTTAGAGGAGTTTTTCTTCGAATATGAACATAAAAAGATATATTTGCTATCAAGTTTATGTACAGCAATCGATACTACACAGGTATTATTTTTAAGATATCTCTCTAGCTATACAGAAAACTTGTAGAATTTAAAAAATAAATAGCTTTCTAGATGACTACCGTGTACGCTATCAGTTCAGCGTTTTTCGAGCTCATTTTCATTAGAAACCTTTCGGCTCCTGAGGTGTTTTTTCAGATTTTTGAATAAATAGAAGTCGCAAGGCTCTAAATCAGGGCTATAGGGAGGATGTGGTAACTTGGTGAATCCACAGATTTCAGTAACGGTTTGAACTTGCCATACCACAGGAAAGTTTTGGTTTTCTATGAATTTGGAAGTTTTTCCCTAATGACGGGTTTTTGGATCGTTCTTTTGTAAATCTCTCCATTAATTGAATACCATTTTTCCACATATTCGATAAGCAAAATTACTGTATTCCTAAAAACCGGTCGCTATCAACTTTTCAAAAGAGAGTTTTTGTCTAATTTGAGGTCCTTGTGAACACATTGCATCGACAACTGCTTCGTAGGAGGATCCCAATTGAACACCCATCTTGTCGCCTATTACACGAAATTAACTCTTATCGTTTTTTAAAGCAGTTAACAGTCCTTGGGAGATTTCCTGCCTTACCAGTTTCTGCTCTGGTGCAAGAAGTTTGGGGACACATCGTGGTGAAACTTTTTTCATCCCTAAATCTCCATCTTTCGTAAGCTCCGTGATCTGGGATCTTCATCGATTTGACAGCAGCAAGTTCTCAATAACCTTCGATATTTATGAAATGGAAGCGCTGTGCAGTATGTATGTATAGAGTTGCGTGATTTATTGTTACTTAAGGTCGTTCCCAAGGAGCCGTCGTGCTCAACTTACAGAGAGATCCCTCCTACGTACAATAAAAAATAGTTGAGTGCGCTCTTTCGCCCCGTCCCATATGCGCGGAAATACAATCCCACTGTGTCGTTTTTCTGATCTGCCAACGTTACATTCTTTAATGTTTTGGAGTATTTTTCGAGGTTAAGTTATATTGGAGATTTTTAATAGTGCATAAATAATGACTTCGCAAAGATTTGTTAAAAAAAAACTTTATTATTTTAGGAAAACTGAAAACGATCAAACATTTTTTATAAAAAAAAAACGAATACCGCTTGCTATAATTTTCTTCACAGAAAAATATTTGTTATATTTTTAATTAACGATTCTAAGTTTTTCAAAACAATCGTAAGAAAATTACCATTGTTATATAATAAAAAAATCTGTTTCAACATAGGTTGGGGTAGGGTTCGTATGTTAAAAATGCAAATTTTAACAGCTAATATTTACAAATATAGTGCCGTAAGAAGTATTGAAATTTTTTCTACATATAAAGGACACTAATAAATATGTATATTCAAATCTTCTAGATAATTGTAAGAAAATTTATTTTCTTGAGAACGTCCTTAAATATAAACAAATATAAAGTTATCTAATACAAGAAAGACTTTGACCGTGAAATAAAATACTGTTTTAAATATAAAAACCAGCGTTTCTTTACTAGTGTGATTATTTATTAATTAATTAGTATTACATCATAGAGTAATTATGGATATTTAAATCCTGTAAATATTCAATTTAGTAAATACGGTACCATACGTATTTATATAAGTACCTCATTGCATTTTATTTTCATAAAGCTGTTATTTATTGTCGATAATATTTTTTTCCATATAAGCAAAATTTGTTTGAAAATAAAATGCATAACTTGACTGTTACGTAACTTCAGCTGACAAATATTACCCCACGGTAATATTATTAATTCAAGAAAGTAAAATTCCCATGTTTTGATGGCGGAGCCAAAATTTTCATTTCAATCTTTTACGGCTTTCGCTTACTTATCGACAACAAAGAAAATTAAAAAAGAAGGTAATCTTCATTTAAGTGTTTTATTTTTTATTATTACTCCTTGTCATATTTAACAATATGATTATTATTCGTTCGGGTACCTATATCGTAAAAATAAAATTATAGAAAATTATTTAAGTTATTTGCTCATATAAAACAATATTTACATAATTATTACTTTTTTTACAAAGTACTTAGAAATAATGTAGCTGCCATTTTTATTTGCAATAATTAATTAATCGAGATCATATTAATTATAAAAATTTTAATAAGATATTTTTTTTAATTAAAAAGGTATCTAACCATTAATGGTATTTAATTGCTTATAGGTTCTAGATACGGCAAAAACAAGTTCAAGGTGTCCCATAAAAAAGTTCCATTTTAAAACAGTGATAGTAAAAAATTGTTAAAGTTTTTTACCCGGTATTTCCCTCGGAAATAAACGTTCTAAAGTAGATACTAAATTTGACTTTCTCACATTGGAGAATAATTTCTGCATTACTATCCGGTATTTTAAAGAAGAAAATGATAAATGAATTTGATCACAAAACGTTGATACCTAGCCGAATTTCGCAAATCCGTTATATCACTTCTGTGTCAGACTGAAAACCTTTAATTTATTTTTTCTAACCAAAAACCACTAAAAATAAAAGAATAATGCTGCTATTTTTTCAAGTCATTCTCATTCGTTTCCACCTCAGCTACATAATAATTTTGTTTCATTTCAGCGGTATTACTAACTTTTAAATCATTTTCTCGTTTTATTCGATAATTATTGAGGTAACACAAAAAGGAACAGAGAAAGCGTCGAAAACTTAATTAATTATAATTAATAAATAATAATAAATTAAAAATAATTTTTTTCCTGATCTCGAGAATCTCAAATCGGGTGTTTTTTTTCACGAGTATATCCATTTACAATGGAAGTAAAAAGGTTATACATATATTTCAGGATCACATCTAAACACTTAAGGTATTAATTATAAAAAAAACCGGTTAGGCACAAGTGGGACTTGCGCAATTAGGGTTCCGTACCGTGATAATGTTTAAAATAAGAATTAGCTACTTAATAACCAATAAATGAATAACGCCCAATCTAGAATCTAGTAGTAAAAGTTTAAAACAAATATTTACTACCTAAATATTTGTTTAATTATAAACAAATAAAATAAAATTATTTTGTCTTCGACACCTATCCGTTGGTCATCAGTCATCAAGACATTACTAACTGCACCGAATACTTATTGATATTTCGTAGCTCTTAGTCCCGGTTGAATTTCCAACTTTCCAAACCTTCACCATTCTATCATGCCACAAAGTTTTTTTATACCAGAAAAATTAGCAAAGGTAGTGCATAATTTTCATTAAATTTACACCTTATGGTGAATATTCCAGAATTTTTTTCAAATTTTTTGATCAGTACTTTTTGACTAGGGCGGAGAAACCGGGATTTTTTACCATTTTTTAAAAATAATACAAAGAAAAGTGTGCGCAAGCTTTCATTTGACATCCCACTCGATGACGTGGTAAATTTTTTTTTTTTTTTTACTTCTGATTTCACTACCCCCCTCCAAACTAACTCCTTAAGTCAAAATTTAACTTTTAAAACTGTACGGCTCTGCATCAATTCCTATATTTGTGCCAAATTTCAACTCAAAAAATATATACAAGATCCATGCCTATACCAAGTATTATATGTGAACCAAATTTGAAAACGATATTTTATCTTGTTCGAGAGTTATCGTGCCAACAGACAGACAGACACACCGACGAAAATGGAGCACTATATTCTTCGTGATCCGAGGACTCTAAAAGATGCAGAAATTTAAAAATCTCACTCTACAGGAGCGACACGTGTGCGGAAAAAGCAATTTACGGTGGTCTTGAATCGCTGTAAATTGTACACACAGTTCTGGGCAAATTATTCCAAAGGGATGAGTTTCTCCATATAAAAGACTGCTTGTGAAGGGTTGTACGAAGAGTAACAAGCTGAACCTCATACGGATGAAAAGTATGAACGCGACGTGTATTTCTAGAATGCACCACTCTGGGAAGAATTAAGCGGGCTACCGTTGTTGCTCCATCCTGCAGAAAGCAAAATTTTGCAAAGCGGGTATCTACATGTCGCTCCCAATTGACAGTCTTCTATGATCCTCAGAATGGGGCGATTACTTCACGTAACGATATTGCGGCTCAAGCTGTCACTTTATGTGAATGTAAAGGCTTTTGGTGTTCTACTTTTGGGTTTGTCAGAGTCCCATAACCAAAAATATGCCTCACCCGAGAAAATGATGAGAAGCGTTTTTAACGAGGTTGAGCGTTTTTAAACGAGGTTGAGCGTCTCAGCAGCATCAATTGACTTCAACTCTTGCACCACCTATGTGTTATATCATGTAAGGGAGCAGATATAAATCTTCACGAAGAATGCATTGCAATGAACGCCTGAACATTTACGGCAATTCATCGCATTCCCCTTTTGCATGCCTTTTTGATGTCATCCTGCGATTTATTTAAGGTCAATTTCTTCAAACTCCCGCATCTGTTTGTGAATTAGGTAAACGCTCGGGGCTTCATTTACGCCGTGTAAATAATATGAAATGCAAAATTATTGTTTTTGTAAAACTGTGTCCAACATTCCGAAACAACTAAATTTCCAACGACCGTGATAACACTCAACGAATATGATTCGTAAATTAAAAATGATTTGAATGTTTTGCATTTAAATTATTTGTTGTACCGTAATAACATTCCCTCGCTATGGCTGCGAAATCTTTGCCCATGTGTCTGGTTCCATTTTACAATTATAATCTACACTTTACTTAGTGTTGTGTATCATTATTATATCACATAAAAAAAGAGAGAGTTAACTAGGCAGTGAATTGCTGCAAACAAATGAAAAAAATTAACTATCACTACTATCCAATAACAAGGAAGCAATTTAAAATGAATCGCAT
Organism: Pachyrhynchus sulphureomaculatus; assembly: GCA_019049505.1. Lineage (NCBI taxonomy): Eukaryota > Metazoa > Arthropoda > Insecta > Coleoptera > Curculionidae > Pachyrhynchus > Pachyrhynchus sulphureomaculatus. Next base: position 68,488,073 of record CM032447.1, on the reverse strand, counting down.
ACGTAATAAGAGGTTGCAAACTCTCTGTAAAAACAGATTTTTAATAAACACCGAATTTAAAGGTTGGTAAAAGTTATATTATTAAGTTCAGTTCTTTTACTCCATCCATTTGCGCTTATTGTCTACCGTTATGTTACATAGGTTTTAACATATAGGCAACAAATCCGATGCTATTGTACGATCCAAACAAATAAAATATTTCACAAAATGACGAAGTTGATGTCTACCTTCGATAATTTGGCGGAATTGACCTACATTAATAGTAAAACTGTTGAAAATTTTCAGCATATCCTATATTATATTAAAATTCTCCGCAAGTTAAAAATTAGTTAGTATTGCAAAATAAAATAATATTAATAAAACAACAAAATAAAACTACCTAGGTGGGTTTGCAAATATATTCCACCAGGACCCTCTCTTTTCCCTCCTGGCTTGAGGTGGTGATCCGAATTGATCTTCTAGTTCCTTCCTTTTCTTTCGTTCGAATTTTATAGCATGCCAAGATTTTCGTCGTCCTTTTTTATCCGGTAAGACTACTGTATCCTCATCGATGTCCTTAATGTTGGGCCAGGAACCTTCTGATTGGAGAATCGTAACCTTTTCGTGGACGACCTGACAAAGGGTATTCAAATGTGTGTCATAATAGGTTTTGATAATAACTACATAAACTACTTAAGTTCCATTTTGTTTAGATATAATACGAATTTGAAGTATTTTCAAATAAAGGTTTGGTTAACTACAAAAATAAAGTTTCCAAAGCTGGTTTTATCGATTATTCGTTTTACTTTTAACATGTTTGCAAGTTAAATATAAAAATAAGAATGTGCCACCTATAAAACCATGTTCTAAGTCTTGAAATATGCAGTGCATCAGGGAGCACCTGCACAAGTTATTCGAGTATCAAGGGCCGCTCAGATGTTTGTATTGACCTGGCAAACTTTTTATGGCTTTATCAAACACCTACATTATGTGGGGATAATATATTTGGCGAGAATGATTTAAACAAATTTGAAGGTATGATGGTTACTAAACAATAAATATATCGAAGTAGAAGCTGTATATTTTTAAACCAGTAACAAAAATTAAATGTAACTGAATAATCTAAAAAGTCTGACTCTCATATCCTAGTCTTTTACAGCAATATTACTTTCAAAATTGTATGAATTTGACAAACATTTAATATTATTAAATTACATTTGTTTAAAATTTGGATGATCTCTCGTCTAAGTTAAATTATAGCAATTCGGCATCATTTGCATCAGTTACTGCATAAACAACTAAAACTTGTTTCAAATCCGCTACATTCAAAATGAAAAAAGGTCATTTCTAAGAGTCTATTCATCCGAGGAATTAAAAAGATAACAAGTCGTCCATAAAAAGTTAGCTCTATTAGCTTTCATATTTCACGAAACATGGGTTATAATTTTCTATGTAATCTTTTTAACAACTTTGTAAAGACAGAGCATAGCTTGTGACTCACATTGTCCATCATTCATTTTACTATTCTGAGAAAGCCAAAACAGGGACGTGAGGAATGTTTGGCGGCGATAAGTAAATTGAAATTTAACATTTCACAAGTTGGAATTCGAAAATTAGCCATCAATTTGTGCTAGGGTAACGATGAAATCGATCAAAATGACAGTACAGCATACGAAAAACTCAGTTAATGCACTCTCCTTTAGAGATTTATTTTGTACGAGGTCTTGTTTAAATGAATATTTACATTACATCCAGAGATTCTCAATCAAAAAAAAGAAAAACAGCAATTAGACCCAACGTTAGAAAATTTGTAAAGTTCATGAAATATCAGGTGTAGTCTTAATTAATGTAATTCTTATATTCTGCATTTTGGAAGTTGATATGTGATAATCTAAAAAACGTAACATAAAACATTTTATACGTACAGAAGTACAAAGTAACGTTTAGAGGTAACAAAATTGCGGTAAAGGACATTTGAGACACTGCAACCTTTATACATTCTAGCTGGAGATGAAAACAACCGATGGTAAAGATACTGTTGACGATTGAAAATGTCGGAAATAGTTTATAGTTGTTCGTCAAAAGAACTTTTCATTAAAAGATGCAAGTGCCGTGCACCATATTTTGATTAAAGGATCTTAAAAACCTCAATCTACCAACAAGATCTTAGTACAATATTAAATTTGCAACCAATTTCAATCGCTTGGTGGGATTCAAAAGATTAGAAAGTTAGTTCCACACGAATAGTCAGGTGAACCGTGATAAGATGGTTATCATTTGCAATTCTCTTCGTCATGTGAAAATCTTTCACCTCTTTTGAAATAAATTGTGACAGAAGATAAAAAATGGTGCATTACGGGAATTTGATATGTCGATCCTGATTAAAGTAAGGCCACACAACTATCATCAAAGGCAGACTTACACCCAAGAAGGATGATGTTGTGTAGCTGGTAGAACTTCGAAGGAGTAATTTATTTCGAGTTGCTATCAACTAACCAACCGATTAACAGCGAAGTTTATTGTTAACAATTGAAAACACTTCATCAAGGCAAAAGGAACTAGTACTGGTCGATCAGAATGGTGTAATTCTTCAACATGACACTGTCCAGCCTCGTACGGCACTAATCACTTACAAAAATTAAACCTGTTGGTATAAGGAGTTCCTCTCTACCTTCTATACTCCTTAGACATTGTCCCTTCTGACTATAATTTGTTCTGTCTTTCACAGAATTTCCTTACCAGAAAAATATGTGGTAATGTAGAGAAATTAAAAAATGGTATAGTCAAGTTTTTCAATGAAAAATTGAAGAGTTTTACGTAGACCAAAGAATTACGATTATAAGACTCAACCTCAATTTTAGACAACCAAAATAGTGGGCAGCAAAAGCAGCCCCGGGTAAATAGCAACAACAGAGGCGCAGCGGGAACGATGTAATATATAGTATGTACAATTTGCCAGCAAATGTGCTAATAAAATAGGCGTCTTTGAAATTTTTGAGCCTTCTAGGGATTCTCATTTCCTGTTGAGTAGCGGCCATTTGAATAAATCGTCTTTGTCAATTTATTGCCTGCGGATTTATCCTAAATGAATTAAAATAATTACGATATCACTGATTATTTTTTATTTATCTCTCGAATAAATAATTTCAAAGTATACGAGCACAAAACAGATATTAATTATTACTACATCTAATACTGATCAAATCCTACAACGTCTATTTTTTAAAATATTGGTCGAAAGAGGAAATATTTTAGAAATTATATATATATATATATATATATATATATATATATATATATATATATATATATATATATATATATTATATATATATATATATATATATATATATATATATATATATATATATATATTATATATATTATATATATATATATATATATATATATATATATATATATATATATATATATATATATTTATATATATATATATATATATATATATATATATATAGGATTTTATGGAAATCACTACATATATTGGAACTGGTACCTCCTTGTAGCTCGACCGACTGCAGAAAAGTCACCTTAAACCGCGGATCTCAATAATAAAGTAAAAACTTGATTCTAAAGAGGTGATGAAACGAAGATATTGTTTTCGCTTCACCACTGGTAAACAAAACAATTAAACGATATGGCCGATTGTTAGCAAGAATGTGACATTTACAGTGTTGGTTTGACAGTGAAATCCAGTTTTGCCTTTTTATATTTTCCAATATTTTCGAATTTGCTTTTATATATGTTATATATATATATATATATATATATATATATATATATATATATATATATATATATATATATATATATAACACAGTGGCGTTATTGAAATACGTAAAATATGGAACCCAGACAAGGTATTGAGCTGTATCATAGTCAAGAAGAACCAGGGGGTATATGCCCGCTATCTTTCTATATATATATATATATATATATATATATATATATATATATATATATATATATATATATATATATACATATATATATATATATATATATATATATATATATATATATATATATATATATATATATACAGTGGCGAACAAAAGTATGAAAACATTTTTTTAATCAAAAATATAAAATAGGGGATAGGAATAAAAAAACTAGTCTTGGTTTGTTGACAATTTCTTTATAGAATTTTATTACTGACTATAAAAACTTTCTTTACCTTTTCTGGAAGATAAGGTTTTTAAGAAACGCGTTTTGTCTTTAGCGAAAGCATTGAAATAATTTTATCATTCTGCTTTAAGAGTAGGTTATTGTTGATACGAAGTAATTTAGTAGCATTGTTTAAGAGTGCGGTTTTTGCCAAAATGCCAAAGTGCAAATATTACAGTTCAAATCTGAAACATAAAATTATTTCTCTGTATCAAAGTGAAAAGAAGCAAACTGAAATTGCAAAATCTTTAAACATGCATAGAGGCATTGTCAGCAAAATTGTTAAGGAGTTCTCGAGAAGGGGCACTGTTGATCTGGCATTTAAAAGTGGTAGACCTCGAAAAAACAAGTAAGAAAGTAGACAAAATTATAATTCGAAAAGCGAAAAATGATCCCAAGAAAACTGCTGTTGATATTAATAAAGAACTAAGGCAGGAATATCAGGGTGTATTGGTGTCAGACATGACTATTAGGCGTCGTCTGTTATCTGAAAATCTTCATTGTAGGCGTGCTGTTAAAAAGCCACTCCTTACAAAGCGTCACAGAAAAGAGAGATTGAAATTTGCTAAGGAACATAAAGACTAGACTCAAAATCAGTGGTCTCTAGTAATCTTTAGTGACGAAAGTGGGTTCAATCTCTTTGGAAGTGATTTTACTGGTTATGTAAGAAGACCAGTTGGTCTAAGATATGACTCAAAGTACCTTGTACCTATTGTCAAACATGACGGTGGAAATATCATGGTATGGGATTGTTTTCGACTGTCTGGTACGGGGCCACTGGCAAAGAAAAATCGCAGAATGGATGCTCAAATGTATCTTGAGATATTGGAAAATAATTTGATTCCTTATGGAGAAGATTTGCCACTGTCATGGATTTTTCAACAAGACAATGACTCAAAACACACATCTCACTCGGCCAAGGATTGGTTTTCTGAACAAAGGATTCGGGTGATGCGTAGGCCTCACAATCACCTGATTTGAACCCAATAGAGAATCTTTAGCACTATTGGGATAAACAAATTAGGAAAAGAAATATAAAAAACCGGGACGAACGTTGGATCGCATTAAAACAAGAATGGGAAAAAATACCACCCGATTTTTGTGCTAGGCTTATTGACTCTATGGGCAAAAGGATATCTCACTATATATTAAATATTTTTGACATCTTAGTCGTCTTAGTGGAATTTTTATTTTATAACAAAAATGTTTCTATGCTTTTGTTTGTGCATAATTTTGTTACGTTAAAAACTAAGCACATTTCTAATAAACAATAACTGCTTTAGTCTTCAAAATGTTTGTTAGCATGTACACGATTAATAAATAAATATGGTAATTGTAAACCGTTTAAATGTTAAGACTAGAGATGGGAATTTAAATGTGTCCATACTTTTGTTCGCCACTGTATATATATTCACTTTATGAAAGTAAGTTACTATGTTACTTATGAAGCTGTCAATTTTTATCACAGTTATAAGTGTTTTTTTAAACAATTCTGTACTTTGCACTTGCCAGAACTAATTTTAATTAAACATGTTTTTTTGCATCTTTATCAATTTTCGCGGGATAACAATTGATTATACAAAAACCTCTTGAAGCCTTACGTGTCGTATTTTTAGAAATGCGATCTATCTCGCAACATGTAAATATTTTGCAGGCAATAATAATCACTTACGTATTGATCGCAGATAAGCACAAATTAAACATACTCAAACTGGATACAAGATATTCTTAAGTAATAAAAAAATATGTGACCTTGTCATTACATTTTTTTATCTATAAGTCATTAAACAAATATAATAAACACAAAGAAGACAATAAGATTTTCAACTTAAAAAAATCACGATATCAATCAATGCGAATTGGATAAAATTATGCAATACTAACTATCATTTAAGTCGCAGGCTGAAGAATTGTGTCATGTTACATAGACCTGAAGCTGAATTAACAAGGAGCTGCGCTATTTTGTTTAAAGTGCTGTAAAATGGCGACCTCTCTTAATTTCAACTGGCTATATTATTTAATTTCAGAACTTTTGCGAGGCAAGTCCTGATTAAAGCCCAGCTTAGTTAAATGAATTTATTTCCAACAGATATGGTTTAAGATTAAATGTTTGTCAAACCAGGTATGTGATCAAACTATTAAAAAAATTCTCGAAAATTGACTACATGAGGTGCGAGAAATTTCATGCCCAAACCGAGGTGTTTCGTTTCCCGGATATATGTTTTTTGTAAAGGTTTTGTAAAAAAAGTTTTATTTTATCAAAATTTATTTAATTACTTATTGAAATTTATACTTCAAAGATAAATTCTACTAATGTGTGTCTACTTAGGTAGCGCTGATTTTATGTGACATTATTTACACACACTTGCAAACTATGTTACACAAATATTTTAACAATAAAGTTGAGTAATGTAAACAAAAAAAATAGGAACGGTGAACAGTAATCTCCATTACAGTAACAACCGATGGATCATTTATAACTTATCATTAACGAAAACTGATAAAATGAAAAAGATCTCGCAAACCAAATTGGAACTTTAACACTAGATTTAAGCCATTTATTTTAAATTATATTGGAGATGGAAATAATAGAGAGATTTTGCAACGCTGATTTTTCACATGCCTTTGTTCTTATCGTTATCTCAAGCATGCGCAGTAATAACGCGAAGGAATTGCACTTTCACACTACGGCAGAATTGCAATAAAATAAAGTAAAAGTACTTTTAGGTTAGTATTCATCTTCTATAAACTTAGGGGATTTTTTTCCAATTACCACACGACCCGCTAATGTCTGCGGTATACCTATACTCTATTTATTTGGAACTGATAGTAATAAAAGTGGACTGACCGGCAGTCCTATAACAGAGGCGTGCTATCTATTCCCAGGTATTTTTCAGGTAACAATGCTCTTTTGTAACGAAGTTTTATTGCCGATCGAATCATTTTATTTACATACCTCCCTGTTGCCCTTGAAACTATGATTACATATTTAGAGCAGCATGCCTAAATGTCAAGTCAGTTAGTGTGTTAACAAAATGCCGGTGAAAAGTCAGAAGTTCGGGCAGCGAACCCATAATGAAAAGCGTATAGTTAAAAATGTGCTTGACTACGTTAAAAACGAACAAAATTGTGATTTAAGTGTGGACGATTGTGTAACAAAATGATCCTTAATGACTGGAGTTCGTAAATTTTAAGAGAAGAAAAGGAGGGGTATAGACTCTCCAGAAAAGAGACAAGGTAGAAAAGAACTTCAGCTGACAGACAACACAAAACAAATGGAAAAAAGAAAACCAAACCTGCAGACCGCGATAAGCCACCCAGAATACCGAAAATGAGTAGAGTAAAACTATGGAGTGTTTGATTGATAGAAAGAGTAGAAATTGTACACTGGAGAAGAGAGTATTTAAGGAAAGTTAGAAAAGCTCGCTCTGAAGGAAAAAGGATGTAGTACTTAGATGAGACGTGGATAAATGAAGGGTACGCCGTCAAGAAATTTTGGCAAGATGGGAATATTAAAGATCCTCGCCAAACATTCAATGAAGGTCTCTCTACTGGTCTTAAATCGCTATCTGGTAAGGGACGTAGGTTAATTATTAGGCATATTGAAAGCGAAAGTGGCTTTGTTGACGGAGATTTTTTAACATTTACATCCAAGAAAACAGAAGATTATCACGAAGATATGAATTCCGATGTATTTGAAGAATAGTTTTCGCAGATGATAGACTTAATGCCAGACGGTTCTGTCATTGTAATGAATAACCCAAGAAATCATTCTAAAAAATTAAAACGAGTCCCAACCTTGGGTTGCTTGAAAAAGGACATCCAATCTTGGACGACCGAGAAAAATATTTCATTTCCAAAAGACAGCGTTAAGAGAGAATTATTAGAACTTGTAAAGCTTGAAGTTATCAGAAATAAAGACAAGTACGAGGCTGGTTTGAAAAGTCCGTGCAAAGTCCGAGAGATGGCACCACCGGCGCGTATCGAGGTCATGTTTAGTTAGTAGCATCTGTTGAATGAACGCACACCAAGTTTTAGCCATATTGGTCTATTTCTTTGTGTTTGGCATTCGTGTGAATCAAGGAAGTCGACTGATTTTCAAGAAATGGACGAAAAAGAATTTCGTGTGGTGATTAAACATTACTTTATGAAAGGCAAAACGCCTCAGGAGACTAAAGAGAAGCTTGATAAACATTATGGTGACTCTGCACCTTCGATTAGAACAGTTTATAAGTGGTTTCAAAATTTTCGGACTGGCCATATGGGCACAAGTGACGCTGAACGTGCTGGACGGCCTGTGGAGGTTACGACTCCAGAAATCATTGATCAAATCCATGATATGGTGATGGATGACAGAAGAGTTAAGGTGCGTGAGATTGCTAGTGCTGTGGGCATCTCGACTGAACGGGTACATAATATTTTGCATAAACATTTGGACATGAGAAAGCTATCCGCAAGATGGGTGCCGCGATTGCTCACGCTTGACCAAAAACGAAATCGTGTGAAGTGTTGCAAGGATGGTTTGCAGCTGTTCCAGAAGAATCCGGAGGACTTTAAGCATCGTTTCGTCACTGTGGATGAAACATGGATACATTGCTATACTCCTGAGACCAAACAATAATCTAAACAATGGGTTACCAAGGGGGAATCTGCACCAAAAAAGGCGAAGACCGTTCCTTCGGCCGGAAAGGTTATGGCGACTGTCTTTTGGGATTCGCAAGAGATAATCCTCATCGACTATCTGGAAAAGGGTAAAACTATTACAGGTGAATATTATTCATCGTTATTGGACCGTTTGAAAACCGAGCTTCAAGAAAAACGTCCGCGATTGGCCCACAAGAAAGTCCTTTTCCATCACGACAACGCACCAACACACACCTCAGCAGTTGTGGTCGCAAAATTAATGGAAATAGGATTCCAACTCGTTTCACATCCCCCCTATTCTCCAGACCTGGCTCCCTCGGACTACTATTTGTTCCCCAATTTGAAGAAATGGCTGGCAGGACAAAGATTTTATTCAAACGAGGAGGTGATTGCAGACACTAATGGATATTTTGCAGACTTGGACAAATCCTATTATTCGGAAGGGATCAACAAACAAGAACATCGTTGGACGAAGTGTATAAGCCTAAAAGGAGACTATGTCGAAAAATAAAAAAGGTTTACCCCAAACACATAAGTAGTTTTTATTTTTGCACGGACTTTTCAAACCAGCCTCGTACACAAGCTTCTTCAACAACGAAACGGCAAAAAAAACCTAATATTACTGTTTATCGCCTGCCACCATATCATTGCGAGCTCAATCTGATAGAAGTTATATGGGGTGAAGTCGCTAGGAACAATACAACCTACAAATTAGCATACGTACAAAAACTCTTTCAGAATGCCATATTTAATGTTTCGAAAGAAAATTGGCGACAATCCGTCGAGCATGTATTGAGGGCAGAAGATAAAATGTGGACTGTGGACATGGCAGTGGATGCCATTGTTGAACCTTTAATTATACATGTAAATTCAAATGAAGTGGACAATGATAGTTTTTTTCAAGCGTGTCGGAGATAGAAGATTGGTAATACTTTTTTTCGTTGTTGTTTGACTTCCTCATTTGTATATTTTTTAATTAATAATGTTTCATTATAAAGTGTTATTTTTTTTCTAATAAATGTTTAAACATTATAAAACTGTTTCATTCGTACTATTTGCAAAAAATACTTATAAGCCCAGGCGCACCACCACTGGCCAGAACTATTTCAGACTATTTAGCCTCAAACAACAAAAAAAAAGGGTCGTTTTCCTATTGTATTCAAACATAAGAGATTGCGGATATTAGACCGATGTCAGATAGTATTCCAATAAAATTGTTGAACTGCTGCATTACAGGTAAAATGTTAAGTAAATCTCTGGGGCACTTACTACTGGTTGATGCCAATTTGCATAATTCTAGGTGATTTATTGCCATCACTTTCAAATAAATAGAATATAGATAAAAAAAAAAAAAAGGCCCTACCATAATAGCGATAAGAATAACGAACGTCAAATAACCTCTCTTATAAGGTCCTAAATAAGAGAAATCGTTATCCTTAATAAAGGTTTCTCTTATTTTGTTTGAATACTGCGCAACCTCCAAACGGTGAGCGCATGTTTCAAATAACGATTACAGACGAGTTTTTATATTTAATTTCTTCCCTTTACTATTGCGCAATGCTTCAAATAAAGGTAAAAGCAGTGGCCTGCCAAAATAAGTGTTGCAAAATCTCTCTAATATAATACAAAAATTTAACAATTTAATACACCGCATACATTTTGCCATTTTTTTATTGATGCGGATGCTATACATGAGGAGAATTTTTAAAGTGCAAAATAATAAGAATTTTTTAAATGCAAATAGTGAAAATGTCTGATGCAAAAATATACTCTTTTACAGTTGACCAACCAGTAGCAATCTTTCGGATCAAGCGTATACAACCATAAACTAAAGAAAACTAATTCTTTAGCCTACGGTAATACCGAGCAAATTGTTTCATGTCGCCGCAACAGAAATGACACGCAAAGTTAAGTTTTGTATGCGGATAATTCGTAATTCTTTTAATTATCCAATAAAACAGACAGGTTATATTTATTTCTTTTTACTTTATTAAGAACAATTTAAATCTAATTGTATTATAATTAGAAATCCGGCGGTACTTATTATCAGGAAAAAATCTTCATTATTTTTGCTGATACTGTTAAAGTTAGCGGAAATGCAGTTATAAAATTAACTGTAATAATGGTCCAGATTCGAATTAATGGTTAGTGGCTGGTAACTATATACTATAAAATTAAATAAAAAATATTTCTTTGCTTGTACATAAATTATTCTTTTTACTTGAAGGCATCATTATGTCGCTCTGTATTAAAATTCTAATAACTTGTTTATTATACATATATTATAATTTTTGTCGTGTCATTCTGTTAATAATAGATTAATTTTTTAAAAATAAGTGGCTCAAAAGTAGTTTGCACAAAGAAGGTAAAATAACTTTTTTTGAAATCTTGAAATATTCGGACATTAATGCAACACGGCGGGATTTCTTGCAACAATTAGGCGCCTCAACTTTTTTCCTGACCTCTGTACACCCACAAAATACTAATAAAACAATAAAAATACATTCTACGTACGCTTTTATAACAGTGCGGAATGATACCCTTAGAGTTTAGTAGAACAAAGTTGGTAAAAAATCGCAGATAGCTACGGTGTCCATCCGCAAAATAGTCCAAAACCAATGCTCAATTAAATGGTATTAAATGTACCCAACTGAAAAAGTTGCATTAATGTCCGAAGTACATAAAGGAGTTTTCGGGATATTTTAAGAGTATTAAGGGGAGTCATCAATAGCGTTGTCAGGTGTCCCGATTTGCGCGGGACGTCCCGATTTTCGGACACGTGCTGATGCACCCTTGATAGGGACGCCGAACGTCCGCGAGTATCGTTTTGTGACTACGAATAGTTAACACAATACAATAGAGAATAGCGGGGATATCAAATAAGAGCAAATGGTATAGTCACAATACGAGGGTTGCTATTTATATTTCTGGCCTTGGCAACACCAAGTGTTGCCAGGTGCCATCTGACGTTTCCATTAGAAACTTGACATTTTTGAACATAACCTTTGAACAAACATTTTGTCATTTGAGCGCAATTTGTGTTGTTTACAGTAACTTGAAAAATTCATCTCGGGCAAAAAATGGAATTAACTCGTGAACATTTTCGTGCGATTATTTTTCACAACTTTCGACGTGGATTATCAAAACAAGAGTGCATCGATGAACTTAATTCAATTCTTTATACGGCGATGAAGCACCATCCTACAGCACTGTAAAAAACTGGGATAACGAATTCAATCGTGGCCGACGTTCGCTCCAGGACGAATTCCGTGAAGGTCGTCCAAAGTCGGTTGTTGTGTCAGAAAACATCGATGCTGTGCGTGAAATGATAAAGCAAGATCGTCATGTGACATACCGTGAGATCGAGGCATCTTTGGGCATTAGTATGACAAGCATCAATAAGATATTGCATGATCATTTGGCCATAAAAAAGATTTGTTCGCGTTGGATCCCGCATAATCTGACAAACGCTCAAAAGAAGGCTCGTGTCGATTGGTGCAAGAAAATGTTGAAAAAATACGATCAAACTGCATCAAAGGCTCTGTATAACATCTACAGAGGTGACGAATCATGGATCTATGCATATGAGCGCGAAACAAAACAGCAATCGACTTTATGGGTCTTCCAAGACGAGCCAAATCCAACAAAAGTTGTTTGCGGAAGAAGCACATCGAAGCAAATGGTTGCCTGTTTCTTCGGCATTACCGGTCACGTGTCGACAGTGGCGTTAGAGCAACGTAGGACGGTCAGTTTTGAATGGTACACGACCATTTGTTTGCCAGAAGTCTTCGGAGAAATTCGGAAAAAGTCGAAGAAGAGGCGAATCATTCTTCATCATGACAATGCGAGCTCTCACACATCGGCTCAAACAAAGGAATTTTTGAGCGGCCAAAACATCGAATTGATGGGCCGTACAGCCCTGATTTGGCACCCAATGATTTTTTTTATTCCTGCACACGAAAAACAAATTACGTGGTCAACGATTTTCGACACCCGAAGAAGCGGCTGATGCATTCAAATCGCATGTTTTGGAGTTACCTCAATCGGAGTGTGAAAAAGTGCTTCGAAAATTGGTTCAAACGCATGCAAAAGTGTATTGATCTTCATGGAGAATATTTTGAAAAACAATAAAACCAATTTCGATCATAAATATTTGTTTTTTCATTATTAGGCCAGAAATATAAATAGCAACTCACGTATAAACCATATAACATAAAACAAATGCGAGTAATATTAAAGATAGCTGACTTAAACGGAAAGCCGAGTCAAAGAGTCGGTTTAATACCGTGAGGCCTTCCGGAGACTTTCAGAAGGCCACATTAACAATGTGGTGCATGGTCTGTCGAGCTCCACCGCAATTGTAACTTCAGTCTACCAGTATCTTCCATCTATGCAACATGCTATTACTTCTGCCGTGTCCGGTTCGGAATCTATTCAGTTCGTACCAGATTTTATGTGGAAGCTTAAAACGAAATAGAGGGATTTGGTTTGAGGAAGTAATAATCTGAGGGAGGTTGAGTATGCCTTGATTGGCTTGGACAACGGCATTCCACCGCTCTTCGACATGGATTTTTCTTGTTCGTGCCAGAAGAAGCCAACAGGATGATCGTTATAGCTATATAGTGTTTGTACTGTCTTTCAAATATTTATCCGAGTTTAAAAGACATCTATAAGTTGTTAATTATAAATAAGAGAAACGTTTGTAAAACTTTACCAAACCCACAACTAGTGTTTCTCTAAATAATGTTGCATGATGGTTTCGAAGAACATTGCCAACTTTGAGGCCAGAGCATGTAGCAATGACACTCATAACAATATATTATTCTCCTCAAGTTCAATTTTTATGCAGTTATATTTGGTTAAAACGTTCAGCAACATTGAAAATATCGGAAAAATAACATGCGGTGACTTTATACTACAACAGTAGTAACAAATATCCGTCGCGGGCAAAACATTAGGTAAATGAAAGTTTTGGCACTTTTTTCTTTAATATTTACAAAATGAAAAATGTGCAGTGCCTGCGGGCAAAGCCAGGGGCAATTACTAGGTTAAAACAATGGTGATCCTAGATTTTTATGACAACTAAAATGTAACAGGTTTTTAGAGGGTTATTACATAGGAATATGTTTGTTTTTTCTTGATGGTTAGAATACGTGTATTAATTTCGTACGCGCAATATTTCCTTTAAAGATTTAAATATAACGGACTCCCAGTTTAATTATTTGTACTGCAATATCACAAAGTGCTTTATGCCTCAATACTCTGTTTTACCCCAAATACTCCTACAACTCCTAAAAATCAAATATAATTCTGTTGTTATATCTTTATTATATCCAAATTACTCTACATGCTTCTTTTTAAAAAAACATCCTCACGATTGCTAAATAGACATAAAATATGGCCTTTACAAACATTAATATTTTTATACAATAAAAATACCAATAAAATTAATCGTTAAAATGTGTGAAGTGTAGAGTTTTGAAAAAACAAACTATTTAATAGAAATACAGGAAACGAACCAATATTTTATTATTCACTTTATGACGTTTTTAAAACCATAATGTATAAATTATTGACATATGTTGTTAAAAATGAAATTTCCGGTTTTCAGTCAGAGCTACCGGTCGTCTTATTATTTCTCCAGTAAAACAAAAAATATCACTAAAACGGAAAATGCTGTGCTAACGGAAGGCCATATCGTTTTATTGGACAACTAGCTAGTGATTACTCATATTTGTAGATGAGTAGATGTTCAGTGAGATCTTAATTACCCATCAGCATATCCCAATGGAGAGATAAACGTAAAAAATATGCTAAATTCTTTTTTGGCAGTTGCATCAGTCACAGAAAGAATTTGATATCTAAAATAGCATCACCTTCTTTTTCAGTCCTAAACTGGCCAAATAAGACTTAAAACGTAAGTTCTAAGAGAAATTTAAAGTAGTTTTAACTTGTCATGTTTTTACTTGTCAAGTTTTCCGCATTCATAAGACCCTTTTCTAGTATGGATAATTTTACTATATAGTTGTCCGGTACACTTATTTTTCGAGATTTTTTTAAAAAATATCTCCTTTGATATTATCTTGTTTATATAAACTTTTCCCATTGTCACTGATCCATTTTTGTCTAATTTTTCTGTTACATCATAAAATCCTTTTTTTAAGAGAATCACGAAACCACTTTTTGAGAATTTATATACATTTTTCTCAATTTTTTGTAAACTGGGTTTTCTCAATTTAGTGACTTTCCTGTTTCGTTGGCAAGTAAGTTTGTTTTCGTTCAATTGTTTGTTAAAGAAGAATGTTCACTGCTTCGCATTTTACAGGAAATAAAAAAGTTGGAAATAATAAATCTAATTAATTTTGCTAATCTAGTAAATAACTGGAACAATTTCGTTCATTATTTAATTGAGAGCAAGTCGAAATTCACTAAATTATGTCAATAATGACGGCCAATGATACTGACCCAGTTTTTTTCGAAACAAAATTTGTGTCGCGATTTTTGTAAAAAATTGAGGAGTTGATTTTGTGGTATAACTGACCAACATATTTGAGTGTAAGTGGAATAATTCAAAATTAATAAATGACCAGCCGGCCCCAGAAAAAGAATTATTTTTTTGAAAATATCTCGAAAAGTAAGTCTTGTTACCATGTTCTGGTATTCATAATCTACGGCCCAAAATACGTATATGATGATATATTGAAAAATTTCGTGTGACACGTGATAATTATAAACTTAGTATGAAAATAGGACACTGTATTTTATTTACCTTAAATCAAATTTTTCTCGAGATTAAAACTGGAATAAAACTTGGCACAGTTTTAAATATTTCAATTTTTCATTGTGACTAAGGAAAATGGTGAAAGAGAGCGTGACTCATTTTTTCACGTTTATGTTTTTGGCGGGATATCAATACTTTTTTTACATTGTGAACAGACGTTTCTAGTTATTGCTGTTTTAATGATTTCCGAAATCCGATTTTCAGGTTTTCAACACGACTTTCGAGAAGTGAATCGTGTCCAAGTATTCACTACCTACACTTTAAAAAATAAAAGTAATTTTCAAACAATTTACATGCATTATAAACGCATTTTTTTTTTCATTACGCCATATGAAATCTCAAGATTAATGAAAAATCACATAGATTTGTCATTCTACACAATAATTGTAAAAATACATTTTTTTTAGATTAACAAATAGTAATTTTACAACAAAAATATATAAACTTAGTAATTTTACAACAAAACTAGGTATGTTATGTAATTTTAAGACAAAAACACTTCGCACTCTGTTGTCATTTTATTAGACCTGCGCAGTTTTATGATGCAATAAATAAGACGCAAAGTAGTTAGTTGATCTTCGGCAGTTTCCACATATCATTATTTACGTGATTGATTGTATATAATGGTGAATTTTTTGGCATTTAAACTGAGGTATTTTCTATTCAAGAGCTCAAATCTAAATTTTGGTAGATACAAATTATCTATACGCAGTTTTTTTTTTGCAAACAAAAACTGCTTGTTCTGTAGACTAATTAAGTATTAAGGTATTGACTTGCAATTAATTCCAATTTAATGTTATTTTCTTGTAGAGTTTATCAATTAAAAACTTTATTTGATTTAGAATTCCAAAATGATGCCCATTAACAATGTATTTAGTGTCTGCTTTGCTGAAGCAATAGGTTTAACTCCCTATAGAATTCATTCAAAGATTGATATACAAAATTTATCGAAACTATGGATTAAAATCAAAAATTAATTTCATTTTTGTTCGGTCTCCCGATCTAGCGTAATGTTTATGCATACTTGGTCAGTCGATAAACGGAAATGAAACAAGATATTAATTCATCTTGTCATCATGTCATCTTGAGTCGAAATACATTTATTCTTCAGTATAAACTCCCTTAAGTTCAATACAATTTTTCCAGCGATTTTTGCAATTCATTTATCCCATCTCTGAACTGGTTTTTCCAGAAGACCTTCAAAATACCCATCTACGGATGCTATCACCTCATCATTTGTTGAAAAACGTTTCCCACGTAGAAATCTTTTGAGGGTTGAGAACAGATGGAGGTCAGACGCAGCCAGATCTGGCGAATAGGGTGGATGTTCCAATAATTCGTACTTTAATCCGACCAGTTTTGCCGTTGCCAAGGCACCTCTATGAGTAGGTGCATGGTCATGATGAAAGATGATTTTTTTCTTCTGCAAACCGGGCCTTATCTCACAAATTTTCTCATCCAGCTGGTCCAAAAGGTTGCAATAATACTCTCTTGTGATTATTTCACCGGCTTGAAGGTAATCAATTAACAAAATTCCTTTTGCATCCCAGAAAACTTTTTGGACGACTTTGACCACTTTGGCTGCGTTGGAGCTGAACAACCGGGCTCAGTCCACTGTGCGATTTCTTGTCGCAGTTCAGGTTAGAAAGTTTCTCTCGAGTGCGTTTTCTTTCTGATGTTAGCAAATGAATAGCTTTCTCATACCCAAAACACTAGTTAAGATCTGATGTACTGATCAATGAGATGCCTATAGCCTCAGCTAATTCATCCACGGTTAATCGATGGCCTTCCATTACCACATCTTGTACTTGCACAACAGTTTCTTCAGTGGTTGCAGTATTTAGACGTCCTGAACGTGGATCATCATTGACGCTTGTACAACCACGTTTAAACTCTAGAGTTCATTTATGAACCGTTGGAAATGAAGGAGCAGACTCGTTTAACACTTTCACTAACTTTATATCGATTTCAGTTGCCGATAAACCTGCCAAAACAAAGAATTTTATCATTGCACGATATTCGACTTTTTCCATCTTCCAAAATACTCAAACACATCTATTTTAACCAGCTGATAAACAATGAATTACTTGACAGATCGACTTGAAATTTAGGGCGTGGTCAAATGACAGATGAAGCTTCAAAATGGTTTTTAATATTTGGTTCAAGTGATGATCCATAGGTGTCATTTTCAAAATATATAAACTGACCTGGTACATACTCCATATCCAAGAATCTCGCATATATTTTTGGTTCTAAATGCTTGTAAAAATTGCTTAAAACAAATAAAATGATTTGAATTTTCAGACGCTTTCTTCCAAATATAAAATACTTGGTAGGTTACCGCTAACCTTTTAGGTCTAAACCATTATCCCCTTAGAAAAAATTAATATAAGTGGTGGACAGTGAACTCACAGAAACAATTTTAAAATAAGTTTATGTATTGAAGCATTAGAAAGATATGAATTATATGTGGGACTTATCGACAGTTTTATATTGCCGAGATCCTTGTGGCTGGTAAAAATCGCATCGCAAGTAGTTGTAACATAATAATGTACATAGTATCTATGAAAGGTGTTGTTTATACAAATTCATAATAAAATAAGTCGAAAAAATATCAGTTAAATTGGTAACATATTAAATATTCCGATGTAATATGTTATTACTACAAAATTAAAAATTTGCATGTTACTCATAATAATGACAAAATTTTACAAATATTTACAATATAATTTTTACTGTAGCCTATCATGGTAATTTTGAGTGTTGCTTACCGAACACTTATAAGATCACTTCCGTGTCTTTCCCTATGTCTATCTGTCCGTCTGCCACACCCCGATTTCCTCCGAAACTATTTGACATAGAAAGTTGAAATTTAGCACTAATATAGGAATTGATGGCCTCATCAGAGCCGTGTAGTTTCTGAGAGTTAAATTTTGACTTAAGGGGTTAGTTTTGGCGGGTGAAATCGGAAGTCAAAAAAGAATTTCTATAAAAGTCGTCGAGTGAGGTGGTGTCAAATGAAAGCTTTTAAGAATACGAGTTCAAAAATATATATAATGTAAAACTTGTGCACACTTTTTTTGTATTATTTTTAAAAAAATTGCGAAAAATCGCTGTCTCCCCCCCCCCTGGAAAAAAACTGATCAAAAATTTTTGAAAAAATTCTGAAATATTCTCCACAGGGTGTAGATTAAACGAAAATTATCACGAGTGCATTACTTTTGATAATTTATCGGGTATATAAAAAAACAAAAAAATTTCAAGATCATCAGTTTTCAGTGAAGATCGGAAACAAAGTTTGTGAAAACTCATTTAGGGCGTGTTTTGTGAAGCCATTGATCATTTTATACCTCCGTAACAAAAATTTTTATTTTAAATGCAATCAACGTACGGAATACTAACTGCGCAAGTCTGACTTGCACTACGCCGGTTGCCATTTTTCTTCCTAGTTATACACACTATACAATTTATATTTATGCCAAATGTAAATCCTATACGGTTAAGGAAATTGCCCTTTAATTTTAAGGAGTTAGTCAGATAGTTATGCAGATGTTGGTACAGAAGTGCTTCCATCAAAGGAAAGACGTATTCGTGTGTTTTGTTGACTACCCAAAAGCATTCGACAATGTAAGACATGATCAACTACTACCAATTTTAAGAGAAACGGGTATCGATGAAAGAGACATACGTATCATATACAAATTTTACTGGAGTCAAACAGCTAAACTCCGTATTCATAATTCAGTGAAAACTGACAGTGTCCGGATAGCTAAAGGAGTGAGACAAGGAGGCATACTCTCACCTAACGTAGTAACATATACGTAAAAAAGATATTCCAAATTGCCCTCAGAGATGATCCGAAAGGAATAAAAATAAATGGCACCCCTATCAACAACTTCCGGTAAGCGGATGATACAGCGACCATAGAGGAGAACATTTAAGACTTGCAGTTACTGGTGGAAACTACCAATCGAGTAGGGAAGGAATACGGCCTCAACATAAACAAAACGAAGCTAATGATCATCAGTCGTCAAAACCATGATAATGCAGAAATGTTTATACACAGGCAACAAATCGAAAGGGTCAACAAGTATAAATACCTGGGACCATACTTAATGACAAATGGGATTGCGATGAAGAAATTAAAGCTCGAACATTAATCGCTCGAACAACCTGCATAAAATTCAATACGTACCTCCTCCATCAAGAGGTTCCCCTAAACCTTCAACTGCTAGTAGTAAAGTGATACATCTGGCCAATCCTACTATATGGAACAGAAACCTGGTCGCTTAAGATCAAATCGCTTAATAGAATAGAGGCCTTGGAGATGTAGATCCTAAGAAGATTGCTCAAAATATCTTGGATGGCTCACATACCCAACCAGATGGTCTTGCAAAGAGCGAATACACAAAGACAGTTAATAAGTGTAATCAAGCATAAGAAGGTGTCATAATGCATGGCCTCATTAACTTGTTGAAATCCATACTCATGGGAAAAATAGAGGGCAGTAGTCCCGGTAGAAAACAACATACCTGGCTCCGTAATTTAAGGGACTGGTGCAACATCTCAGATGCAGCCACACTTTTTAGAAGAGCAGAAGAAGGTACACGCCATCTTATTTACGTTAAACATATGTACGCCTCCACGCTACCTAAGCGTATGACACTAAAAGAAGTCAGATAGTGAGAGCAAAAAATTTGCGATTCCTTATAGACCTAAAGACACAATTTTCTTTCAATTATGCAGGTAGAAAATAGACCTAAAGTTGATTGGTTAGTTAGTGAAACAACCTGACAGGCGTATTATTTCAATCTGTAATTAAATGTGAAGATTTTGACGGGTTTCTCGCTTCTGTTTCTAAAAAATTTTAATTTTTTATAAGAAAATTGTTAAAAATTCTTTTGGTAAATTAGTATTTTAACTTTTAGTTATTTTATTATCTGCGTTAAGGGGGGTTTTAAAATTTAGAACGAAACACCAAACGCTTTTATAATAATCAGTTAGTCCTTATGAGATTTGCAAGCCTAAAATTCATAATCTCAGTACTCTATGTATTGTAAAAGGGTAGTAGTGGGCTAATGATCTCGGCAACGCTCGTGTGAACAATATAGGTGTAGAAAACAACACTCCTGGCTGCGTAATATAAGGGACTGGTGCAACATCTCAGATGCAGCCACACTTTTTAGAAGAGCAGAAGAAGGCACACGCCATCTTATTTACGTTAAACATATGTACGCCTCCACGCTACCTAAGCATATGATACTAAAAGAAGTCAGATAGTGAGAGCAAAAAATTTGCGATTCCTTATAGACCTAAAGACACAATTTTCTTTCAATTATACAGGTAGAAAATAGACCTAAAGTTGATTGGTTAGTTAGTGAAACAACCCGATAGGCGTATTATTTCAATCTGTAATTAAATGTGAACATTTTGACAGGTTTCTCGCATCTCTTTCTAAAAAATTTTAATTTTTTATAAAAAAAAATTGTTAAAAATCCATAGAATCGGTATTTTAACTTTTAGTTATTTTATTATCTGCGTTAAGGGGAGTTTTAAAATTTAGAACGAAACACCAAACTCTTTTATAATAATCAGTTAGTCCTTATGCGATTTGCAAGCCTAAAATTCATAAACTTCGTACTTTATGCATTGTAAAAGGGTAGTAGCCGGCTAATGATCTCGGTAACGCTCGTGTGAACAATATAGGTCAAAGAGGAATACATTACAAAACATTCTGTACTAAAACAAGACAATGGGATCAATCGACCAAGCTATTTTCCGCGCGTCGCAGCGTCGCTAACCCAGCTAGCGTGACGAACTACGTTCATAGTGTGCTAAATTATTTTATGCTCTTTACGTGTTGCTTGTTTTACCGTGTTTTATCCGATTCGGTTAATATTGTGCGATTTTGTTTAATTCTGCAAACTTTGTTGCATTAATATCGCTGATAGTTTTACGAGTAATTAACCTCATAAATTCTGGCCGGTATCGCGCTATAAGGTACGAAAATCATGGCGCGACGAGCTTTAGGTAGTTTTTTCTTTTAAAATTTATATGTATATATAACACGTAGGCCGAAAAGTTTTTGACCTGACACATAGATGTTGCTCTTTTCAAAAAATTCATATGATTTTTAGGAAGTCCCAACTTTTAAACGATACATACGTGTCAAAATTTCGTGACATTTCGACGAATAGTTTGTAAGTTATAGTGGTTTTAGTGATGCTACTTTTGATATTTTCAAAACAATGGAAAAAATCGAATTTCGTGTGTTGATTAAACACTGTTTTATGATGGAAAAAAATACCGTTCAAGCTAAGCAATGGCTTGATAAGTGTTATGGAGACTCTGCCTAGGGAAAATCACTCATCATTTACTAGTATGCTGGATTTAAATGCAGTCGTACAAACAGAAATGATGCTGAATGCTATGGACGCTCAAATGAGGTTGGTTACACCGGAAAACATCAAAAAAATCCACAAAATTGTTATGGATGACCCTAAAGTGAAATTGCGTGAGACAGCTGACACTCTAAAGATATCAAAAGACCGTGTTGGTTATATTTTGCATGAACATTTGATCATGAGAAAGCTCTGTTCGAAATGGGTGTCGGGTTTGCTCATCGTGGACCAAAAACAACAACGTGTTGATGATACTGAGCGCTGTTTGGAACTGTTTAAGCGCAATAAAAAGGATTTTTTCATGAGATATGTGACAATGGATGAAACATGGATCCACCACTACACACCGGATTCAAATCGGCAGTCAGCTGACTGGACAGCAGCCGGTAAAAACCGCCCGAAGCGACCAAAGACACATCAGTCGACTGGGAAGGTTTTGGCCTCTGTATTTTAGGATGCGCATGGAATAATTTTCATCGACTAAGCTGCGAAGGGAAAAACCATCAATAGCGAATATTATATAAAGTTATTGGTGCGTTTGGAGGCAGAAATCGCAAAGAAACGGCCCTAAATGAACAAGAAAAAGTGCTCTTTCATCAAGACAATGCACCGTGTCACAAGTCAATAATTACGGTGACAAAATTGCATAAACTGAAGTTCGAATTGCTTCCTCATCTACCATATTCTCCAGATTTGGCCCATAGCGACTATTATCTATTAGCAGACCTCAAAATGTTCGCGGAAAGAGATTTGACTTCAGTGAAGAAGTTATCGCCGAAACTGAGGCCTATTTTGAAGGCAAAGACAAATCTTTCTACAAGAAAGGTATAGAAATACTTTGGACTGATTGTATCGCTCTTGAAGGAGACTATGTTGATGAATAAAGTCGAATTTTGCAAAAAAAGTGTTTTAAGTAGCTAGACCAAAAACTTTTCAGCCTATACATATATATATATATATATATATATATATATATATATATATATATATATATATATATAAATAATATATTAAAATTCCGAGTTTCAAACCGTTCGCCTAAAAATGAATTTGCACGCCGTTTCGTCAAAATCTCATTTGGCATTTTCAAGTGCCCTTGCTGCTGCTACTACTGGATATTATGATCTGGCTACTGCTGCCGCTCGAAGCTAACTTAGCTTATATATATATAAATATAAATATATATATATATATATATATATATATATATATATATATATATATACATATACATATACATATATATATATATATATATATATATATATATATATATATATATATATATATATATACATAAAAAGACTGTTTTTAGTCAATTTTCACTGGTTTATTTAGATAAAGACAAATTTAAACTGATAAACATGAATCTCCAAATCCCACAACTTTATTCACTCATAAAATTACACAAACCTGACCACCCAATCAGACCAGTTGTATCCTATATGCCTGCTCCAGCATATAAGATGTCACCCTATTTAATAGATTTAATCAAATATCATAGCAAATTTGAACCTAAACGCGATATCAAAAACTCATACGAACTCAGAAAAATATAAAAAAAATAACAATACCAGATAATTCTAAATTAGTTTCTTTCGACGTCAAAAATTTATTTCTAAGACGAAACAATAATTTTAGTGGAGAATATATTAACCAAAAACAAAATAAATGAAATTATAAAAATGAACATCATTCATTTATTAAAAACTTGCCTACGACAAAATTATTTTTCATTTAATAATAAAGTCTACAGCAGTAAGGAAGGGTTAATTATGGAGAGCCCTTTAAGCTCCTTACTTGCTGAAATTTTCATGGACAATATTGAAAAAAAGATATTTAATAACATTAACAACAATAGTAATAATTGTTGATACTGGTATCGATACGTAGACGATATAATTGTATGCTTTCCAGGGACAGCGAGGCAATTATCACGATTTTTACAGTACATTAATTCTTTACACAGAAATATCAGTTTTACATCGGAAGAAGAAGCCGAAGGGAAAATCAACTTCTTAGACTTAACAATCAGTAAAACCCGGAAAAATATTAATCTGTAATATATCACAAATCCTCTCATACAGATAACATAATTCATAACAGTTCTCTCCACCCTAACCAACACAGAATATAATTTTACTAAAGAATTAAACTACATAAAATAAGTAGCCGTTAACAACGGTTATTTAGTAGCCTTAATCGAAAAGATCGTTAGGAAAAAACTTAGAAACAAGGTTATCTTAGAAATATATCCATGTTTTAAGGAAAGAAAAACCCCATTCAAATGCTTAACCTATTTCGGCAAACCAACAAATAAACTGGGAAAAATTTTTGAATTAAAAAACATCAACATAGCTTACAAGACAAACAATATTATAAGGAAATATCTCAAAAACTACAAATTGCAAATCAATAAAGAAAATAAATAGGAGGTATATCAATTAACATGCGGGTCGTGGAGCGGTTTGACAAGTGAAAAAAAACAGTAAGCAGATTGCAATAGTTGCCCCTTCTGCTTGCTCAACCAGCCGATTTTCTACAGTTTGTGACTAATATGGTCAAACTTTGTGCATAATAGATACGAAATATAGAGAAATACTTCTTATGGCCTTGCTACCGCTTAGTGAAATCATGAGGAAAGTTTTATTTTACGCACTAGTGCAGATGATTAAGACAATCTTAAACCAGAGTTAAGAAAGCAATACATTTTTGAACGAATGCACAAAAAAATATGTTTAAGGGAAAGATATCTATACAGGGTATTAAGAAAATTACTGCATATATTGGCACTGACACCTTGTAGCAAGATCAATTGCAGAAAATTCACCTTAAATAGCGGATCTCAATAATAAAGTAAAAAATCAACTGTAAAGAAATGATGGTATTGTTTTCGCTTCGCTGGTAAACAAAACAACTAAACACTATGGCCGATTGTTAACAAGAACGTGACATTTACAGCGTTGGTGAGATTTAGTTCAGCGCCGGCGCATTATACGAACACCAACAATGCGCAATTCGTACAATGGCAGCTTTTCAGGTGCGGGTTCGTTTCGCGGTAAAATCCACTTTTACTTTTTTTTTAATATTCTTCCATATATCTATATATATATATATATATATATATATATATATATATATATATATATATATATATATATATATATATATATAAAATATAAATATAAATATAAATATATATATATATATATATATATATATATATATATATATATATATATATATATATATATATTAAATTGGAGACCTAGGAAAAAAAATTAAAAATAAATCAGATTTTTTTTCCTCAATTAACAACGCATAAAATTCAAAAACTTGGGATTGTCACCTTAAAGAGGATTAAAATTAGTGCTAATTTTTATGGATACTAAGCAGGAGATAACAAGAGCAGAGTTTTTCACAAATCATAAAAACAAAATGATTATTACGCAATATATTTTCTTTGTTTAAAAAAATGCGGTAAATTGACATCGGTCATGTTTTCCTTGATGAATGTAGTTTGTTCATGTAATCCGGATCATTAAAAGGATATCTGTATCGTTATTAAATAAAATTTGCGCGATTAAGCACAAGGAAAACTAGAACAATTTTCTGCCAGATTTCTTTTTTTAATTATTTCTTTAATTAACGTTTCCAATTAAAATTAGATGTAAAACATTTATTATGAGTTCAGATCGATTTCCTTTTTATAGAGTGACGGCGTTTTCCTACCAAAGTTACTAAGTTTAATTTTTTTAATATAAGGATAACACAGCTACAACTTTAAACTTAAAGAAGCCGACCACAGACTTATATTCTTGAGTTAAATAAATCGTATTAACATTACCACGACAAAAAGAATAGACAGAGTATGACATTCACAACATTGTTTTCCGCCAAATCAATGATCTGTTAGAAACAGCAATGAGTGTGATAAGGACAAGTAGAAAAAACTGATCAGAATTCCAACCCTGTCATATGCAAAAAAAATGCCGTATCCCAGGTTTGTGCAGTGCCGCTAAAAACCGGAATGATCGCCTGGTAGTAAAACTCGTTGGGAATGCGTACCGGTGTTGTCACTTATATTTGTTATTTTAATAGCCGGTTATATGATAATATATAACTTATTAAAAATACAGATTTAGAAAATATTCAGCTGTTTCTTATAAATATAATGTTATTTACTTTCTTCTCTATCAGCTAAAAATATATACAATTTCATTTCATTAGATTATAGGTACATTAGACTTTTAATAATATAGAGAAAGCCGGTAAAACATTGAATATTTTGTATTTTAGAAATCTGACAACACTTATATTCAGCCCAATCGTTTCCAGTCGCCCTTCCTTGTGTCTATTGAGTAGCTTTGATTAAATTCGAAACATGCATCCTTTTTTGTTTTTTGTTTATTCATTACCGCATATGTTTGTGGCTGATGTATGAACCAATGGAATAGAATTAAAATTTAAAAACACATTAAACCGACTTCAAAAAAAGTGACAAATATCACAAAATAATATCTTCCTTGAATCTTCAAAACCGGTTAAGTGCAAATCGAACTTGCGCAATTAGTGTTCCGTATGGTGATTGCTTTTAAAATAAAATAAAATCCTTATCTAGACTAAGTTAATTAGGTCCCTGACCTGGTCTTAAGATCTAATATGTACTTTTACGTTTTCTTTTAGTCAATAATATATAATAGTGCTAGCATCTTAGCTACCTAATATCCAATAAATTAATCTAGCTCAATCTAGAATCTAGTAATATAAGTGTAAAAACAAGTATTTACTACCTAAATATTTGTTTAATTATAAACAAATAAAATAAAATTATTTTGTCTCGATACAGGAGCGGTGCGCGACTCGGTAGCAGTAATGTACTAAAAAGTATATTAAAAAAACCTCCACCATATTTTCAAGGCAGATATATTTTTTTTAAATTTTCGCTCAATCTACACTTCATGAAGACTATTTCAGAATTTTTTTAAAAATTGTTGATCAGAACTTTTCGAGATAGGGTGGAGGATCGATTTTTGGCCATTTTTTCAAAATAATACTAAGAAAAGTGGGTAGTATTACAAGTATTACATCAAATATATTTTTGAACTCGTGTTTTCACAAGCCTTCATTTGACGCCCCACTTTTTTTTTTTTTCGTTTCCCAACTCCCAAATCTAACCTCTTACAACAAAATTTAACTTTCAAAACTATACGACTCTGATGGGGCCATCAATTCCTATATTTGTGCCCAGTTTCAACTCTACATGTCAAATAGTTTCGGAGAAAATCTGGTGTGGCAGACAGACGGACACCGAAGTGATCCCATAAGTGTTCCGTACGGAACACTAAAAAACCAGTAACAACCGAAAAGAAATTTTGAATAGCTCCTGTACGTATACGCACTTTAAAAGCGTTTTCAAATTTAAGTTTCAAAAACAGACCTAAAGCAATTTTAACCAAATTTTTCTTCCCTTCATTTTCTTAGGAATAGTACTTTAAAAAATATATTTTATACAGGTCAAAAACTTACAGTTTTGAAAATGTTTAATTTTTAATGTTCCGTATGGAACACTAATTGGCACTAATATAGAAATTGATGGCCTCATCAGAGCCGTGTAGTTTAGAAAGTTGAATTTTGATTTAAGGGGTTAGAGTTTTGGAGGGTGAAAACAGAAGTGAAAAAAATTCTTTTTATCAGGTCATCCAGTGGGCTGTCGAATGAAAGCTTGCAAAAACACGAGTTCAAAAATATATATAATGTAACACGCACACACTTTTCTTTATACTATTTTTAAAAATTGGGAAAAAGCGCTGTCTCCCTCTTATCTCGAAAAATATTGATAAAAAAATTTTGAAAAAAATTCTGGAATATTCTCCACAGGGCGTAGATTGAAACTGAATGAAAATGATCACGATTGCATTATTTATCTGGTATATTGCATTATTTATCTGGTATATATAAAAAAAAACAAAAAAAAAATCATCAGTTTTTAGTAAAGATCGGAAACAAACTTTGTTGAAAACTCATTTGGGCTCTATTTTGTGAAGTCATTGATCATTTTACACCTCCATAACAAAAATTTTTATTTTAAAAGCAATCAACGTACGGAAGACTAATTGCGCAAGTACGATTTGCACTTGGCCGGGTATTTATTTTTGTTATTTTTCCGCACTCTGTATAATTTTTCGCAACATGTAAAAACGCATGCAAAAATGTCTGAGAAATTAGTAACAAAAATTTTTACTATATGCTACGTAAATTCCGTCGGTCATTATGTAGGTAATAACTCCGTGTGTTCCGAGATAAAATTAATTAAAGCAAATAAAAATAAACAGTAATATAAAACCTTACTTCCTGGCAACTTGTAAATAAACATAAATATAAAAAACGTTTATTCATTTCGCGGAAACTGTCAATTTCCATTGTAGTAACGTTTTAAATAACTTCTGGAACGATGCCCAAAAATTTACAATTTCATCGATTCATAATAACATTTCGAAAGTTTGGGAAAAGTTAAAAAAATAAACATCTATCCACTAGCAGACACTCAATAAATGCCGAAATAAATTCAGCCCATGTTGTTTTAAACTTTATATTTCTGATCAGCCATAATCCAAACAATTGTTATTTTGTAGGATAAGTGCGCTATAGCAGGAGTTTATAAGCTTACGAATCCTGTTAAAATACTAACATTTTTCGCCTCACGGTGCGTATTTCTTGTGAGCATTCGTATAAATTAACACGTAGGCTGAAAAGTTTTTGGTCTGACACATAGTTGTCGCCCTTTTCAAAAAATCCATATATTTTTTAGGAGTACCAACCTTCAAACGATAGGTGTCAAAATTTCATGACATTTCGACGATTAGTTTACAAGTTACAAAAGGTCTTAGTGTCGCTATTTTTGATATTTTCAAGACAATGGAAAAAAATCCAATTTCGTGTGTTGATTAAACATTGTTTTTTGACGGAAAAAAATACCTTCCAAAAAAGCAATGGCTTGATAAGTGTTACGGGGACTCTGCCTCTGGAAAATCACTCATCATTTACTGGTATGCTGAATTTAAAAGCGGTCGTACAGAAACAAATGATGCTGAACGCTCTGGACGCGCAAATGAGGAGAGTACACCGGAAAACATAAAAAAAAAAACACAAAATTGTTTTGGAAAACCGTAAAGTGAAATTGCGTGAGATAGCTGGCACCTGTTTTAAGCGCAACAAAAAGGATTTTTTCATGCGATATGTGATAATGGATGAAACATGGATCCACCACCACACACTGGAATCAAATTGGCAGTCAGCTGAGTGGACAGCAACCGGTGAAAGCCGCCCGAAGACACAACATTCAGATGGGAAGGTTTTGGCCTCTGTATTTTGTGATCCGCATGGAATAATTTTCATCGACTATGCTGAGAAGGGAAAAAACCATCAATAACGAATATTTTATAAAGTTATTGGTGCGTTTGAAGCCAATAATCGCACAGAAACGGCCCCAAATGAATAAGAAAAAAGTGCTCTTTCATTAAGACGATGCACCGTGTCACAAGTCAATGGTTCCAATGGCAAAATTGCATGAATTGAAGTTCGAATTGCTTCCTCATCCACCGTATCCTCCAGATTTGGTCCCTAGCGACTTTTATCTATTCGCAGACCTCAAAAAAAATACTCACGGGAAAGAGATTTGGCTCCAATGAAGTTATCGCCGAAACTGAGGCCTATTTTGAAGGCTAAGACAAATCCTTCTACAAGAAAGGTATAGAAATGTTAGAGAAGCGTTGAACTTATTGTATTGCTCTTGCAGGAGACAACATTAATAAATAAAGTCGAATTTTGCAAAAAAAAAAATGGGTTTTAAGCATCTAAACCAAAAACTTTTCAGACAATGTTAAGTTGGTTAAAGTTAATTTTATTGGTATGTAGAATAGGAATATAGTGAATTAGAAGAAAACACTTAAAAAAATGTCCCTTTACAATAATTGGAATCATAAACTACTGGATACGGAGAAAATTGCACTAATTACCGCAGACGAAAGTTTATTGAAAATACTCCGCTACAATTAAGCCATCATCTTCTAATACCTTCTAAAATAATGATATGGGGATCAACAAAATTTATTACTGAACTATATTAGAACAGATAAGGCGAGAGACAGAATAAATTACTATGGAATTAAATTCTTTAATGTTTTGCCCGAACAAATTAGGCAAATGCCATATAAATTTTTAAAAGAAAATGTAAAAATTATTTTAAAAACTGAAGCTAATTACAAGCACAGTCGGTCAAGTAAGAACGTGATCGCTCGTATTGTTGAAAAAATGTGTTTCGGGAAAAAATTTTGCCATCAATGTATTCTTTGGTGTACTAACAACGGCAATTGCCTTAATAAGTTGTCTCATCGCCTCCTGCATCAATAATATGGCATCTTCGAGGCATGCTGTCAACCAGATTTGCTGCATTCTCTGCAAATTTTTCGAATCTCCCGAGACAACCGAGTCTTCAAAGTCTTTCCTCTGAGCTTTCTCTTTACAAGGGACCAAACGTTTTCAATAGGGTATCTCATCGTGGGCCCAAGCGAGTCGCTTTGCAAAGGTTATTTCAACCTGCTTCGGAATTTGACATCATGAGCAGGAAGATGTTATCGAATGGTCTCATTCACACCCGGAGTGACTTTACCACGCCACATTTTGGCAACTCGTCGATATTTTTCGTCCTGCTAAAAGGATTTACCAAACTTTTTCACAAACGGTACCGACTTTTTAAGATATTTAGCAGCCGCTGAATGAGCCATTTTAGGTTCTTTTGGATGGGCACAAAGAAAAACTGCCTCGAAACGACTCATTTTGGATTTTACGTGATTTAAACGAAACATCGGGATCGATTGATACGTTTACTAAAATGCATCGTAGACAAAGGTTCCCTCTACCGATTTTTTGTTGAATCGCTAGAATCGCATCTACCAAAAATGAATTATCGCGGATGTTCTTTTTTGACCGGCTGTATAATGAATTCTTAAAAAAACTCGTTCCTTGATTTGTGTTGAAGTGTTTTGGAATCATCACTTTCTTTTAATGTGTATTTTTTTTTAGTTAAGTCTTACTGCATTTTTACTAACTTTACTGAACTACGTAATGTTACTTATTTGAGTTTCTGAGTGGGATTTTGTTCCTTAATTAAGTATATTATGGTTGGTGATGATTATTATTATTACATAAAATAAAATTCTATTATTCAGTTATTTGACTAATGCGTCATTTGAGAGGAGTAGGGACTATTTTTCCCACCCTGACTTATCCAAAGTTATAATTTAAACACATTCTAAAATAAATATATCTACATCTTTTTAGTAAACCACTAGTTCCGTTTCAAGTTTTGCTATTTGTTTACTTCTGGATAATTAATAAGATGGATTTAAGTTTTCTCTTTAATATTATAATTAGTTTCACCATTACTTAGTTCAAATACCTGCATTCACCTTAATTTTGATTACCGATTTCACAAATTATTTAAAATATTGCTCTACGGTAAAATTTTATTAACCACTGACGAAAAAAGTCTGTAAGTCGAAACAGTGTATTTAACATGAAACGAAGATTACTTGATATGATGATTGATAATACTGGTCAATAAAAACAATTTTTTTTTTGATTTTTTCTTTTCACTTTTGAGCTTATTGTAGTCTTCTGATTTTGAATTCGATATTAGTTTTTCTCTGAGAGCTATGTTTCTTAATATTTTCGGTCTATCCTAACTAAGACGACACCCGCAGTTTTTTAAGATCTACCCGACTCAGAATAATTATTTTTTAATTTCAGATATGGCTTCGACACGTAGATGTTGTTTATATAAGTCATCAGATCCTCAACCATTTAATCAAAAGAAATTGAATAACTTAGTAAGGGAGCTAAATTGGTCAAAAGAAGCTTCTGAAAATTTGACATCTTGTTTAAAAGAAAAGATTTTACTTGCCCCAGGAACCAGAATTACTTTATATCGGACCCAAGAAAAGAATTTGTTACTATATTTTTCTACAGAAAATTATTTAGTTTTTTGTAATGATGTCAGATGAGTTCATAACGACACCAACCAGATGATTGGCGTCTTTTTACAGATAGTAGTAAGAGAAGTTTAAAGTGTGTGTGCTACTTCATAACGGCAACAAGTATGGTTGCACACTCTACTACTATGAAAGAAGAGTATACAAATATTTCTTCAGTAATGGAAAAAATTAAGTATCAAGACCACAACTGGCTCATTTGTGTAAAAGATGGTTAACTTTCTTCTTGGACAATAGGGTGGATACACGAAATGCCCATGTTTTATGTGTCTGTGGGATAGCAGCAACAAACAACGTCATTGGTCTCAAAAAAAGTGGCTAGTAGGAGAGGAACTGACGGTTGGTACCACTTCATATCAAACTGGGCATTATGAAGCAGTTTGTAAAAGCTCTTTTCAAAAACGCCGAATGTTTTGCGTTTCTTTCACGCAAATTTCCAGGATTAAGCACAGAAAAATTGAAAGCCACAAATCAGAAAACTCGTGAAAGATCCAAATTTTGTGAATTCAAGGAATGAAATCGAGTTTAAAGCTTGGACATCGTTTGTTGTGGTGATTAAAAATTTTCTCGGAAACAATAAGTCCGACAACTGTTCTGAGTTAGTTGAGTGCATGGTTTCCAATTTGAAAGATCGGGGCTGCAATATGAGTATCAAGATTCATTACTTACATTCTCATTTAGATCGATTCCCAGAAAATCTTGGCGATTTCAGTGAAGAAGATATACACACAATGGAAGAGCGTTATCAAGGAAGGTGGGACATCCATATGATGGCTGATTACTGTTGGAGTTTGCAAAGAGATGATCCTCAAGCCACATATTCAAGAAAATCGTATAAAAGAACGTTTCAAAGTGTGTAATTATATTAAACATAGAAAAAATGTATTTTTGTTCCATTTTTGAAGAAAATCGTAATTTCATATAAATAAAAAAGTAGAGCTGATAGCATTAAACCAGTATTTTTTCTGTAATCAGTGCTTCAGGTATACCCTATAATACATATAACATTTTAGGAAAAAATTTCAGTGTTGACCAGTATATACCATAATATTTTCAAACGATAAACTATATAACATGACATCACAACCGTACTTGATTCGGTGTTATGATGCAACGAAATAATTCAAATTTCGTTGTGCACTATTTCCTTAATTTTGTTTGACACTTTAATAACAACAATAAATAAAAAGACTTTGTCACACCCACCTTAAAAGAAAACAAATACCGTTTACACATGACTTTCAACCTTGACTTTATCTTTATGATACCCACGTACACGAAAAAAAAAATGAAATAAAATTAAATAGTTATTGGAAAACTCTAACAATAGCACAGGCAATTAATATAATCCGTTTTTTTCTTTAGAAAAAAACTAGAATCCCAATTAAGGGCATATACCTAGTCATGGGACCAAAAAAAAAGCGTTTTCTTAAGAATTTTTGTTAGTGAAACTATTCATTATATAAATCAGGTTTCTATTTTATATAATAATACATAGCTTAAAATACAATTTTAATTTTAAAAAAAAGGCGGCGCTGCACCCGTTCTCCTGAGTTTTTAAGGAACATTGAGGTGTACACGATTGCTGGAAGCTGGGTCATCTGAAATCAAAATTTCCAAAGAAATTAGTTTACTTGTCTTTGAACGAAGAATTTAAAACAAAATTTTTTTTTCATCAAATGGCATTAGTTTAAACAAAAAAGCGAAAAAATGTCGTTACCGCGTTGTACATTTTTGCTAATTAAAAATAAAGTTCATGATAAAATCAAAATTCCTTCGTCAAAAAAACAAGATTGATCCCCTCGTAAACTAATTTCTTTGGAAATTTTGATGTTAAATGATCCAGCCCCCAGTAATCGTGCAGCCCGCAATGCTTAAAAAAAAAGGGGTCGCATGGGAATGCGTACTGCGTCATTTTTTTTCAATTAAAATTTCACAGATTGTATTTTACGCTACGTATTATTATATAAAGTAAAAGCTGACTTATATAATGAATAGTTTCGCTTTTTTCGGCTACATGACTAGGTATATGCGCTCAATTGTACTTAAAATTTATAGTGTGGGGGTTGTGGACTGTGAATAGACCACCCTTCTAACTCTTATTTAAAGAGTTAGGCGAAAATATTAATATAATAGTTAAATGTAGGGTTTTTAAAGAATTTTTTTTCGTAGTTAAAACAGGAATTATCGCACATCGCGTTTTTGACTTATGACAAACCTTATTTATATTTTTAAACCGATGTATTATATGTATAAAGTGTACATATTTCGAAAACAACTGTTCTACCAAAAATATATAGAAAATTACATTCCTTCTATGAAAGTCACTGTCAAAATCTCAGAGATAGGAATCTATTTTCATACATTAATAAAACGGTTCCGTCATGTTTCTTTGGGGACCGACCACAGAAATTTCTAAAGAATATTTTCATTTAATGAATTTAAAAATTAGCGAGTTGAAAAAAGAAATACTCTATCTTAAAAGTAAGACCCTCTCAATGGTGCATATTTCATTATTTTTTCAAAAATTCTTAATGTAGAAGACTAAATGCCGCACAACCGGGTAAAAGAAAATTTGATTGTTTAGGTTTATTCTAATTAGAAATATTCTAAAACAAACTAAAATACCATACAGGTAGAAAATTCTCCCTAAAAATGAAAATATTATTTTGGTTTCCTAAGTTTATTATTTTAGTCCTAGCTTTTTCAATAAAAAAAATACAAAAAATAGATATCATAGGAAAAAAACATGTGGTCATATGAAAGTTATAAAGCTACTCCAACTTAGTAGGTATAATTTTTTTCCAGCTTACAAAGTTGATATGCTACGGCATCAGAGGCAATTTCTGTAATAGATAGTCTTTCCACGTCCAATTCAGTGATGTAGGGTTAGATAGGTAAGTCTGTAAAAGTCAACTTTAATAAAAAAAAACGGTAAAATGTAAGTTGGACTTGTGTAATTAATATTCCGTACTGTGATCGTTTTTAAAATAAAATAAAATCCTTACCTAGGCTAAGTTAATTAGGTCCCTGACATCTTAGGATCCAATACGTACCTTCTTAGTCAATAATATATAATAGTTATAAAATGTTAGCTACGTAATAGCCAATAAATCAATCTAGTTTAATATAGAATGTAGTAATAAAGGTGTAAAATAAATATTTACTACCTAAACAGTTATTTTATTATAAACAAATAAAATAAAATAGGTCTCGGTACATGAGCGACGCACCACTAGGTAGTACCATCTTATAAAGGAACATAGATTTCATAGTTTTTTTTACACAGATAATTTGTCAAACGTAAGGCATTCGTGATAAATTTCTCTCAATCTACACTTTACGGAGAATATTCCAGAATTTTTTCAAAATTTTTCGTACTTTTTGAGATATTTGGTAATTTTTTAAAAATAATACAAAGAAAAGTGTGCGCAAGTAATACATCGAATATATGTTTGAACTCGTGTTTTCAGAAGCTTTTATTTGACACCCCACGCGATGACCTGGTAATTTTTTTTCTCTTCCGATTTTACCCTCCAAAACTAACCCCTTAAGTCAAACTTTAACTTTCAAAACAACACGGCTCCAATTAGGCCGTCAGTTCCTATATTATGCCCAATTTCAACTTTCTACGTCAAATAGTTTCGGAGAAATGTGTGACAGATGGACACCGAAGTGTATGTTCCGTATAGAACACTAAAAAGTGCAATGTTATAGATAGGAGCTAGTTTTATTAATTTCACAAATCGTCACCCTCTAATACCTTTATGACATGAGATCGTTTTATTGATTCTACGGACAAAAAATCCATATATCACCGAACATTTTATTTATAAGTTCTATTGGAGATAAAGTAAATGGAGTGAGTCATTAAAAAAATTAAAAATTCGAAACGCTTTTGGTTAGCAATAGATCAAGCTATAAAAAATATCATGGCCACTACTAGTAAGCTCTCAACATTCCAGATATTTTACTGTTCTGATAAAACTTATTTTACACGCCCCAAATATTTACCAAAATTCAGAATTAGAATTGTCGATAATTTATAAATATTTAAGAGTCGTATTTACTGTAGGGTGTGCTGAAATCCTCTTTATCCTTGCTTAACAACGAGCCAAAGACTGAGGAAGTCGCAACGGAACGACTGTAAATATGACACACAGAAATATATTACAGGAAAACACAGAGAAATGTCTGAGAAAGAAGAAGTTTATGTTGCTAAATAAAAACAATATTTCTTTTGTAGTTTATATTTTCCATTCAATGTTGATTTAAAAAAAAATATATAAAAATCTGATCTGACAGGACCCTAAATTTGATGTTTACGCACACAGAAAAATTTTACTGAAATACCATACTGCAACATGTTCCACTATTGGGTTCTTTTTCTTTCAACAGATAGAAAATTCCATGACGTCATCAGATTATCCCTAAATCAAAAGTTGTTCTATTTTTATTCAATAACCCCTCAGACAAGAACGTCTTTAAAGGTCTTTAATTTAGTTTTATTTTAAAAGGGAATTCTGCACTAGAAATCAAAGAATCCATGTATATATATATATATATATATATATATATATATATATATATATATATATATATATATATGTATATATATATATATATATATGTATATATATATATATATATATATATATATATATATATATATATATATATATATATATATATATATACATATATATAAAATGGTAGATTCGTTAATTTAGTTTTTTGAACAAGAATTCTTTTAACATTTTGATAAAGAATTACCCAACACCGTCAAAATTAATCATAATTACTTAGATAAACTTTAGAAATAACATACTTTACTCAATCTATTTCACATTAGGTTTAAAAAACGCCAAAAACCTGCAATTTAAGTAAATTTCCTGCTGACATATTAGCTGAATAAATATTTTTAACTAGCAATTTATTCAGTCATTCTACATTTGCCACTGGCCACTACCAATTCAAAGTAATTAGAAATTAATCATGGAATTGGCACAACATAAATTATGTCTATTTAACCAGTAATCTAGATACAAAATTTAACAAATGAATGTATTGATCAAAAAAAATGATCTAAAAAAAGTCCTTAAAATAAAGAAAAATACCTGTAGCACTTCGTTGCTCATCGCAAATCAGATGTAAACAAAACAAATCCGAAAATTTATATCGTAAAAAGCATTGTCTTTTTTTAATACTGTTAATCAAACACACTGGACACTTTAAAACACTAAAATTATTTTTAAAACGGTAACCTCGATAAACTTTTCAATTATTTTAAAAATTGTGCAACGAAAATGCGGCACAATGGAGCAACAAAGTTACTTTCACAAAAACCAATGAACCGGAAATTTAAAAACTCTCTCTTTAAGAGTATTCCTAAGACATGATACTTAGGAAAAAATCTAACACTGCCTTTCAAGAGCAAACACGCTGAACGCTATGTACACAAAGGGATGAAAACAGTACGACTGGTAGTACTGTACCACCTATAGAATATTTAGCTACTGTATCTGATAGCGCGACGCAGTGCACTAACCTGGTGGAGAGCGATGTCTACGGAGGCGCGTATCGCGATCGCGAACCCTGGTGCTCGCGGCTGATGGGACATTCTTTGAACTAGTCGAGATTCGTATCAATTTATGACTCTCAGCATCTCGTGTATAAGTACTGGGTGCTAAACCGAATAAAATTTAATTTCTAGAATTAATAACTAATAAAGTATGAGAATGAGGTCGCCAAAATCATTATAAAAATAAATATCGGACGTTAATTCGAAGATATCCTTAGTAAATTGAAATTTCTATATTATTCAATCTTATTCTCAAGGGTAAAGCTACATTAAAATATGTAATTATTTTTAATACACATAATTGTAAAAACGCCAGTACTAATATTAGATTTACAACTGACAAGGTGTATAAACATCACCTAAAAACTTAATTATACAAAATCTAAATTTAAGGCTAAAATGCACAAACAATAAAATATATTATAAAAACAAATTTTAGAAAAATTGGTAGGTTAAACCCGATTGTCAATTTATCGGTCAGGCATGTCGCAGTTTTTGACGACGAGCATAATGTATTCAGAGGCAGAACTCCTTTGCCATCTAAGAATGACAAAAAACTGGTTAAGTGCAAGTTGGACCTGCGCAATTAGTGTTTCGTACCGTGATTGCCTTTAAAATAACACAAAAAGTTCCTGACCATGTCTTAAGATTCAATATATATTATCACGTTTTTTCCTAGTCAATAATGTATTATAGTTATAGCATCTTAGCTACCTAATAGCCAATAAATCAATCTAGCTCAACCTAGAATCTAGTACTAAAAGTGTAAAACAAATATTTACTACTAAATATTTGTTGATTATAAAGAAATAAAATAAAATTATAACGTGCCATTCGGTTACAGTAATGTACCTAAAAGTATATTACAAAAACGTCCACCATACGTCAAGAAACAGAGTTTTCATAGTTTTTTTTTATACCAGATAAATTATCAAACGTAATGCACTCGTGAAAATTTTTGCTCAATCTACCCTTTATGAAGACTATTCTAGAATTTTTTCAAAATTTTTGGATCAGTACTTTTTGAGATAGGGTAGGGGAACAACGATTTCTGGTCATTTTTTTAAAAATAAGCAAAGAAAAATGAGCGCAATATACCCATATACCCCCATATAACAGATAAATCAAATGTAATGCACTCGTGATAATTTTCGCTCAATCTACACTTTATGAAGAATATTCCAGAATTTGTTTAAAATTCTTTGATCAGTACTTTTCGAGATAGACGGGGGAAAGCGATTTTTAGTACTTTATTTAGAATAATATAAAGAGAAAAGTATGTGCAAGTAATACATCATATATATTTTTAAACTCGTGTTTTCACAAGCTTTATGCCGTGGTCCAAGCTCTATATTTGTGCCAAATTTCAACTTTATATGTCACTACTGCCCGTGGTTCTGCTCGTGTGGGCTACATAATTATTGTTTGTTTTTTGTGCTGCCGGCAAATTTTTTTACGACTTGATTACCTATTATCTACGCTACTTATTCCTTATGTTACCTAACGTAACAAAATATATACGAAAACAAGCCAGAGAACATATGTATGAATTTAAAAAAAACACGTAATAGAATAAGTAATTCTCGAGTAATAAGCGCACTAACGGACAGACAGCTAGGCAGAGAGACGTTTACGTTTTATAATAAATATATATATATATATATATATATATATATATATATATATATATATATATATATATATAAGTAGTTTTTTCAGAAAAAATCGGGTGTGACAGACGGACACCGATAAGTGTTTAAGTGTTCGGTACGAAAGGTCTTATTATGTGTCTTTCGTACCAACTTAAAATGGAATAAAAGCTTTATCCAAATTAAATTTAAAAACGAAAATAGATGATGTCACATAAAAATATAAACGAAGGGTTAGATAATATAACCTTTTAGTCAACGATGATCCAAGGTACAAATTCGGTAGCTTACAGTGCATTTAATAGGGCTTATTAATAACTATTTACTAGGAAGTTAGAATCCGACAATTCTGTTTAAAATATTCTCACAGCAGAGAAAGTAGAAAAATTTGAATTGGCTTCTATATTTCAGATTAAAAATACATGTATTTGAACCATGCAATAAGAAAGAGCTTCGTAACATTTTTGTACTACACATAATTTATAAGCAATGAGGTCTATGTTAAAACTGGATTACATACAAATTATGTCACGAGAAAGATGTAACGGTCACGCTTGGCAGCTTTACATTGTTGAGGGATATTTTTTAATGTACAATATTCAGTCCTACATGTAACCTTTCGCAATAAATTTTGTGCTTCTTAAGGATTTTGTAGAGTTGTTAAAAATATTTCTTAGTCTACTCGTATCTAGTTATACGAATTACCTAAAATAAAATATATTCTCTAATAAAATAATTTATACTGTACATTGTTTTTGGAACTTTGTTGTAAATAAGATTATCAATCAGCCTCCTCTGTCCATTACTGAACGTAAGCGGATTCATCTTTTTCTGCTCCGGGTTGTTACAATCCAGTTTGTAGTGATTCTTTTAAGATCGTCTGTCCATTGGGACGGTGGTCTTTCTAGGTTACGTTTGTCAGTTCTCAGGGCGCCATTCCACGAGTCTATTATCATTTAGTCTAACCATATGACTCGTCCATCTTAATGTTGCAATTCACAATGTAATGTCATTTACACCTGTTTTTTTTTCTTATTTCCTCGTTTCGGAACCTATCTTTCAGAGACAAAGACATAGACCTCTCCATCCTGCGTTGCGTTATTCTCAGTTTTGTAGTTGTGTTAACGTTTCAGCTCACTATGTTAGCACTGCGAGAATACACTGGTTCAAGGCTTTTCGTTGTATATTTATAGAATGTCTACTCTAAATATATCTCTAAATTTTCTATAAGCTGCCCAGCCTAAGGTTGGGCAGATTATGGGTAATTCGCATGTCTGGTGACCCCTGCTGATCCGAATTTTATAATCACGGTCACAATCTCGATGTCCTTATTTTCTACTATTATAGGTTCGCTGGGTAGTAAGTTGGTAATCATTTTCGTTTTATTGTAGTTTTATTAGCTGTTTTCTGAGTTGCAGTGTGTAGTTCTTCTAACATTTTTCTGGATTTTTGCAAATTGTCTGATATTAGATCTATGTCATCTGCAAACCTTGTGACCAACTTTGGAATCCCTGTCTGACCTATTCTTATCCTTTTAGTTGTTTTATGTATGTTAATTGTTGTTGACGCGTTTTCGTTAAATGTTTTGGATAATATTTGAATATCTTTGGTCAATTCTACATTTTTTTTGGTGCTCGTAGTATTGGGACCATTTCTACAATGTCAAACGCTTTATGAAAGTCGACAAAAATCAGAGACTAGGGACGATTGCATTCTATGCAAGATAAGGATTTTAATGCATTGCAGATGCTCGTTTGTTCCAAAGCCAGAACAAAAACCGGCCTGGTCTCTTGGCTGGTAAAATCGAGCTTATTTTCCAGTCTGTTCGTAATTATATGAATGTAGAATTTATATAAATGGGTCTACAATTCTTGAGCTTTGTTTTGTGGCCTTTTTTATGAATCATGATCGTTATGGAGTTGTACCATTGAACCGGGATAGTTTGGCTCTCTAAACACAAGTTAAAAAGTTTTTGAGTGTCACTAATGGCCGAACCTCCACATTTTATAGACTCGATCACTATTCCGTCGTCTTCCATTACTCTGTTGTGCTTTACTTTCTTCAAAGCATTCAGATCCCTGGTTCTTAATTAAAATGATGGGTGTTTCTCTGGATATAAAGTCAGTTGATTACTGTATAAAGTCTAGTAGAATTCTTCAACAACATCCTTTCTTTGTTTGAATGTATTAATTCATTTTTAGTGTTCCGTACGCAACACTTATAAGATGACTTCGGTGTTTGTCTGTCACACCCGATTTTCTCCGAAACTATTTGTCATAGAAAGTTGAAATTTGGTAATAATATAGGAATTGATGGCCTCATCAGAGCCGTGTAGTTTTGAAAGTTAAATTTTGACTTAAGGGGTTAGTTTTGGGGGGTGAAATCGGACGTAAAAAAATTTT
>CM032447.1:68426396-68441396 GCA_019049505.1 Pachyrhynchus sulphureomaculatus | reverse complement strand
TTAATCATGGAAGCAAAGATTACTTAAACACTGATAATTATTACGTTTTCAAAATGTGTCTAGAACGACACGAAGAATGAGTGAGGCTGACGGGAATGTGGGAGAATGTCAAAGAATATGTAAACAAATAACAATGGTAATGTGGAAAATGTATTCTTTATAGGGTTTTCAAGTAAAGCATGTTACTAGGAAAGTTTGACGCAGCATGGGGGGGGGGGAGACAAGGAGTCCTGTAAATACATGCTCGATGGAAGAAAAAAAGACAAAATACTGGCTTGTCACTCGATTCTTTACCTTAGTT
Organism: Pachyrhynchus sulphureomaculatus; assembly: GCA_019049505.1. Classification (NCBI taxonomy): domain Eukaryota; kingdom Metazoa; phylum Arthropoda; class Insecta; order Coleoptera; family Curculionidae; genus Pachyrhynchus; species Pachyrhynchus sulphureomaculatus. Next base: position 68,441,095 of record CM032447.1, on the reverse strand, counting down.
GTTAGCTTTTAACCAGAATATAATTCTTTTCAAGCGCCACATTTTATTGCAGATCCAATGAGGCTCAATCAAAAATTCACTTTACTCGGACATAAAATTCTGGCTGAATTCAAATATGTAATGTGTTGCCATTTAAATTTTCAATTTTCGGACTCATAGAGAGTTGGGCCCAAAATCTAATATTCCCAGGGGAAAGCGCTAAAACTTTTGTCTGAAACATTTTTTTTTGATGTTGTCCCGCCAGCCATTTCTTCAAATTGGGGAACAAATAGTAGTCCGAGGGAGCCAAGTCTGAAGAATAGGGGGGCTGTGAAACGAGTTGGAATCCTATTTCCATTAATTTTGCGACCACGACTGCTGAGGTGTGTGCTGGTGCGTTGTCGTGATGGAAAAGGACTTTCTTGTGGGCCAATCGCGGTTTTCAAACGTGTGCAGCTCGGTTTTCAAACGGTCCAATAACGATGAATAATATTCACCTGTAATAGTTTTACCCTTTTCCAGATAGTCGATGAGGATTATCCCTTGCGAATCCCAAAAGACAGTCGCCATAACCTTTCCGGCCGAAGGAACGGTCTTCGCCTTTTTTGGTGCAGATTCCCCCTTGGTAACCCATTGTTTAGATTGCTGTTTGGTCTCAGGAGTATAGTAATGTATCCATGTTTCATCCACAGTGACGAAACGACGCTTAAAGTCCTCCGGATTCTTCTGGAACAGCTGCAAACCATCCTTGCAACACTTCACACGATTCCGTTTTTGGTCAAGCGTGAGCAATCGCGACACCCATCTTGCGGATAGCTTTCTCATGTCCAAATGTTTATGCAAAATATTATGTACCCGTTCAGTCGAGATGCCCACAGCACTAGCAATCTCACGTACCTTAACTCTTCTGTCATCCATCACCATACCATGGATTTGATCAATGATTTCTGGAGTCGTAACCTCCACAGGCCGTCCAGAACGTTCAGCGTCACTTGTGGCCATATGGCCAGTCCGAAAATTTTGAAACCACTTATAAACTGTTCTAATCGAAGGTGCAGAGTCACCATAATGTTTATCAAGCTTCTCTTTAGTCTCCTGAGGCGTTTTGCCTTTCATAAGGTAATGTTTAATCACCACACGAAATTCTTTTTCGTCCATTTCTTGAAAATCACTCGACTTCCTTGATTCACACGAATGCCAAACACAAAGAAATAGACCAATATGGCTGAAACTTGGTGTGCGTTCATTCAAGAGATGCTACTAACTAAACATGACCTCGATACGCGCCGGTGGTGCCATCTCTCGGACTTTGCACGGACTTTTCAAACCAGCCTCATATATATATATATATATATATATATATATATATATATATATATATATATATATATATATATATATATATATATATATATATATATATATAAATAGCGTCTCTTTTGCGGCGCTATTTTGCCCTTTATGTGTATCTTAATTTTGAGAATGGATTGAGTGGATATTAATACTAATAGAGGACAGAATTTTTTTTACTGGTAGAGTACATGGAGATCGAGGTAATTTTTGTACGCCTTTCGAAAACAGTCTCTATAGTTACTAAGTTGGGAATGTGGAATCTTTGACACAATGATACTACTCAGTATATATCACCACTACACCAAACACTTTATTTTTGCACTCGACGTGCGTTTCGCTAACCATGTTAGCTTCATCAGGAGCCAACCATGTTAGCTTCATCAGTCAATCATCGCTCCTGATGAAGCTAACATGGTTAGCGAAACGCACGTCGAGTGCAAAAATAAAGTGTTTGGTGTAGTGGTGATATATACTGAGTAGTCTCTATAGTTGTTTAAAACTTGGTTGTAAAGTTTTGGGCACCATTCAATTTAGAATAAAAGGAATCTAATTTCAGCTCAAAAAATGAAAAAATACTGAAGAGTTATTTAGTTGTTAAAATAAGATTAAATATATTACAACCTGTGCGTCCTGAAAGAAAGAACGGGTAGTTCAGTAAAAGGAGGCATTAACACAGGGAAAAGTATATTGACAAAATAAAAATCCTTGCAGATATTACACTTTTAAAATTACATTAACTAAATAAAAACCCCTGAGGCTATGAGAGTGTACACATTTAAACCAGAGTTCTATGAATTACTGATCCTAAGTGTAAAAAAACTAAAGGCTTTTAAAAAAACATGAGCTAAAAGTTTGTAAAATTAACTTCGCGGATTTCACGTGTTGAGTAGTCATTGGAAACACACTTGTAGACAGAAAGTGAGATATTTAAACTGGTGTACTACTGACTTACTGATTGGTTTCTCCTCGTGAGTTTCCATAAGCTGCTTGACCTCTCCTGGTGAGATTCTCATCAAAAATAATATCTCAGCTACTGCTCTCCTATTCTTTTTTGGGTAGCTAATCACTTTTTGACCCAAAATTCCTGAGGATGAGCAGGATATTTTAAGAACGGAAAAAGTCCTTAAATTTGAGAGCTAGAAACGACACCCACTTGCTGATTAAAAAAAAACCGTTACTCACTACTGCATCACGGAGAAAATAAAAAGCCACTCCGACGTGCTGGAGGAAAAAAGCCACTACGTCATGGCCGAGGAAAAAGCCCTTAAAAATTCCATATGGCCGTTTATATATCTTTTGCCCCTTCTTCAAAGTGAAGTCTTTAAAATGGCTCACTTCCGGGAAGCAAAATCAATGCAAATTAAATAAGTTAGGTCAGCAACACGTTAAGCAAAGTGTCCACTTGAGACAAAATGGTCTCGAGAGCAGTCTCGAGACCAGACTCACAAATGTATATGTGCCTGAGAGCACTCTCAGAGACAAACCGATGCGAGTATCAGACACTGCACGTGTCACAAGTGGACATGTTCATTCTTGCTCATGAGACTTAGTCACCAGTCTTCCGTCATTGTTTGAAGAGCTGAGACCCCGACTGGAGACTTTTTATTTAAAATATTTGTTTAATTTAAATAACCAATTAATTTTTTAAAAATGAAGGATAATCGCGAGTGGACTGACGAGGAAGTGTTTCAAATTAATTGAACTTTATGAGGAGGAAGAGTTTTTATGGAACGGGAAACATAAACTTTATAGAAATCGCAAAAAAAAAAATGGCAATGTACGAAGAATTTGCTTCGAAATTTGAAAATTGCAGTGGAAATGAAATTCAGCGGAAGATCCATAACTTACGCAATCAGGTATGTATAATCCTCTAAAATTATTATTAACATTACTATTTAAATTGACTTTTTAGTCAATAGTCAAATATATTATTTTCAGGTTTCTCATGAACTGTAAAAGATAAAAAAATTGAAGAGTGGTGATGGTGCTGATGACAGGTATGACAGTAAATGGAAGTTTTTCACTGCATTACAGTTCATTTTACCCAACTTCACACCCACAACATCGACTTCAAACATGGTAAGTTAATATAATTATTGCTATGTTTCATGATGAAATTTTATTTATCATAAAATTACAAATAAAAAAATTCAAATTAAACAAAGTGATTAGGTACTAAATTTAAGCAATTAAACGATATTGCCACTGAACTTCACCTGCGGTTGTCATGAAGTATTCTTTAAACTCATCTCTCACATCTTTTTGAGAGATTGCATAATTTCGCTGCTGGCCTCTCTCTAGTGTTTTTGAAGTACATATTAAAAAGTTATGCAATGCACATATTGCCAGAGTAACATCTATTACTTTATTAGGTGCTAAATTTATTGGTTTTCGGATAACTCTAAATTTACTTGACACAATGCCAAATACATTTTCTATTATACGACGAGCTCTGCTTAATCTGTAGTTGAAAATTCTGTTTGGTGCAGGTTGATTTCGGTACCCGTAGGGCTTTAATATATACGATGTCATAGCAAAAGCATCGTCAGCTACCATTATGTATGGCACTGGCAAACATCTTTGGGGCAATGCTTCTGGTTCGGGAAGTGAAAATTGCTTGCTTTCCAAAGCATCGTGCAGGGAGCAGTTTGTAAAGACACCTCCATCAGAAATTCTACCATTGCAACCAACATCAACGTAAATTAATTTATAATTGGCATCTGTGACTCCCATCAAAACTATGCTGTGTGTACCCTTATAGTTATAGTAAAGGCTTCCACAGTTCTCAGGTGCCACCATTGTAATATGCTTTCCGTCAATAGCTCGGAAACAATGTGGAAATTGCCATTTTAATTCAAATTGATCTGCATATTTCTTCAACTCTTCAGCACTTGAAGGATACTAAATTTAAAAAAATTTACTTGTATTTTTCTATTTTTCTATGCATAAAAGTTGATACAACATATATTAATTGCGCTTTTAACTTTTCAGAATAATATTCCCGAAAACATGAACATCTCACAGGATGAGTCCATACAAAATGAGCCCACACAAGATCAAAAAAGAAAACGTATTAGCAAAGCAACATCAAGAACTCAAGAAGATGATAACATTCTGAAGAAAGCAATAGAAATTATGAAGAAGCCAAAAGACGATTTCGATCGCTTTGGAGAATACGTAGCGTTGGAGCTAAAAAGTCTAAAATCGGATTATTACAGAGGAGTATTAAAAAGTGAGATTCGTAAAGCGATATTAAATATTTCTGATATGGATGAAAAATGCTACTGGTCCACTGCATCCTCTTCAAGTGCAAGTACTTCATGCAGTACGCCAATTGCATCACCACCCATTGTTGTTGACAACTTTTCTCAACAAAATATTGAGACTCAAACAACCCAAGATTTTTACAATAGTTCATATTCACTAATTAACATGCCTTAATTTGTAAAGTTTCTGTTATTATACTTCTATAATTAAAGTTGTTTTTTAATTTATACATACCCTTAAATATTCTTCCTTTAAATGATGATAGATGGCTTTACACACTTCGGGAACTATTCTTCCTATTGTACAAGGTGGAATGCGAAAAAGGTATTGCAAACTAAAATAAGCATCTCCTGAAAGTTCATTTCAATATAAAAATGTAATGTTCTAGAGAAAAATATTTGTACATTCGCTTGAAAGGCTTACCTGAAGCCAGAAAACGAAGTGTGACCATTAATCTATCATGGACTGGAATCGCATCACGTAACTTTGTATCTTGCTTTACAATATCGTGTTTTACCAAATTTAAAACCAATTCAAATTGAACTGCAGACATCCTAATGAAATTTTTAAACTGTTGTGCATCTTCCAACCGCAACTCGTTCACAAGTGTTGAAGAAGCTCCCAATGCATTTCGTTGATCCACCCATTTTCTTACCCAACACGCCTTTTTTTTTCACTTCCCGTTTTTTTTTCATAATTTTATGCACAATTAGAAAGGCTAGGATTTGGCGTGAATTCATTTTGAAAAAAATAAATCTCAAACTAGCAACCAAGTCACAGAATCGGCTGAGACTTGAGAGTAAGCTCTCAAGTGTACACAAAATTTCCTGATCTCGAGACTGCAGTGACTGTCGAGTCTCCAACTGCTGTCTCGAGAGCGCAAGTGATCTCAAATGGACAACACTTCGGAACTAATCTCGAGACTTTCTCTCGAGACTTTGTCTCAAGTGGACACTTAGCTTTATACACGGTTGAGTTAGACTGTTCAAAAATTTAAATCATTGTTTTAAGTTAAACTGTTCAAAAATTGAAATTACTGCCTAATCAAATATAAAAATGTAATAAAATAATAAATTTTAGAAAGAAAAACAGTGTCGTAACATGATGCGTGTTTATATATATATATATATATATATATATATATATATATATATATATATATATATATATATATATATATATATATATATATATAAATCAAGCACACAATAATCGTAAACACTGTATACAATCGATGTAGACATCGTTACATTTATACGCAGATATAACATATTGTTTATATTGGTAAGCCAATTCCCCGACTTATCTACTTAGATATGGTCAATAATATTTTAAAGCAACCTGTATAACGCTCTGCATTCGGCCAATTAGGCACAGGTTGAAGCTTACTGATATATACAATAATTTTGTATGTATAAAAATCCCTTGCAAGTGTGAGGTATTCCAGAAACGTTAGCGCTTAAACCAGGGCATTTCTCATTTTGTGCCCGTGGAGACTTTTAATCAGGGCTACAACAGCTACAAAAAAAATGTAATATAAAAAAAATTGGACGGACACCATTTTCCATAAGATTAGTGCGGGATCCTTTATATCAAATGGGGTTAAAAGATATTCCGGTTAAAAATGCTAAATTGGCCATTCATCGTAGTCATACATTATACATTTTACGAAATCCTAAAAATTAGGTACCACTCACGGTGAAACCATTATAATCCAAACTGCAGCCTTCATTAGCACATAATAGATCTCGTTCGCATATGAATTCCGAGGCACACGCGTCGCTCCTGTAGCGTTTTAGAGGTTTCTATGCAACACGTGTGCCGTGTCCATTAAAAAAATAATAGAATGCATTCTTTAGTCAGTAGCGTTGTAAAAGAAAATTTGGGAATATTAATCTACTATAAAAATTCATGAAAACTGTTTCATATTTTTTATTTTTATTTCAGAGATTTTTTATTCAAGTAAAATGCATATTCTGATCGTTTTATCATCCACATTAATAATAACCTCTTCTTCCTGTTGGTGTTTTTGAAGGCTTCAAAACATCCTTTAATTCCAGTATTAAATATAGACGTTAGTGAGAGAAATTAGTCATTTTCAGAATTCACATTGCCTCTATCGATTGCTGGCAAATATATAAACACACATGTTTTTTTAGAATCAATAAAATTTTAGAAACTAATCATATACAGTCTGTCAGGTAAGAATGTATTTCGAGAACATTTTTTGCCATCAATGTATCCTTTGGTGTGCTGGAAACGGCGCCAATTAGCTTAGTAAGTTGTCTAATCGCCTCCTGCAAAAATAATCGCCTGGCATCTACGAGGCACGTTGTCGACAAGATTTTCTGCATACTCTGCAAATTTTTCGAATCTGGCGAGACAACTTAGTGAAAGTCCCCTGAGCTTTCCCTTTACAAGGGGGACCAAACGTTTTCAATAGGATTGGCGTCTGGCGATTGCGAGGGTCACTCTAGAGAGACCCTACCGTGGGTTTAACTGAGCCGCTTCGCGACGTGATTTTCACCCAGCAAAGGTTTCTTCAACGTGCTTCGGATTTTGTCATTATGAGCATAAAGATGTTGTCGAATGGTCTGATGAGACAATTCAAACCCAATTTTCTTAATTTTGCCGCTCCTTGACCAAGCGTCAAATTCGGGTAGCACGAAAAGAAAGACACGATTCGTTTTTCGACTTTCGGAGTGACTTTACCTACCGAGCCGTCGACCTTTTTCATCTCGTTAAAATGATTTACCCACTTTTTCACAAACGATACCGACTTTTTAATATATTTAACCATTGCGTAATGTGTCATTTTCAGCCCCTTTAGATGGGAACAAAGAAAGAGTGCCTCGAACCGAGGCGCAAACAAGTAACTCATTTTGGATTTTACGTGATTATATACGAATATTTCAGTAATTTTTCAAAATTTTTTGATCAATATTTTTCTAAAAGGGGGGGGGCAGACAGTATTACTTTAACGATACAAACAAAAACGATATATTATATAGGTCACTAGGTATTATTACCAAAAACTACAAAATATATATTTTGTAATTTATAATTTTACTGAATGCATTGGTTTGGATTTAATTTCGGCAAGTTTTAAAGACGGCAAGCTTCAAAATATAAGCCTAGGCAAAAACACAAATAAACGTCCTCAATTCAGATCAAAAGAGCCGCTATAAAGGCGGTTTTTGTTTGACTTGAATTCAATCGGTCCGACGCGCGCCAGAACTCAACTCTTTTTATATTGCCGAACTTTAGTTTTTGTTAGATTTAACTTCTAGGCGGCCCTTTGATTGCAATGGGCGCGTTGTAGATAATAATTTTTTGTTCTAAGAAATTTAATAAACGTAATTATTGGAATTTTCTGGAAACATTATTTTTCTATATATAGCAAGCGGCTACACGTTTGGATCATTTAGTATAGAAGTAACATCCGTTCCAGTCAATAGTAGTCGAAAAGTTTAAAAATTAAAATTACGTTGCGTTATGGCCGCGAAGAAACAGAAGGTAGACGTTCGATCATTTCAAACTTCATGGACAACAGATTACGGTTTTGTACAGCAAAACGATCGGGCCATTTGTGTCCTATGTCGGGAAAGCGTAGTTTTCCGGACATCTAGTATTCAACGACATTTCCAGATAAAACACGAATCGTCATTTAAAGATAACGCTGATAAAAGGGAGGTAAGTAAACAATACGAGAAACAGTCAACATTCTTGAGCAAAGTTTCCAAGGAAAAAATCAGGTAATTGAATGCAGTTTCAAAATTGTGTCGATATTAATGACATTGCCCGTCTGGCAATCGTTGTGCGATACTTCGATGATGGCAGTGTGTATGAAGAGCTGATTTGTCTGCTCCCATTGCAGGGAACTACAAGAGGAGAGGATATATTTTCAGAATTTGTTAAACATTTTGAAAATTGATTTAAATAAAAAATTTTGCGTAACGACAGATGGCGCTCCTGCTATGATTGGGAGACATAAAGGATTTGTTTCCCTTCTTATTGAACGCATGGGTCGATCAGTTTTGAATTTTCATTGCATAATTCACCAAGAGAGTTTGTGCGCTAAAATCTCCGCTGGAAGTTTAAAATCCGTGATGGATAGGGTGGTTAAAAATAGTTAATTACATTGTCGGTCGTTCTTCACTGATCCATAGACAATTTAAGACGTTTCTGCAGGAATTAGAAAGTGCATATTCAGATATACCATTGTACAATAATGTGCGCTGGCTCAGCCGTGGTAAAGTGCTCTCTAGATTTGTGCAATGTCTGGGCGAAATTAAATCGTTCCCACTGGATAAGAACTGGATCTGTATGTTAATGTTTCTTACTGATATTACAAACCATCTCAGTGAACTCAACTTAACGTTACAAGGTTCAGGCAAAACAGTTCTGGATTTATACGAATCCTGGAAATCATTCAAATTAAAAATAGATTTATTTGTCAGCGATATTACTAAAAAACATATAAATATTTTCCAAATTTAAAAACTTATATATCCAGTGTCGACAATGGTGCACTAATAGACGAAATTCTTAAATATATGACTAATTTAAAAGAGCAGTTTATCGAGAGGGGTCAGGATTTTGATAAACATGGTCCTATGTTCGCTTTTTTAATCAAACCAGATTTAATAGATTTTTCCAGCAGTTGCTTTGACATATCTCTTTTCTCATGAATGGACATTAATGATTTTGATCTTCAATACACTGAATTTAAAAGCTCCGAGTTATGGAACACGAAATTTGTAGAATTAAGAAGGGTATTAGAAGGTGACTGCCAGAACCATTCAAACGAGATATTCAGTTGTTGGATGAGTTTACCAGAGAAATTTATTTGTCTTAAGAAAGTAGCGTTTGCCATGCTTACAGCTTTCGGATCATCCTATATCTGTGAACAACTTTTTTCCCATATGAAAGTGATTTTAAACCCGTACCGAAGCAGGCTGACAACAGACAACTCGGAAGCATGTGTGACACTGAAAATAACCAGACATGAACCGGATATAAGAAAACTCTCTAAAGAACTTGAAGCACAGGGTTCACACTAGGTCCTAGGACTAGTATAATAAAATTATTTGTTAAATGTTAAAGTTTTTTTGTAATTAAACCTTCTAAAAGCAATATTTTAAGTTAATTTAATTTTTGTTAATTTTAGTTGTAGTAAGTACCTATGTCGGCACGCAAAATGTTGTATGGATGAAAACTGGCACCGCTTGTTAAAAGGTTGCCGACCCCTGCCCTAGAGTATTTAAAACTTATATTGAAACACTGGAGGTCCCTTGAAGTCGATTTATTTCGAGTACGTTAAGTGTCTTTTCATAAGACACTTGCATATATATTTAAACAATGAAATTTGCAGATTCCGTTAATATATGTATTTTTAATTATTAAAAAAAATGTAGAAAATGGTAACTTTAAAAAATATACTTTTTAAATTTCACAAAGTACATTTTTAACGCCAACCATATACATTACATTTTTAATTGCTACTTAAAATTCCAAAAATATTTGTTAGACACACGACAGCGGCAATTTATATGTTTTCACAAGTCTGGCAAATTATTGGCCCTAATGTACATACATAGAATCACATATTTCCATAAAAACTGTTTAATTTTTTTTTATTATTATTATCCATAAATTATAAACTGTTTATATATACATATATTATATATATATATATATATATATATATATATATATATATATATATATATATATACACATATATACATATAAATATACATATATATATATATATATATATATATATATATATATATATATATATATATATATATACATATACATATATATATATTTATATATATATATATATATATATATATATATATATATATATATATATATATATATATATATATATATATATATATATAAGGTGTTACAAAAATAGTTTAATATATTGAAGTGAGCGACTCCTCGAGCCAATTGGAGGCACACCTTATACTTATCAATCTGAACATAGTGGCAAATTTTATAAATCATGGGGACTACGTAATTTTAAAAAGTAATGCGTCGCTACTGGTACAGCTAAGATGAACATTAGAATAAGAGAGAGGGCATTTCAAAAGCGAGTTGAAGAGCGATCGATGGAATGTCAAAATCAACATCATTTGTTTAAGGCTTAACACCCGCTACAAAAATTATTGTTTTTTTCGTGAAATAGTGCTCACTGGTAATGCAAAAAGTGCTCTAAGTGATAATGAGTGACAATTAGTTTTTGTTGCAGTTTGCTTAATTCAACAAAAACAGTGATATGTATATGCTGTATTTGTCATATCTAATTTCTAACCTATATCTAATGCCTTTTAATGCAGTTTTTACTTTGAGATTCCTAATTTGAGAAGAAACTGCTGTTACTTATTTCGAAACGTGCAAAAGTCAATACGAAAATAGGTATCGATTTTTCAATTCAACATCACGCAGATAAAGGCGGATTTAGATTAAAATTTGAGACCTTTTAAGTTAGTTTTACGTGTTATTATGTATTATTATATGCCCGTTTTAATATATTACGCCCCTTTCGTAACACCCTATGTATGTATGTATGTATGTATGTATGTATGTATGTATATATATATATATATATATATATATATATATATATATATATATATATATATATATATATATATATATATATATATATATATATATATATATGTATATATGTATATGTATATATATATATATATATATATATATATATATATATATATATATATATATTTATTTATATATATATATATTTTATTTATATATATATATATATATATATATATATATATATATATATATATATATACATATATTACAATAGAGGTTTTCACAGATGGTGGAATGTAATACGTTAAAATTCCGGATTTCAATTTATTCATCTAACTATGAATTTGCACGAGGTTTCGCCAAAATCTCATTTGGTATTTTCAAGTGCTCTTGCTGCTATTCGGTACTGTGATCTTGCTGCTGCTGCCGCTCGAAGCTAACTCGAGTTAGCTTAGAGTGGCAGCAGCAGCAAGATCAAGTAGCAGCAGCAGCAAAAGCACTTGAAAATGCCAAATGAGATTTTGGCGAAACGTCGTGTAAATTCATTGTTAGACGAACGGATTGAAATCCGAAATTGTAATGTTATATATATATATATATATATATATATATATATATATATATATATATATATATATACGGTGTTATGGAAATCACTGCATATATTGAAACGGATCATACAGAAGCAAATTCGAAATTTTTGAAAAATAAAAAAAAAAGGCAAAACTGGATTTTACCGCCAAACCAACTCTCACTTGAAAGGCCGCCATTGTATGAACTAGCTCAGACGCAGGCGCATTGTTGCTGTTAGTACAATGCGCCTGCGCTGAATTAAGTCTCAGCAACACTGTGAATATCACATTCTTGTTAACAATCGGCCATATTGTTTAGTTGTTTTGTTTACAATATTTTCATGTCATTCATTTCATTATTTCTTTAGGGTCGATTTTTTACTTTATTATTGAGATCCGCTATTTAAGGGGTCTACTACGCCTTCAAAGTACTTCCATTGTGTATCTATAAACTGACATAAGGGGTGTGCCCACTTCTGAAAACAGGCAGAAAGTGTTCTACTTTTCGATAATACTCTTGAGCAGCTCTCATGTTCTGTTGGATCAATTACACTAGAAAATCTTCATTTCAGAGCAGGCTTTAATACTAAAATTAACCAGAAATCACAGAGAGTTAAGTCTAATTGGGTAATCGCTTTTTTAACCGAGAAGTCTCCTACAATGAGCGCACTGAGAGAATCTCATAACTTTCACATAAATATTGTTAGTTGACTGTTCAATAAATTCTTGGGTGAATATTTCCTTAAAATCGAAGAAACGCACTAGAACCGCGAGCACGACATACGTGTAATTTTAGGGTGCGATGAAGTTTAGTTTCAGAACTATACTGAAACATTCCGAAAATTAAATTAATTAATTAATTAAATTATTGTGTGTTGTATTTGCGTCTTATGGCGAAGCCTATCAAATATAACCGAAACAATGAGTAATTAGTTGGTAGATATTTTTATTGTTAATACAAATTTTTCGGCAGTTATGTTTAAAAGGCAAGCTGAAAATTTTCAAAAGTTTTGTTTTAACCTTCGTCGTGTGAACAGCTCCTTGGATCGACAATGGTTGATTTTTGAGTTCGATCCTCTTGTAGCAGAGTACCGAGCGTTTATAGGTGTAGTGAATCCAAGGAGAGTAAGCAAAGATACATGAAAACGGCCACGTTACTGTGCGTTGTGGATTTTAGAGGTTAAGTCCTCTGTGTTGGAGATGTGGTTGACAGAAAATGGCATTCGCGTACACTATACCAAAAGATGGGAACTTCATATCTCATAAATGTGATCTTAACTCGAATATTAGTAACTGATTGTATGTTCTGAGCCTCCAGGGGTGTATTTCCGACTATCCAGAGGTTTCCCAGAGATACCCCAACCCGAAATTGTGTACATCTCCAGAGATTGCTTGAGCTCGGACCAGGGGTTTTGTGGTGTATTCTTTCGGCTAGAGACAGAACCATAAAAACAAAGGGAGAAAGCGAGAAGGAAAATTTAAATTAAGAAGAATAGCCAACTCTGAATTTACCGATGGAAAAGAAAACTTTTTTCTATTATAAATTTTTGTTAATACACAAAATTCCCCCTTGTAATCATTATAGCTTACCTGTAACACAATACAAAATTCTTCCATTAATTAAAAGTATTTTGTCGAGAGAATTTTTGCATGCATATATTATCGCGTTGTCCTTCAGTGTCGATTTTGGGGCTTTGAAAAATTTTAATTTAGATATTTATTTTATATTTAAACAAATATAATACAAAATGAAACAATCACCAACTTATGCTGACGTACTTTTCAATAATCTACAAATTTGCCATGCGTAATATTGTTAATAATTGGGCAAATATTTATGACCTTGACAGTAAAATGGAGATTAACTTAAACTATACGACGTGCAACATATGTTACAGTTTAAAAGTAAAACTGCTGTATCGCTACATAAATCAATGTCCGTTTTTACAAAAGATCATTAATAATAAATAAATTTAAAATTAATTTAAGCAATCCTTCTTGTATTTTTCAGATGTTTAGAGTAGATACGAGGGCTACATTTTAAGTTTTTACAAAAACAAAGAAAGAAAAAAAAATTTTGGTACAAATCGTTTTATTGTTTCTCAAAATATTGGCTTATGCATGCGTTCGAACAAATTCTCGAAACATTCTTTTTCCACTCTGAAGTTGGTACCTTCTTTAGGTGATGAACATCACTGCCCACGCATTTTTTTTGACATTCGGGAACAAAAAGAACTTGTTAGGCGATAAATCAGATGAATACGGACAATGAAACATTAATTCGATATTCTTCGTCTCCGCTCTTAAAAAACGACGAGTACACAAAACAACTTTTACAAAAAAAATTTCAGAAGCCTCTCACAACCTTCTATACCGATGCCGTTGCCCTGACTGACTTGGGAGGAATTCCCGATACTTTTGGGTCCCCCACGTATGCTGTAAACGAATAATATGGTTCGAAACATTTTTTTTTTCGAGGAAATAAAAAAAATTGGACTTGGACCAAATGTATTGAGCGCAATGGAGATTTTGCTAAGTAATAAAATTTCTGCCTTTGCTTAATAAATTCATTCATTTTTAAAATTAGCAAGAACTTTTCACATCTACAAAACACGCTTTTATTCTTAAACTATTAAAGCAAATATGAAAATGTTGTTAATAATAGTTCTGCCAACCCAAAAAGCAACTACTCTAATAGCACAAAGCGCGAATATTAAAAAAATAATCCCTTTATTTTTAAGCATAGACCTTATAATTAAAATATATACTAGACTACTCAATTTCCTAAAATCCTATTTCTTCAAAAACGTCAACTAATAATTTACAGCCATTGTTTTTTAAAGCAGTTATAAATTTATAACATAAACTTAGGATTAACAATAATTGCAACTATTTGAAAATATTATAAAACAATAATCCTTGCTTTACACTGTTTTATCACGG
>CM032447.1:68153896-68423896 GCA_019049505.1 Pachyrhynchus sulphureomaculatus | reverse complement strand
GAAATTGTCCATTTTATTAGATCGATGTAAGGTATCCGACAGAAATGCCACGAGAATTTTAATAGCTACTCTAGAAGCACTAAACCTTGACCCTCTTGAGTACAAAGTCTCGAAAACTTTATTAAATGATAGAAGGCAAATGTTCAGAGAACAATATAATAAAAAATTTTTTGATAAAGTAAACATTCCTGAAAAAGAGCCCGTGGTTGTCCATTGGGACGGTAAACTTTTACCGGGTGTTTTAAAAAATGAACAATGGGAGCGAATAGCTATAGCTATTTCATATGGCTAAAAGGAACAGCTGCTGGGAGTTCCTGTAATAGCAAACAGCTCTGGAGAGGAGCAAGCCGTAGCCGTATATGAATGCCTACATGAATGGGGTCTTCTCAACACCGTCAAGGCGATGTGCTTCGACACTACAGCATCCAACACGGGAAGACTCAAAGGAGCATGCGTCATATTGGAACAAACGTTAGGAAGAGAATTGTTATACCTAGCTTGCCGTCACCATATCTTGGAAATTCTGTTAAGAGGCGTATTCGACAGAAAAATGGGATCAACCACTGGACCTCATCCAGACATTTTTAAGAGATTCCTCACTGCGTGGCCCAAGATAGACAAAGGAAAATACGACACAGGTATCAGTGACAATCTAATACAAAAGCAGCTAACTCCAGAAGTAATTGCAAATGTTACTGCTGAATTCGAGACCAAATTAACTGAAAGCCACCCCAGAGATGACTACAAGGAGCTATTGCAGTTGGTTCTCGTATTTGTTGGATCACTAGACGGCAATGTTGTGGGTTTTAGAACTCCAGGAGCCATTCATCACGCTAGGTGGATGGCAAAGGCTAATTACTGCTTAAAAATGTTCATTTTTTCGTCGTCAATTTAAGATGTCTAAAGAAGAAAGTTCTGTGCGTGCCATTTCTGTTTTCCTAGTTAAAATTTATTGTAAAGCTTGGTTCAATGCTCCAAAAGCTCATCTTGCACCAAAGCAAGATTTAGGTATTTTGCATAGTCTGTTAGACTATAAAGAATGTGACAACGACATTGCAGAAATAGCCCTGACCAAATTTTCGAACCATTTGTGGTATTTGAATGCAAAGTTGGTGGGATTATCGTTTTTTGACCCCACCATTACAGACGATGAAAAGTTGTTAATGGCTAATAAATTGCTCAGTAGCACAGATGAACCATCACAGCACGCTGGGGTTGTAAATCCAAAAGTTAGGAAAGAAAACTTAAAAGAGGTAGTTGATGGAGGATTGGTAAATTTACTTACCAAAGAAACGTTTACATTCTTTGACCAATTTAATAAAAAAACAGATTTCCTAAGACAACATCCAAACACCTGGCCTCAAAATAATGACTTCCAAGAAGGATTGAAAATTGTCAAAACATTAAAAGTAGTTAATGATATGGCTGAGCGTGGTGTTAAATTAATAACCGACTTTAACGACCTTCTGACAAAAGATGAAAACCAAAAGCAATATGTCCTGCAAGTTGTAAGTAAATGCCGAGCATTATATCCTGACGTTTCAAAAACTACTTTAACAAAAGCTCTAGAATAGATTAGATAACTATGTAAAATTATCAACTCATGTAGGTACTACGTCTGTATCTTTTCTGTGTCTGTTTTGTATGTATTATATACCTAATTTTTATATTTTAAAATAAAAAATGTCATTAGACTTATCAGTATTACTTGTTTTTTTTTATTATATTTCTACTTTAAACTCAAAAATATACCAAAAAAAGCATAATTTATCACTTAATAACAAAATATACGAAGTATGCTCTTAGTGGTACCAGGTCACGTTTTTGGGGCTAAAGGCTGTTGTAACTCCGTTTGACTTAAAATAACAACAATTATGTATAGAATATAAATTTTGAAGAACAACATTAGCTTTCTTTTGAGATATTAAGCGTATTTCTATTATTTACCGTTCTGGAGTTATGGCTCCATATGTCAGCTTTTTGGCCAAAAATTTGGATTTTTTCAAACCTTGAGCGACGAGCGGCACGGGTTAACGTCGTTTAATCGAGCTCAAATTTCGGCTATCTCAATATCTGAAAAGGGGAATCGTTTTGTGGGGTCCAGACGAACAAGATTCCAACATTTTTTTTTTCCCCCTCTATGAGATCCGGTCACTCATATATATATATATATATATATATATATATATATATATATATATATATATATATATATATATATATATATATATATACACATACATACATACATATATATATATATATATATATATATATATATATATATATATATATATATATATATATATATGCATAGTGACATTTCGTACTCTAATTTATTAAAAAAAAAGACTAATGATTTTTAATCATTGTGAGATGTGAGTATGAGATATAGGAAACAAAATAATATAGTAAAAGAATATTATTTATGTTTGTGAATATATTAATTATTATTATTCTTATATTTATATGTGCAAAAGTTTCCGGCCACATAATATACATTGACGCAGTAGGACGTTCAAAGACCTATTTACGAAAAATAGCGCGTTGAATGTTCACATTTAGTTCATAAAAGGTCGTTCGAGCATAAACATGGGTCGGCATATGAAAATCCAAATTCGTGAGAGAGTAATAAAATTTTCAAAAGAAGGAAAGTCTTCTCGTGAGATTGCTTCATTATTATCGATAGGTATGTTAAATCAACCGTGAACGATATTATTGTAAAATATGCTATGCTGACTGTTGCCTTCTCGAGGTTTTGGTTATTCCTTGCTTTAGCTAGTAGACCCTTCCATGTAGTGGAGATATTCAGTGCATCATTCCACTTATTTAGTTGTCCATTCTTGACTGACTATGCGTGTTTTATAATGTGGAATCGAGGCCATTTGTTTAGGTCCCTCAAAATTAATGTTGTGATCAGTATCATGATGGTGCTGAAAAAGAGCTGAAGTTGTTTGTTTCTAATACTTATTTTATGTTCTTGGATCCGGGTGGAGATTCTTCGGTTTGTTTGCCCTAGGCACAATTTGTGGCAGTCTCCGCATGGGATGCTGTAGACTCCATGGTTTTCTAGTTTTCTCTCGTCCTTAGGGTTACCCAGGATGTCTGCCAGAGTATTTTGTGGTTACCACTTCCCCACTCTTCCGCTATCGCAAGCTTCAAGTCCTTCAACGATGCAGGGGCTGAATTTCTGGCTCAAACCCTTCTTTTGAGCTCATCCCACATGTGCTCGATTGGATTGAGTGTTCAAGATTTTGCGCAGGCCAGTCTAATGGGGGGTATTTCCACTTCCGCCAGGTATGTCGTGCATTAGCATGAAGCTATCGCTAACAAACCCGTCACGTCTGTAGACTCTGGAGACAGCTGACTAACTCAGGTGCTTGTGCAGCGACTACACGCTATGCTCTTCTTGCAATAGGGCAATGACTTGTGCCGTTTCTTCTGGGGTGGAGGAATAATAGGAAAATGTAGTTGCATGTGTTTTTATAGGGATGAATGGCGTGCAACGAGTACGTTGCTGAACAAGCAAAAACGGTTCTATTGAGTAAAACCGTTTTAATCAGTAAAACTTTCTGGAAATCCAAATGCTTTTGGTATTATTGGAAAGAGTAGAAAATCAGCATCCTAATGATACCAAAAATAATACCACATTTTGAAAATTAAATTCAAGGATCGGTGTTAAATGAAGCAAAATTAAACAGGACTGGTTTTGATCAAGAAAATGTTACTTCTAGCATCTTACTCATATATGTACACAACCAGTATAATGTATATAATACAGATTTGAGGGCAGCTGAGTTTGCGCATCTGACCCAATTAAAAATGTATAATATTTTTTTTTGTTTTTATATCCGGAACACGGATTATTGTTTCTCTAGGAACTTATATCGGTAATCCAATTGTAATACAGGAAGGTATTCACTCTGAAAAAAACATTTAAAAATTTGTCGATTTTAATTTTTACTAACTAATTAAAAAAAATAAAGTATTTATCCATTCTATTGTTTTATTAGATTGTTATATTGCTATGTTTTATTGGCAAGTTATAAACTGTTATATTATTTTATTCGCAGCTTACAATGCAGATTAAATAAAATAGTGATTTATTGGACACCTGGAAGTTGTCTGCTGCTTCGCTGACATGGATTTGAGAACATGACTTGGCATTGGGATACAAAACACCGTTTTATGCGGTTTACGGTGCCATTGTCAGTTCTTCGTTTCATTGACATTAGCAATATATTGGTCGTAGATATGTGTACACAACACCGATGGGCTTGATTAAGAACGTGGAACTAACTAGAAATTTCCATGATATTGAACAGGGAGGATCTAAAGGATCCTAGGGGGCTATATACTTTACTAAAGATTATATTGTTTATACTGAACTAACGAATCTTTCCTGTAAGAAATACTAAAATGCGTATGAATCTAAAATTCACTAATCTACCACTGATTTCAAGCTCTCACTACGACTTGAGGTGATTCTTCCTTATATGAAAACTAGTAATACACTCACACTCTCAGTTCACTTCTTGACCGATTCGATTTTGCAACACTCTCAAGTGTCTAACGACCATTTTAAAATCGCTTAAATTATTCTTCCCCTTAAGTAGAAGATATATTCATCAGCGTATGCTTTTGGAAGCTCTTGATGCGTATTGGTTATCAAGTTTAACACGCAAGTCAAGAGAAGCTTCTTGTTTAAAACTTATTTCAGACCGTTCGTCAAAACACACTGTCACTTTTACCAACATAGCTAGGCATCTAAAGGAACAAAAGTCATAAAACAGGTTGCTGCTTTCGGCTACAAAAAGATATATCAACAACGTCATATTTGAAAAGTTAGGTTTCTATTGGAGATCTAGATATAGAGATGGTTATAAGTGTTATTATGTAAAATTTGAAAATATTGCAGATAGGGCAGTTTATGCTTAAGGAGACAAAAATATTTTAATATGAACATGTCAACACTTCATTTTTTAAAAATATGAATTATTTTGAACCCTTTACAGGCCTATTATTTTCGTAAAGGCTAAAACTAGCGATGTCCAAGTTCTTGTACATTAACGAATTTAGGGGTTTTCATATGATTATGTAATTAATTTAAATAACAAGTTTAAACATTTCTAACAGATTTTATAACCAATCCACGAAATATGGAAAGTTCCTTATTATCGATGATTGTATAAATATAGTCAGTGTCAAAATATTTACCGAATCAATTTTGGAAGTAAGCTAAAATTAATATTTATTCTGCCTCTCATATAACGATTTTCTTACTAAGAAGTTCGGGCTGAAAAGCAAATAACTTTTATTAGTTTTACTGAAAATTGAATTTCATAAAAAATTTCCTGTTTTTAATGATGTATGTTGAGAAAAACCAATCAATCTTAGTGAGTTGGCAAAAATTTCAAATCAATAAAAGTTAAGACAGAATTGTATTTAGCTTCTTCTGAAGTCTTTTTTTAACTGCTAATCTTTGTGATATCTATATCTGCGAGAGAGAATGACCTTTGTTCTGCTGACATTCGTCTGAGTGAGTCCTTTTTCAGAATGGGTCCCCTAGAGTTTTCTGTGTTCCAGTAGCGTTTAAAAGTGCATGCTGAAGTAAGGCTCTTCCGTACAATGTGCTATCAAAATTGGTCGATTGCTAGTGACGAATCGGTCACATTTATACTGTTGTTAGAGTTCGAACATTTCAAAGATTCCTTAGTTAGTATATAATAGGTAGCCATTAAGTCTTCTTGAGGCGATGCCATGGACACAGAATAGGGTCACTTTTTATATATTAAGGACGTGCTGAATATCAGTCAGGGTTGCAATTGAGAGCAATGTTTTCTACTTGTCGCTACAACACTTTTTAAAATGTTAAAGTAGTTCATATATAAAATAGCCTTGCACTTATCTCCCTATCGGATTACCTGACCTGACAGACATCCCTCAAGACCAGAGAATCGAGAGGATAGCCATTTGAAAAGCACAAATTTTAAAAACATTACTTTAAATTAGATTTGGAATTATTCTTTGGAACTGAGAGATCTATTCTTTTCATTAATTATTTAAAATCCTTTAAAACCTCATCATTCTATTATCTTAAATCGATTTTTTTCTGAGAAATATTTTTTTTGCTAATACTCTTCCAAGTATAACAAATTTGTTAATTTTTAATATTACGCAATCGAGTTGAATTTTTACAAAACATTAAAACAATATATAAATCATAAAAACCGAAAAAAAAACACCGACAGAAATGAAAGACCATTACCATCTAGGGCTCCATTCGGATAAACGTCCAGTATTGTCGGCAATATCCGCATGGTTAGTTCTCTCGACTGTCTTGAAGAAGAAAATCTGTTGAGAACGACATGTAAAGTTTAGTGCAACACATCTAAGGTCAAGGTAATACTAATGTGAAATTAGTCGCTTAATATATTGATTCGAAGTTTGAAAGTAACGATGTGGTTGAAAATGGCGACCATTTCCGATATATTACGCATCGAACCAAAAATGCGATGCGCATTCGAACATTCTTACTGTCGTATCCTTCCATTTTCTGCTAAAGACACATATTTGTCTCCCTGTGACAGCTGTTCAGCACTCTGGGCTGAATATAGAGATAGTTAGGGGTTAAAAATTATTAAATTCGTCATCTAAAACAAATAGTTTTAAGTCCTTAAATAATTGTATACTATTTCAGTAGAAAAATGAATTTCGGTCACTCTACCGATCACGTTCATGAAATTGATAAATTAAAATGTCACCAAAGTTATTTATAGCACAAAAATTAACCCCGATTTTTTAGTTGTATCATTACTTTGTACTATGATGATAAGAGACAGAGATAAGTTAGTTAATTTTCTTTAAAAAAATTAGGCCAGTCTGATAAATATCTATGGAAATTTTTAGAAATTTACTACCTACATTTTAAACAAAACATTAAAGAGATAATAAAGAAATTAACAATTAATTTCTGTGTTCCAGTGCATCGGCCCAGTTCTCCACCACAGCAGCTGAACAGTCAACTTTGCTTCTTTTTTTTCTTTCAACTTCATCCCACGAGTAGCTACGGAACATCTGTCCGCTACGGCAACCGCATGCCGAAGTAAGACTCTGCCAGGTTTCCGTATAATGTGCTATCAAAATTGGTTGATTACTAGTAACGAATCGGTCACATTTATACTGTTGTTAGAGTTCCACTATTTTAAAGATTGCTTAGTTCACCGGCTTTCACATCATTACCATACAAGAGTAACCTGATGAAGTGCATAGTTTTAGCTAATAGAGATTAATGTATAAAAATAATAAATATAAGAGGTAATACCGCTACCGCATTCAAAAGCCATTTGTACCACAAAACAGTAGGTAGCCATTAAGTCTTCCTGCAGAGAAGACATGGATACAAAATAGGGTAACTTTTTGTATATTAAGGACGTGCTGAACATCAGTCAGGGTTGCAATTGAGTGCAATGTTTTCTACTTGTCGTTACCACACTCCTTAAGATGTTAAAGTAGTTCATATAAATGTCTTTGGACTTATCTCCCCATCGGATTACCTGACTTGAGAGCCATCGGTCAAGACCAGAGAATAAAGAGGATAGGGGATGCGCTTCCCCTTGCGCGAAGAGTAGAGGAATGCGGGAAGTGCTGCCATTTTTAACCATTTGAAAAGCACCAATTAATTATTCTTTGGAATTGAGAGACCTATTATTTTCATTAATTATTTAAAATTATTTAAAATCTCATCATTCTATTATCCAAACCTAAACCAAAGCTAAGTTATTTTTAGCACTATAATTAACCCCGATTTTTTACTTGTATCATTACTTTGTACTATGATGATAAGAGAGAAAGATAAGTTAGTTAATTTTCTTAAAAAAAATTAGGCTAGTCTGATAAATATCTACGGAAATTTTTAGAAATTTACTAACTACATTTTGAAGAAAACATTAAAAAGATAATAAAGAAATTAACAATTAATTTGTGTGTTCCAGTAGCATTTATAAGTGTATCGGTCCGCAGCAGCTGAACAGTCAACTTTGCCTCTTTTTTACTTTCATTTTCATCCTACGAGTAGCTAGGGAACATCTGTCCGCTACGGCAAACCGCATGGCGAACTAAGGCTCTGCCAGGCTCCCATATACTATCAAAATTCATTGATTGCTAGTAACGAATCGGTCACATTTATACTGTTGTTAGAGTTCCAACATTTTAAAGATTCCTTAGTTCACCGGCTTTCACAACATCATTAAAAGTCTAACTTGATGAAGTGCATAGTTTTAGCTAATGGAGAATAATGTATTTGTCTTTTAATAATTAGCAGTTAAATATAGCAAATATAAGGGGTAACATCGCTACCGCATCCAAAAACCATTTGTACCACAAAACAGTACGTAGCCATTAAGTCTTCCTGCGGCGATGCCATGAATACAGAATAGGGTAACTTTTTGTATATCAAGGATGTGCTGAACATCAATCAGGATTGCAATTGAGTGCAATGTTTTCTACTTGTCGCTACCACACTCCTTAAAATGTTAAAGCAGATCATATATAAAATGTCTTTGGGCTTATCTCCCTATCAGATTACCTGACCTGAGAGGCATCGCTCAAGACCAAAGAATAAAGAGGATAGGAGATGCGCTTTCCTTTGCGCGAAGTGTAGAGGAACGCGGGAAGTGCTGCCATTTTTAACCATTTGAAAAGCATCAATTAATTATTCTTTGGAATTGAGAGACCTATTCTATTCATTAATTATTTAAAATCATTTAAAACATCACCATTCTATTATCTTAAATCGATTTTTTTCTGAAAAATATGTTTTTTGCTAATACACCTCGAAATATAACAAATTCGTTAATTTTTAATTCTACGCAATAGAGATTAAAACAATATAAAAATCACAAAAACAGGAAAAAACACCGACCGAAATGAAATGTCATTATCATCTAGGGTTCCATCGGGATATACGTCGTTTATTGTCGGAAATATCCGCATTGTTAGTTCCCTCGACTGTCTTGATGAAGAAAATCTGTTGAGAACGACATGTAAAGTTTAGTGCCACACATCTAAGGTCAAGATAATACTAATGTGAAATTAGTCGCTTAATATATGGATCCGAAGTTTGAAAGTAACGATGTGGTTGAAAATGGCGACTATTTCCGGTATACTTACGAATCCAACCGAAATTGCGAGGCGCATTCGAACATTCTTACTGTCGAATCCTTCCATTCTCTGCTAAAGAGACACACTTGTCTCCCTGTGACAGCTGTTCAGTACTTTGGGCTGAATATAGAGATAGTTAGGGGTTAAAATTTATGGAATTCGTCATTTAAAACAAATCGTTTTAAGTCCTTAAATAATTGTATACTATTTCAGTAGAAAAATGATTTTCGGTCACTCCACCCATCACGCTTATGAAATTGATAAATTAAAATGTCACCGAAGCTGCTAAGTTATTTATAGCACGATGATTACCCCGATTTTTTAGTTTTATCATTATTGTGTACTATAATGATAAGAATGTGGTAACATTAGTTAATTTTCTTAAAAAAAAATTTGGCCATTCTGCTAAATATCTATGGAAATTTTTAGAAATTTACTACCGATATTATGAACAAAACATTAAAGAGATAATAAAGAAATTAACAATTAATACCTATATTTAGTCCTAAATCCTATTTTTTTGATAATAATCGTATTTACGACAGTTTTGGTTCTGATGGTTCGTATAACCAAATCAATACGGAGGACAGAGTTAGAAATCTCAGAGTAAACATATCTACATATTATTTATTACTTCAAGGTTCTTTCTATTTTACTTACAATTATTTTTTAAAACTTTTATTATTATGTATCAACGTAAACTAGAATGATCACATAAAACAACAGATTGCGTGTAACATAAATATGCCACTCCCTCTAAATAATTATTGTTTATACAAATCGATGAAAATGTGTCTTTCAACAAATATAACCAAATATTAATGTGTGAGACGCAAATGTGTCCAAATATCAATTCTTAGGGTCTTTTTAATGTTGGGAATATTAGCTAGGACAATTACACAACAGTTTCAGAA
The DNA here is from genome assembly GCA_019049505.1 of Pachyrhynchus sulphureomaculatus. Classification (NCBI taxonomy): domain Eukaryota; kingdom Metazoa; phylum Arthropoda; class Insecta; order Coleoptera; family Curculionidae; genus Pachyrhynchus; species Pachyrhynchus sulphureomaculatus. The sequence continues at coordinate 68,413,820 of CM032447.1, read as the reverse complement.
AAGAGTTGAATTTATAGGTGGGAAAAGGAAGAATAACGTACCAAGTTTAGGTTTATGATTTTTGTGTTGCTAATGGTCTCTTGCCAGCAATAAGAACACATTTAAATGAGAGTGAGCCCTTCGTAAAATAAGGTTGTCAATTTTCAAATTTGATTCAGTACACTTAAATAAAAGGCACCTAAAAAACAGAAGTGACAATCCTGTGAAAACACAGCATCATAATAATAGACAACCTCAGAACATTATGCCAAACCCAAAAAGTTTTGCGAGCCAAGATGATCAGCGCAATATCAGCTATGTCGAACTCACAACTACGGAAAATTATTTATCCTCGAACTAAAACACCATAGCTCACGAAAGAAATAAAGGAGCTGGCAAAGAAGAAAGAGGAGGCCTATATGCATTACATGCACAACAAAACCCAAGACAACTGCAACGCATATATCGTAGAGAGAAACGTAATGAAGAAAACAAAATAAAGAAGAGTATTGGGAACCATTTCCTAAAGGGATGGAAAGTGATCTGTATTCCTCAAAGGAAAGCCTGGAAAATAATAAGACAGAAGTAACTTGATATAAAAGACACAGTAAAAACTAGTAAAAATACAATTCAAAAATTGCAAACGTACTTTGAGAAATTATATAAAGAAGAGAATAATACTTGAAGAAGTGGAAGAAGTAAATCTAGAAGTAACAGAAAGAACAGACAGAAAGAATTACAAGAAGTCTTAAAAATAGAAAAAACTCAGGACCAGACGACATTACAAGTGAGATGCTAAAATATGGAAGAGAAAACCTACAGCAACAACTAGCACGGCTCTTTACAAACATAGTAAAAAACGGATAAATACCTACAGATTGGAAAACTAGCATAACAATCTCGATACTCAAATAACCGGTCAAGTGCAAGTTGAATTTGCGCAATTAGTGTTCCGTACGTTGATTGCTTTTAAAATAAAAAATTTTGTTATGGAGGTATAGAATGATCAGTGACTTCACAAAACACCCCAAATGAGTTTTCAACAAAGTTTGTTTCCAATCTTTACTGAAAACTAATGACCTTGAAATTTTTGTTTTTTTGTATATCAGATAAATTATTAAAGGTAGTGCACTCGTGATAATTTTCATTCAATCTACACCCCGTGGAGAATATTCCAGAATTTTTTCAAAATTTTTTGATAAGTACTTTTCGAGATAAGGCGGGTGGACAGCGATTTTTCGCGATTTTTTAAAAATAATACAAAGAAAAGTGCGAGCAAGTATTACATTATATGTATATTTTTTACTCGTGTTTTCACAAGCTTTCATTTGACACCACACTCGATGACCTAGTAAAAAAAAATTTTTTTTACTTCCGATTTTACCCCCCAAAACTAACCTCTTAAGTCAAAATTTAACTTTCAAAACTACATGGCTCTGATGAGGCCATCAATTCCTATATTATTACCAAATTTCAACTTTCTATGACAAATAGTTTCGGAGAAAATCGGGTGTGACAGACAGACGAACAGACAGACGGACAGACAGACACCGAAGTCATCTTATAAGTGTTCCGTATGGAACACTAAAAAGGGTAAAAGACGTCACCCGAAAATTACCGGGGAATAGCGCTACTAAATACTACCTAAAAGTATTAACATAAATCATACTGGAAGAAATGAGGAAGGATATTCAAATAAGAGAGGAACAACAGAAATTCGGCAAACATCGATCGACCATAGATGCCATATTTATAGTGGAGCAGATAATGGAGAAAGCTCAGGAATTTAACAAACCCGCATATATGTTTCATCGACATGACTCGAGCCTTCGATAGAGTACAATTAACAGATATAAAAATATTACACGAAAAGCAGAGAAACCAGAAGCTAATAAAAATCATACATGACATTAACACAAAACGCAAAACAAATATAAAAGTGGGACATCTACTGAGCGAGGAAGTAAAAATAAACGCCGGAATAAGATAAGGTGATTCACTTACGTAGTTCCTTTATCTTCAACCTCGTCATGGACAGGAGAGTAGAGAATCTTCAAAAAACTAGGATACAAAATGGGCTACACGCATTTCCACGTAATCTGCTACGCCGATGGCGCGGTCCTTACCTTCGAATCTGAGGACAATTTTTAGATGATCTTCTTCAATTTAGAAGCAAGAAAACTAAACATGATTATTAACACAATCAAGACAAAATGTATAATTTCAAAAGAATTGCTAAGATGCAAGCTGAAGATACAAGGAAGCATTATTGACCAGGGTAATAATTTTAAATACCTGAGAACAATGATAACAAACTACGGAGACTTAAACAGGGAAGTAACACAACAATCTATAAAGGTATCCCTAATAGCAGGTTGCTTAACGGATATAATCTGGAAAAATAAATACCTCATAATGGAAACCAAACAGGGATTTACAAAACAACAATGAGACCGATTCTCGCATATGCTGTAGAAACAAGAGCTGACACATATAAAACAACACAAATGATGAGGAAAACGGAAATGAATATGATTAGGGACATACCTCGAAAAACTATAAACAACAAAATTCGCAGCAAAGATCTACAAGGACTAAGTAAGATCCAAGAAATATCCAAGTGTACCGAAACCAGAAGAAAACAATGGAGTTAAGGCGTAGGCGTGGACAACAGGAAAAAGGACTAAATTCAATAAATCTTGCGGTAGAAAAACTAGGGCCAGACCTCCAAAAAGGTGGGAAGAATGCTGAACCTCCACATCACAAGAGACCTAATGGCGATATGCCTACTTATATGATACACCTTATAAAAAGAAGAAGATCCTCGAAGGTTGCGGTAAGGTCCAGTTAGTACAACAGGCACTTACTCAAAGAAATCACTACGACAACACCATTAGGCTATCTTGATTGTTTTCAGTAGTTGAGTGGAATTAACATTTTAAACGATTTTTCCGAATTTGACAATAAGGAGGTAAAGTCATGGGAAGGTAGCTTGGGATTCAACATATTTTTTCAAATCGTGCGTGGTATACAAAAATCCCCGCTATTAACAGAAAATACTTAACTACTGCTATAAGAACAAGATATTGACTATTTGCGTAGAGGAAAGAATTATGTTATTAATTCACTTAAGACATTTAACCTAAGACATTTAATGTAAATTTTAGACAACCAAAATACGAGTAGCATCCCTGGGTGAACAGCAACTACAGAGGCGTCGCGTCACGATATATAGAATGTAGAATTTGAGATGTGCTGATAAAATAGGCGCATTTGAAGTTCTTACGCTTTCTAGAGATTTTTATTTCCTGTTGAGTAGCCGCCATTTGAGTAAATAGTCTGTATAATACAATCTTTTAGTTTGTTTTATTAGACTTGGTTACCTAACAAAATTGAAACCGAGAACTACTTGTGAATAAGGACAGAGATCACTTCGTTTTTGAATGAATGATATGAATACAAACAGAAGGCCAATGTGAACTGCAAAAAAAAATAAACTTGTAAATATTTTTTTCAAGGAAAAACAAAATTAATTTAAATAACAATACATATAGTTTAATGTAAAACTACTGAAAACAGACAAAGTCCATATTTCAGCAGTCCACCCATCGTTCTCTTATTTGTCAATCCATCGCGGGATGCGTTTCGCTGTATCACGACTCATCAGTCGGGCTAGGATCGACAAACAAGAGAACAGAATTTACTAGTCCTTATCCAGTTATTTACGGAACGTAATGGTAAGATACAACGAATTGTACCAAGTATGCACACCTAATAATCCATCGTAAGCTGACACATCAGCCACAAGCCGACAGAGTGTTTGACAAAGTCAACACTTCAACTTCTTGGATAGTTAACACCTGTATCCTATTAACTAGGTGAACTAAGTATGTTCATCTTTTCTTTCCTTAAATGCGGTGTGCCAGTACGTACATGAAGCAATTAATAATTTGCTAAAAAGTTACTCAAAAAAAATTGGAGAGAAAAGTTGCTAAGAACCGTTTTATCGGAACAAAACTTACTATTAGTGTACCAGAGTTTCACAAAATTCTGATGAATAAAGTCCTAAATGTTTAACTGACTAAAAACGGATTTAGAAGTTGGAAGTCATGAAGATTTATATAAAACACAACTGGTGCAAGAATTAAAGACAATTGATTTTGCTCAGAGATTCGACTCCGTTAATCAAATTTGGGGCGCTTTTCGGCATCTACTCAGGCGTAGTTCCACGTCAGTCACGTCAACAACGGACTAAAGCCTCAAAGACGTGTATATTTCCCTAAAGCCACGGCTAGGGTGTAATGTCGGTACGTAGAATAACATTTCTTGAAGAATGACAGGGACCGCATACGTATTAATTCGGCGCGATATAAGAGATGATTGAGAACCTAACTTCTTCACGTCCCCTTTACAAAGTTCTTACAGCCAACACCAAAGAAGATAGGATGGAGCGACGTCACACACTTGAAATACATGGTCAGACATTTGAAAAACTTTCCAAAATAAAATGATTTTCAAAAGAGGTGTCATAAGTTCCTCCATGTGGCTCTGATTTGATGCCGATATATTTTTTCTTGTGGAAATATCCCAAAACTAAAGTTTACAGCGACAATCTTCACCCCTAGAAATAATTATAAGAAAAATCCGACAAGAAATGGAAGCGATCGTGGATTAATAATTTTATCGACTGCTTAAAGATTGTCGAATGTAACTATTCACATTTAAATGATATCATTTTTAAGAAATAATTTACAATTAGAGTCTCCTCTCATTTATTCATATGTTTTTTACCATCAAACTTTTAAAATTAAACTTTTGTATGGCACGCGTTGTATTTTTTGCCACTGTGTCAAAATTAACATGGTAAAATGAACTGTACCCTTTATATAACTATAGAGCGAAGCTTTTGGTTTTGTAAATCACTTTTCCGAGAGTGTGACGGGTATGAAGTCGCGAGTGCCAGCCGCTCCTGACGAAAAACGCTCGATACGCGCCCTTACAAGACCGATTACAGTGAATTCGCTCAACATTGTTACGATTTCAGTAAAGGCCTAACTCAACAACAATGCCTCGAATCGCACAACTTTTGCTAATGAATCACCATCAGAAAGACTGTTTACAATTGGTTTGCAGAATTTCGTCATGGTCGCGCTTCCGTCAGCGATGAATTTCGTGAAGGTCGACTAAAATCAGTTGTTAAAAAAAACATCGTTGCCGTGCGCAACATGATTAAAGACGATCGGCATATGACTTACCGTGAGAGAAGCATCCTTAGGCATGTCGAAGACTGTAGTAGTACATTCGATTTTGCATGAACATTTAGCTATGAAAAAGATCTGTTCCCGATGGATCCCGCATAATTTGACCGAAACTCAAAAACCGGCTCGTGTTAATTGGTGTAAGTAAGGAAATGCCAAAAAAAAATGCCAGCTCTCACACAGCACGTCAAACAATTGATTATTTAACGGAGAAAAACATCGAATTGATGATATTCACTTGATTTATTGCCGAACGACTTCTTTGTGTTTTCGAATATCAAAAAAAAAAAAAATGCGTGGACAGCGATTTTCATCACCTCGAGAAACCAACTTCAGGGTAGAAAAAATCTTTCGAGAATTGGTTCTAATGCAAAAGTGTATAAATCTTAAAGGCAAATATTTTGAGAAACAATAAAATAACTTGTACCAAAAAGTTTTTTTATTTAATTGTTTTTGTAAAAATTTAAAAGGTAGCCCTCATATTATGAATAAATGACAGAATGATTGCAGAATGAAATAATGAAGGATAAATGAAAGAATAAATGAGAACATATAAAGTTGACGAGGAGAAAATAAATAGAAAAATATTCTTAATCGTTTGTTATTACCTCCGAGGCATGTTTTTTGGATCTGCTTCTCCTGTTAGAACTAAAACACAACAAATAATAAAACCAAGAAAATCTGACAAAACCTTTAAACTTTACGTACAAAAAGTTGTTGAAGGCCCTTAAAAGTAACTAGGAAGGGTTGAACCGGTTTTACTGAAAAATCAATTATCATAAAAAAGGGATAAAATCAGGCTTACAAAGACTTGTTCCTGGTGTTACTGGATTGACTGAACTAATTCAAAGGATCATAGCCAGAAAACACATAACATGTATTATAATATTATGATCTTGTATATTTAAAGCGTAATAAAGATGATATTGTAACTCCGGAAGTCTTTAAAAACCCAATTAATCAAATAATTTTATCTAATTGTACCTACCAAAACCTCCATGTATTATTCGATGTTTTCAGAGCCTTTACCTCTATTCGATTACGGACAACAAATACGAGCAAAACAAAATTCCTTTGCCCTAATCGAAAATTTACGGAAGTACGTACGGTTTTTCTCTTAGACTAAACGGATCGTCTTTGGCATACTAAAAAGCTATTTCCATATCTGATATGGTAATGGGATGGGTTATCGGTATGTAAGGAATATATGATACATATATTTGTCGTGTAACATTGGCGCGGCCATTATTAAGATCCTTATTAGTAGTATTCGATCGCATCAAAATAATTTATTTAATTTAGATTGCGGAATAAATGTAGTTTGTACCTAGAAATTAATAACATCAAAACGAGAAAGTTAAAGAGGGTACACGCTTTTTCTTAATCAATCATCTTAATCGCGAATTAAGGTTAATCCAAGTATTAATTGAACGTAACATAGATTTTAACAAATATGTTATCTATTAGAATTTCTAATATTATTGATTGTTTCTAGGGACATATCAAATAGAGATAAACTTACTGTAGAAGATAGTACGTCACGACTTCCAGAAAATTTTGTTGCTCCTTAAACCACCCGTTTAAGAGTTATATACGCTACCGTCCAAAAGTTTAAAAGCCGTGACTATTTTTAATGGGATCATGCAATAAATTTTTATTGATTACTGATGTAATTATACGTGGGCAGTCCGAAAAGTTGACGGCCTAACAATGAAAGCAAATTTTTTTTGACGTGAAATATGTTTTATTATAAATACACAATGTAATCTTCTGCAACTTCAATACATTTATTCCAACGCTTTTTTAGTAATTCAATACTATCATTAAAGTGTGATTCCAGAAGGTCTCCGAAATATCCATCCACGGCTGTAATAGCTTGGCCATTTGATGTAAAACGCTATTCAGCCAGGAATTTTTTCAAGTTTGGAAACAGATAGTAGTCAGAGGGAGCCAAATCTGATGAATACGCTGGATGTTTAAGCAATTCGTACTTCAATTCGTTGAATTTTGCCATCGTCAAACACGTGCATTGTCTGGTTGAAAAATGATTCTTTTCTCATGAATTTTTGTATCCAACTGATCCAAAAGGTTACAATAATATTCAAGGTTAATTGTTTTACCTTTCTGATGATAATAGATCAACAAAATACCTTTGTAACCTTAAAAAACTGTTGCCATAACCTTCCCTGCTGATGGAATCTCTTTGCCTTCTTTGGTGAACTTTCACCGGCTTCAAACCATTGTTTTGACTGTTCTTCTCGCTCTAGCGTATAGTTGTGGACCCAACAGTTATGAAACGACGCTTGAAATCCATTTTATTTTGCTTAAAACGATCCAAACACGCTTGAGAAATACGCATTCGAATGCATTTTTGGTCAATTGTCAGCAAATGCGGCACCCATCTTGCACAAAGCTTTTTCATATGTAATTCTTCATGCAAAATATTTTCAATTCGTTCTTTTGAGATGCCTATGGCCTCACCTATTTCACGCACTTTCACTCCTCGATCATCTAACACCATATCATGGACTTGTTGAATGATTTGTGGTTTTGTAGCAGTTTTTGGAAGACGCGTGAATCATCTTCGAGGATTGTACGACCAGATTTAAAAAGATCAGCCCATTTTTTCACGGTGGAAAGTGAAGGTGCTGCATCCTTATACAATTTTAATGATTTCGGATGGATTTCTGTCGGTGTTAAACCATCCAAAAGAAAGAATTTAATCACTGCACTATATTCGATTTTTTCCATCTTAAAAACAACACGTCAATATTGAACAGCTGCTACTACTCGAATGAACTGACATATCGAAATAAAATTTTACATGTGTTTATATAAAAAAAGGAACTTTCCAATACAATTTACAGTTTCACAGTTTCTAACGCCATCTATGTGTCAGGCCGAGAACTTTTCAGGCAGCCTAAGTAAGTTTCCGTGCCCGTTCTTAAAATTTTTATTTTTATCAATTTCCGACTTCTCACGTGCTTTACTACCTTTATAATACTCGATTCAAAAAAGGGGACATTTAGCAGGATCTTAGCAGTTTTACTCAATTATTCAAAGGCGAAAGTTGCGATTTCGAAATTTGTTGTGCTTCAAGATGTCCCTACGGCTGTTTAGTACAAAAATTTTGTTTTTAAAATGGCGTAAAGAAAGCAGCTAAATGTCAAATACCGGAGTCTGTACTCTACATGAAAAAGAATATAGTAAACAACAAATCACAAAAAACTGGGTATTTCAAACAAAGGCGTACACTACAGCCTTCACAGAAAACAAGTAACGAGGAACAAATGAAGACAGATGAAGGTCTGGTCGGTGTAAAGTTACAACAGAACGTGAGATCAGTGCACCTTAAAGTAGTTGAAGGGGTCTCGACTGTCACTATTAAAAGGCGATTGCTGTCTGCAGAGCAAAACAGATTGTAATGGGCTAAAACACATAGAAACTGGATGATAGACTAATAAAAAAAACTTTTGGACAGACGAATTAAAATCCCAAATTTATAAATCTAACTAGCAGCGCCCGCGGCTCCGCTCGCGTGGACTCGATTCACTACTATCGTCATTGCTTATTCCTTATGTTACCTAACGTAATAAAATATCTGCAATTATTTCCCCTTATCTCCCATTATTTCTCCTTATCTCCCATTATCTCTACATAATTTCCATTATCTAGGCTTATCTCTGCTCATCTCCCATTATTTCTCCTTATCTCCCATTATTTCCCCTTATCTCCCATTATCTCACCTTATCTCCCATTATCTAGGCTTATCTCGCAATATTTCCCCTTATCTCCCATTATCTCACCATAGCTCCCATTATCTAGACTTATCTCTGCTTATCTGCCATTATTTCTCCTTATATCCATCCATTATTTATACTTATCTCCCATTATCTCACCTTATCTCCCATTATCTAGGCTTATATCGAATTATATAGAACATATGTATAAATTTATAAAAACACGTAAATCTGATAAGAGGTTCTCAAGTGATAAGCGCACTAACGGACAGACAGACAGAAAGAGACGTTGCATTTTATATATATTATATTCTTTGCAACATGATATTGTTCCATATTTAATCGTTTAGACAGCGTATTGCAAGAGAACGCGCTAACTGTAACCTTTTTTCCGACTTCATTCACTATTATCGTCACTGCTCATTCCTTATGCTACCTATCGTAATAAAATATAGTCTATAACCTGGGCAGTCGGGTCTTTGATGATATGCTTTTGGTAGTTTCTGGTTAATATGACTTTATCCTGGATGGCAAGTAAGAAGCCTTCAGTCTCAGGGAATAGCTGCCCATCCTGTAACCAGGTGTATGATTGTTTTTTATTTACGTGGTCTTGTTCTATGTGGTATCTGTGTTTTCCGTGGAGTGTTTTCTCTGACCACGTTTTCATCTTTTCCTGTTGTAATTGGGTGTGACTGTGTGTGACTGCTGAGTGGTCTGCCCGGGCTAAGTCGAGAGGTGTGTGGTTTTTGTCTGCTTTCACTGTCGCTGTGTGGAGGCTGGTTTGCTTGCTGTGAAAGAATTTCCTAAGTGTTTGTATTTGTTTTGTGTGTAATGATCTGATGTCTATAATTCCTCTTCCTCCTGCCTTCCTCTCGATGGTAAGTCTTTCTTTGCATGCGTTGGAGTGTAATTTCCTGTATTTGGTGAATTGAGATCGTATAAGGATGTGAATATTATTATTATTATTATTATATAACCTGGCTAAATAATATATGTATGAATTTAAAAAAAGATGCGTAAATCGGATAAGTAGTTCTCGCGTGACAAAAGCACTAATGAACAGACAGACACACAGAGAGACATTGCATTTTATATATATATATATATTATAGATTATATATTATAGATATTCTTGGCTACATAATATTGTTCCATATTTAATGGTTTAGGCTGTGTATTGCAAGGGAATGCGCTAGCGGCAAACTTTTTTGCGACTTCATTCACTATTATCGTCACTGCTTATTCCTTATGCTACCTATCGTAATAAAATATAGCCTATAACCTGGCCAGAGAACATATGTATGTTTTAAAAAAAAAAAGTACATAAATCGGATAAGTGGTTCTCCAGTGATAAGCGCACTAACGGACAGACAGACAGAGAGACGTTGCATTTTATATATATATTATATGTAGATAGGATATTTGTGCGCGGCTTAACTAACGAAAAGGCTTCAGAAGTTTGCACTGTACTTTAGTTTAGGTGGCAGTAAACCACTATCCAGGGGTGTGGCCAATACAGAATCTTTTGTACAAATTACAGTCAGGAAAAATAGGATGGGGGCGGCCACAGAAAATTTCTAGGGTGGGGGGCATAGTAGGTTTAGCACACAAAATGAATAGCAAAACTAAGTCGCCGAGAAATTTTATAAATTAATAAATAATGTGCCTAACATTTAACGTAAATATTTTTTGATGTATATATTTTTCATTTTGTAATTTTAGTTTTAATTAAAAATTCCTTAGTGCTTCTGAACTTTTGGAAGGTAGAGTATCTATGTATAATGAGGCATAACAACACACTAGGGAGCGTAAATAGATTGGACTGAAATCTGGTATACAAGTCAACATCTCGGTTAAGGTAGGTAGATAAAATTGACTCTTTGGGTTCAAAAAAATTTCAAATGTAAAAAAATCTAAAAATTCAATTTCAAATCAAATATGGGCATACTACAGTATATATTATTTGATAGGATCCAACTATTTGGGTAAACATGAATAGAAAAAGCAGAAACGGCTGTAGTGATATATTATACACTAGTAGTGCAAATAAAGTTATCAGTATCTTTGTACAGTCTGTCAAGTAAGAACGTGGCTGCCCGTATTCTTGAAAAAATGTGTTTCGAGAACATTTTTTGCCATCCATATATTTTTTGGTGTACTAACAATGGAGCAATTACCTTAGTAAGTTGTTCAATTGCCTCTTGCATTCATAATCGCGTGACATTTTCGAGGCATGCTGTAGATGAGATTTTCTACATACTCTGCAAATTTTTCGAATCTCGCGAGACAACGGAGTCAAAGTCCCCAGAGTCTTTCTTCTGAGCTTTCTCTTTACAAGGGACAAAAAGTTTTCAATAGGGTTGGCGTCCGGCGACTATGAAGGCAACTCTAGTATCTTATCGTGGGCCCGAGAGAGCCGCTTCGCGACGTGATTTTCGCCCAGCCAAGGTTTCTTCAACGTCCTTTGGAATTTGACATCATGAGCACGAAGATGTTGTTGAATGGTCGCATGGGACACACTCAAACCCGTTTTTGTTAATTTTGCCACTCCTTGACACAGCGTCAATTTCGGGTTCCGTGAAAACAAAGACACGATTCGTTTTTCGACTTTCGAAGTGATTTAGCCTACCGAGCCACGTTTTGGCAAGTCGTCGACATTTTTTAGTCTCGTTAAAATGATTTACCCACTTCTTCATTAACGATACCGACTTTTTAATATATTTTGCGACCGTAGATTGTGTCATTTTAGGCCCCTTTGGATGACAACAAAAAAAGACTGCCTCGAACCAACGCGTGTGACTTATTTTGGATTTTACACGATTTCAACGTAAGTTCGGAATCCACTGCTACTTTTACTAAAATGCGTCGTAGACATCCCGTTTCCTCTACCGGTTTTTTGTTGAATAGCTAGAATCGCATCTACGAAAATGAATTAAGGCGCACACGTTCTTAGTTGACAGACTGTATATTGTGACATGAATAAAGAGTAGCAAAAGTCCTTGCCTAAAGTTTTGTCTTTCTATTTTGAACCTTTCTTTTAGAAGATAAAGCTTTTACAAGTTTTTTATTCGTTCAAATTCTGCTTAGAAACACGTTCAGAATATTTTTTAAGAGGGTCCTCGAGTTGAGTTCTCTTTTGTAAAAATCAAGGTTATTGATTTCCTTAAGATAAAAGTTTCTTGCCTATCTGTTTTAAACTGATTAGCAGTTATTATTTTTGACTAAATTCCTTGGGGTTGTTATCATGAACAGAGTTAATTTTTTAATAAAAATTTCGTCGTTGATTACAACAGAAGTTGAATGACACGAGAGAACGTAGACGATACAGGCTCGATTTAAATATCGAAAAAAAAAACTCTCTAAACGGGACTGTAAACGCGTTGTCACAAATTAAATACTAACGTTTATTTTAGAAACGATTTGTTGTAAAAAAAAAACAAAACCGTTTCATTTTTTGAGTGTTGTATTTGGTGGAAGAGAAAAATAGCCGAAAAAAGAACAGATGAAATTTGGTAAAAAAGTTAAGGTTACTATCAAAATGCAAATAAATCTTCATATTGTAATGCATTTACAGTCGGTCAAAGAACTATAAATTGTAGTCGGTAAAAGAAAGTCCTTTTTTTTTCTTTGAGGTTATTTTTGGTTCTCCTGCAAACAATGCTTTGTGGAAAGAGAAATTTTATTTATGGTGAAGTAGAAAGCTAAGTAATCTTAGATATGCGGATGATACTGTTATACTTGCAACGTCAATGCAAAACCTAGGATCAATTATGGAGCGCTTTGAAATCACTAGCAAAAACTATGGATTGAAAATTAATAAAGTGAAAAACAAAGTAATGATTGTTAGTCGTAATGAAGATCTGTCACACATAAATGAAATTGCTGGTTTTACTGTTGTAGACCATTTTAACTCTTTGGGCTCCCTTATAACTAACAATGGTAGCTGTGAAGCGGAGGTAAGAAGGCGTTTGGGTATGGCTAGAAAACTCGACAATCAAACTGGTCTAGGTCTGGAAAGATCAAGCCATCACAAAAAACAGAAAGTTAAGACTGCTTATATTCCCATGGACCATTAAACAAGCTGACAAAAGACGAATCGATACGTTTGAGATGTGTGCATATCGAAGAATCCTCAGAATATCATATGCCGAACCCCAAACTAATGAATCTATTCTTGAAGAGCTTATTATAAATGACCCGACTTTCAAACAGAATTAATAGACAGTACCTGAAATATTTTGGTCACATTATGAGGAAAGTAGATGCAATGGAAAAGCTTGTAGTAACGGGGAAGGTAGAAGATTTAGGGGATAGTCTCCAACAAGATGGTTCGACCAAGCAAGATCTTGGTATGGATATGCACGAATCAAGTCAGGACGCGCAGGATCGAGATGCCTGGAGAATGACTGTTGGGCAGCAACTGCATAGTATCACCGATACTCCTATTGGGGTGAAAGGATTGAGAGAGAGAATACATTATCGAACATGAGTCCTGCATACGCTTTGCGCGTCGAGGCTATGTTCCTATGTAATCATCCAAAAGGTTCGAAAATGACGCCTACAGCGACTGCTAAATATATGGCCAAATCGATGGCATTCGTTAGCAAGTGAATTGAAACGACACTCTTGGTTAAAAAATGTTGATCATCTACCAGAACGTAGTTCGAAACGAAAAATGTCGGACAAAAATTAAAAAAAATGATTATCATGTTTTCCCGATTAACTTTGTGCCAAGGAGCGCAAAAACTAAAGCACAAAGGTTTGAATATATCGTATGAAATGATTCGCACTCATTTCCGGGATCACGATTTGAAGTGGCGGAGTACAATTAAGAAACCATTGCTGGGAGAAAAATACAGAGAGAAATGACTCGCATGGGCAGAGGAAAAGAGAGATTGAGAATGAAGCAATGTCTTCTTTACCTATAATTTGAACGATGAAAAAATGTTCCAGATTTACAAGAAGACTTTAGTAGCTACTGGCGAATGATGGTTTGTCGATAAAAATGAGGAGTGGATTCTTTAAGACCCCAAAATTGAAGTACTCTGCTTCAAAAAGACGCGGAAAATCACGTCGACAGTATGCCCTGAAGATGCCCAGCGATCATCCATGGTGATCGAGACCGGACGAACCATTGAATCATTAGCATTTTAATGGAAATCCTTTACTGTCGAATGATGTAAAAAACTTTTAAATTAATACATTTTTCAATGTACAGGGTGAGTCAACGATAGAGTAAAGTTCATTATCTCATTCGTTTCGGGAATGACGAAAAAATGTTAAATACAATAGTTTTAGGGAGTTCTGTCAAAAGAAGCAAGTATAGCTCGGACAGTGCTTAATACTGAACAAACTAACTTTTATGAAGAATTGGAAGGGTTACTTTATGGCCCTGGAATAGCTGCAAGTATGAATGAAACGTGATCGAAATCTTTAAACGCTTATATCTCCAAACTACTTTTTTCAACCTCGGCTCCAAGATTCCGTCATTACCACTTATCCAATCTCTTCGAAATTTTGACACAGTGTTTTAAAATGCTGTCATTTTTGACCGAATCATGTAAAAAAAATTGTATCTCTGAATGTTCTCTTTTATCAACGATTTTTGAACAGAAAATTTGGCGAAATTCTAACCTGAAATTATTAGTAGCCGCCATTTTGTTATTTGGCATGGTAATTTTTTTTCCGTAGTCCGACCGAAAATTACATTTATATATTTTAAGAAACTTTTTGTCTTCTCTGTTTCAGACGTTGCTGGAAGTCGGAATCATGGAGCTTAACGAGATACCTTTTTGTAATACGCGCGTATGCAGATGTACATATGTACATATGTACATATCTATATATATATATATATATATATATATATATATATATATATATATATATATAAGAATCAGACCAACTCAAAAAAATTTATGAATGTACTCCAAAATTTAATAAACAATATCTAAAAAGTGTTTTTTAATTATATCTTATACTTTTTTCAAAAAAAACGCGAAATTTCCGTGGTTTGGAGTCGGATGGCCCGTTAAACATAACCAACAAATTATTAAATAGAGGTGTATTTATAACCATTAAACTGTGTGCAATTGCATGATGCTCTTGAATTATTTTTTAAAGGGCACGATAAAACATGAATTTTAAAAAATAAGGATTTAGTATTTTGGTATATTTTCTGTATTGATAATATTGTTGTTCTGCTGTCTATCCAAATATCCACAGCTGCCAAAATAAAATAAAGGCACATAACGAAAACCTTTAATCAGCTTTAAAATATTAACAGAAACTGAAAAACAAAATTGTTTGTTATTACAAGATTTATGAAGTTTCCCGTAAAAACGCATAAAACTTTATTGCTAAATCAATATTAATTTCGTGCATATGTTCCACATATATATACGAGGGTTGTATGATAAGTACCTCGCCTTGACAAGAAAAATACATTTTTATGTGTAAAATTTATTTTATTTTTCAACATAGTCTCCTTTTAGCTCGATTCACTTCGTTCAATGCTTTTCTATATTTTGTATTCCATTTCAAAAATATGATTTCTCTAACCTTTGAAAATAGGCGTTTGTTTTAACAATCACCTCATCGTTTGAGCCAAATTTTTTTCCGCCGAGCCATTTTTTCATATCTGGAAATAGGAAATAAACGCTGGGAGTAAATCTGGCAAATATAGTGGATGCGGAAGCAACTCGTATTCTAACTCATGAAATTTTGCCCATGGCGATGACATAAGTGTGCGCGCGTGCATTGTCTTGATGAAAGAGAATTTTTTTTCTTCGCTAAATGCGGACGTTTTTCTTTCACAGCATGGTTGAAACGATCCAATAAATTGACATAATACTCACCATTGATCGTCTTGACCGTCTCAAGGTAATCGACGTGGATTGTGCCGCGTGTATCCCCAACACTGCGGCCATGACTTTCTTGGCCGATAAGGTCGGGTCAGGGTTCGCCACGGAAAACCTACTGTTTAGACTGTTCTTTGGTCTCTGGTGTGCTATGACGAATCCAACAATTATGAATCGACGCCAAAAATCATTCTGCTTTAACTTCGCCAAACATTCTTTTAATGCTAACACACGTGCGTGTTTATTGTCAATTGAGAGCAATCGCGGCACCCATCTTGCGGAAAGCTTTCTCATATCCAAATGAGTTGTTAACATGTTCTGCATCCGTTCGATTGAGATAGTCACAGTCTCAGCAATGTCACGCACTTTCATTCTCCGATCATTTATCGCTATATCGTGGATTTTTTCAATCATTTCTGATGTAACCTCATTTGGACGACCTGGCGTTGTTTATCAAAAATCCTTGTACGGCAGCGTTTGAATTCAGTTGTCCAATATTTTATGGTCGATAACGAAGGTGCAGAGTCCCCATACTTCGCTGAGTTGCGTTTTTATCTAATCATTCGTTTTCTTATCCAAAAACAAACATTTTACCACTGCTCGATATTCCATTTTTTCCATTGTTGTAAAATCACAAAAGCTGTTCTATTTAAATGACTCCCAGTCACAAACTAAATCATGCAGCGACTTAAAAATTTGACATTATTCTTGTGAAAGATTATGTTTATGAAAGATATAATTTTTTAAGTATTAGTAGCGCCATCTGTGGTCGAGGCCAGGTAATTATCATACAATACTCGTACACACAAAGAACCTAAACGGGGCTGGCATCCATTTTATGCCAAGGTTGCACCAAATATTTTTTTTTGAGGTTACGTGTCGTGAAACTCTTTTCGAATTCATAATTGTAATATATTCATTCAAAAATCTATGATGGACTTCGAATATCAATATTAATATTATGTTACAACTCATCAATATTACAATATTAGTTAAAAATATACTACATTAAACCGTTTATAGTCCTGACAGTTAATTGTTTAAGTTTTATTATCAATAATACTCTTTCCAAATTTTTTATTGGAGTTCATACTTTACAAATTGATATAAAAAACCGGTCAAGTGCAAGTTGAACTTGCACAATTAGTGTTCCGTATGTTGATTGTTTTTAGAATAAAATTTTTTGTTAGGATGGTATAAAATGATCAGTGACTTCACAAAACACACCCCAAATGAGTTTTTAACAAAGTTTGTTTCCAATCTTTACTGAAAACTGGTGACCTTGAAATTTTGCTTTTTTTTATATACCAAATTAATTATTAGAGGTAATGCACTCGTGATAATTTTCGTTCAATCTACCCCCCGTGGAGAATATTCCAGGATTTTTTTCAAAATTTTTTTGCGAAGTACTTTTCGAGATAAGGCGCGGACAGCGATTTTTCGCGATTTTTTGAAAATAATACAAAGAAAAGTGCGCGCAAGTATTACATTATATATATATTTTTTACTCGTGTTTTCACAACCTTTCATTTGACACCACACTCGATGACCCAGTAAAAAAATTTTTTTTCACTTTCGATTTAACCCCCCAGAATTAACCCCTTAAGTCAAAATTTAGCTTTCAAAACTACATGGCTCTGATGAGGCCATCAATGCCTATATTATTACCAAATTTCAAGTTTCTATGACAAATAGTTTCGGAGAAAATCGGGTGTGACAGACAGACAGACACCGAAGTGATCTTATAAGTGTTCCGTACGGAACACTAAAAACAAGACTCAAGAAACTTTACGCTTATAAAACTCCACCCCTATGATAAAGAATTAAGGGAGCTGATTAAAAACACTATCTTCTCTCAGTGCAACATATTTATGGCAACATTTTTTCCAATCTTCAGAACACTTGGACTCGCTTTCCGGAATTGTTTTCAAGGCGGCCAACAAGTATCTTTTATGACTTCTATAGATTTGAGACTGTGTCTACGGAGTGGTAATTTTAGCTTGGAAAACAGGACAAAGTCACAAGGTGCCATATCTCAAAAATACAGTGCTTATGAAATAGTCATCATTTTTTCTTAAAAAGTTACAGATTACATTACCGTAATGCAAAATCCATGAACTATTCTGTCACCATTCAGACTTTTTTTTACAAATCAGCCCACCTAAATAACGCATAACTCTTAAAAAATACTGTTTGGTAAGTCGGATAGAACTATTTGTACACCATGGTAATCGAAATGGTTAACATGGTTTGATTTAACTTTTGCGATATGTTGCGCTGTTTCTGGATCATGGGGTGAAAAGTCTTTTGAAGAAAAAACAATGTTTTTGCCAAAAATCAATTTTATTCTTTAACACAGTTTCCTTCAAGAGTGAGATTTATTCCAGCGATCTTCCAACAATTGGATAACTTTCCTATAGTACGATTTGTTGAGCTCTCTAAATTAATCCTCAGTTTCCCATTCGCTTCTTCATTTGAGCCAAATATCTTTCTCTGGAGCCACCTTTTCAAATTTAGAAAGAAGTAAAAATCGCTGGGGGCCAGATCTGGTGAATACAGCGGATAAGGAAGCGATTCATAGCCCAATTCGTCCAATTTCACAATCGATTTTATGGAGTTGTAACTGGTGCATTATCTTAGTGAAACAACACTTTTTTCTTCGCTAAATGCGGCATTTTTTTTCTTAATTTCGCCATTCAAACGGTCCAATAACATAATAGTCTCCGGTGATTGTTCGCCCCTTCTCAAAATAGTCGATCAGTATTATTCCATATGCCTCTCAACAAACCAACCTTTCCGGCTGATGTTTGTGTTCATGGACGCTTACGAATCGACGTAAAAACTCTTACTACGCTGAAATAGTGCCATACAGCGTTCTGAATCTTCGACACGTTGCTCTTTTTGATCAATCTTGACAGTGCGCGGCACCCATCGGGTACATAGCTTGTTCATATGCAAATATTCATGCAAAATATCAGCTATCTTTCTCACTTTCACTTTGTGGTCATTCAGAGCAATATGGTAGATTTTTTTGTGTCTTTTGGAGTGACTACCTCATTTAGGCTTATACACTTCGTCCAACGATGTTCTAGTTTGTTGATCCCTTCCGAATAATAGGATTTGTCCAAGTCTGCAAAATATCCATTAGTGTCTGCAATCACCTCCTCGTTTGAATAAAATCTTTGTCCCGCCAGCCATTTCTTCAAATTGGGGAACAAATAGTAGTCCGAGGAGCCAAGTCTGGAGAATAGGGGGGATGATGTGAAACGAGTTGGAATCCTATTTCCATTAATTTTGCGACCACAACTGCTGAGGTGTGTGCTGGTGCGTTGTCGTGGAAAAGGACTTTCTTGTGGGCCAATCGCGGGCGTTTTTCTTGCAGCTCGGTTTTCAAACGGTCCAATAACGATGAATAATATTCACCTGTAATAGTTTTACCCTTTTCCAGATAGTCGATGAGGATTATCCCTTGCGAATCCCAAAAGACAGTCGCCATAACCTTTCCGGTCGAAGGAACGGTCTTCGCCTTTTTTGGTGCAGATTCCCCCTTGGTAACCCATTGTTTAGATTGTTGTTTGGTCTCAGGAGTATAGTAATGTATCCATGTTTCATCCACAGTGACGAAACGACGCTTAAAGTCCTCCGGATTTTTCTGGAACAGCTGCAAACCATCCTTGCAACACTTCACACGATTCCGTTTTTGGTCAAGCGTGAGCAATCGCGGCACCCATCTTGCGGATAGCTTTCTCATGTCCAAATGTTTATGCAAAATATTATGTACCCGTTCAGTGGAGATGCCCACAGCACTAGCAATCTCACGCACCTTAACTCTTCTGTCATCCATCACCATATCATGGATTTGATCAATGATTTCTGGAGTCGTGACCTCCACGGGCCGTCCAGAACGTTCAGCGTCACTTGTGCCCATATGGCCAGTCCGAAAATTTTGAAACCACTTATAAACTGTTCTAATCGAAGGTGCAGAGTCACCATAATGTTTATCAAGCTTCTCTTTAGTCTCCTGAGGCGTTTTGCCTTTCATAAAGTAATGTTTAATCACCACACGAAATTCTTTTTCGTCCATTTCTTGAAAATCACTCGACTTCCTTGATTCACACGAATGCCAAACACAAAGAAATAGACCAATATGGCTGAAACTTGGTGTGCGTTCATTCAAGAGATGCTACTAACTAAACATGACCTCGATACGCGCCGGTAGTGCCATCTCTCGGACTTTGCACGGGTTATTCAAACCAGCCTCGTATAGCTGCTTTCGACGGAGCAGGTGTACCTTAACACTTCCCAAGCCATTCTTGGGTTCTGGCTGTATTTTTTCCATCACAGAGCAATGTTAATCAACATACGAAATTCCTTTTGTTCCATCGTTTTGCAAAAATCAAAAGTAGCGTCATTGA
The DNA here is from genome assembly GCA_019049505.1 of Pachyrhynchus sulphureomaculatus. Lineage (NCBI taxonomy): Eukaryota > Metazoa > Arthropoda > Insecta > Coleoptera > Curculionidae > Pachyrhynchus > Pachyrhynchus sulphureomaculatus. The sequence goes on along the minus strand of CM032447.1, from coordinate 68,393,568 downwards.
AACAGCTGTAACTCTCAAACTAATAGACATAATGTCATGAAAATTTTACACGAATCTTCTGAGAGTTGACACTAACTGAAGATCTTACGATTTTTTTAGTTTGTGCTGCCATCTCTCAGAAAGTCTTGAGATTTTTCACCCCATGGAGTAAATAGATCCACGTTTCATCACTAGTAGTTAGGCATTTCGCAGTAGAGTCGTCCAAAGAAAGTATTTTTTTAGCGACCTCAACATGATAATGTTATTTCAAGAAAATTCAGTTGTTTTAGAGCAAGATGAGATAACACATAAGACAAGCTCTAATTATTCTTTAAAATCGATTGAATTGATCCAATAGATATTTCAGTGAGGTCTACTAGATCTCTAATACTTAAATGGTGATCACTGGGTACAACATCCTTTATTTTATTGATATTTTTAACTTTAACTGCTTCTCTATCCTCTTTAAATAAATGGTACCACTCGCCAAAACTTTTGATAAACTTTTATAACCGTAACAGTTTTCTAACATTTTTAACGGTTACTTCTACATTTCTACCAAAATTAAAAAAAAAAAACAAAACAAATACCTTAATGCTCGTAGATAGAAACAGCACGCATACGACCAAAATAATCTAATTCATTTCTGAACATAGTATCGTACGGTAAAATTACTTATAAAATATTTTTTTAAGATATATACTGAATGTACAGGACACAAAAGCATCCCATTAAAGGCCCAAAATTCTCGGCGGAGCTTTAGGTATTTTAAATTTATATTTTTTGAACGTTAATATTAATTCCATTATATTCATCACTTTCTTTAACTTTAATTTGATTTTTGTTTACATCAATCAGTACTGATATTTTTGCACAAAACCTCCCCTAAAAACACCAATTATTTTAATAGACTCCAGTAAAAAATGTAACATTCTTTAAATAATAAATCAACCAATAAAATGAAAAAATCGGCAACGGCAACTCGGACTTGCGCAATTAGTGTTCCCTACTGTGATTGCCTATAAAATAAAAATTTTTGTTACAGAAGTATAAAATGATCAACGACTTCACAAAATACATGAGTTTTCAATAAAATAATTAAGAACCCAGATTACAAACATGTCTAGTCACATACTGACTCGGCAGACTAAATAGACCAACCGGAGTAAGACAAAAAGTTCCATGTGACATACATCTTAAGGTCCAATATGTATTTTCACATTTTTTCTTAGTCAATAATGTATAATAGTTATAGCATCTTAGATCCCTAATAGCCAATGCTTAAAGCAATAGCTATCAGTCCCGGTTCAATTTACAACTTTCGACGAAATAAACTTTTTGACGGTGAAATAGTTTTTTTTTATATACCCGATAAATTATCAAACGAAATGCACTCGAGATAATTTTCGCTCAAGTTACACTTTATGGAGACGATTTCAGGATTTTTTCAAAATTTTTTTTAGTACTTCTCGAGATAGGGTAGGTGGACAGGGGTTTTTGGCCAGTAAAAAAGGCGTTTGAAATTGCACAGCCTAGATACAGCAATATTATGATTTTATCCTCTTTGGGGTATCGCCAGGAGTATTGTCCTGAGTTTTGGACCTCGAAAAACTTGTGCTCTTTTGTTTATAAACAATTTAAGTTTTCAAAACGCGTTTTTTTGAGCTTAAAATGTGAATAATTCCGATTATGTCGGACCGACACAAAAAAAAAACTTTTCGTAATGAAATTTCCAAACAGTTCGTTGGTTTGAAGTCGCTCAAGTACTTACATAACCTACAAAATTGAAAAAAACACGCAAAAAAACTTTTTTTTTCATTTTATTGTACTAACCTGCACTGATCGACTTGAAACTTTCAGAAAATATGGCTTTTGTTATAGCAAAAATACCCTCAAATTTTGGTACAAAAATATTGAACCCAATGGGACAATTGAATTTGTTATTTAAAATTTGAATTGCCCGCCATTTTATGCCATTTGGTCCAAAATGGATCTTTTTTTTTCAAAATTTAGGTCCGACGCCTGCTTTCCGAAGCCATGAAAAAACTTTTTTTTTGAATCATTTTAACCGTTTTTTTTTACATTTGTTTATAACAACAAACGCGTTTTTCGGTTATTTTCACGTTAACGAAAATGATTTTTTTTAAATAAAGGTCTCGCGATTCTCTACCAAATGTAATAAAAAAATTTCAATTTTTTTTTTCAAAATGACCGATGAAACGCATTTGTTGTTATTTTCAATTTTTTTTAATGGCATCGGAAAGCTGGCGTCGAGACCTAAATTTTGAAAAAAAAAAGATCTATTTTGGACCAAATGAAAAAAAGTTTTCTGCCTCTTTTTTCCATTTTGTAGGTTATGTACGCACTTGAGCCACTTAAAATCAACGAGGATTTGTTGGAAATTGCATTACGAAGAGTTTGGTTATTTTTTTTGTCTCGATCCGATTTATATAATCGGAGTTATGCACATTTTCAGCTCAAAAAAAAAACGCATTTTGTCTATAAACAAAAGAGCACAAGTTTTTCGAGGTTCAAAACTCAGGATAATACTCCTGGTGATACCCAAAGAGGATAAAATCACAATAATTGCTGTATCTAAACTATGCCTATCTCATCATTATTTTGACCTTTTTTTACTGTACTATTTTAAAATAATACAAAGAAAAGTGTCCGCAAGTATTACATCATATATATTTTTGAACTAGTGTTTTCACAAGCTTTCATATGATACCCCACTCGATGAGCTAGTAAATTTTTTCTTCACTTCCGATTACACCCCCCCCCCAAAACTAACCCCTTAAGTCAAAATTTAACTTTCAAAACTACACGGCTCTAATTGGGCCATCAATTCCTATATTTATGCCAAATTTCAACTTTTTTTGTCAAACAGTTTCGGAGAAAATCTGGTGTGACAGACTGACGGACAGACACCCAAGTGATCCCATAAGTATTCCGTACGGAACACTAAAAATGACGCAACTTCAAGGAGTAGCCTATAAAAACTAAGAATTTTAACTCTACTACATTTTTATATACTCTCGATTATTTGATGATGGTACTTCGAATATTAATCAATTTTATGTTATGATCCGACAATAACAACTAAAAATAAATGATAAACGGTTTACAGTTTTGATAGTTAATGTTTATAGCAGATGTAAAATGTTGAAGTTTTATTATCAATACCATTAAAGTAAAATTTCTAATTTTTTTATTGGAGATTATACATTCCAAACGACAAAATCGTCTAAATAAAGTCTGCCGGTTTATGAAATTAATTGTGGTTTTTTATTACTGTGTGAAGCAGAAATACTACAAAGAAACAATTTTTTTGTAACATTCTAATATTTATAATAATAATTTAGGAATAAAAACATTATAAAAAAAGAAACATTATACACACATAATTTATTTAACAAAGGAAAACTACATACCGTCTCCAAAAGCGTACTTTTATAACAGAACAAAACCGTAGAAAACCACCAAAATCCCACAGACAAGTCGGACAAAACAGAATTTTCATACTGAGTGTTCTTATAGAGAATGCAATAAATGCATTAAAAATTTAAAACTATATAGGTACACTACATTTTCTTAAGCATAAAACAGGTATACTACCAAATCCGCACAAGTTATGATGACGTTATAGTTAGGAAATTACTATAGTATCATCATCACTAAAGAAGATTAATCTTGTCTTTTTTATGAAACCTCTAATAAGAAACATCCTATAATATAACAAACCGAAACTAACATGGTATTTAGTTAAATAACGATAATTAATATATTTTTATTTACATTCGCTATACTTAGTATACTTAGTAAGCAAAATTAGTTTTTAATTGGGCAAAATATACCTGAGCAATATGTATGTTCGAGTTATTATTTTACCACTTTGTCTGCTTTAATTTACAATAAATTAACATAAAATTATTTGCTAATTTGTTAATAGCTCATACAATATATAAGTCACACTAACAAGTGATATTACAGGAATAATAATACGTAACAAACTGTTACGTAGGAGAGAACGCAACAACCATAAAGAAATCTTTAGTCTATATTCAGTCAGACGAAAAATTCTAATTTGTTTTCATTCTGTTACATTAACAAGAAGATTTTTACTTACCCAATTATTGTTTTGCTCGTATGGCTCGACAGAACTTTTAAGATGTTTGCATGTCCGCAGCCTACCGCATCATCTGGCTATTTAACTAGCTTAACTGCTTTTACTAACTTTTTTAGAAAAAAACTGCCGCCTGAGTTTTTGCAGCATTAAATTCGACTTGATTACTGTCACCCCAAGATACGATTTGTTCTAGGTCTTTGTTAAGCTGAACGACTTCCTGCTCTTTGCGGATATTTGCATAAGAAGCCCTTGTTTGAGCATTTAAAGTGAATGAAGAGATAAGCGTACTGTCATCTGTAAAGCTGTAGATTGGATTCCTGGTCCTTTCCAACACATCGTTAATGGAAATGAGAAAGAGAGTAACGACAGTATGTAGTTTTGGGACACACCGACGTCGATAGTCAAGATATTAGAAACAAATCAGTCGACTGTCACTCGTTAAAACACTCTGAGGAAACACGAGGGCCATAAACAAAACTTTTCAGACATACCATAACAGCGTAGTTTAGCCACCATGCCACACACAGTCGAACGCCTTGGATATATCAAGCCCAACCGCTCGGGATTCTCCAATATACAGCCTTGGCCAAAAGTATTAGGCACCCCTAATAAACATGTGAAACTCATAAAATATTTAAAAAAAAAAGGCCAATTGTTTTAACAATACTATAGGCGACGTTGTCAAAAGCTAACTTAAATATAATACATTAAACACCTGGACCACAAAATTGCGATAATGAGGTTTTTTGAAAAATATTTTTAATGTTTTAGTCTCTTTTTACTACTTGTAGTGTCAAGAAGCTTCCGTACGTATTTTATGTGTGAACTGGACATTCTTATATTTGAGAAATGCCTAAGAAAGTGAGCTTGGTATCGAAAAACGAATTAAAATTCAAACCCTACATGAACAAGTCGCAAGTAGAAATAGCCAAGTTAGTGAAATGTTCTCGGTGCGTAGTGCAATGTGCTATTAAAAGGTTTGTGGAGACTGACTTCCATGCCAACAAAATGAGAACGGGCAGAAAACGTAAGACTAATGAGCGACAGGACAGAAAACTCATCCGTGAGTCTATTAAAAATCGAAAAAAAAACATCATCTGAGCCTGCTGCAACTCTGTCGAAAGAGATTGGGATGCCGACTAGTTCTCGAATGGCAAGGAGAAGACTGACAGAAGCCGGATTAAGAGGGTGCAAAGCTAGAAAGAAGTCTTGGCTTTCAGAGACCAATAGGAAGAAACGCTTAGAGTGGGCTCTGAACCACCAACATTTTAGGTAAGTTTTTATATGATTTATTTTAACAAATAACTACATACAATTACTCTTGATTTAATCCGTTTTAGTCAAAATAATAACTAATTTCTTAATTGTAGTATTGAGTATTTTTTCTATTCTTACAGCTATTCGGAACGTCAGGTGTGACATTCGTGAGGCAGCGTATCGGCGAGGAATACCATCCAGATTGCGTGGTATCTACTGTAAAACACGGAGGAGGCAGCATTATGATCTGGGGCTCCATGGTTGCTAAAGGTGTTGGCGAGATGTTCGTTTGTGAAGACCGCATGAACAGCCAAAAGTACATAAATGTACTAGAAACTGTACTGATGCCTTCGCTAACGCGCATTTTTAGCGACACTAATTTAGATGACATCAAATTCCAGCAAAATAATGCAACTTGTTATAAATCAGCGGCTACGATTTGCTGGTTTAGAGACAATAACATTGTCTTGTTGGATTGGCCTGCGCAGTCTCCCTATCGAGCATCTTTTGGGTATTCTGAAGCGCAAGATAATGAAGTAAATTATAGGGTGCCTAATACTTTTGGCCAAGGCTGTATATATATATATATATATATATATATATATATATATATATATATATATATATATATATATATATATATATATATATTCAGTAAATGCCTAGAAGAAGGAAAGATACCAGGAAATTGGAACACAGGTTCAACAATTTTACTTTTTAAAAAAGGTGACAAGACTAAGTTAGACAATTACCGTCCGATGTCATTACGTTCACAAATGTACAAACTACCACAATAACAATTAATAGAGTGGAAAACAAGCTGGAATTGAACCAATCAGTAGAACAGGCTGGCTTTAGGAAGAGTTTTAGTACTTGTGGATCATCTATTAACTATTAGAACTTTAATAGAGAAAGCAACAGTTGCACCTGGTATTTATAGATTATCAAAAGGCTTTCGAGAATAGACTATAGGTCATGGCTGGGACAGAGATCCAGAGGAAGGCCTCAAATAAGACGGAAAGATGACTGAGAAGAACGGCTAGTTTCGGATGGATCAAAAAGACGCAGAATCTAAGAGGGATGGAAAAAGAAAGGGGAGGCCTATGTCTGACACTGGATGGAACAAGGCTTATTAGATAGATAGATATATAAATTCTACTCTTAGAAATCGGTTACTTACTGTTATAAAAAAAATTGTGAATTAAAAAAATCCATTTGATCGATTCATTTACTTCCATTCAAGTTGCAAAATGCCTGGTCGAACACAAAAAAATTAATCAAAATAAATATCTCAGGCTAAATAAACATAAAAGTGTTCGCCAAATTTGGTATGTCCGTTCGGAAACATATGTAGACTGAAATATTACGTCATTTGACCGATATTACATACATATTTAATTGAGAATATCCTTTTCTTGAAGTCGGTTAAAAAAAATTAAATATTTCGTGCCGTTCCTGAGCACGTTTACGAGAACTACTAATAGCTCTGCAATTAAAACATTTTCAAGGTTGTAAGAAACAAATAAATAGTAAATATTTTACGCAATTTTTAATCAAATTATAATAGATTACCATCTAACGAAGTAACCACTTCATTACGAACCCATTCGTTTCGAAATATGGCCGCACAAGTCAGATACTTGTAGTGAATGTACGAACATAAGAAATATACTACTTCCGATTTCCACATATTAACAGAACATGTACTTGTACGGTTTTAATGTACAACATTTTTAAAAGTTTAATTTTTTGTCAAATTGTCTACGTATGCTTTTTCTAAGAGTTATCTACAATTGCGTGAGAGTGATCATTTATGTTAATTTTAGACAAACACATGAAATGACACAATAACCTTAACTTTGGAACATTGACAGATTAGGAATCTATGTCCATTCCAATTCCAAAAAAAAAATAACCGATCAAGTGCAAGTTAATAGTGCACAATTTAGTATTCCGTACGTTGTTCGCTTTTAAAATAAAAAAATGTTGTTACGGTGGTATAAAATGATCAGTGACTTCACAAAACACGCCCCAAGGGGGTTTTCAACAAAGTTTGTTTCCAATCTGTATTGAAAACTAATGACCTTGAAATTTGTTTTTTTATATATACCAAATAAATTATTAAAGGTAATGCACTAATTTTCGTTCAATCTACACCCCGTGGAGAATATTCCAGAATTTTTTCAAAATTTTTTGATCAGTACTTTTCGAAATAAGGCAGCGATTTTTAAAAAATAATACAAAGAAAAGTGAGCCCAAGTATTACATTATATATATATTTTTTACTCGTGTTTTCACAAGCTTTCATTTGACACCACACTCGATGACCTAGTAAAAAAATTTTTCTTTATTTCCGATTTCACCCCCAAAACTAACCCCTTAAGTCAAAATTTCACTTTCAAAACTACACGGCTCTGATGAGGCCATCAATTCCTATATTATTACTAAATTTCAACTTTCTACGCCAAATAGTTTCGGAGAAAATTGGGTGCGACAGACAGACAGTCATCTTATAAGTATTCCGTACAAAACACTAAAAACAAAAATTGACCTTAACTAGGAATATAAAAAAATAAACTCTAGTACACGAAGCACGCACTGAATTTGATTTATGGTAAATCAAGAGATGACTAAAATTGAAAAAAATGAAAAACTGTAATACAGTTTACTACGAAAGTTAAATGGCCTGGACATTCGATATAAAGGGTGGGCCATCTATCGGTTTAAATTTGAACCACCGGTTATTTCGAATCTGGCAATACTTATGTCATTCTATTCTGTCACAAAATTCAGTATATTATCTCCACTGAACGAAATGAATCGATTTACGCTTGAGCAACGTTGGGATTTATTGGAAATTTATTTCCAAAACAAAGACAATTGGTCGGAAATTGCACGAAAATGTCGTACAAAATTTGGTCGCAGAGAAGGACCAACAGTGCCCGGTATACGCAAGTTTATTGCTAAAGTTCGTGAAACTGGTTTCATTGTTGATGCGCCAAGACGTGAGCGTGCTCGTACAGTGCGTACACCCGAAAATATCGAAGATGTGGCTGAGAGTGTGCGTGAGAATCCATCAACATCAACTCGTCATCGTTCTCAAGAATTGAACATTTCACGCACCAGTTTACGTCAAATTTTGCGAAAAGATCTCGGTATGACGCCTTACAAAGTTCAATTGGTTCAAGAGTTGAAGCCGCATGACCATCCGCTTCGTTTTCGCTTCGCTAGATGGGCCAACGAGAAACTGCACGATGATGTCGATTTTGCCAAAAAAATCATCTTTTCGGATGAAACTCATTTTCATCTTGGTGGGTACGTTAATAAGGAAAATAGCCGTATTTGGGGCTCAGAAAACCCACACGTGGTCTTACAGAAGCCAATGCAACCATTACGAGTGACTGTTTGGTGCGGCTTGTGGAGCGGAGGCATCATTGGCCCATATTTCTTTGAAAATGAGGACGGCGCAACCATTACGGTCAATGGAGACACCTATCGCACATCTCATGCCACAATCGATTTTTTGCGTCAAACGTTTGATGGCCGTTTAATTAGCCGAAATGGTGATGTCAATTGGCCGCCAAGAAGCTGCGATTTGACACCGTTGGACTATTTTCTGTGGGGCGCCGTTAAAGACAAGTGTTATGCCGACAAACCGGAGACAATTGAGCATTTGAAGGCCAACATTCGTGATGCCATTGCCGAGATACGACCCCATACACTCGAAAAAGTGCTCGAAAATTGGTCCGATCGAATGGGGTACTGTGAGGCCAGTCGCGGCAGCCATATGAATGAAATAATATTCCATCTCTAACCGGAACAATTGTACTTCACAACAAAAAAATAAATTTGGCAAAATTTCAAACCGTTTTTGTTTTATTGCATTTTTAAATTTAAACTTTTAAATGGCCCACCCTATATTATAAGGAGTGCGAATTAATTTTGAGGGATTTCTAAGACAGGACGTAACTTGTATTATATCGCATCGGGCATACTGTTGTGAAGCACCATCAATAGACTTTAATTTTTAGTATATATTGTTTTGCCGAAGTGTAAAAAGCATATTTTTTTTTGAGCACTGAACATGTCGAATTACGTGCCAACAAAACACCATTTCCGGAAAGCGTTACTTTTCTTGTTTAATTCGAAGAAAAGCGCTGCTGAAAGTCATCGACTGCTGTCGGAAACCCATTGTGATTATATTCCATCGATAAAAACATGTGAGTACTGATTTCGACGCTTTAAAAGTGGTGATTTCGACACGGAAGCCAAAGAACGTCCAGGCCAACCGTACGAATTGAAACTCAAAAAAAGTTGAAAGGTGATTTTTCACCTGTGAGCAATTGCTTCAACGGCACAATCGGAAAGGTTTTCCGCATCATATCGTAACTGGTGATGAAAAATGGATACGCTACGTTAATACAAAGCGCAAAAAATCAGGGGTGAAGGCCGGTGAATCATCAACATCTGTCCTAAAGTCGAATATTCATGGCTCCAAGGTTATGCTGTGTATCTGGTGGGATCAACTGGATGTAGTGTATTATGGGCTGCTCCAACCCAACGAAACTATTACTGGGGAACCTTATCGACAACAATTGATGCAATTGAGCCGAGCGTTGAAGGAAAAACGCCCGCAATATGCCAAAAGACACGACAAAGTGATTTTTCAACATGACAACACTCGGCCACATGTTGCAAAACCTGTCAAGATAAGGCTAGAAACGCTTGAATGGGATGTCTTACCTCACCCGCAGTACTCACCAGACATTGCTCTTTCAGATTATCACTTGTTCCGATCGATGACGCACGGCCTGTCTGAGTAGCGCTTCCATTCTTATGAGGGTACCAAAAAATAGGTCGATTAGTGGATAGCCTCAAAAGATGAGTCGTTTTTTTTCGACGTGGTATTCATATGCTGCCACAAAGATGGGCGAAAGTAGTGGCTAGCGATGGACTATACTTTAAATAATCAATTTGTAACCTTTTTTTTACAATAATGCGATATTATTACCGAAAATTCCCTCAAAATTAATTCGCACACCCAATACAAGAGTTATGATCACAGCACCAAATACTTTTTTACACTCAGCGCGCATGTTGCTAACCATGTTAGCATCATCAGGAGCATCTATCATCGCTGCAAACATGGTTGGCGAAACGCGACTCGAGTGCACAAAATAAAGTATTTGATATAGTGTCTGTTATGTAATGTCATTGTACTAAAGATTCCAAAATCCCATCGTAGTTGACATTCGATGTTTAACGGTGTTGAGCAATTTTGGAAGAATATTTTTCGAGTGTGTATAGTTTCAAAAATGAATTATGTGAATATTTATTGTAAAACAGTCTATTAATTCGCTCTGAAGACATTTATTTCGCTGTAAATATACCTATTGTTCGGGTTCCCAAATTCCCCATTTTTAGAAAGCGGTTTTCGTCGTTTACTATTTTTCAGTGAATGATGTCACTTTTTCCCTGAATTGTAGATAATTGAAACGCGTACGTCATTTTATCTGTACATTTAACAATTAAGCATTGCTATTAGACGTGCCAGGTGTCAGTTATAACAGTTATTAAAATAACATTAAATTAGATAATCTTTTCATAGACTTAATTAAGAATAAATTTACTATATGCTAAAAAAGATTCCAGGTAAGGTAAAAGATTTCAAGAAGCAACTGGCATGCATCCTAATTCGTATTTTGTACTGTTTCTCTAATATTTAGTAAAATATGACTTAACCCACGTCCTATTTTACAATACGTCAAAAATTAAAAAGTTCATATTTACATTTTACCCGAAATCAGTCAAATGATGCAAAATTTGAAAAAATACAAGCGGCTAAGTACATGTCATAAAATACCAATCTAATAAACTCTCCAATATTATTTTTTAATTATATATTTTAATTCAAAGGTATATAATTTTTAGTGTTCGGTACGAAACACTTATGGAATCACTTCGGTGTCCGTCTGTCACACCCGATTTTCTCCAAAACTATTCCACATAGAAAGTTGAAATTTGGCACTAATATAGGAATTGATGGCCCCATTAGAGCAGTGTAGTTTTGAAAGTTTTAACTTAAAGAGTTAATTTTGGGGGGTGAAATCGAGTGTCAAATGAAAGTTTGTGAAAACACGAGTTCAAAAATATATATAAGGTAATACTTGCGCATACTTTTCTTTGTATTATTTTTAAAAAATTTGCCAAAAATCGCTGTCCAACTGAACAAAAAAAATTTTGAAAAAATCTGGAATATTCTCCACAGGGTGTAGATTGGACGAAAATTATCACGAATAAATTACCTTTAATAATTTATTTGGTATATAAAGAAAAACCAAATATTTCAAGGTCATCAGTTTTCAATAAAAATCGGAAACAAACTTTGTTGACAATTCATTTAGGGTGTTTTACAAAGTCACTGATCATTTTATACCTCCATAACAAAAATTTTTGTTTCAGAAGCAATCAACGTACGGAACACTAATTGCGCAAGTCCGACTTGCACTTTTCCGGTTATTTTTAATAAGTCATTTAATGATAAGAGGTGGAATTGAAAACTACTGTTACATTTGTGGGGAGTTCCATTAAATATTACGACTAAATGACTACTTCTTTTAACCAACACTGATCTACGACATCATTCGTGTTGTCAATATTCTGGATCAGATATCGCTATCAAAATAGGGCTCCGTTTCCGAACCGTATACTAAAGCAATATGTATACTATTATTACTGCAGAATCACATGTCAGAGCTTTACAGCCTCGTGTTCCTTTTCTCTGGAATGACAATAATAACCAGTCCGCTTTACTTATGACCCGTGGCACAATGGGAACAATCGAAATTTTTATCCAAATTTTCTAGGAATCTCAATATATTTTTTTTAAATCGTCGTTTTTGATTTCTCTATCCATCTGTCTGAGCGAATTTTTACTAGTTTATTAATATGTATTGCTGTTTTTTTCAAAAAAAAAAAATACCTTTCTAGACAATCTCAGTCACGCAATTTTCAAGGAATGTCAATAATTTTTTTTTATAATATTGCTTTTTGATTTCTCCATCGATCTGCCTGAGCGGATTTTTGATGATTGACCATAATTTGAACTCATTTTTCAATATAGTTTTTAGCCATTTACACCAAGAACATCCAACCTATCATAACTGTGTGCAAAGAAGAAAATGATCGGACGTTTCCTAAACTTAAGGCTTTTAAACCAGGAACCAAATCTAACATAACCTAATGTAGCGACTCCAAATCTCACATAACTAAATGACGTAAATCTCACATGCCATGGTGCATAACATTTTTATATACTTAATTATATTATGTAAGCTAATTAAGTGATATGATAAAAAGTTTACACAGATTTAAATCTTTACTACTGCATAAGGTCCTTTTGGCAGTCGATTAAAAACGAGAACTCCTACCTGCTTGAAACAAATTTTTTGCATGAAATGAGAATGGCCCATATAAATATTTGAATAAAAATAAAATAAATAAATAAGATAAAACCAAAATGAATAATTCAATAAAAAAAAAACAAGAATTGGCAGATATTCTCATAAATTCCAACGTCAAATCCAGTGAGATTGTTCTTACTGCTTTGACAGCTCGATACGACATACCGCCAGCACTAGAGAATGCAATCATACATAAATTAGATAAATATTTTTTTATAGAATTTTTCGTAAAAAATGGAAAAGTTCAGTTTACACAAACCAAAGGTTTTTTGGTGAGAATTCAGAATGGTGTGATGAAGTGTTTGTCCTTCCATCACCGACAGTTACTTCTACTAAAAGATGCTCTATGAAGAAACTAGTAATTCTACAAACGCTTGAGAAGGTACATATCTTTATTATCTTCGACGGAACTACCTGAGAGACGATTTTTTTTAACACAGGTATTCAACAAATCTTCTGGTCGAATACCAGAAGATTTGTTGAATGCCTGTGTGAAAAAAAAAATCGTCTTTCAGATGGTTCCGTTAAAGATAATAAAGATATAATAGGAAATGATCGTACTTCTGATTCAAGTATTTTTTCTGACGATGAAGCCTTAGCATTATTCATAGATGCAAAATTAACCAAAACCAATATAATATTATACGCGAAAAAGGTTAATATTTTACTCGAGTATAAGCATATAACGAAGGCTAAATCAAGATGTCCTACTTTTGAAACTAGAGAAAACTGGAGCACACATGGATTTACAGTATATTTTAGATCATACAGCCAAAAGAATTATAGAAATACAAAACGTTCAAGGTCTGATTCGTGAAAACAAATACACCAATTTGAAACTTTCATCCATGTTAGGTTAAAGTTCGCTACATTAGGTTACGTTAGGTTTGGAGTTCGCTACGCTACGCTACGAAATTAAGAAGGAAGATTAAAAAAAAATATTGCGATTCCTTCAAAAATTGCAGCCGAAAAACGAATTTGGTTAAAAATTACGCATTTTCCCCATTGTCTTATGCCTCTGGTTTCAGTTACAGCGTCACCACTTACTTTGATGATGTGCAGCGCGGTTCGATAGTATCAAAAATCCCGTTCCCAAATTGCAACTACACAAATATCGATCGATCCATCACTATTAACAATAAACACAATAAAGAAGCTGTTTTTTTCAAATAAAATTAGGAAACATTACAAAGTATGAACATTACATGTAATAAATAAATGACAATAATTAGGCCTTTGATTAAACTCGATAATTGACCTTGGTACAAGTTAATTAGGATAATAACAATTGGTTAATTTCAACTGCTAAATGACTTCTGCTATTCGACGTTATTAATTGTTTGTTGTTGACCGGTACTTTTTAAATTGGCTAAATTAAAAATGCACTAGAAGCTACGAATAGTTAAACTAAACTCTGATGTTGCAGAATTATAAAACTTTAAAGTATTGTCTATAACTAAGCGAAATGAAAAGTTTCATAATGGCAAATAAAAATTTTATGTAAAGAGAAAGAGTACTGTCGACAGACGGGGGCATCAAGGGCAAACGATCAATCGGAAAATGACAGAATTCTTGGCTGAAGGACATGAGAAGGTGGTTTAGATGTGCTTCGAGTGATATTTTTTCGGGCAGCAGTTTTTAAAGTTTGTTCAGCTATATGGATCGACAACCTTCGTGAGGAGACGGCTTCGTAAGAAGAAGATAGTAATTGAGAGAAAGCTGATTCCATTAGAAAAACAACAAATAACATGTAGTCTGACTTTGTGATAAGCCTAAAATCTATTGTGACACAATTGTAGTTGAATATTATAAAAAGCATAAATTTACATTTCGAAGCTGAGTTTTGACACATGTAGTTATCTAGACATAACACGTAGGCTGAAAAGTTTTTGGTCTGACACATAGATGTCGTACCATTGACTACGCCATGTCTTCACACTGGAGAAAATAATGTTCAGTTTATATAAGAGTGTCACGTTTTTAACGTGCTCTACCATTTACTGAAAATAGCGAAATGAAGCACTCAAAAACATAGACGGACGAATAGTAATGTAAACTAATTACTCTCTTAATTTAATGTAATTTCAAGAAAAGTTTAAAAGAGTGCACAAATGCAAACCGCAAAGAAAATAATTCGGAAGAATGAACTAACAGGACTAAAGTTACTTTTAGGCTTACAGAACGGGCCGGTGCATTGTAGTGATTTTCCACACTCCAAAGGTTTCACCGTTTTCTAACCAATAGAAAATTCATTAGAGATGCTCAGAATTGACGGAAAACGGTCTTCATGGGTTATATGTTGAACTTTAGTAATGATTTTAGGCATCATTGCAGTTCGACAGACTTCAAATCGCGAAAACTACTCGAAAATTTGTGTACGAATTTTCTTCATCATTTCCCAAGTTTAAAACAAAATTTTAAACAACGCGCCGCCCCTTTGTCGCATCCCTTGTTGAAATCGCAAGACAATACAATTAGCTATTTACGTAAACGAGTATACAGAACAAATTAAATGAGCTAAAGTTGAAACTTGTTATGCAGGGTTGTTAGGGATGTACCCACCGGCATCTAGTAGATACTACTTTGCGTTCTGGGTTTATAGCGGAAGTCCGGGAACTTTTAGATCGCACCACGTAGATAGGGAATACAATTTCAAATTAAGAAAAAGGAAGAAGAAAACTAATAATTTCAAAAAAGGAGAGTTAAGCTTTAATAAAATGAGCTAAAACATCGAGATGATTTGAGCAAAGAATTCAATGAAGGGGACGATTGGACTTGCGCAATTACTGTTCCGTACCGTGATTGCCTTCAAAAAATAAATGCTTAGAGCAGTGATGTACTGAAAAGTATATTACTGATTGTATCGAATACGTTTGATACGTATTGATTTTCGCTTAGTCCCTACAACATATTGTCAAGACAAATAGTTTTTTTTTTATATCAGATAAATTATCAACCGTAATGCACTCGTGATAATTTTCGCTCAATCTATACTTTATGGAGACTATTCCAGAATTTTTTCAAAATTTTTTGACCAGAACTTTTCGAGACAGGGAGGGCAGCGATTTTTGGCCATGTTTTAAAAAGTAAAATGAGGAAAAGTATACGCGAGTATTACATCATATATATTTTTGAACTCCTGTTTTAACAAGCTTTCATTTGACACCACACTCTATGACCTTAGAAGAAAAAATTCACCCTCCCCTCAAGCTAATTCCTTAAGTTAAAATTTAACCTACAAAACTACACGGCTCTGACTGGCCCATCAATTCCCATATTTGTGCCAAATTTCAACTTTCTAACACGTAGGCCGAAAAGTTTTTGGTCTAGCTACTTAAAACACATTTTTTTGCAAAATTCGACTTTATTCATCAATATAATTTCCTTCAAGAGCGATACAATCAGTCTTTTCTAACATTTCTATACCTTTCTTGTAGAAGGATTTGTTTTTGCCTTCAAAATAGGCCTCAGTTTCGGCGATAAGTTCTTCATTGGAGCCAACCCTATTTCCCGCGAGCATTTTTTTGAGGTCTGCGAATAGATAATAGTCGTTGGGAGACAAATCTGGAGAATACGGTGGATGAGGAAGCAATTCGAACTTCAATTCATGCAATTTTGCCATCGTAACCATTGACTTGTGACACGGTGCATTGCCTTTATCAACGAGCACTTTTTTTTTTGGGTCCAGCACACGTGCTGCAGGGAAGTCCCTAAAGCTCTACAGGAGTGACACATGTGCAGAAAAAGCGATTTACGTTCTTGCTCATTTGGGGCCATTCTTATGCGATTTCTGCCTTCAAACGCAACAATAACTTTATATAATATTCGCTATGATGGTCTTTCCCTTCTGAGCATAGTCAATGAAAATTATTCCATGCGCATCTCAAAATACAGATGCCAAAACCTTTCCAGCTGACTGTTGTGTCTTTGGTCGCATCGGGCCGCTTTCACCGGCTGCTTTCCACTGAGCTGACTGCCATTTGATTCCGGTGTGTAGTGACGGTTCCATGTTTCTTCTATTGTCACATATCGCATGAAAAAATCCTTTTTATTGCGCTTAAACAGGTCTAAACAGCGCTCAGAATCATTAACACGTTGTTGTTTTTGTTCCACTGTGAGCAAACGCGGTACCCATTTCGAATAGAGCTTTTTCATGCCCAAATGTTCAAACAAAATAGGACAAATCCGTTCTGTTGATATCTTTAGGGTATCAGCTATCTCACGCAATTTCACTTTATGGTCATTCAAAAGAATTTTCTGAATTTTTTTATGTTTTCCGGTGTAACCACCTCATTTGGGCGTCCAGGGTGTTTAACATCATTTGTATTTGTACGACCGCGTTTAAATTCAGCATACCAGTAAATGATGAGTGATTTTCCAAGGGCAAAGTCTCCGTAATACTTATCAAGCCATTGCTTTGCCTGAACGGTATTTTTCCCATCAACACACGAAATTCGATTTTCTCCATTGTTTTGAAAATATTAAAAGTAGCGTCACTAAAACCACTGTAACTTGTAAAATAATTGTCGAAATGTCAAGAAATTCTGGTGTATCGTTTCAAGGTTGGTACTTTCTAAAAATCATATGGATTTTTTGAAAAAAGAATTTTTTGCAATATACCCTCTAAGTCGATTAAATTAGCTTTGAATGACTAAAGATTGATTGGTATCTTTAAAATATTACAGTTTACACATGCAGTAACGTAAAATTCTAGCAGGTCAATCATTTATATCGCTGTTTTCCTGTTGAGATTATTTATTTATAAACCCACATATTTTAAAAACCTGATATGCTATATAAATAAATTACAACCCGCGGTTTTAATTTTAAAACTTCATTAATGATTTAGGTGGAGCAGGTATATATAGTAAAGGTCGGTCATATATCCACGTTTGCATAAAAAAGTTGATCTCGCAGCAAGGCCGATTTTTTGTAAAAATTTATGAAAAATACTTTTTTTCAGGTCTGTACAAATGTCGGTTATATAAAAGGTCACTATACTGGCTTTCAGAAACCAGAACCGCTAAGAATTGACGACAAACATAAATTATTATAAAACGCACCGTTCGAAAACCTGAAGTTTTTGAACTAGAAATAGGTCAACCGGTCAACAAACAATAAAATAGGTCAATGATTTCTTAAGGGCTATATTTCACTATCGATAATTATAGCATTTCTTAACTCGATATTAAAAAAACTAAAGATCAAAGATAAAAATTATTATATTCCAGAGGAAAATAGCAAGAATTATCAACTTTTTATACGGATTTTGTAAATAGCAACTTTATGCTTGAGATCTGCACGTAACTACTAAGAAAATTTCACTACATATCTTCGTCGATTATGGTCTGCCCTCTAATTTAATTCCGGTTGTGGGATTTAATTTAATTTACATGACGAAAATAGAAATAATTGAGAACTATATGACTTAACTTAGGATTGAATATAAACTTTCTAAATACTCAGTTCATGGCAAATTTAGTACTCAGTGGCCCCTTCTCACTAAAAATCCTGATTGAGAGAACCACTGAATATAATAGGCCGCTGGTGTGTTTGTTGTTTTTAAAAAAGCCTTCGATACTGTGGAGACTTGACTCAATTATGAAAGCTATCAATCAATGCCGCATTGACTATCGATACTCACGCTGGATATATAACATCTATAACCATTTTACAGCATATGTCAGGCTCCATTAAGACACAAATAAGTTTCCAATTGGTTGAGGAATTAGGCAAGTGGATACGATGTCTCCTAAATTGTTCACTGCTGTTATTGAGTACGCCCTCAAGGAACTTGATTGGAGCACGAAGGGAATTAACAGCGATGGCAAAAATCTAACATATCTGCGTTTCGCAGACGACATCGTGCTCATCACAGACAACATGCGCAGAGAGGAAGAAATGCTTCACGATTTAACAAGAGTAACGGAAAACAAACAAAAAATAAATTAATGACAAACTTCTACTCGATGGGCAGATTATGGTGAACAATGATTGCATAGAGGAAGTTAGGGAGTACAGATATCTGGGACATGACATTTTTATCAGCAGAGATAATCAAACCAAGGAATTAAAGCGAAGGATTGAGTTTGGCCGTCACCGCCCGAGAAAAAAGAAGAAAATAGAGTGATAGTAAGAAATGTGGGATCTGAAGAAATTCCTGATGTAACAACGGATGAAATAATAAACGCCCTAACAAAGAACCAGGGAACGATGAAATAACTATAGAAGTATGAAGAGGCATCGATAATACAATCTTTTCAAGCTCTATTTAATAGGTGCCTTATAGAAAGCAAAATACCAACACCTTGGGTAAACGCCTTGATTGTGCTTATATTTAAAAAAGGGAACAAATTTAAATTGGAGAATTGCAAACCCATCAGCCTGTTATCGGTACTATATAAAATCCTCACTAGAACCACAACATATAGATTAACGAACAAATTAGACAATAATATCAACAACGTGAACAAGCGGGGATACAGTACTTTGGACTATCTTCAAACAATTAGATTACTAGTGGAAAAAGCAAATGGATATAAGGTCACCTTGTGGATAGCAATGGTTGATTACGAAAAAGCATTTGATTCGGTAGAGATATGAGCAGTCCTTAATGCCTTAAGTAACAGCAGAGTCGATGAAAGGTACACAACTCTTCTTGAATACATATATAAAAATGCGACATCACAAATAGTCCTTGAAGAAAAAACAAATAAAATCAAAATTAAAAGAGGAATTAGACAAGGCGACTCGATATTCCCAAAGCTGTTCACTTTGACTCTAGAAGACATGTTCAAATCGTTAAAGTGGGAAAAAAAAGGAATACTAATGGACGGTAGACGACTAAATCACTTAAGGTTGGCAAATGATGTCACTCTGATCGCCAACACAAAAGAAGAATTATAAAAAATGATGATGGAATTAAATAACAAGTCTCAAGAAATAGGTTTAAAAATAAACTTCACCAAAACCAAATACTTGAACAACGAAAGTAGAGATAACAGCCACGCACTATGAAAGAATAACAAAGGTACAAACATTCATATACAGTAATACCCCGCTTTACGCGAGGGATACGTTCCGAAAAAAATCGCGTTAACTGAAATTCGCGTATATCGAGGTTTATGATTAAACATAGTCAAAATTTAATACAAAAAAATACAAATCATTTTAATCAATCACTTTAATTCTAAGAACACTTTATGCAATACATACTCTTATTTTTTTACGGAAAAATACATCTATTGTCTTTTGGGTAACGTTTTGTTTACGTTCTTGTAAAATACGTTCATAACACCCAACACTGTTTTTAATTGTTTGACACACGGTCAAGACACGGTCATCATTATTGTCTATACTCTGCAATATGTCCAAACCTGAATAAATTTTTGAAAGTGCATTTTGTATTTCCCCTGAAGATAAAACTTTCTCTTCTACTTGTTCTTCCTCATCGTAGATAGGATTATTCTGTAACTCGATCAGATCTTCATTGCTAATAGGATCGTCGTGCGTTGCTACAAGTTCTACGAGATCTTCTACCGTGACATCTTCAAGTTCAGACCCCTCAATCATTGCAGCAATGTCTTCAAGCACTTGTCTCTGCATCTGGACAATTCTTCTAGGTGCTTCCACTACATCTGGCCAAAGATTACGCCACACCCCATTCATACAACTCATTTTAACTTCCTTCCAAGCCTCTTCTATGTTGTGAATAGACTTCATAATGTTGTATGACTTCCACCACTCTCGCATAGACTGTCTTCCTTCCCCGTCAGTTTCATGAATTAGTTGGCTAAAAGTGCGGCGATGGTAATAAGCTTTGAAGTTTGCTATTGCTCCCTGGTCCATAGGTTGTAATATTGACGTAGTGTTTGGTGGAAGGAACTTTACGTACACTTTTAAGTCTCTGGGCGTATCAAGTGAGGTTGGATGTCCTGGGGCATTGTCTAAGAGTAATATAACTTTAGGTTCAAGCCCATTTCTGTCACAGTATGATTTGACTGATGGGCAAAAACTATTAGAATACCATTCTTGAAAAATTTCCCGTGTAACCCACGCCTTTCTGTTTGATCGCCACACAACTGGTAGACTTGTCTTGTCTGTGCCTCGCATTGCACGGGGTGTTTCTGAATGGTACACTAGTAAAGGTTTCAGTTTGAAATCACCAGTGGCATTACCACCCAGCAGAAGTGTTAGTCGATCTTTCGCAGCTTTGAAACCACTGGCTTGACGTTCTTCCTTAGAAATGAATGTTCGAGATGGCATTTTTTTCCAGTAAAGTGCGGTCTCATCAACATTGAAGATGAGACAAGCAGGAATTTTCTCTCGTCTAACGAAGTCTTGAAACTTGTCTGGAAACTCAGCTGCAGCTTGAATGTCCGCGCTGGCCGCCTCGCCTGTTATGTGGATATTGTGAAGATTAGAACGCTGCTTGAACCGATGGAACCAGCCTCTGCTGGCAGCAAAAGTCGGAGTGGCACTCCCTTCTCCTTCTTTTGTTTTCAGCATCTCATACAAAGATTTTGCTTTTGTGCATATGAGATCTTGACTTAGTGGTGTGTTCTTCTTATTCAAATCTTCGATCCAGACTGACAGTAATTTCTCCATTCTTTCTAAGATAGATGATCTCGAACGAGAAAGTTTTGTTGCACTTATAGGTGTTGAACCTTCGCTGGAGATTTTAATTTTTTCCCGATTTTTATAAATCGTTCTCACAGTCGATTCTGAGAGTCCAAAATCTCTCCCAACAATTGTTGCTTTGCCTCCATTTTCCATTCTTCTTAACACTTTCATCTTCAATTCCAAAGTGACGCTTTTACGCTCTTTTTTCTTTACAGGCGGCATTTTTAACGTAGGGTTAAATTATGTATGTATGTATCTCCAATAAATATTAAAACAAAACTGCCAGCCGACCGAACTAACATTACGGAACAAATGAACACACGAAACGAACGAGGAAATCCCCATAGAACAAAGTCGAAGGACAGGGAATTCCCAATTCTTCAAAGAGAATATTCAGAGAAAGCGGGGATCCCCCCGCGACCATAGAGAAGTTAATGACTACATGAGCGCGAAATTTGAAATTCGCGTTATAGTGAAACCGCGCGTAACGGGGTCGCGCTAAGCTGGGTATTACTGTATTTAGGACAAAAAATGGAAATATCAAACAGTAATTAAAAGGCTGACTTGGATAGAAGAGTCTCGTTAGCTTGGTCTGCGTTCAAAAGGTTACAATCTACATTTAAATTGGACATCCCAAATACAATAAAAGCCAGAGTATTCGATCAATACGTACTGCCGGTATTAACATATGGCACTGAAACGTGGGTTTTAAATAAAAATATAATAAATAAACTCCAGGTAACTCAAGAGCAATGGAGAGGAGAATACTAAATATTAGACTCTAAGATCGTATTCCTAACATCGAGATACGAAAAAGATCAAAAGTGACAGATGTAATACAACGAATAAGTATGTTAAGGTAAAATTGGGCGGAGCATATCGCGAGGCTGAAGGATAACAGATGGACACGCCGTATAGTTGAATGGAGGCCTAGATAACACAAAAGATGCAGAGGTAGACCGCAGACAAGATGAACGGATGACATAATTAGCAGAACACGATTAGATGCAAAAAGCAAACGACCAAGTTCATTGGAAACATCTTGGGAAGGCTTACATCCGATTATGGATGGAATAACCTAATGATGATGATGATGATTGGTCTTGGCTGGCCCGCTTACGACAAATTACAAAACGACTTGAAAAATGATATTCCTATTAGCCTTAAGAGAAAGGTATTTAATCAGTCTGTACTCTTCGTCATCATTTATGGAGTGGAAACACTAACATTCACGAAAACAAATGGAAAAAAATAAGAGTGATGTAGCGAAAAATGGAGAGGTCAATGTTGGAAATTAAATTATTAGACCTTATACGAAATTTAGAGATTTGTCGAAGAATGCAAGTAGCATTACTGTGGAGACTGCACGCTTGAAGTGGCAGTCTGCTGGGTATGTTGCCCGAACCTAGGATGATAGATGGCTAAAGAGTTATGGAGTGGAGGCCACGTACCGATAAGAGAAGTAAAGGTAGACCCCCAACACGCTGACCTGATGACATAAAGAGCTCCAGAGCAATAGTCGAAGCCTGTCCTGCAGTGGACGTGTCAGGGTCAGTTAATGATAAAGAAATGAAACCAGTTACTGTTTATAAATATTTGGGGCACGAAATCAAGTTAGGTAGAGACAGTTAAATCCATGAATTATACAGAAGAATAAGTCTCTCATGGGCAGCATTTGGGAACTTACGTCATATATTCAAATCAGACATACCGGTGTGCTTTAAAAGAAAAACTACTACCCCTTCTGACATACGAAGCCGGGATATTAACTAAAAAAATCGATAAATCAAATAAGAGTAGCACAAAGAGCCATGGAACGTTCCATCCTGAGCATATAACTCAGATAAAATTCCCATTACTGTTATACGAAGTCAAAGAAAAGTAACCGATGCAGTATACAGGATAACAAAGCTAAAGTGGAACTGGGCAGGTGATATAGCAAGGGTTCGGGATAACAGATGGATGAAAAGAGTGCTGGAGTGAAAACCCCGACAAGGAGGCTACAGAAATAGAGGGAGACCCCTCACAAGATAGTCTGATGATTTGAAACGAGCTGTCGGGAACTGGATTCAAGCAGCTCAAGACCAAAGCAATTGGATCAGAATGAAGGAGGCTTATGTCCAGCAGTGGACGTTGCAGGCGACGTGATGATGATGATATGATTTAACTGTGGGTGGTAGAAAAGCATAAGTTGAACAATGACAGTAAAACTGGAGATGCTACGTTGATATAACTATATTTTTCACGATCTAAGAAAGTGATTTAGCTACCTATATCCATTCAAAATTCAACAAGATTCGAAAGTGATTAATTTATGGCTGTTTAATGACAAGGCATCGTGCAAGGCCACACTATACCTGATTGTATAATTGTTGGGTATAAAATTTTATTGTGATAAGACAGTTGAATTTTAATGTTTTATGTACTGGATAATACACAATATAGTAATTACACAAATATATTAAAACAGTGTACAGTGTCCTCGCGTAAATTTGTTACAATATTAGTTATTAATTAATATAATTAATAAGTTTTTGTACACGTTCTAAACTATTTATATTTATGTACATACATCTATATGAGTTTTCAATTTTTTTGACGTGTTGAATATAGTTTCTCCAGTTTTCAACGATTACATTTTTGACTTCTGTCTTTATCAACTCAATCACACTACTGTTTAAAGTGGGTGTATTATTGTGAGCACACTTTATTTTATGCCATATCAACTCGATCGCATTAAAGATACAATAATATGGTGAAAGCCGAATTATTTCGTGTCCTGCTTCCTTTGAAATTTTATCACAAACATATTCCTTTGAAAAATTGTAACTTTTTAAAACTTGTAACAACTATTTAACTGTATAACTTTCATAGAAATATATGTCACGTTCGCACAAAAAGACTTGTATTTCCCTTTTTCTACAGGTGGAACCTGGTACTTTACTCATTTGGCGACTTTGATAGGATGCATTATCCATCACAATACAGGTATCGGTGGTAGATTCGGCATTAATTTGTTTTGAAGTCAACCTTCAAAAACTTCAGCGGTTGTATCACAATGATAACCCAAGGTGGAATCTGAAACATTCTTGGCTGCTAGATATAGACATTCTGGTATCCAGCCATCTTCTGAACTCGCATGTAAAATAGTTATTCTTTTACCTTTAACATATTTGATGGAGCTTTGGTGTGGCATTTTTTGGATTTATCAATCCATCCTTTACTGGGTGTGTTCTGCATATATTTCATAAATTTTGCGGCGGATTAAGTCTTCTCGACAGAAATATATATAATATATTTCGACACACCTTTGTCTTTTCGTGTTTTTTAGGCGCTATCGAATTATTTACAATTTTCTAAACTGTACTTTCAGGGATGCTTGTTAAAGCTGATGTTTCCATCAATGAAAAGTACTTTTCGTAGCCTCGCTCCACTAACTTTAAATAAACACTCTTAACTATAACTCTTGCCTCAACGGGCAAACATTTGAGGCTTCTGATGGAAAGGGCTTCGGACATTTTAAGATACTGTTGCACTTTATAATACATACTATTTCAGTATAATACTGCAGATAAAATGAAGAATATTCTTTATATTTATAAACACGAAGTAGCCATTAAAATGTTAGATTGAAAGGGGGGTATATATATATATATATATATATATATATATATATATATATATATATATATATATATATATATATATATATATATATGTATATATATATATATATATATATATATATATATATATATATATATATATATATACGAGGCATGTTTTTTAAGTAAGTACCGTTTTGGAATTAAAAAAAGACGTGCAAAGATATCGCTATAATTTTATTTTTACATGAAAGCCTGTACCTTAATCTACTTTTCTACATAATTTCCGTGAATATTGAGGCACTTGTCATAACGTGGCACCAGTTTTTGAATACCCTCCTCATAAAATTCTGCCGCCTGACTTGTTAACCACTGTATCACAAATGTTTTGACTTCGTTATCGTCTTGAAGACGCTGACCACCCAGGTGCTTCTTCAAGTGCAGGAACAAATGGTAGTCGCTGGGCGCCAGATCAGGGCTGTATGGAGGATGATCTAGAGTTTCCCATTTAAAAGATTTGATGAGATCTTTGGTCCGATTAGCCACATGTGGACGGGCATTGTCATGCAGCAAAACGATACCCTTATTCAACTTGCCACGTCTTTTGTTCTGGATTGCACGACGCAGATTGTTCAATGTCTCACAATAAGACGCTGCATTGATTGTCTCATTACGAGGCAGAAACTCCACTAGCAATACTCCTTTTCTGTCCCAAAAAACTGTGCACATGATTTTGCGGGCAGAAATTGTTTGCTTAAACTTCACTTTTTTGGGTGATGATGAATGTCGCCATTCCATGGATTGTTGTTTCGATTCTGGTGTGACGTAGGCCACCCATGTTTCGTCACCAGTAACAATTTGGTCTAAAAAATGTTCACCTTCATTGTGGTACCGCTCAAGGAAAGTCAATGCACTGCCTAAACGTTGGGTTTTGTGCAAATCCGTCAACATTTTTGGAACCCAACGTGAACACAATTTCCGGTAATTCAAGTTCTCGGTCACAATGCGATACAAAACACTACGAGAATATTGAGGAAAGCAGTCGCACAATGATGAAATTGTAAAGCGTCTGTTTTCTCTCAGCTTTTCGTCCACTTTCTGCACCAAATCTTCATTAACGACCGAAGGACGCCCGCTCCGTTCTTCATCATGCTCACTTGTGCGGCCATCTTTAAATGCTCTCACCCATTTCCTTACCATTCCATCACTCATAATGTTTTGTCCGTAAACTTCACAGATCTCACGATGAATATCGATCGGTTTTACGCCTTTAGTACTAAGAAATCGTATAACAGCCCGTACTTCACAATCGGCGGGACTCACGATTGTCGGAGGCATCTTAAACACTCAGTAAACAACGTATACAATGAAGAATCAGACTGTAATGGCGTCAGTGCGTAGACATGAGATGTACCAGCGCGCATGCGCGGAACGCCGACCGTATCGCTGCGGCGGCGGAATCGCAAAACGGTACTTACTTAAAAAACATGCCTCGTATATATATATATATATATATATATATATATATATATATATATATATATATATATATATATATATATATATATATATATATATATATATATATAGGGTGTTTTTTATAGAGGTATAAAACTTTAAGTTGGCAACAATTTTTTAACTGGCGGCCATTTTGTCAGCTGTCAAGCGATTTATGTTTAGTTTGGTTTGGCATTTCAACATGAATAAACTGACGCCTGAACAACGCTTCCAAATTGTGCAAATTTATTTTGAAAATCATGGCTCTGTTCGAAATACGTATCGCGCACTACGTCCATTTTACGGTCAACATAATCGTCCATCAGAGCAATTAATTCGATTAACTATGGAACGTTTTCGCACCACGTTTACTCTAAATGATAATACGCATCCACAGAGACGTCGTACAGTGGGTACAGAAGAAGTCATTGCTGCTGTAGAGCGTAGCGTAGAGGAAGACCCGAATCAGTCTATCCGCCATCGTGCACAGGAATTGGATATGTGTCCATCCACTTTATGGAAGATTTTGCGGAAAGATCTTGGTTTGCGTGCTTACAAAATCCAACTCGTGCAACAATTGAAGCCACACGATCACCTAGCAAGGCGTAGATTCGGTGAATGGGCCCAAAACAAGATTGGCGTTGATCCCGATTTTCATAAGCGAATTTTGTTTAGCGATGAAGCTCACTTTTGTTTGAATGGATACGTCAATAAACAAAACTGCCGCATTTGGAGTGATGATAATCCTCAGTGTATGTTGAGACACCGTTACATCCAGAAAAACTGACTGTTTGGTGTGCTTTATGGGCTGGTGGAATCATTGGTCCGTACTTCTTTAAAAACGATGCTGGTCAGAACGTTACAGTCAATGGTGACCGCTATAGAGCCATGATTACTGACTTTTTCGTTCATCAATTGAATAACCATGATGTGCAGGAGCTGTGGTTTCAACAAGACGGCGCAACATGTCACACAGCTCGTGCCACAATTGATTTATTGAAGGAAACGTTTGATAACCGCATAGTTTCACGTTTCGGACCCGTGAATTGGCCTCCAAGATCGTGCGATTTAACGCCGCTAGAGTATTTTCTGTGGGGATATGTGAAGTCGCTAGTCTACGCCGATAAGCCCGAAACGATTGACCACTTGGAGGACAACATTCGCCGCGTTATTGCCGATATACGGCCACAAATGTTGGAAAAAGTCATCGAAAATTGGACCTCCAGATTAGACTACGTCCGAGCCAGCCGTGGCGGTCATATGCCAGAAGTCATATTTAAATTATAATGCCAGAAGATTATCTTTCGAATAAAGTAAATTTCATGTCAATTTAAAAAATTCATCTTTGTTTAATTCCATTTCAAAGTTCTATACCTCTATAAAAAACACCCTCTTAGATCTTGAAAAATACTATATCTACTCTCTTAGGTTGTGTTGGGTGGTGGGGGATACAAATGGTTTAAAAAGAAAAAGGATAAACCTGAAAAATTCTAGGAAGAGTTTTAGAAAACACATAAGTTAGGTTTAGACAAGTATTAGTAAGAGCACCTGAAAAATGGCAAAATATTTAGAAATGTATTGCCACCTTGTATCGTTATATAAAAATTTCTTTTATAGAAGCCCCCATATCAACATACATGAGTTGATACAAGAAAGGGACAAAAAAAGATTATCAAATTGGTTTTTAAATATAGATTAAATATATTTTTAGCTATCTGCAGTAATTACAGGATAAATAGAGATTTTTGGATTGCAAAGGTAACTATCTTAGGAACAGAAAATATTTATAGTTAAGTGATGACTAAGAATAACAAGTTAGATTCTCGAGTAAAAAGTTAATGAAGACATGACAAGATAATCGAATACCTTACTAGACACGGGGATTTGGTTCGTAGATGAATTTACCCATAATAGACAAAACGGCTATAGAGCCTATACTAAGTGATATCCCTACATATTATAAAGCGCTTCTCTCTGTCGGTCCGTTAGTGCGCTTATCACTCAAAAACCACTTATCCGATTTACGTTTTTTTTTTTAATTCGTACATATGTTCTCTGGCCAGGTTTTAATATATATTTTGTTACGTTAGGTAACATAAGGAATAAGCAGTGACGATAATAGTGAACCAAGTCGGAAAAAGTTTGCCGCCTGCGCGCTCTCTTGCAAAAAATCTAAACAATTCTATAGTCCACGCAAGCGGAGCCACGGGCACAACTAGTATAGAATAAACATCAAATAGCATAGGTAATAAATAAGCCATAAAAAAAGATCAAATCATTAAACAAGAAGAGTTGTGTAAACATAATGGCGTACTTTGACAAAACGATGTAACTATGAAACAAAATATCTTTCTTAATTACATTACTTACTCCTAGTATTATTTACTCTTTAAATTTAATTACGCAATGTTTTGCAATAAAAAGATAATGTGCACTTATCTATACTATCATCGTTACAGCTACTTACTTTAATGTTGAAATCGATCTGAGAAACATTTTATTGCCTTTTATAAAAACCGACAATATGAGAATCATACATTTGAAAGCAATTTGAAGGGTTTTTTTTAGAAATTTTGCACGGTCTATTTCAATTATTATATAAATTTGAACGTCTGGAGGGAACACTATCCATACTTATTTAAGTTATGAATTTAAAAAATATTTGCAAGTCATTCTCTCGATTATTTTCAGACTACTTTTCGGTCTTTATTCAATTTCGACATATTCTTATGAATGAATTCATTAATTATTCATACATATTTTGTTTGTGAATTTAAAAATATTTGCACATAGTTCTCTGTTACGTTTAGACGTTATTTTAAGGGGATATACCTAGTCATCAGGGTTAAAAAATTCGATTTTTGGGTTTTTACATTTTCTTTTAGTATGATATATTAAGAATATTTTCCGTAATTTTCTTAAGAATCGGTTAACAATTGATGAAGTTATATCAATTTAACAGAAGTGCCGTGGCGCAGAATTTTCGGAGCAGGTAGCGAGCAACTGCTCTCGGGTCAGCCTTCGTCGACCTTAACTCGATTTTAATGTGTTTTAAACCTTTTCTTTTATAATGTAATACAAAGCGATTCTTCAATTATTCTTAGAAGGGTCAAGGCATTAACATTTGCTATTCTAAAGTTCTATATTCGAATCTGGGAGTCTGTTCAGTACCCTTGTATAGTACACATCATCATGGATCGTTCAAAAATATCTCGAGTAACAGGACAAAGTTTAAAACTTGTTAATACAAGACCAAAAAAGAAAACAGTATTTTAACCCCAAAACAACGGAGAATGATGAAAAAGTTATCAGTGCGTCTATGAAAAAAACTAAGACAAGATATCTTTGTGCGGGAAGATAATACCGGTGAGTATAGAATTTTGAATTTCACAACAGTTTTTGCAGCAATTGCTTCATTTGTTAAATGTAAGTTTTGTGGCAGTGAAATAGCTTTTAAAGCTGCAGAAACGCGAGGACTCGGATTTAAAATAGCAGTGACGTGTGATACTTGCGCAGAAAAATTAATACCATCATACTCTTATGTTGAACATTCTAGTTCTAGGTTTAGGATTAGAAAACTAGGAGAAGTTTTGTGGCCTCATGGATATGCCTAAATTTTTATATCAAAATTCTGTGATATCCTAGTAAACATCATCAATCAACATGCTTGTGTTGAACCAGTAGGTGACAAACTACTTGGAAAAGCTGTGAAAGAAGAAATTAGAGAGATTTTGCAACGCTTATTTTGGTGTCTTTATCTTGATTTGAAGCATGCGCCACCCGTTTGAAGCTTGCGCAGTAGAAAAGGGAAGAAATTAAATATAAAGACTCAGCTATTATCATTATTTGAAGCATGCCCTCATCGTTTGGAGCTTGCGCAGTATTGAAACAAAATAAGAGAAACTTTTATTAAGGATAACGATTTCCGTTATTTAGGAACTTATGAGAGAGGTTATTTGAAGTTCATTATTCTTATCACTATTATGGTAGGGCTTGTTTTTTTCCCACTTACGTATACATAAATGGACTGGACGATAGGCATCATAGCCCCCATATATAAGAAAGGTGACACTAAAGATTGTAATAACTACAGAGGGATAACTCTAACTAGCACTGTGTCAAAAGTATATACTAGTATACTAGAAAAAATATTAAGAAAGAAACTTGAGCATACATTGGAAGAAACGCAGTTTGGCTTTTGGCCAGTAAAGGGGTGAATGATGCAATATTTATAGTGAGGCAATTATGTGAAAAAGCAATAAGAGAAGATAGGAAAATTCACCTGGGTTTTATAGACCTACAAAAGGCTTTCGATAGGATTAAAAGAGAAGACATATGGGAAACACTGAGGAAAAGAGAAATACCAGAAATAATAATAAAAGGCGTATAGAGTTTATACAAAGAATCAACAAATTATGTAAGAACAAGACAAGATAGATTTCATATATTTGAAACAACTATGAGCCTTAGGCAGGGATGCATCCTGAGCCCCACGTTTTTTTTTGAATAGTTCTGGATGAAGCAATAAAAGAAGCAAAGAAGAAAGTGGTAAGACCATACCAGACAGGCTATTGGAAGATGAAAAAGATACAAATATCAGAACTATGCTATGCGGATGATATGGTTATTATAGCAAAAGACGAGGAAACGCTTAACAGGAACATACGGATATATAAAGAAGCATTGGAAAGAATAAACATGAAAATTAATAAAGAAAAGACAAAGACTATGATAATAGGAAAGCAAAAGCGACAACATGAAATAAAGATAGGAGAGGAAAGGCTGGACCAAGTGGAGAAGTTTAAATATTTGGGATCAACAATAACGGAGGATGGAAGGATGGAAGAGGAGATCAAGGAGAGAATAATAACAGGAGGAAGATTATTTAATAGTATAAAGAATACATTCCTAGGAAATAAAGAGATACCAAAAAATATTAAAGCCCAAGTATTCGAGAAGGTTGCAAAACCAATACTTTTATATGGAGGGGAAATATGGACAATGACAGAAAGACAGAAAAGAAAGATAACGGCTACAGAAATGAGATTCATAAGGAAAATAGAGGACAAAACAAGGATGGACAGGGTTAGAAATATCTAACTCAGAAGGAATTTGAACCTGAAACCAATGGTGGAAAAAGTTGAGGAAGCACAACTAAGATGGTATGGTCACGTCGAACGGATGCCTGAACAAAAAATAGTCAGACAGGTGTTTCAAGCCAGAGTGAGCAAGAAAAGAACAAGAGGCCGACCTAGAAGTGCATGCCTGGGGGATGTTAGAGAGGCAGTGGCCAAAAGAGGAATAGAGTGGGAACACGCAAGACGAGCCACACAGGATGAAAAGAGGTGGAAGGAAATATGGAAAAGACAAATATAGAATAATTCAACTCCACGGGCCTTAGAAAGGCATAAGGATTAAATAAAGTATTAAGTAAGTAAAGTAGGTATACAAACTACTAAGAAAACACAAAATTGAAATAATAATATTTTTATTGCAAATAACACTAACAATTAATTAGTGTTCAGATTATGTTGGGATTTTGCAATCTTTGGCACAATGGCAATACAGCGTATCTAGTGCTAATTTTAGATGAAATTTTACTTATCGCCCATTCGTGTTACCTTGGAAATATTGAAGGAAGTGATAGAAACCTGCTAAATACAACTTTAATTTAGAAACTTGTGTTTGCCCATCAAATACTCATAACCAGTGTGCTTAACCATGAAATGAATGAAAAAATCCCTTAAGTTTATAAAAGATGAATACTAACTTAACCTTGCAATTCCTAGATGGTAATACTATGCATGTTTGAGATAATGATAAGGACAAAGATATGTGAAAAATAAGCAAAATCTCTCTAGTACCGAGGATTCTGCGGAATAGAACATTGAAAATAATACGAAATTAACATTGTCGGAAGATGGAACGCGAAAAAAGCGTGGTTGCACTTTATTACATGGAGTTTCTTCCATTATTGGATATTATACTGCTTGATGTCGTCGTAAAAGAGCATGGGAATCTAAAAAAGATACTATTGAGTATGACGTATGCATAACGAACATCAATCTAAATGACTGCAAATCATGAAGAATCTTCAGGAAAAATGGTCGTAGAAATATTCAAACGCTGATTCATGAAGATTTTTTTTTGAGTCATGGGTGACATGAGGTCATGAGGTGACAGTAACCAAGTGAATTTAACGCTACAAAATCCCAGGCGGCAGTTTTTTCTAAAAAAGTAAACGTTGCTGAACCCGACATAGTCATAATTTTTTGGGCGTTAATTTGGGGGCAAATATGTCCTGGCATGAACATGTTGCAGGCATAGCGAGGAGAGCTTCTCAAAAGTTGGGAATATTATTTCGAACCAGAAAGCTTTATAATCCACAACAACTGTTAATTCTTTACAAAGCTCAAATTCGACCAACTATGGAATACTGCTCCCATGTTTGGGGCTCCGCTCCCAAACACACACCGCGTTTTTTGATTCTGTTCAGACAAGAGGCGTTCGTCTGATTGGAGACCCGGAACTGACCGGCGGCCTTGATTCGCTGGAACTTCGAAGAACGGTTGGCGACTTGAATCTGTTCTACAAGTATTTTCATGGGAAGTGTTCGAAGGATGTAGCCCGCTTAATTCCTCCAAGAGCAGTGCACGATAGAAATACACGTCGGGCTAATACTTCACAACCGTATGGAGTTCAGCTTGTTATTCCGCGTATAACGCTTTTCAAGCTTTCAGGCATAATCAATAATTTGCCCAAGGCTGTGTTTTCCACCGAGTACAATTTACAGCGATTCAAGAACAATGTTATTCTCTCTCTCTCTTCCCGCACACATGCCGCTCCTGGAGCGCTTTAGGGACTTCGCTGTAGCACGTGTGCTAGACCCATAAAAAAAATGAAAAAAGAGTGTATTGGTCATTTTTAAAACAGAATGGGCTCCCGATCGCTAAAAAAAGTTAAAAAAAAAGTTTTTTTGGCTCCATGACTAGGTATATCCCCTTAATTTCTACATCTTCTTATTAGTAGGTATGAATGAATTCCTGATTTTTAGTTCTTATTGTCGATTTAGTATTTCCCAGAGTGTATTTTAATATGTGTCGTTATTCCTTACGACATTTCATACAAAAAGTAATAGTGATTTTAGATCGTGTTTTGTATTCTTACTGAACTTTGAAACACTGTTTCCCAGACCTTTAAAAATGCTCGAAAAACTGGATAAAAATTCTTCGCAACTTGGCATGCTCTAATTCTAACTAACAATTCGTTAAATATGTAAGGGTCATCAACCTGTACTTTTAATTAGTAATAATTACTAATTCATTTATTTATATATTGTTTACAATAAAATCACTTGTATTTTGCATTTACCGCTTGAATGTATATGTAGGTAAAAAAGCGTGGGAAACAACACGTTTCTTAACATTGTTTAAACAAGATTTATTGGGCGTAAGGCTAAATATTGTTTTGATAATGTCACTATAATAATGCGGCAATCATGGTAAACCAAGTTGATAATTCCGAGTGTCGACTTTGTTTTGAAGTGCCCATGAAGCCGAACGAAAACGTGCATCATTATTTTCATTACAATGCGATATCGTTCGGTAAGGTCAACGATAATGCATGTCCTCGCCCTACATCTTTCTCGTTTTACCTTTAAAAAAAATGTATTGTGAGATAAAATATATCTGTAATTTTCAGATGCCGCGCACCAATAATCGAGATTTATTGTGTCCGTCACGGTAACAAGGTTATTCTGGTTGACCGTCTCAGAAAATTTCAACTGTTCCATACATGGCAGCCATGCTACTTATTAGAATATTACTCGTTAAATATTAGTAAGTTTGCAAGCCACTCCCGCTAATATACGTATTTTGGTGGCTGGTTCGATTTGACAACGGACTTTAACAGAGTATGTCCATTAGAAACTTCAATAAGTGCGATAAAAATCAGTAGAAAACACTGGACATAATTCCAACAGTGTCTTATAGTATAGTATCCCACATCTGCGCAGTGTCGTAAACTTGAATGATCGCACGTGGTCTGGTAGTGAAACTTGTTGAGAATGCGTGTTGTCACTACCTTTTGTTAATTTTAAAAGCAGACTATATGTGGTTATATATATATATATATATATATATATATATATATATATATATATATATATATATATATATATATATATATACGAGGCTGGTTTTAAAAGTCCGTGCAAAGTCCGAGAGATGGCACCACCGGCGCGTATCGAGGTCATGTTTAGTTAGTAGCATCTCTTGAATGAACGCACACCAAGTTTCAGCCATATTGGTCTATTTCTTTGTGTTTCTTTGGGAATTTCGTGTGGTGATTAAACATTACTTTATGAAAGGCAAAATGCCTCAGGAGACTAAAGAGAAGCTTGATAAATATTATGGTGACTCTGCACCTTCGATTAGAACAGTTTATAAGTGGTTTCAAAATTTTCGGACTGGCCATATGGGCACAAGTGACGCTGAACGTTCTGGACGGCCTGTGGAGGTTACGACTCCAGAAATCATTGATCAAATTCATGACATGGTGATGGATGACAGAAGAGTTAAGGTGCGTGAGATTGCTAGTGCTGTGGGCATCTCGACTGAACGGGTACATAATATTTTGCATAAACATTTGGACATGAGAAAGCTATCCGCAAGATGGGTGCCGCGACTGCTCACGCTTGACCAAAAACGGAATCGTGTGAAGTGTTGCAAGGATGGTTTGCAGCTGTTCCAGAAGAATCCGGAGGACTTTAAGCGTCGTTTCGTCACTGTGGATGAAACATGGATACATTACTATACTCCTGAGACCAAACAACAATCTACACAATGGGTTACCAAGGGGGAATCTGCACCAAAAAAGGCGAAGACCGTTCCTTCGGTCGGAAAGGTTATGGCGACTGTCTTTTGGGATTCGCAAGGGATAATCCTCATCGACTATCTGGAAAAGGGTAAAACTATTACAGGTGAATATTATTCATCGTTATTGGACCGTTTGAAAACCGAGCTGCAAGAAAAACGCCCGCGATTGGCCCACAAGAAAGTCCTTTTCCATCACGACAA
Source organism: Pachyrhynchus sulphureomaculatus (assembly GCA_019049505.1). NCBI lineage: Eukaryota > Metazoa > Arthropoda > Insecta > Coleoptera > Curculionidae > Pachyrhynchus > Pachyrhynchus sulphureomaculatus. Next base: position 68,357,939 of record CM032447.1, on the reverse strand, counting down.
CGCACCAGCACACACCTCAGCAGTTGTTGTCGCAAAATTAATGGAAATAGGATTCCAACTCGTTTCACATCCCCCCTATTCTCCAGACTTGGCTCCCTCGGACTACTATTTGTTCCCCAATTTGAAGAAATGGCTGGCGGGACAAAGATTTTATTCAAACGAGGAGGTGATTGCAGACACTAATGGATATTTTGCAGACTTGGACAAATCCTATTATTCGGAAGGGCTCAATAAACTAGAACATCGTTGGACGAAGTGTATAAGCCTAAAAGGAGACTATGTCGAAAAATAAAAAAGGTGTACCCCAAACACATAAGTAGTTTTTATTTTTGCACGGACTTTTCAAACCAGCCTCGTATATATATATATATATATATATATATATATATATATATATATATATATATATATATATAATATATATAAATTTAAACACAAGAAGAATGAGTATATACATAAAGTCGAAAAACATGAAATCAAAGAGGACACTCATCCCTCAACGAATTGAAAAATTATTCACGGTATCGTAGAATCTGCGAAGAGTAGCTCTCACGAGAAATATCAAAGAGGAAAAACTCTCCAAAGAAACGGTCAAACTAATACAAAAAAACAAAAATCCATGAAACAAGACACGGTGCCATGTGAAAATACATTAAAAACTTTGAATAACGATATAACGAACTGTATTAGAAGAGATATAAGAAACTATAGCAATGACAAAATTAAAGAAACTTTGGAGAACAAGAGAGATATAAAACTTTCACAAAGGTCATTAAATAAAGGACAACTACAAATAACAAAATTAGTAGCTGAAAACAACCAAATAACTCAAACGAATGAACTAGGTCCATGAATATAGGACCTTTATGAGAGTAAACTAGAACCACCACCGGACAAAAGCGAGTCAGTTCGGATACGAGTGATGAACGAAAGATCTGAAGATATTCCCAACATCACAAAATACGAAATACATACAAGATTCTTTAAATAAAATGGCAAGAGGAAGAGCAGCAGGTGAAGACGGCATACTTGTCAAAATGTGGCAACAGGGTGGACAGCCCATATTCCCAAGGCTAGATATATTGTTCAATAAGTGTCTCGATATGTGCTATGTACCTTGAAAATGCGATAATGCTATGGTAGTCTTGCTCTTGAAAAAGGAGATAAGTCTAAATTAACCAACTATAGACCAATCAGCCTACTATCCGCAATGTACAAGTTATTTATGAAAATTATAATTGCGAGACTCACAAAGAAATTGGACGCTAACCAACCCAGAGAACAAGCCGGATTTAGAAAAGGCTTTAGTACCCTGGACCACCTTCAAGTATTAAGAACCTTAATAGAAAAGCCAAACGAGTATAATTTTAAGATTTGGGTGGCCTTTGTGGATTACGAGAAAGCATTTGACTGGGCAACATTAAACAGTCTAAGTAACTGTAGAATTGATAGCAAATACTCGCACTAATAAGACAAAAATGAAAAGAGGGATACGCGTCAAGGGGATCTTTTCAAACAACTTCCATGGACAAGTAAGGGTATAAATATAGGAGGAGAACAACTCAATCATTTGCGATTCGCAGATGATATTGTGCTGATATCTAACAACAAAGAAGAATTGGAAGAAAGGCTGAACGAACTTAACAAGTCCAAGGAGATTGGTCTGAAAAAAAACATCGCCAAAACCATGTTCATGACAAATGACCACTGTGATAAAGAAACAGTACTGAACATTGAAAACACGAAAATCATTCTCCTTGATAAATCTGCTTTCAAGACAACTTAAAAGCGGGTTTATCAAGGAGAATATCATTGGTTTGGTCGGCATTTGGCAGATTGCGCAACATCTTTCTTTCCATTGTCCCAAAACACGTTGAGATAGGCTGACTAATGAAGAAATTCGAGGAAGGTCCAAGATAAATGATGTAGCTGAGAGGATAAGCAGGTTGAAGTGGAGATGGGCGGGTTACATCATAAGACTCTTTGATAACGATGGACCCATAATGTAATCAACTGGAGACCCTGGAATGAGAAAAGAAGTAGAGGACGCCCGCAAATCCGATGGTCTGACGACATCGAAAGACTAGTGGGACACATAGGCTGAACAGTTTTTGGTCTAGCTATTAAAACACATATTTTATTTTGTGCAAAATTCGACTTCATTCTTCAATATAGCCTCCTTTAAGAGCGATACAATCAGTCCAACAAGTTTCTAACATTTCTATACCTTTCTTGTCACTGGGGGCCAAATCTGGAGAATACGGTGGATGAGGAAGCAATTCGAACTTCAATTTATGCAATTTTTGCCATCGTAACCATTGACTTGTGACATGGTGCATTGTCTTGATGAAAGATGACTTTTTTCCTGTTCATTTGGGGCCGTTTCTTGGCGAATTCTGCCTTCAAACGCACCAATAACTTAATATATAAGATTCGCTATTGATGGTTTTTCCCTTCTTAGCATAGTCGGTGAAAATTATTCCATGCGCATCCCAAAATACCGAGGCCAAAACCTTCTCAGCTGACTGTTTTGTTTTTGATCGCTTCGGGCGGCTTTCACCGGCTGCTGTCCATTCAGCTGACTGCCGATTCGAGTCCGGTGTGTAGTGGTGGATCCATGTTTCATCCATTGTCACATATCCCACGAAATAATCCTTTTTATTGGGCTTAAACAGGTCTAAACAGCGCTCAGAATCATCAACACGTTTTTTTTTGGTCCACTGTGAGCAAACGCGGTACCCATTTCGAACATAGCTTTCTCATGCCCAAATATTCATGCAAAATAAGACCAACACGTTCTTTTGATATCTTTAGGGCTAGCTATCTCAAGCAATTTTACTTTACGGTCATCCAAAACAATTTTGTGGATTTTTTTTTTGTTTTTCGGTGTAACCACCTTATTTGGGCGTCCAGAGCGTTCAGCATCATTTGTATCTGTACGACCGCGTTTAAATTCAGCATACCAATAAATGATGAGTAATTTTCCAGTAACACTTATCAAGCCATTGCTTTGCTTGAACGGTATTTTTTCCCATCAAAAAACAGTGTTTAATCAACACACGAAATTCGATTTTTTTCATTGTTTTGAAAATATCAAAAGTAGCATCATTAAAACCACTGTAACTTGTAAACTAATCGTCGAAATGTCATAAAATTTTGACACGTATCGTTTAAGGTTGATACTTCCTAAAAATCATATGGATTTTTTTGAAAAGGGCGACATCTATGCGTCAGACCAAAAACTTTTCATATATATATATATATATATATATATATATATATATATATATATATATATATATATATATATATATATATATAAGGTATTCAGTTATGAGGATAAGTATGGTTCTGAGAAACGTCCAAAAATCCCATTTATCTAAGGGACTTTATTAGTCAAGAACAATCTTCTTAATATCTTACCCAACAATCATCTCTTCAGTGGTTCAGAAGAAATGTAATAAGCACAATTACACCATTAAAAAATCTCATATATTAGAAATAACTTTGAACAAATAAAGGCTAAAAAGGTAGCTGCATAGGTTCTAACCAAATAGGACCATAATTCACAGATGAAACTACGACAGAAAAACATATTTATTATTTACAATAGTAATTTTTTAATTCGTCTTAATTGATGTTATTAAATCAATACATACCACGGACGCACAACACAATTTTTGCGTAAATCTACTATAAATAACTTTAATTTATTGCGTTAATTTATCCCTAATTAAATAAGTATTAAAATTACATACACATAAAATATTGGAATCAATTATTACGTTAATAAGGCAACTTATGTAATCGTTGATGTATTCTAAAAGATAAGATTAATATGAATATACTAAGTTTATATTGGGCATTTATACGAGTAAACTAAATCTATAATTGACACTTTTCAAGAAGTACTCGTGTTTTTCTCAGTTTAATTCGCCGGAGCAGCAGTAGAGTGCGGTATCGTTTAATTTTGAAAGGAATTACTTAAGGGGGGATAAATCCACTCATCTGGGTCAAAAAATTTGATTTTTGAATTTTTAAATTTTCTTTTAGTATGATATCTTAAGAATATTTTCTGGAAGTTTCATAAAAATAGGTTAAAAATTGACGAAGTTATAACAGTTTAAAAGAAGTACCGTTGTGTAGAGTTTTAGGAGCAGATAGCGAGCACCTGCTCTCAGGTCAGTCTACGCCGGCCTTAACTCGATTTTAATGTATTTTAAATTTTTTCTTTTATAATACAATACAAAGAGATTCTTGTTTTGTGTCAGAGTTTTATTGAATGTAGTAACAGCTAGGGGAGTATATTGTGGCCGAAATGCACATGACTACGCAGCTAAAGTGGACGGAAAATGAGTTGACCTGGCCAAGCAACAATTGCTACAAAGTACAAAAGAAGCTAGAATGCGTCAGAAACAAGAACAAATTACTATTCTAGAAGCTCCCATAACCGATAAAGATTCGGCATATCGCACTGGAGTCGATGATGCATTTAGAGGTAAGCATTTATTTTCGTATTACTGTTTTTTAACCTGCCTTTTCAATCGTAGAACTTTAAACGAGTTTTTCTTGAAACTACTATTTCTTGAAAACCGCTTGGCGGTTTGCAACATATTTCAAGAATCACTAAATCGATTTTGATGAAATTTGGTACATTTTTTAAAATTTCATAAATTATATTTTAAGCTATGTATTATTACATAAAATAAAAACCTGAACCGCCAAAAGTGAATCCTAAAAAAATGCTTTTTTTCGGCTCTATGTCTAGGTACATCCCCTTAATTGAAGTATCCAAATTCTTTTCCCACAATAAACGTTATTTATTAAATATTTACCTTTCACATCACGTTATACGAACTAGCCAGTACAAACCATTTGTTTTTATAACATTTTCTACTTTCAAAATGAACAAAAAGAAAGCAAAATATGAAAGTTGCTCGATCAATTGCATCGAAAGTATAACCAGAAGTTTCTATGCTTAACTCGTTCTGATTTTGACGTTAACCGGTTTATTTGGAATAGAGAAACAGGTTAATCTTGTAAAAAATCCGTAATAGCATTCTGAACGACTCTATGCCTCATGATTTAGGAGGTACTTCAGTAGGGGAACTCCGCATGGTCAGAGAATTCTATTATTTCTATATACTATGTATTTGTACTTTCAGTACGTTTTAAATCAATCAATGGTAACCATTTGACGACGACATCTCAAATGTTACGTCAATACAACAAAATCATATTGTGACAGAAAAAGAGCAACTTCAAATTAATCCTCCATAAATTATTTATATCTAAAGCCAGCTGTTAGCGGGCAAGGACGTTTTAGATCCATACCGACATATTACGAAAGGGTGAAAAGTACAGTAAAATTTTCTGGGAAAAAGCTGATAGTCTGTATTTAGCCAAATTTGTTTTTGTCTGTTAATTGTGGCAAAAGGTTAGAGTATGCAATTTATTCTACAAAATTGTTATTAAGATAAGCCTGCATTACCGCTTAAAAGCATCCTCATTATTACTCTTATTATCAATATCACTGGGATCTCAGTTACAATTAGTTCAAGTAATTTTAACGAAATACTTACTGCCCCGTCTGTACAGCCTTTCATTACATCGCAGGTGACATAACATGTTTCATCAAAGAAAATTATTGGTCTGCTGTGAAGTACGAGGCTGGTTTGAAAAGTCCGTGCAAAGTCCGAGAGATGGCACCACCGGCGCGTATCGAGGTCATGTTTAGTTAGTAGCATCTCTTGAATGAACGCACACCAAGTTTCAGCCATATTGGTCTATTTCTTTGTGTTTGGCATTCGTGTGAATCAAGGAAGTCGAGTGATTTTCAAGAAATGAACGAAAAAGAATTTCGTGTGGTGATTAAACATTACTTTATGAAAGGCAAAACGCCTCAGGAGACTAAAGAGAAGCTTGATAAACATTATGGTGACTCTGCACCTTCGATTAGAACAGTTTATAAGTGGTTTCAAAATTTTCGGACTGGCCATATGGACACAAGTGACGCTGAACATTCTGGACGGCCTGTGGAGGTTACGACTCCAGAAATCATTGATCAAATCCATGATATGGTGATGGATGACAGAAGAGTTAAGGTGCGTGAGATTGCTAGTGCTGTGGGCATCTCGACTGAACGGGTACATAATATTTTGCATAAACATTTGGACATGAGAAAGCTATCCGCAAGATGGGTGCCGCGATTGCTCACGCTTGACCAAAAAACGGAATCGTGTGAAGTGTTGCAAGGATGGTTTGCAGCTGTTCCAGAAGAATCCGGAGGACTTTAAGCGTCGTTTCGTCACTGTGGATGAAACATGGATACATTACTATACTCCTGAGACCAAACAACAATCTAAACAATGGGTTACCAAGGGGGAATCTGCACCAAAAAAGGCGAAGACCGTTCCTTCGGCCGGAAAGGTTATGGCGACTGTCTTTTGGGATTCGCAAGGGATAATCCTCATCGACTATCTGGAAAAGGGTAAAACTATTACAGGTGAATATTATTCATCGTTATTAGACCGTTTGAAAACCGAGCTGCAAGAAAAACGCCCGCGATTGGCCCACAAGAAAGTCCTTTTCCATCACCACAACGCACCAGCACACACCTCAGCAGTTGTGGTCGCAAAATTAATGGAAATAGGATTCCAACTCGCTTCACAATATTCTCCAGACTTGGCTCCCTCGGACTACTATTTGTTCCCCAATTTGAAGAAATGGCTGGCGGGACAAAGATTTTATTCAAACGAGGAGGTATCCTATTATTCGGAAGGGATCAACAAACTAGAACATCGTTGGACGAAGTGTATAAGCCTAAAAGGAGACTATGTCGAAAAATAAAAAAGGTTTACCCCAAACACATAAGTAGTTTTTATTTTTGCACGGACTTTTCAAACCAGCCTCGTATATATTCAACAATTTGTTAAATGCTAGAATACACAACAATAACGTCATATTAAATTAAATTAAAAATTATACTGATCTATAAAGAAAGCAAGTACAGATATAACGCTAAATTTTAAATGAAAACTACTGATTTTTATCTAAAATTCCAATACAGCCCTGTAATTTTTAATCTCGCCCATCCACATGATTCGTGGGTGTTTCGTTTACATGATCAGCGCTTCTATCGCCACCTTATGCACCCGCAGTAAACTAAATCCTGTTTGAGACATGACCTGTCAAAGTCTTTATTCATATCCACAACTTCTAGCTACCGTTGAAAAATTTCGGCGTTAAAAAAATACATTTTGGATGGATATCACATTAAGTAAAGTTCGGCGTTCTAAAGATTGATATATGTCTTTCGAGATGTTAATTTTGTAGGAGACAAAGGAATTTAGGTATCCAATTTCGTACGTTACAATTTTATGTGAATGTTATTTATTTAATATTTATCTATTGTTAGTCGTGGGGTCGTATAGAAGCACATTCAATATATATATTTTTTTCAAATTCGGAACTTATTGAAAAATCTAAAAAAAGTACAAGACTGGATTTTACTGCCAAACCAATCCGCACCTAAAAGGCCGCCATTGTACAAACTAGCGCAAGCGCATTGTTGCTGTCCGCACGAATGCGCCTGCGCTGAGTTAAATCTCAACAACAGTGTAAATGTCACGTTCTTGTTAACAATCGGCCATATTGTTTAGTTGTTTTGTTTACCAGTGGCGGAGCGAAAACAATATCTATATTTCGTTTATTTCATCACTTCTTTAGGGTTGATTTTTTTATTTTATTATCGAGATCTGCTATTTAAGGTGAAATTTCTGCAAGGAGGTGCCAGTTTCAATATATGAAGTTATGTCCATAACACCCTGTATATATATAAAGAAATATTTTACAAATCAATGATTAACATACTTCTAATATTTCAACATAAGTTTAAAAAACTCACGATTCAAATTTATACAAAATAAAAACTGCAAAAAATTAGGACGTTGTATTTTCTTCTCTCTCTTCACTTTCTTTTCAAAACCAACACTGGTAAAAAGAGTAAATTTAAAAACTCAACTTCACCGAAAGTGCAACTTCCAAACTACTAGCCATATATAAAGTTTTGCTGCCTAAGAATTAACATTGCTGAAATCAACAGATCGAATACATTTAATATTCAAAATTGCTATTCTAAATTACATTATATTTTCAGAATTTGTTTTAAACGCCTCCAGAAAACTGAAAAATGATATTTTTCAAATAAACATCCGTCTGGCACAAAATTAATTGCCATATTTGCAACGACCTAGCGACGAAACTATTATATTTATTTTAAGCTAAATAACGCAAGAAAACTATTATATATATATATATATATATATATATATATATATATATATATATATATATATATATATATATATATATATATAATTTAATATATGAAGCCAAAAACATAGATTTAACGATTTTTGTTACAGCCAAGAGTATGACAGTGGCAGCCCGTCTGGTGGAGCAAGTAAAGCACTGATTCGCCTGATATTTCTAATAAATAGCTGCTAGTTACTATTTTTCTAAATTATTTCCCCAACAAAAGATTATGTTATTTATACATTGCAATTGCAATTAGTATCTTCTATCCCTACTAATCAGTGAACAATATTGCACTCTACAAGCAGTGCTGAATAACCATAAATTGAACCGTTTACTGTTACTTAATTTTTCTCGTGTAAAGTTAAAATTACAAAATTAGAGCCTAATTTTCTGTCAATTTTGGGAATAATATGATATATAATGAATGTTTTCTTAATTTGTCAACTATCGGTACTTCGAGGCTATGTTATGTTTTTCACGCGAAACAGGAAAACATAACATACTTTTGGCAATATTACAAGCATCTATTCCAACCAACAAAATTATGACTTTGGTAGTGAAAAATAACCTTTATAAAAATAAAACACCAAAACACATTTTCAGTAGGCTTATTCTCAATATTGTTGTAAACAGATGTAAACTAACCATATAAAATAATAATAATAATACTTTGTCATACACATTCAATAAGCTTAATATCGACCTGGAGCTCAAAACAAATACCATAATAACTCTTTACACTTATTGCTCAGGAAAAAAGATAAACGAAAATTTCAGTCTTCTTCATTTTATGGACTAACAAAATTATAATCAACTGCTAAAAAAGCAAAAATGACATGATTGACTGTGAAGTCTGGAATTGTTTTTTTAGGACATATGATAACTTGCCAGCACAATCGCAGCTGTCACTAGAATTTAACCGCATGCAAATCCTGTTTTGACATAAAATGTTTTTTGTCCGCTCCTCGTCAGTATGACGAATCAGTGGAAACTTTTACAAAACGTCATTTTTCCCATCTACCCAAGACCATCCGACCCCCTCCCCCAGGACTAGCTTTAAATGAAATTTATTTTAATTTTAAGTTTATAACTCATGAAATATCTTAACACGTAGGCTGAAAAGTTTTTGGTCTGACATATAATGTGGCCCTTTTCAAAAAAATGTTTATGATTTTTAGGAAGTACCAACCTTCAACGATACGTGTCAAAATTTCATGACATTTCGACGATTAGTTTACAAGCTACAGTGGTTTTAGTGACAATGAAAAAAATCGAATTTCGTGTGTTGATTAAATACTGTTTTTTGATGGGAAAAAATACCGTTCAAGCAAAGCAATGGCTTGATAAGTGTTACGGAGTCTCTGCCCCTGGAAAATCACTCATCATTTACTGGTATGCTGAATTTAAAAGCGGTCACATAGATTCAAATGATACTGAACTCTCTGGGCGCCGAAATAAGGTGGTTACACCGGAAAACATCAAAAAAATCCACAAAATTGTTTTAGATAACCGTAAAGTGAAATTGCGTGAAATCGCCGACTCCCTAAAGATATCAAAAGAACGTGCTGGTCATATTTTGTATCAACATTTGGGCATAAGAGAGCTCTATTCGAAATGGATACCGCGTTTGAGCACAGTGGACCAAAAACAACAACGTGTTGATTCTGAGCGCTGTTTGGACCTGTTTAAGTACAATATAAAGGATTTTTTCATGCGATATGTGACAATGGATGAAATATGGATCCACCACTACACACCGGAGTCAAATGGGCAGTCAGCTGGGTGGACAGCAGCCGGTGAAAGTAGCCCGAAGTGACCAAAGACACAAGAGTCGGCTAGGTAGGTTTTGGCCTCTGCATTTTGGGATGCGCGTGGAATAATTTTCATCGACTACGCTGCGAAGCGAATATTATATAAAGTTATTGGTGGCTTGAAGGCAGAAATAGCAAAGAAACGGCCCCAAATGAACAAGAGCACTTTTGCTCTTTCATCAAGAAAATGCACCGTGCCACAAGTCAATGGTTACGATGGTAAAATTGCATGAATTGGAGTTCGAATTGCTTCTTCATCCACCATATTCTCCAGATTTGGCCCCCAGCGACTATTATCTATTCGTAGACCTTAAAAAAAATGCTCGCGGGAAAGAGATTTGGCTCCAATGAAGAACTTATCGTCGAAACTGAGGACTATTTTGAAGGCAAAGACAAATTTTTCTATAAGAAAGGTATAAAAATGTTAGAAAAGTGTTGGACTGATTGTATCGCTCTTGAAGGAGACTATGTTGATGAATAAAGTCGAATTTTGCAAAAAAATGTGTTTTAAATAGCAATAACTCAATTCTTTACCTGGGCTAAGTTTATTTAGGTTACTGACATCTAAATAGCTTAAGACACAAATGTATACTCGTGTTTAAATTATCTTAAGTATTAATCGTTATATGGTTAAACCTCGCTAATTTGTCAATAATAGATATCAGTTTAGATATTAAATACCGAAAATTATTTAAATCTGAAAAAAAGAGTAACAACATTCACCAGGGACAACAACAATACTGCAATTTTTATGTAAAAATGCTGAAAAAATTACATGTAGAATTTCCGTAAAAAGAAATACAGCGACTCTCAGCTTGAAGCACCTGTTTTGATTTGCTATAAAAATATCTAGTTCTATCTGTTTGTACTTTTTATGAATTACGTGGTTTTGTGTATTATTGCCTAAAGGGTGAAATTTTTTTTTAGTGTTGCATATGGACACTTATGGGATCACTTCGGTATCTGCCTGAATGTCACATCCAATTCTCTCCAAAACTATTTGACATAGAAAGTTGAAATTTAGCACAAATATAGGAATTAATGGCCGAATCAGAGCCGTATAGTTTTGAAAGTTAAATTTCGACTTAAGGGGTTAATTTGTGGGTGAAGTGAAATAATTTTTTTTCTAAGGTTATCGAGTGGGGTATCAAATGAAAGCTTGTCAAAAAGATATATGTCGTGCAAACGACATGTTACTTTTAAAAAAATAGCCAAAAATCGCTTCCTCTCTCTCTCGAAAAGTACTGATCAAAAAAATTTGAAAAAATTCTAGAATAGTCTCCATAAAGTGTAAATTGAGCGAAAATTATCACGAGTGCGTTATATTTGATAATTTATCTAGTATAAAAAACTATACTCTCTTGACAATATGGTGGAGGTTTTTTTCGTGGAAAGTTGTGAATTTAAACGTGACTAAGAGCAACGAAATATATATTCGGTGCAATATTCTCATATACTTTTCAGTATATTACTAAATTTGGCCAATCACAGATAAAATAGATTTCCATGATGACTGGTAACTAACGGATAGGTACCGAGACCAAAGATTTGTTTTAAACTTAGAATTAGATTCTAGATTGAACTAGATTCATTCCTTGGCTATTAGATAGCTAAGAACCTATAACTATTAAACATTATTGATTAAGAAAAAACGTGAAAATACATATTGGATCTTAAGATATATACAAGCTAGGAACCTACACTTGGCCAGTTTTTTTTTTATTTTAAAAGGCTAAAAAAAACAGTGTTAAAAATTTCGACTAAATTACAGATAAAGTTAATTTAAAGTCCAGCAAGTTACTACAAACTTGGTTATTGAGATCAACAACTTTTTATACACAACAGCTAACTTTTAGCAAAATATAAACATAAACAAAAAATCAAATATAATAATTTATAACAATAAACTAATATCATCAATATCTGTCTGTAAACACACTGGTCCTTATTTCCTATTTTATTTTATGTTTATTAGTGTTCCGTAGGGAACACTTATGAGATCACTTTGGTGTCCGTCTGTTACCTGATTTTATCCAAAACTATTTGACACAGAAAATTTAAACTTAGCACAAATATAAGAATTCATGGCCCAATCAGAGCCGTGTAGCTTTTAAAGTTAAATTTTGACTTAAGGAGGTAGTTTTGGGGGCTGAAATTGAAAGTGAAAAAAAATTGTTACCAGGCCATCAAGTGGGGGTGTCAAATGAAAGCTTGTGAAAACCCAAGTTCAAAAATATATATGATGTCATACTTGTCTACACTTTTTTTGTATTATTTTTAAAAAATGGTTATAAAACGCTGTCCACCCACCCTATCTCGAAAAGTACTCCATAAGGTGTAGACTGAACGAAGATTATCGCCTTTGACAATTTATCTAGTATATAAAAAAACAAAAATTGCAAGGTCATCAGTTTTCATCAAAGATCAGAAACAAACTTTGTTGAAAACCCATTTGGGGCGTGTTTTGCGAAGTGATTGATCATTTTATATCTCTGTAACAAAAATTTTTTTTTTAAATGCAATCACCGTACTGAACACTAATTGCGCAAGTCCGACTTGCACTTAGCTGATTTTTTTTTCGTTGAATTAGCATAGATACTTCAAATGGTATGAATACAAAATTTAAAACATATACAATATACTTTTACTATTTATTCTCCACAACAATAATAATAAACAGACAGTAAATTACAACTAATTGCAAAATATACTATGACTGGCGCATTCGCCAGCAGAATATTATCATTAAAAAATAAATTGAGAATACATAATTTTAAGGCAACCAAAATTACACTTATTCATTACGTAACAGTAGTATATCACGATAATTTATCTATTTTGCTAACATTTACAATCATTTTCTGTAAATTTTAATGGTTCATGATAATTAACAAATAATGAATATTAAAATAACAGAAATAAAGAGACTTAGTAAGTAATACATCACAGTTTAAGAAACAATACCTCATAACTTTGAAATAGTAATTTAAAACTGTCTACAGATGACCCAACACGTTCTTAAGGCGGTAATTTTACTGGCAACAATGCCTGGAAAATTACTTAGATGTTAAAATTTTAAAATAAATTAGAGGAATTTCAGATTCTATATTTCCACATATATTTCATGAATTTCATTTTTTTATGTTTTTAAACATCATTCTTATTAGAATTTACATTTAATTACTTCTGAAAAATTTTTGCTGTTTTTTTCACCACTACAAATATTCTATTGTGTTTGTGTGTAAGAATACTGAAGTTTGAAGAACTATTCTACCTTAAGTAAATTTACTTATAAAAAAGTGAATAAAATGGAGGCCCAGAGATAGCCCCATCTGATAAATCTTCAGATTAAAGAAAAAACCCTTTACATGCAAGTTTTATATGATTTGCTAAATCCATACAATATGACTAACAAATTATAAAATAGGTAAATTGGATCAGACTGGATCAACTACTAATAAATTAGTCAAATGTATAGCACTGTTAGACTCTCAAAATTTTAAAAATATTTTAGTGTACTGGCATTCACAATGTTATTGAAAGTCCAATCTAATGAAACACATAATTTTACTTAATAGAGAAGAAAATAAATACCATTACATTTATATGAGGCAGAAGAATAATCTCTAAATTTGTATTTAACAAGTTATATATAACACATATACCCAGCTATTAAAATTAATAAATATAAATAGCAACAACCGGTACATATCCAAGAGAGGTTTTACTACAAACACAGCAGAAAATCTTTTCGTAAGTTTTTGCGTACAGCATTGCAATTTACTCCTCTGTTTTCTACTTGTGCTTACTGCACTTACTGAAATTTTAAATGGTTCATAGATTTGGTGAAAAGTAATTTCATGAATAATATAACTTGTCTCCCCTTAGGTACACAATATACAATATTTTTGGGTAACACAGTTAGATCTAACTTTTAGGGGCATACCTGAACTGTTTAAAAGGAAACAAGGGTTGCAATATCACATTTTATTCATTACCCATAATAAAAACAAAGCTAGTTTATAGAAAAAAAGATATGATGTAGTTAGGACTACCAATGAACACAGAAGAAGTTTATGTTAAATATTAAACTAGTTATTAACGTGGTATATAAATCTGGGCATAACAAAAAATAATCATTTTTTAAAGTTAACATTTTTAAATGAATTTTTTGGATGGTTTATAAAAAAAACCGCAGATTCGATTTTATAAGCTGATAATACAATAATTATTCTGGTCTGTTCGAATTTTAATTTTGATAAAAAAAAAACCTTAATATCTTCTAATCTGCCTAATATAGAGTTAGAAGAACAAAACACATCTAAAGGTTATTAAAATCAACCAGTTTTCATTTTTTCTATAGTGCACCTAAGTAGTTATAATATAAATGGAACAAAAGAAGAGAAGTTTTGCTTATAAAACTATTTTCTCAACTTTATGGTGTTTATATGATCTATTCTTGATAACAGATATTGGAAAATCATTATCTTCACTAATGGGACATTGACATAATTTTGCTTAAGTTGTTTACGTAATAATTATTAATTATTTATCTTACTATAGTATAATTCAGCTTTATACTTTACTAAATTGTTGATTAGAAATATAAAAATCGTCTAGCTTTTTCCTGATTACAATTTTACCACTTTTACTAGAGTTTCAAAATGCTGATTATAGCTTATTTAATATATCCTCAAATATAGTTTTAGTATTTTTACTGCCAAACTCGATAGCCAATATTTTTATATGGTGATGAACAAACAACCCGAGTTGGAATGAGAATGAAACCCATACAAATATGATTTAGTACATCAATCCACCCAAAACATCATGCCAAATTTGAAAACTAAAAAAAAAACTTACTGTTTCTGGTTACCATCTTTAAAAAAGCTGCGGAAGGATAAACGTGCACCTACAGAATAAGATCTTTGTTCTCTGAGTTGATTACCAGATGGAGATGACATGGTAGTCCTTTTTGAGCACTACTTTTACTAACTATATGAAACATGAACCTTACAACAGCAAGCAAAATATTTCTGAAAATAAACATAACAAAAACAAAATAAAAATAAGGTAAAAAGAGCAGAACAAGCAAAAAATAACCAGGTAATTAAATACTTTATAATAAAAATAGAAGGGTTATTGCATTTTTACTACATATATAATTTAAAATTGTATACCTAATTGTTGAATATTGAAGTCCGCTGTTTACAATTGCCAAGTTGTAATACAAACAACATTGTTGAAATGGATAATAAGTTAATTAAAAAAGATTGGTTTAACTATTTGCCACTCCATGAAATAAATTGATTCAGTGTATACTAAATACAATCATTTTTTTAACTTAAATTAGACAAAACAAGTATATATACATGCCGGTTAACTTACAATTAACAACTTTGGTTAATTAAAGACCAACCTAATAATAATCAATTTTAATTTTACAAAATGTCATATTTAAAAAACTTTACATAATAAATTTTTTTAAAAAAAAAACATGATTTAGCTATGTTTACGACCAAATTTTTAACATTTTACTTCTTTATAAATTCAGGGATAACGTCTTTAAATAATATTATAGTAAGCTGGTAGATATTTTCCAAATTTCATCATGTGTATTTTAGTATCTAATTATATGGAAAATTACACTCCTTATCTACAAAACCAGACTAACGCAATTATTTAAAATCATAATTGTTGCCTTATATAATATACTATATTATTAGATTAAATTAAATCTATTAAATCAGATTTTTTGCGATATAAAATAAAAAATAGGGCCCATATTAATGAGACTTATAACCTTGGTGAAATCTAGCAAAAACAAATCTTCTAAGCTGAAGTTTACCAATAACAAAAAAAGAGAGAACAAAAAAATTAATGTCATATAACTTTAAACAAAAAATATAATTCTGTTATGAAAATAACATAGTTATAAAGATTATTATGATTTTTTTATATTCTGTCATAAATACCAAATACTACCAACGTGTTAAAGGAAGTAGCAAATTATGTTACAAGTTACATACTTAGTTGGTATGCTCTTATGAAACCTTTATTTTGCAATAACACAGGTCTCTTCTGTCTATAAACCAACTTTTAATTCTAAATAACTTACTTCGGAAATAGAGTTCATAGAAATTTTTGAAAATAAAACAACTTAAAATAGTAAAATAAAGAAAATGTAAAATGACAAAGTATTGAAATGGCGACAAAGGGGTAACCGCCCCCTTGCTGACCTTGGAGCCTTGACCTCATATAGACAGTGACGATAAAATTACAGGCCTAACATCTTCAGAATATGGTATACGTCATAACAAATATTAAGTGTAAATTTAAGTTAAGATAAACTAACACAATGTAGAAGCACTTCATATCTTATTTATTTAGCTTGAGGATATCTTTACTGAATTGAGTGCTGATAACTTTTTTTATAACTTAATTTTTTATAAACATTCACGGCTTTACTAAAGATCATATGAACTCAACAAAACAATCATAATAGTAAAAATATGCAAACTTACATTTTGAGTTGTATGCTGTTTAAGCAAATTCCATGAAAAACGTTGTTGACCTAAGGACTGCTTGATTAGCACGATTTACCTAGCTTAACGGAGCTCGATATATTTAAATTTAAATAAAAAAACAGCCAAACATTATTTTTAACGAGGTTTTTTTAAAATTGTTTTGTGAAAATCACACTAAGTTTAGGTTGTACACTGTCACATTATTCCACCTACCACTGTAGGTAAATAATTTTACACACCGATAAACTGTAAAAATAGAGAATAGATAGTATAATTTGAGTATAAATTTACACTTTTGATAATAATACGCACAAATAACAAAAGTAATCGATATTTAGGCGACTACACACTCGAAACTTCGGAATGGTAACACAAATCTGTTAAAAAAATTGACAGAATTGTAATCTTGTGCGCACGCTCTGACATTTCATCGATTAAAATCAGCCAGCCACCCCATCGACGTTGCCATATTGGTGAGAATTTCCCTTGACCTAAATAAAAATGCTGGCTTTTTGTCTGTCTTCGATTTAAATTTATTAACCCTTTTTTGTAGAAATGTAGGTCAAGATAAAGATAGTAAAGTCAGTGGATCGATAAGATAAAAAAATAATAATTTGAGTCCTCTTCAAAACTTTTACTTGTAAATTTAGCTTATCAGGTCTATAGAAAATGTGTAAATGTTTTGCCGGTTATCATCACGTACGGATACAATATTTTGACCTATCCTATTTGAAAATAACTGTTTCTTCAGTTTTTGAATCGATCATAATATTGGCTACACGCCAATTTTAAAATAACATATTTTTAATTCTTACCTTAGGTTCACTTAGCTTAGATCACTGTTGCCCTAACTTAAACGAGCGCTTAGTAGGTTGGTGGAACAAAGCGACGCAAGTTAGCGCATCGCCGTTTTTTCTCAAAACAAGATTAGGCTGGCTCTTCACTGCCCAAGGTCCGTGCTGCTTTACTGGTTAATAGGGTATTTATTTATTAATTATTAAAGATGATAACGCGGTGATCTTTGAAACATCCATTTGTTTTAAGCATGTTTTAAGTGATTAAAAGTGAAAATGATAATTTTCAATTTCAACTGTATCCTCACCACTCCATTGACCACTTACCTAAGTTTTTAGTTCCTCTTTTAAATCACACATCCCAGTGGTGTAATGGACAAAAGGCAATTTCTCTCTCCAGGGATTAATTATGTTAATATATGTTAAATATTATGTATTAAAGGCGGATTTTTTAATTTCGAGACTTGGTAAATATTTAGATTAGGGGCACCACCAAAAAATGAACTAAAAATGGTGTTTTCTAACGTTTTTGAGGCGGTGAACACGAATATGCTATTAAAATCTCTGCTCGGCTACCCCTGACCCGCCCCGCTACCCCCAACCACCGAAAAATCGATTAAATTAAAAAAGAAACCGGAAAAAAGTATTTTTATGTTTTATTGCGGCGCTAAATATCCGGCGTTAAAAATTGACGCTCGACCACTCCTGAGCCGCCTTGCTACCTCAAACTCCCGAAATATCGATTAAATTAAAAGAAAAAATGAACCTGAACTAACCTAAACCAAAATGATGTTTTCGAACGTTTTTTGAGTCGCTGAACACGAATCCAGCGTTAAAAAATCGGCGCTCGACCACCCCCCATCCCCGAAAAATCTGTAAATCGAAAAATGGATTGTAGGTAGTGAATGTACTTTTTTCGGGGTGGGAAATACGACTTTTTTCACTAGAGAAGCGTATTGGGGGCCGCGCCCCCTCAAACCCCCGTACCTTTTATATCCCAACCTAACGTAAACTATGTTAATCTATGCGAGTTCGGTGAGTATAGGGTAGGTTAAGTTAGTTCAGGTTCATTTTTTTTTCTTTTAATTTACTCGATTTTTCGGGGGTTGGGGGTGGCGGAGCGGCTCAGAGGTGGTCAAGGCCGATTTTTAACGCCAGATTTGTGTTCAGCGCTCCAATAAAATATAAAAGTACTCTAGGGGCTTTCTTCGTGTTTTTTTTTTAGTTTAATCGATTTTTCGGGGGTAGGGGTGGTTGAGCGCCAATTTTTAACGCCGGAGTCGTGCTCTGCGCCCCCCCCCCCCCCTAATCGAAATATTTACCTAAGGCTTAACTCCAAGCTGCAATTATCAATAGTATCAAAATAAAGATAGCCGTTTGGTGGGCCATAGTGATTATTTTTGAGTTTGCCAAAATGTACACTTTTGGCCTGACCAGGAGATCAACGGTATTAGTATAGATTCAAATATACTTAGATTCCTCAACTACTTAAAAACAATGTCTCGTTTTCACGTGACGTCTGAGTACTTAAGAGCCCTAATCTGCAATTGTTATTACGCCATCTATTATGTAAAATCTGAAAATTTTTAAGAGCTCTAGTCTTTAATTATTTTTAAGTAAATATATATGATTTTAAAATTCAAAACGTAATTTTAAGTACAATATAACTTAGACATTTAATTAATTTTACAAGTCGCCCGTCATAGCTCGTTGCACTTTTGGATACTTTGATTGGTTTCACGTGAAACGTGCTTAAATAGACGGTTGACCCGCTTAAGACAAACCTAAATTATGACCTTTGATTTGTTAAGAAAATGACGCCATCTATTATCATGGTCTTAAAGCACCACTTAAATTGACATATTAAACAGAAGTGTAGGTTGTAGGTATGAACATTTTTCTTCAAAGCAAAATTAGGTTTTATTGTCCTAGAACTTTTAAAAATAGCCAGTCAACGTGAAAACAAAGCACTTGTTAGCGTTGAGTATTCTGTTGGCCTGTTAAAGAACAAAAATTTTACAGATCAGAATTTTAAGTTTTAGAACACTTCAGAAGGATTCAGCTGCTTTATTATACAACTTTCATCTAGGTTATATTTGACGTAGTGGCTTTGTTTAGTGAGTATTATACATAGTAACAGTAATTCCTCAACTTAAAGATCAATCTGTATACAATCAAAAATTTACTCAAGTTATAAGAACACCTCTAGGGTGTCGTCGACAGAGAGTGTGATCAATATTGGAGTGCCCCAAGGCTCAGTGCTGGGTCCGATACTTTTTTTGATATATATTAATGGCTTGCCAGATATTAACAACGCAACTAAGTACACGCTCTTTGCTGACGATACTACGGTGGCATTCGGCTAATACAATTGCGGAATTCCTTGAAGATTCCTTGGCGACACGAGAGAGGGCTAAATAGTGGTTTAATGTAAGGACTTCGAATAGTGACAAAACCAAACGGGTTGTTTTTTCATTGAGAGGTGTATGACTTGAATGAGGGAGTGGGTAAGGTGAGATTTTTGGGTATATATTTGGATCCGAAGTTCCATTGGGATGCACACATAGGCAAGATGTGTAAAAAAATTGAGAAAACATTTTTTTGTACTCTGGAATCTTGCACATTGTGTAACTCAGCAAGTATTACAAAATGCCTATCACACAATATTTCATTCTCATCTTGCTTATTCCATTATCATCTGTATATATCATCATTGTATCGCTCAGTATTTTAACGGTTCCTTCAGAGTACATTCTTGAGAATCTCCAGTTCTTAAAGCAATATGTTCATTCCTACAGAAGCCACGGAGATGTGCATTATCATGACACCATGCATAAGGAAAGTCTAATTCCAACATATTGGAAGCTGAAGAGATGTCAAACGGGACCTAGGTAGTGGGCCGTTAAATGTTAGCAATAGCAATAAACAGTATTGAGTATTGAGAAATAACGTTAGTGTCTCTTTCAAACGAGTTCCATTAATAAACTATATATGAAGTTAGATAAAACAGTTTACTTTTAGTTTCTTAAATTAGGTTGCTGAAGCATTGCCGCACGATTCTATCCAGCAACTCCATTTCTTATTCAACATTTGTTATATAAATAGTACATTTTGCTATTTATTTTTTTAATACAGTCTGGGAAACAAAAAGGAAAGATCAAAAACGAGAGGGTGGGCCCAGTCTAGGCAAATGCAATTTGTTGTGTTTTCCTATATTTAGCCACACTTTACCAATAAAAATCCTTCTGGTTTTTATGATGTAGGGTTTTATACAGTCACCACCTAGTCTATAACACTCTACTCGAGTGTGATGCCATACTACTAAGAAATGTATGAAGTGACCTAATCAATATAAATTACCCCTATGACATAAATGTCAGTGGTACAAAAACCACACATACACAAATTAATATATCATAATTACACTAGGTCTAAGAAAAAACATATAATGTATGTTTCAGTAATTATTTGTTTTTTATTATATGCTTTTAAAAATTGTACCTATACAATTTACTTTTGAAAGTAATAAAATCAGGAGCCTATTTTAAATTAAAAAAAAAGTGAATTTTTTGAAATTATAGGAGTAAAACATATTCCTATCCTATACGTACTAAGATAAACCTTAAATGCGATATGTCAATTAATCGCTGTGATCATGACGTTTTGATTTCTTCTTTTTGTGAGACCTATGACTTGGGCTTCTAGATCTTGACCGATGCCTTCTTGACCTACTTCGTGATCTCTCCCTTCTTCTTGAACTGAAAAATAAAGAATATACACCATAAAAACATACTAGAGTTCGTTTTCTTTCTATTTGCAAAATTGTTCTAATACTGGTAACATTATTGTTATATTTTTATTTTTAATTTTGATAAAATAATTTTAAATTTAAAAAAGTGTCAACTAAAGAATTTGGCCAGGCAAAAAATAGAAAAAATAGGAATAAAAGAAAGCAATAATCAATAAATATGGCCATAAAAGGGTACCCAGTACTTATGTTCTTGCCTGGAAACATATTTCTAACCAACTCTTAAGTATTTACTTAAAGAAAATGTTAACTTCGAATTAATGATATAGCTTGGTTTTGAATAGCTTTGAGCTTCACGAAATATTGTCTGCTATTTTTTGTCTTAATTTGCAATATAATCCCATTTTTTTGCAATATCTACCATATATTTTTTTTTTTAATTTAAGCTCTATAAAATCTGTTTCTTGATGAAATATTATTTTTGACATAATGAGTTTGACTGAGAAAATCAAATTTTATATGTACCAATATAAAACTTTTAGGGACTTTTCATACACTGGACAGGCTAGGGATCTATCCCTCAAAAATTTAGCCTCGACTTGAAATATAAAAAAATAACTGGTCAAGTGCAAATTGAACTTGCGCAATTAGTGTTCCGTAAGCTGATTACTTTTGAAATAAAAATTTTTGTTAAGAGGTATAAAATGATCAATCACTTCATAAAACACACCCCAAATGAGTTTTCAACAAAGTTTTTTCCGATCTTTACTGATGACTTTGAAATTTTTGTGTTTTTATATACCAGATGAATTATTAAAGGTAATGCACTCGTGATAATTTTCGTTCAATCTACACTCTGTGGAGAATATTCCAGAATTTTTAAAAAAATTTTTAATCAGTACTTTTTAAGATAAGGGGGAAACAGCGATTTTTCGCGATTTTTTAAAAATAATACAAAGAAAAGTGTACACAAGTATTACAATTATATATACTTTTGAACTCGTGTTTTTACAAGCTTTCATTTGACATCCCACTCGATGACCTGGTAAATTTTTTTTTTTTACTTCCGATTTCACCTCCCAAAACTAACCCCTTAAGTCAAAATTTAACTTTCAAAACTCCATGGTTCTGATAGTTTCAGAGAAAATCGTGTGTGACATAGAGACAGGCAGACGGACGGACGGACAGATGGACTGGCACCGAAGTGATCTTATGAGTGTTCCGTACGGAACACTAAAAAGACTAGTTGATCAAATAGGTGATAATTGATTAGATGATATTCCACAGCCTGTTACTTTAAAACTTATATAAGAAACACAAAAGTGCAACAGCTGCACATAGTAAAGTAAAAATAAATTTGTAAAAAGACAATTCTTGAATTATCTGTTATCCGCTGATTTTTGTTTTTTCTAAGCTCACGAGAAAAAAACCGACTGTAGGGAGATACCATAGCAGGTAGTTGGGCGTGTACCCTCGTCCTTAACAAATTGATTCCTTGCTAACTGCTTATTTTTATGGAAATAAATTCAAAAATGCAAGGTCTACCTTATTAAGATTGCAAAAGCAACAGCAATTCTCTTGTAAACATGTAAAATTTCCAGGGTGGTGCGCTTGGAAACTGCATTAATCTTTATTACCTGGCAACTGTCCAAACCTGCTTAACAATGCAGTCGTTATTCCTACTTATAAAAGTGAAAATAGAAATAATACTTAAAATTACATATTTACAGTTTGAACTTTTAAAAAATTTATGACAAAATAATTGTTTTTTCTTAATATAATATTCTTTATACGGTCAACATGGTTTAGGGCGACCAGAACTCAATGAATCAGGATGAGCAATCAATTAACAATAGTCCACGGCAGTTCCAAAAAATTGTGGCTATCACATTTCCTTCAGAAGCAAACATTTCGTCTCTTTGGGGAGCTTTCCCTTCTTTCTAATCATACTCTGTCCTTTGATTTTGAAAAATGAATGGTGAGCAGTGTCAGCAGTGACTCTTGTCAAAACGAATATTTTCGTATTTCACTACTAGCGGCAACACAAATTGAATGTCCAAGGCGCTCAACTCACTACTGACGCTTGAGCAATTCAAGAACACAGGACAGGCGCTGCTAGTATCCCCAAACTAAAACTTCTCCGCCTGCGGGAACTGCCCGCGCTTATTTTTTTTATATCCCTCATATCGTCAAACCGGAAACGATGTATGTTATTAACTATACTTTAATTTTTAATTTATTACAATTATATCACACATAGCAAAATTTAAAAAAAATGGTGTAACATAAAATCACTAAAATATCTGTCATTTGGTTATAACTCAGGAAACCTACTGGTATAACAAAAACCTCTTTGCTTATTAAAACTTCAATTTTATGTAAATGAAAAATCTGTTCACTTACTTTTCTCTCTCGTGATCTCTTGCTCTACTCCTACTATCTCTTTCTCTGTCTCTATCACGGTCTCTTTCTTTAGACAGACTCCTCCTGCTGGGCGATCGTCCACTTCTTGTAGAAGGTGGTCCCATCATTTGAGGAGTTCTCGGTGGACTTCCACCAGTGAGGGTCTTGATTTCAGATGGTTGCCAATTAGGATTGCCCTGTCCTTCCACTGCAAGAAAAAATTATAATATTTTTAAAAGAAACATCTGATAGCACCAATTTGTATAAAATTAAGGCATAAATTTCATGTCTGAGGTTTGATACTTACTCCACTGTGAATCTTGAGTAGGTTCATATCCTGCCCCATAAAACGGTTCAGGTTCTGGATTAAATCCATATTCTGGTTGGGGAATAAAAGGCTCCTGGTAGCCTTGTGGAGGGGGTACTGACATGTCTGGAAAACCCGGTTTCCTACTGTATTCTCTTCTGTCAGCTGTCATTACCTATTAAAAAATCAGAAACTGAAAAAACTATTTCGTTTACAAGCTACTGTATGATGTTTAATGTGGTCTAACAAAGTTGAATATTTTTTCCGCGTTTTTCAAATATTTCTCTTAATTTTCCTTCTGTTCCCTAATATAACTCTTAAATGATTAGCCATTTCACAAAATTATATATATAATTATTTGCTAATTTGTTAATAGCTTATACAATATATAATAAGTCACACTAACAAGTGATAAAAACCATATTACAGGCATAATAATATGTAACAAACTGTTACCTAGGAGAGAACGCAACGACCATAAAGAAATCTTTAGTCCATATTCATTCAGATGAAAAATTCCAATTTATTTTCATTCAGTTACATTAACAAGAATATTTTTAATTACCCAATTATTGTTTTGCTCATATGGCTCGACAGAACTTTTAAGATGTTTGCATGTCCGCAGCCTATCGCATCATCTGGCTATTTAACTAGCTTAATTGCTTTTACTAACTTTTTTTTAAAAAAAACTGGCGCCTGAGTTTTTCCAGCGTTAAATTCTACTTGATTACTGTCACTCCAAGATACGATTTGTTCTAGGTCTTTGTTAAGCTGAACGACTTCCTGCTTGTTGCGGATATTTGCATGAGAAGCCATTGTCTGAGCATTTAAAGTGAATGAAAGAAGCGTACTGTCATCCGCAAAGCTGTAGATTGGATTTCTGGTCCCTTCCAACACATCGTTAATGGAAATGAGAGAGTGTAAAGACAGTATGTAGTTTTGGAGCACACCGACATCGATAGTGAAGATATTAAAAAGAAATCAGTCGACAGCCACTCGTAAAAAACTCTCTGAGGAAACACGAGGGTCATAAACAAAACTTTTCACACATACCATAACAGCGTAGCTTAGCCACCATGCCACACACGGTCAAACGTCTTGAATATATGATATGTGTGTGTGTGTGTATATACAGCCTTGGCCAAAAGTATTAGGCACCCCTAATAAACACGTGAAACTCATAAAATATTAACAAAAAAGACTAATTGTTTTAACAATACTATAGGCGGCGCTGTCAAAGGCTAACTTAAACAATAGACAATCTCTTTTACAGGTCCATAAAGCATCTGGCCCACAAAATTGCGATAATTAGGTTTTTTGAAAAATATTTTTAATGTTTTATCAGTCTCTTTTTACTACTTGTAGTGTCAAGAAGCTTCCGAGCGTGTTTTATTTGTGAACTGGACATTCTTATATTTGAGAAATGCCTAAGAAAAGTGAGCTTGGTATCGAAAAACGAAATAAAATTCAAACCCCCCATGAACAAGGCAAGTCCCAAGTAGAAATAGCCAAGTTAATGAAATGTTCTCGGTGCGCAGTGCAATGTGCTATTAAAAGGTTTGTGGAGACTGGCTCCCATGCCAACAAAATGAGAACGGGCAGAAAACGTAAGACTAATGAGCGACAGGACAGAAAACTCATCCGCGAGTCTATTAAAAATCGAAAAAAAAAACATCATCTGAGCTCGCTGCAACTCTGTCGGAAGAGATTGGGATGCCAATTACTTCTCGAACGGCAAGGCGAAGACTGACAGAAGCTGGATTAAGATGGTGCAAAGCTAGAAAGAAGCCTTGGCTTTCAGAGACCAATAGGAAGAAACGCTTAGAGTGGGCTCTGAAGCACCAACATTTTAGCGAAGAGGATTGGTCTAACGTTGTATGGTCCGACGAATCCAACTTTGAGATAAGTTTTTATATGATTTATTTTAACAAATAACTACATACAATTACTCTTGATTTAATCCGTTTTAGTCAAAATAATAACTAATTTTTTAATTGAGTATTTTTTCTATTCTTACAGATATTCGGAACGTCAGGTGTGACATTCGTGAGGCGGCGTGTCGGCGAGGAATACCATCCAGATTGCATAGTACCTACTGTAAAACACGGAGGAGGCAGCATTATGATCTGGGGCTGCATGGCTGCTAAAGATGTCGGCGAAATGTTCGTTTGTGAAGCCCGCATGAACAGCCAAAAGTACATAAATGTACTAAAAACTGTACTGATGCCTTCGCTAACGTGCATTTTTGGCGACACTAATTTAGACGACATCAAATTCCAGAAAAATAATGCACCTTGTCATAAATTAGCGGCTACGATGCGCTGGTTTAGAGACAATAACATTGTCTTGTTGGATTGGCCGGCGCAGTCTCCAGATCTAAACCCTATCGAGCATCTTTGGGATATTCTGAAGCGCAAGATACGGAAGCATAGCATAACATCAAAAGCAGCGCTAAAAAGCGCTTTGATGGATGAGTGGGATCCCATAACTACAACATTCAACAATATTACGCTTAACTCTACTTCCAACTAATAAATTTACTACTGTACTCTTTTAAATTTTTTGGCAACTAGCTGATTAAACTGCTGTATGTACCAGTTTCGATTATCAGAAACAAAATCAATCTTAATAGTCTAATGTTAAATGTAAAACTAAAAACTACAAGGTAATAAATGGTTTTGCCATTTAAGGCTAGAACAAGACATAACCCAAGACACAATCAAAAGAACACGCACATAACACCTATAAAAACACCAGCTAGTTAAAGATAAAATCAGTAATTCTTTTGAAAATATAGGCCCTGCACTTTTTACTACAGATGGTCAACTTGGAGATATTTATAATGCTAACTGGAAGTAAATTGTATAACTTTGGTCCAAGATAAGTTAGAAGTCTTAGGATAATATTTTTATGATTTAGGGGAATTTTAAGATTCCTTTGTGCCTTATTTCTGGTTTCATGTGGGTGAGTCACATAGTGTTTTAAACTTATTTCCTTGTGAACATACACGTTCCTAATACATATAGCGATCTAACATTAAATATATTTTTATTATATAAAAAATGTGTTGGATATAGCTTTCTTTTGTTATGGATAACTTTTAAAATAAAATTTTGCGTGACACCAAGTTGTTTCGAAGCATTATTATACCATCCACCCCATATCACAATTCCATATCTAATTAATGATTCCATCAGCGATTTGTATACCAAAATTAACAGGTTTTTAGATAACATTTGACGCAATAAGTAGAATTTATAAATTAACTTCCTAATACTGTTCTTTAACCTTAAAGCATGAGCCTCCCACCGCAGGTGTCTATCGATTATATATATATATATATATATATATATATATATATATATATATATATATATATATATATATATATATATATATATATATATATATATATATATATATATATATATATATATATATATATATATATATATATATATATATATATATATATATATATATATATAGCCGATTAGCCGTGCCTGCGGCCCCGCTCGCATGGACTTGATTCACTATTCTCATCACTGCTCATTCCTGATATTACTTCACGTAATAAAATATATCCTATAACCTGGCCAGAGAACATATGTATGAATTAAATAACCGGTCAAGTGCAAGTTGAACTTGTGCAATTAGTGTTCCGTACGTTGATTGCTTTTAAAATAAAAATTTTTGTTACGGAGCTATAAAATGATCAGAGACGTCACAAAACACACCCCAAATGAGTTTTCAACAAAGATTGTTTCCAATCTTTACTGAAAACTGAGGACCTTGAAATTTTTGTTTTTTTATATACCAGATAAATTATTAAAGGTAATGCACTCGTGATAATTTTCGTTCAATCTACACCCCGTGGAGAATATTCTAGAATTTTTTAAAAATTTTTGGATAAGTACTTTTCGAGATAAGGGGGGTGGACAGCGATTTTTTAAAAATAATACAAAGAAAAGTGTGCACAAGAATTACATTATATATATATTTTTTACTCGTGTTTTCACAAGCTTCGTTAACGTTTTCATAGTCGCCGGTTTTGATTGATTTTCTTCCCGAGGACGAGGAGGCTTGATTTATACACCACTCTTCTATTTTTGTGCGGTTTCTTTCCAATCTCCAACTGTTACCTCACCTACTCCATAATCTCGTGCAACAACTTTAATTGTCTCTCCTGCTTCAATTCTTTCTGATGGCTTTTAATTTTTCTTCAATAGGAACGACGATTCTTTTACGCTTGTTTTGCTCCATTATAATACGACAAACAAAAATTCAAACAAAGCAGTTTGTACTAATTACACTTAACTACCAGAACTCCAACCAAATAAATTATGTGAGTATACTCGTACTTCTCCGTAGTAAACGCTATAACGCACTGCATTCACGCAAATTTACACGCTGAAAGAGTCCAAAAACATAAATAGGGGAACCCCTCACACGGGCCAGGGGGATTCCCCAAAGGCCCCGACGATTTTAAATGGAAATATGTACATACATATTTTAGAAGCTCGGTTAATACGCAGTATAGACGCGCGTACCTCGGATAATCAGGTTCTTAGATTGGCTCGATTAATCCGGAGCTCGGATAATCGTGACTCGGTTAATCGGGGTTCTACTGTGTATATATATATATATATATATATATATATATATATATATATATATATATATATATATATACACATATATATATATATATATATATATATATATATATATATATATATATATATATATATATATATATATATATATATATATATATACATATATATATATATATATATATATATATATATATATATATATATATATATATATATATATATATATATATATATATATATATATATATATATATATATATATATATACGATGAACCATTGAACACTTCAATATAAAATAATCTATTCTTAGACAAATTAGATAAACAAAAATTGACTCAACATTCTTGAGTCAGTATAAATTATCACAATTCAATCCCAAAAACTATAAAGGCTTATTATTAAAGAAAGAAACCCTACAAGGCCGAAATAAAACAAAATGTTAACAAACTAGACAACACCATAAAAAAATCAGTAAGTAATTTACCCAGTATTCTTTCACCCACATGCAATTCTTAAAATAAATATTTAATTTGCCTTTCTCTCCCTAAATAATAACTAATCTAAGCATTGCAATTCAATATTTTAAATGATATATATTAATCACACCAGAAAGTTGAGCAGAGGAAGTTTTTCAGAGCTACCTAACACTAAAAACCTGACATTAACCTCGTACATATTTTTTCTGCTAAAATTGAATATGAAAAAAAAGAACAATTTTTAAAAAAAAATTCACGTATTATACAATATTTAATGATCCAGCCTTTCCGAAACGAATATTGCCCAAAAATTCTAGGTTTCTTTTCCTAATTCAATTATTTATATGCACCTAACTTTAAATCAATATAAAAATTATTTCTAGAGTTATTTTGCCAGACAACGCAGAGAAACTAGGTTTGTTCATAATCTAAGAACCCTGAAATGTGAAGTGACACTTTATAGCAGGTTGAACAAATCCTAACCCTTCAGTAAGCGATAACCTAGGCAATATCGCCACTGATTTGTCACAATCTTGGCCAACCATACTTATGGAAAATAGACAGTATGCACTTCAAAATATAGAAATTTTCTACTGTCAACTTTTCCTCACCCATTGATTTGTCAATCAAAACATTTTGTTCCTATAATAAAATAGGTTTGTTGCTTTTTGTTAAAAAATTCAATATTAAACAACACATACACAAACAAACAAAGCATTATCATTACCACAATATGCACCGAGACCATGACACAATGACGTTTGTCTTGCCACATGTCACGAGACATGGTATAAAAATTTTAAGGTAGATTTGCAAAACTTTTCAATCCAAATTTCTAATTTTTTGTGAATTTTTCCTTTTTGATGTAATTATGAAATAGAGCATATAACAGATATCAAGCATTTTGGCAATTTAGAGCAATTAGTGTGTAGCAGAAGTACAACATGAATATTTTCCTTCCAGGAACATCAGAGAAACAGGCACTTCTTAGTTTTTAAAATATTCATTACATATATAGTTCTATTTTAATTTGCAAAATTATATTTAACAGAAAACTTGTAAAATAACACCATTTATGGTAAATAAATATACGAAGTAAGCAAAAACACCCAATATTTCTGTCATTCATTTTAAGAACCAACCAATCCAATTTATACTAGCTTGTTTTCCTAAAATATAGCCAGTTGCAAATTGGTGTAATTAAATAAAACATACTGGTCTCCAAATTCCTTCACAAATTAAAAAAAATATATCATATATTAAAAAAATTAAAAGGGATATGCTACATAAAAATAATAAACATAAACTAACCTGAATTGTGTTCATTTTAGGAGCTTCATTTATCTTGATAGGAACCTGCATAGGTCTTTGAGTTCCTTGCATGAAGTTCTGGCTTCCATATTTATTGCCATCATTTATCACAATAGGCCCCCTCGGTAATCCTATTGCATTTAAAGGCATGATGCCGACGCCTGATTCATTTATTCGAATTCTAAAACAGTTGTGGTTAGTAAACGAGATGTGACATTGTCAATAGCAAATTTGTTTATCAGGAATATAATATCAATGACATACAATATACAACATTCATCCTTCATTTATTCTGTACCAATATTTTAACCATTTTCCATAATAAAACACTTCGCAATCACATTTTCATAAAAACTGAGTCACTCAAAGAGGAAAAACAGTACTTAAAGAATTTAACAATGTAACAATATTAATGATAAGATATTACAAAGAGTTTAAGGGGGTTTCTCAGTGTGATGGCTTTAAAAAATCGATTTTTTTCTTACATATTTCTAAAGTGAAAATTATTAAGAGTATACAGTAAAAATTTCAGACTGAAATTCTAAATATTTACGAAGTTATAACATATAGAAGAGAGTGCATCGTAGTAGCCTGCCGCTCGACCCACGGCAGATGCAAAGATCTGACCTGCTCTATTGTTCTTTCTATCTGCGTTGAAAATGAAACCTTTGAAGAAATAGAAGGTATACTGTATGCAGGAGGCATAGCTGATTAGTGTAAGTATAAGTTTTCTATCAAAAATCAGTTACAAAAACTTTAAACTAGTTTTTCTTGAAACCACTTTTTTCCGGCTTGTGGGAAGCAGAGACAAGTTGTTATAATTAATAATTTCTTAATTTATTTCTTGATTTACAACAAAAATAAACACAATTTTTTAATTTTTTTTTACAAGTCTGTTTTTTTATTTTTTACTTACATAAATCCTACATAACCAATAGAGATATGTTTATTGAATAATTATTAATTTGGATATTTTGTTACAGATCATTACAAATGGAGATGTACTTTCCACCACCCACCTACCTTTTTTTTGAGATCACTTTGACCACAAACAACATAAAATATAATTAGATAAACTAAAAAAAAAAAAATTTTTGTATAGTTTAAGATGTCAATAATAACATATAAAAAAATTGAAAAGATTGTATTTTATTTTGTTACGAAAAAAAAAAATTCCTGAAATAAGCTTCAAAGAACCACATACACTTTAAATGGAAATTGGGTTTCAATGAAATGACTCCAAATTTTGCACGGTAGTTTTTTTCTTGATTGTCAGTAAATGATCGATTGGATTCGCTTGGGCTCGATTGGGGTTGATTTAGTGTATAGCAGGGAGGGGGGTGGGAAGCATTCTCACGAGTTGTGCCCATTGACACTTTTGTTCAGGAACACCAGATCTACCTCTGTGCAAAATTTGGAGCCATTTCACCGAATTCCAATTTCCATTTAAAGTGTATGTGGTCCTTTTAGCAGTCACACCGAGAAACCCTCTTAAGTATGAAAAAATCATTTTTCAGATTCAAAATATTTTTTGTTAATATATGTACCTTTTCTGCCTTTCACAATAAGCCTTCCAAGTATCTTCATTAAACCCATAGTTAAAATAATCAGTAATATCTGCACCAGGTTTTCTCCACGGTTTATCTTCTAGAATGTCCAAATTAAAATCAGAAGCTGGTACTCCATTAATGGTACCAATTTGTTCAAATTCCTCAACTTGAAACTTTCCAGTTTGCTGAATCTGTTTACTCTTATCTCCAATTGTAGTTGTTAGACCCCCTAAACATTTAAAAATATATTTATAAGGTCTAAGTACAAAACAATTAATTTCTTTTAAAAATATCAATAACCGATATTACACTTTCAGAAAAATTAAACCAATAGATTACACTGGACTGCTCAGAAACTTTTAAAAAATTTACACTCTGTATGATATGAATATCCAGTATAGTTCATTTTTGAGAGAATGGCAAGGGGTAAATATAGCAGACAATGTAGAAGTAAGATGGAAAATTAAATAGATTCTAAGAATACACATTTTTTTTTAATTCGGACTGGACTTATTTAAATACATGTTTTATAAATTTCCTAATACAAATTCTACCTACTAACCTCTCTTAATACTGTGTTGCTGTTGAGGATAAGTAGTTGAAGTTTTAATGTCACCAATCACAACATTAACATCATCGTCACTGTCATCTTCAAGGTCTTCCTCATCCTCTCCATTCTGTTTCAGTTCCCCATCCTCTTGTTCATTATCTACTTCACCATTCTCATTTTCAGCTTGGGGTGCATCAACCCCCTGGTGGTCCATCATCTTGAAACTGTTGATCCTAGAGAAAGATAAAATAAATTTAAATAAGAACAATTTTGGCAAGAGTAAGATTATTGAGAAAAATATAGGATATTGGAAAAATTCACAAATTTGACATATATAGTTTGAAGGATATAATAAACTAATAGACAAAATTAGTGACATATTAAATTTTGTGAGGTTTTGGCACCCAATCTTCAGTCTTGAAAACTGAAATAATTTTTAAGAATACCAGAACTGAAGAACGGACCCTAATTTCAGCTCTATATCTCTTAGGGTTAGAGATAAAAATCAACACACAGAAAAGCATCGGGGAATGGGATAGAAATTGTTTATTATGGCCCTGGGACCATATGAGCCAAATTTCTGTTCACTTCTTTTCTTGACTTTATTTCTAATGTAGGGGAATTTGAAGTATGGTTTTAATTTAAAATGTTTAAATATGTTGCTAATTTTTATGATTGTAGGATATCGTTTTTACAATGGAGTATAGGGGGCAGTCTCTCGGAAGAGAGCAGCAAACACTGTATTATTATAATCCCCAGATTCTATATGTAAGAAACCTACCTTAATTTTTACCCTTTTATTACAATACTAATGAACTAATGAAACACCAAATGAACACAAGAACAGATATAATTTGGGTTCGGGGTAACATGTAATATTAATAAATCAATTTTAAAAACTTACTTCTGGATAATTTATTGGTGCTGGTTCTATTGACTGAGGATCTTCTCCTTCTTCAGCAGCTAGTGCCGGGTTTTCGGGATTTATAAGTTGTTCTTGGTCGGGAGTGTTAGTCAAAACATTATCTCCGTAAAGCCACTGATCATCATTTTCAATATCGTCTGCCATTCTAGAGACAGATCTATTTACAAAATAAGCCTCTAAATTAGAAAAGGCAAGAATAAATCAATACCTGGTCATAAATTAACCTTCCATTTTTCAGCCATTTTAATAAATTTTAGCGATTTGTCATTGACAGTTGTAGTATATTTTCGCGTTCTCGCGTTTTACAGCTTGTCTTAGGACTGCTTAAAGAATACGTCATCAATTCTTGTCCGCAAAAATGAATGTCACACACATGACGTATGCATGCGTGCAACACAGAGATATTAGAATAGAGGAGGTAAGTTCTCGCGAGAAGCGTGGTGCTCATAGAAAGAGAAAGAAACAATATGAGTCATTCTGTCTCTCTTACTCGGCATACACCTACAACACTAAATCTTAGCACATACTGGAGAAGCGAGCAAAGCAAAGATGAAAGCGGAGAGCAACGCGACGAAAACAAACCCATCTTTTTCTGTCGGAACACGCATACTGAGGCCTACGTCGGAGATGTGCACGTTCTGATATAGTAGAGAAAGCGAAGCGATCAAACAAATTTGATTTTTCTGCTTTCATCGCTGTTAGTATTTTCGCAATAAATGCAGCAGAACTAATTAGTTGTATTTTTGTTAAAAATGCTTTGTGGGATCAAGCTGTTTTGATAGTTTACTAGCCAATGTGAGAAAACTTCCACTAGGGTAAAAAATATTATTAAGGATGAAAATTCAAGAACTGGTGTACTATTCTGTTTACGAAAATGAATGCCAGAACATTGCGAACGTTTCCCATATTCGGGAAATTACAACTCTAACACAAACACATCCAAAAAATCATTAAAAGAAATCATAATTCACGGACTTACAGTCTATGTAACAGAAATATTCAAATCCCACATCAACTGCATCTTATATAAGCATCTTTTCTGATGAAAGTTCTCACTAAACATATAACGTTTATGTGCTGTCATAAGTTACAAATAAATGTAAGCACATATTACAAATTAGTTTTATTACCTTACCGTAACCTAATTGCAAGACGTTCAGTAGGATCGATAGGATTCTGATTACAATTTGTTCATATTTTTAACAACTTATGTTTTATTCTCTCCAAAATGTAATCAAATGTACTAATACTCGAAAATATAAACTAAATTTTCCAGGGTGTTCTCGTAACTCGCTGAATCAAGTGATGAAATTCTCCATGTATGTCTAGTTTTATTGATTTTATGACCATTGCAGCTTGTAGTAGCTTTATATTTGTCGAATAAATACCAAATTTTTTAAGGAAGAACTGTCTAGTAACAATAAATCCATCCTCCCCGATGCTGAAAACTCGCTTATGAACTCCTCACTACGTGTGGTTATTTCACTCATCGTCGTGTTTGCTCTTTACCGCACTGCGTCTCGCTATCCTAACTGCTTTGCTCGCTGCTCCAGTATGTGCTTAGCCTTACGCGTGATACACAATCGAATAGATCGCTGTAAGACGTTTAAAGCGTCTTACTTACGAAAATATACCCTTGATATTGCCACTTGTCAGTTCAGTAAATGTCCTGTACAGTTTTTAGCCATTTTTTAGAGTTCCGCTTCGAAGCATATAATTGTTTCTTTGTAGTAATCTATTATATAGCTTCTTGTAGTAATCAGTTATATAGCTTGAAGCACACAAAATATAGGTATCGCTACAGAAAGACAAACAGGTGAAACAAAAAGTCGCCGCAAAACGAAACCGGTTCACTACCGCCGTCGGAATTCTAGAGATGCCGTGCAAGTTGGAGTTGTATTACATGTAACAATAATAGGGATAAATATACATGACGTCTGTAAAAACGCGACGAGGCACATTTCAACGATACCACGATTTATTCATTTTGCGCCGTCGTTTTATTCTACGAGTTGGTCTTTCTATAACTATAGTTATATTTTCTGTGCTTGAAGTCTTTCACTTTTTCCTGTTTTTGTCTGCTTTTCATCTTAGACTTGTTTGGTAATAGTTATTTGAGTGTGAAGTACAGGGTCTAATGCGTTCGGACCTAATTTGAGTAGTAAATTCGATTGAAAGGAACTAACTCAAGCACTATCTCTAAATGCATTTGGAATAGAGGAAAATACTAACGCATTTGACTCTTAATATTGCATGTTTGGTAACACAAGTTAGAAAGAGCGATTTTAATGTTAGCTTCTCGCACTATCTAATAAATAATTAAGCATCATATAACAACGCACGCCTGCTCTGCACCGACACCAAACATCCGCAGAGATTTGGTGGATTTGAACGCCTCCTCGACTAAAAGAACATTACTTGGTTTTTTATTTAACCATTGGAAACCCTTAATAACTAACATCTGTCAAAGATTGTTTTTAGGTTGGCTAGCCTGTTTAAATTGTCAAATTGTTCTTTTCACGCACAAGGCGCCATGGCCGCCGATCAGGAGCAATTTTATCAAATATTGACAACTCTTTTATCCACAGATAATAATATCAGGACTCAAGCAGAAGTAAGTCTATTAATTCTAGAATTTACAGTGTTTACATAGCAGTAAAAATATCTTCGAGGCAGTACTTGGCATTGACAAAAATATCCATTTCATTTTGTCCTATCACAACGTGTATTACGGTATCTACAGCATGCCTTTTCAAAAAAAAGTAATGAATCATCCATTCTCTAGCCGTTTACCACGTTGATGTATTTTAAAGTATTTATAATATCCATTTATAATTACTTAGTATTATTTGTTAGTAGACTTGAATTCTTGTCACAGCCAAGCTCAAAAGGGCGCCAAAAACGTTTGCTTTGTTACCGCTTTATTCTGTTTAGGAAGCCTATTCGAATCTGCCAGTAGA
The DNA here is from genome assembly GCA_019049505.1 of Pachyrhynchus sulphureomaculatus. Taxonomy (NCBI): domain Eukaryota; kingdom Metazoa; phylum Arthropoda; class Insecta; order Coleoptera; family Curculionidae; genus Pachyrhynchus; species Pachyrhynchus sulphureomaculatus. The sequence continues at coordinate 68,321,638 of CM032447.1, read as the reverse complement.
AAGCAAAGTAAGTCATTTATTAAGTGCAATACACAATGCCAATTTGGGAGAAGATGCCAGGCAAATTTCAGCAGTACTATTACGAAGAGTTTTTTTCTCAAATGAGTTTATGGACTTCTATCCGAAACTTCCACCAGAAAGCCAAGCACAACTTAAAGAACAGGTCTTGTTAGCAGTACAACAGGTTCAGACAGAGCAACTACGACACAAAGTATGTGAGGTAGTTGCAGAAGTAGCTAGAAATCTAATTGATGATGAAGGAAATAACCAGTGGCCAGAGTTCTTACAAGTAAGTAAAATTAAAGCATCTACAAGTATGTGGAATAAGTATAATTTTAAATAAAAGTATTTTATTTTTTATTAAAAAATAAGAAATATGTATTTGAGTTAGGTTTGTAGATAAGGATACAAGGACAAAATTCATCTTCTTGTTCGGTAGGGTATTGTAACAAGTTTACCTTTATTATCAGTAGGAGGAGGAGTAAGATTTTGTGTTTTTATTTCTAGAATAAAATGTTATATAGACAACTGTTTTTATAACAACAAATTATTTGTAGGATATAGTAAAACATTGTAATAATACCTAAAGTAAAAAAGAATTAAGTAAAAGGTTATTGTAATGAAACTTTACAAAATTTATCTGCTCCCACTCTATACAATATTTAAACAGAGCACACATTCTTGAGGTGTATTAAAAAAAATAATTAAATACTAAATTTGACTATCTCACACTAAAGGATAACTTAATCTAAGCATCACAAGACTTTATTCTGCTTGTTATTATAATGAGATATTATTCACAACAAAAAATTTAGTATAGAAAAAGATATTTAAAACAGAAACATGACATATTAGTTCTCGGAAAATGCAAAATAACACAGTTTTTAGATTCCTCGACTCTAAGCACCCTAATAATGATATATATGAAGTAATCCTCCTAACTTCCTTCCCACATGTGTTTGACACTACAACAAACAATTTTGAGGTTCCTTGGACCTGGAGAAGGACGTATAACAATATATATGAAGCAACCCCTCTAATTTTCTATCATATGGTTTTAACTACTTATATGTTTGACTAAAAATTTATGCTTAAAATTTCTTCATTAGTCCTACCAAAAACCAGAAGAAACACTTAATAGTGTGGATATTTTTAAATCCAAAAGTAGTTGAAAAGTTAATGACCTATTTAAGTAGCAAAAGTAAAAGTATTTTCCAAAAGCAATATATTTTTTACTTTCCTTGCTAAAATAAGGTAAAATATTTGTAAAAAAATTACACTTCGAAATGTTTGCTTTTCTTCAATTTTTTGGGGTTTAGGTTACAAAAAACATTCACTCATTTCTGCCTGTTGGCACGATAATTCTTGAATGAAATGCTATATCAATTTGAAACTTGGTGCACAGATTTTTTTTTTTTTTTTTTTTATGGGTCTAGCATACATGCTACAGGGAAGTCCCTAAAGCGCTCCAGGAGCGATACATGTGCGGAAAAAGCGATTCATGTTGTTCTTGAATCGCTGTAATTATCTAATATTAGATATTATCTAATATCTGATGATGAAGCCTATAGTTTTTTGAATGATATCACTTCAGGCCAAGAGGGGTGAAAGGGATGGGGATCGATAAATTTTGTAATTTAATTTAATAAGTTTAATAATAATTTTGTAATTTCCTGTTTTTTGTTGAAATAATAAATAAATTTTATACCGAAATATTTATAGTAAAACATATAAAGAATGAGAGAGGAGATTAGAGGAGTTGATTCATATATGTCGGATTATATATCCTTTTCAGGGTTTTCAAACTCGGGAAATCCCAAAATTGGGTTCTTTTTTTCATTGCTTTCAATTTTAACCCAGGCAGAGTCAGGGGTTGTTTATAATTTAAACTGTGTTTTGAAGTATTTACAGGTTGTTTGGATAAATTTTAAGTGAAGAGTTGCTTTTTATATGTAGTGTTATAGGTCTTCTTCACGATTTTTGGAGTGAAGGAATCCGAAAATTAAGTTATTTCTACATTACTTTCAATTTTAATAGGGGATGAATGTGAAAAAGGTGGAGTGGTCAAATATGGTATAGTTTTAATAATATTATGGCAATATTTCCAGATTTTTTTTATCTGCAATAATAAACAAATTTTAAGCATAATTTTTATACTTTTTAATATAAATAATTATGGGAGATATAAGTGTTGTGAGAGAAGGGTGACTTCAAATTTATTGTGTTATGGGTCTTTTTCAAGGTTCTTTGAGTCATAGGGTCGAAAAAATACATCATATTTCAATATTTGTAGAATATTTCCTGATTTTTGGTTGAGATATTTTATAAAATTTTAGCTATTTATATATAGCAACACACACACTCAGTGTTCTTTTTCATTATTTTCAGTTTTAACAGAAATAGTATATAAAAGGAATTGGGATATGGTTACAGAGTGACCTAAAACAAATGTTGATTATAGAATACATTTTAGACATACAAATAGTTAACTTGGCCGAAACTTACCTGTGACACAGTAGGTAAATTAGTGTTTTTACTTCTCTTGCTAAAGGGAAATATTGCATTTGTGAAAAAATACCCAATTATTGCTTTACATTCTAGGGTTCTTAGATCACAAAAAGCATATCTTGTGTCTATCTGACTCTCAGTCTATCAGTCTGTTGGCAACATAATTCTTGGCCAAATGTTATTATAATAATTGAAATAGAAATTAAACTTATAGTTTTTGGACAATATCATTTTAGGAAAAGGGGGTTAAAGGAGTACATTAATTTTGGCTCAATAGGTCTCAGTTCAATTAAAATCGTAATATTCATTTGAAACTAATATTGTACTGTGTAAGGACAATAATGTTGGAAATGTAAAGCCTTGAGTACTTGCCTTCCCGAAAGCTCTCAAAACCCAAAAAGTTGATGGATTTTTCTGAATAGTCAACTCAGGCCACAAAGCCATTTTTATTTTTTTGGTTAAATGTGCAATTTGACAAACACTTAAATAATAATCTGTTATTTTTCAACACTATACCCTTATAAATTTAGTTGTTTTATGTTTTACTTTTTTGACTTAAGTGTTTGAAAACAAGTATTCATTTTTTCGCAGGTATAAAAGATATTTTGTTGAGTTCATGTAGTGCTATTTGAATGAAAATATGTTCAATTCGTAATATAGTAAGTACTCCTCTCAATTTGATTGATGAACAATTAAACTAAAATTGCTCTCCAAATTTGTTTTTTTTTTTGGTATGTTGAGAGGTCCACAAAATGTAGAAAGTAAATAAAATAGAAATATATTTATAAAATATTTGTCAACTTGCCCTGAACTTCACTTCTTTATAACACAATCAAGGAATACTATATCACCGGATATCTATTAATTTGTTACACGTTTAATGTCCGAGAAATATTGCTGATTACATGAAACTGAAGCTAAAACAGATGAGAAATCGGCTTTTCAGTCTAGATAAACACTACCATTGATCTGTTTTCATTTGGTAGGTATTAATCCCTCGATATATATGTTCAACTCACACTTGACCAGCCTTATTTTTGTATCCTATATCTATGTCAAGTAGATATTTATTAGATGTTCTTTTGTCCATATGTATCGCTTTTGACCTTATTTTCAATTTTTTTTACTAGTTTTTATCATTGTCGGTTAAAATGGTAAAAGCTGTATGGTAAAGTTATGTTTATCAAATAAAAAATAAATTTCTATTGGTATTGTTGAACTGTACAGACTTAATTATGTTTACAGTTCCTTTTCCATTGTGCCAATGACCCAAATCCAGTCCTCAAAGAAGCAGCTTTGGCTATGTTTACCAGCGTACCCGGCGTTTTTGGGAATCAACAAAACAATTACCTTGACCTAATCAAACAGATGTTGTTGCAAAGCCTACAACCAAACGAAGCCTACGAAGTCCGATTCCAAGCTGTGAGAGCAGTGGGCTCGTTTATTTTAATAAATGATAAGGAAACTCAGATATTAAAACATTTTGCTGTTCTATTAGCACCAATGCTTATGGTTATTGCCGAGAGTGTCCAGCTTCAAGATGACGATACACTATTGAAGGTATTTATGTGTTATTGTTATTATATTAGATGTACAAGTTAATGTGGTACCTCTTTTGCGTTAACATAATGTTGATTAATTTATGAATAGAATATAGCTCTAGCAAAAAAGTATTCCCCATTATTCTTCACACATTTTGCCCACTTTTCATTTGGCTGTTGTCCTCTCTGAAAAAGATTATGATTTCAAGTCGTTTTGATGCTCCTTCATCAGTAGTAGTGGGAATCGGCGAGATGCTGTCAAAGAAAAAATAAAATTCCGAGCTATTTTTGCCTAGTGTGACTTGGCAGTGTCCAAAATATTACGATCCGAAAGATCACAGCGACCGCTTCGAAATCGCTACTACAACGTTTTGCACATTTTGTACATCACAACCTTCTCCCAAAGGTGAACAAATCATTTGCGCGATTTTAGATAGATTTTCTTGCATTTGAAATGTCGTGTCGAACGAGATCGCTTTGAAGACTGTATTTTAAGGTTATGTGGGTAGCAGCATGAAGTAGTGCTTTTACTTGTTTAGGATTGGTACTTTCAGACATAAAAGTGGCGGGAAATAGTTTGAATTTTGTGATACCTATTTCAAAGGTACTAAATTAATTTGTACACCTAATATATTCTTGATACCTCATTTAGTAACTCTACTGCATTTTTAAGATTTCTTATATCTTTAATTGTTATTATTGGAGCCCAGTCATTATTAGAAAAACAATTTATACCAGCTTGTATCTGTATAGATTAAATTATTTCACTAGAATTTTATTTATTACTTGATAATTTTAATAGCCCCCGAAAATAAACTTTACTCATTTATATCACATGCAAAAAATTATAATTAGATTTAACTACTTTTAACAATTTAAGTTTATGGCTAATATAACATGGTAGCTTTGTTATTAGTTTTAAACATTTTTAAAAATATAAGAACCAAAAAGAAATACTGTCCATTTTTAGTATCATTTTTAATTGTAATTTGAAAACGGTTATTTTGATAAATTTTTCGCCGAGTTAGTATTGGACTAGAATTTCTTAAAAATCTGTAAATGTCAACAAAATAAAATACACTGGTGAGCAAAAAAACTGATTTAAAACTATTTAGCTTCATTTAACAGGGATCCTAGAATTTATTGTTCAGCTATTTTTATGGATGTTAGTATCATTTGAAAGCCCATTTTATTCTTTTTCAAATGATATCAAATTCCATAGCATAACTCATGCTTTTTACTGGTTAATATGATTGAAAGGGGAAACGAGGAAAACAAGGATTGAAAATAGGGGTAAGAGAAAGAAAAAATTTTAAGTTTAACAATTAAATTTATTGATAAAAATCAAAATCAATATTTTGTTACCCCCTCCCCTAGCCCTTATTACTGCTTCCAGTCGGCTTTTCATGGAGCGGGTGCACTTTTTCACCGTTTGTGGATCTTCTCCACTCTTCCGCCATCGCAACTTGAAGTCCCTCAACGATGCAGGGGCTGGATTTCTGGCTCGAACCCTTCTTTTGAGCTCATCCTTAAGGTGCTCGATTAGATTAAAGGCAAGACTCCGCGCAGGTCTGTCTAATGTGGGTATTCCCACTTCCGCCACATATTGCGGCACCGATGCAGCAACATGTGGCCTCGCGTTGTCGGGCATTAGCATGGAGCGATTGCCAACAAACCCAGCATAAGAAGCGACGTGTTTCCGCAGGATCTTCTCGATGTACCAGTGAGCAGTTAATCCACCCCTACGAGTCTCATCAGTCACAAAACCGAAAACGGTTTTCGCATCCAGTGAGATGCCTTCCCACACTATGACAGAGCCTCTTCCGTAAGCAACCGTTTCAGTAATGCAGCACTGCGCATAGGGTTCCCCATAGGCTTGTTTTCTTCCATTATTGCCATATAGGCACATTCGGGATTCGGCGGAGAATAAAACGGAGCGCCATTACTCGTAAGGTCAAGGCGACATGTTCTCGGGCAAATCTGAGTCGCTTGTCGATGGGCTGCTGTCAATTTGGGTCCATTAGCCGGTCTCTTCGGAGTTAGGTTAGCTTCTGACCACGAACTTGTCAGAGCTCCTGCTAGACCTCAACGCCGGTCAAGTGACGATTTTTTTAGAGTTACGTTGACTATGAAGCGGTCGTCTCGCTCCGAGGTACACCTTTTTCTTCCTTCCCAGTCTCTTGGTAACATCTGTAGCCTCTGGAGACAGCTGACTGGCTCAGGTGCAGTTGCGGAGCGACTAAACGTTGGCTATGCTCTTTTTACAGTAGGGCAATGACTTGTGCCGTTTCTTCCGCGGGGGATCCATTTTCCGATGACGTTAGTGAGCAGGTATAGCAGAGTTGTTGACGGTTCGAGTTCCGATAAAGGAATGATAGGAAAATGCAGTTGCATTTGTTTTTATAGGGATAAATAGCGCACAACGAGTACGTTGCTGAGCGAGCAAAAACGGTTCTATTGAGTAAAACCGTTTTAATCAGTAAAACTTTTTGGAAATCCAAATGTTTTTGGTATTATTGGAAAGAGTAGAAAATCATTATTCTAATGATACCAAAAATAATACATAAATGAAGCAAAATCATTTGAGTCAATTTTTTCACTCACCAGTTAATATGTATTTTAGTAAAAATTGCAAAAGTTGCCATAAGTGTCCTAAAGCAGAATTACACAAATGCCGTTTAAGGGGTTAGGGGTAGTCCCAGTATTTACTAAAAAAGGCTTTTTTGTGATTTTTTTTATAATCATGTGTATTTTTGAAAAATATTTTACTAAATAATTACATGATATTGAAAGAGTATGAAAATTTCATAAAAAATATTTATATACAACTGGACAGAATTACCTGTAGTATCGTAAGACGCCTTTTTCAAATAGTGCTTTGTAGTGACCATTAGCACTCTTAAGTGGTTCATCTGAAATCAATGAAAAAAAAACATTTTTGTTTTTTAATACATCATCTTCTGCTTAAAAAGAAATTAACAAAATAGCAGCCTTAGAAAGTGTCCTTAAGAATTCTTATTCTCCATATATATATATATATATATATATATATATATATATATATATATATATATATATATATATATATATATATATATATATATATATATATATATATATTTATATATATATTATATATATATATATATATATATATATATATATATATATATATATATATATATATATATATATATATATATATATATATATATATATATATTATATATATATATATATATTTATATATATATTATATATATATATATATATATATATATATATATATATATATATATATATATATATATATATATATATATATATATATATTATATATATATATATATATATATATATATATATATATATATATATATTTCATGTGTAAAAGACCGTATAAAATTGATTTTGATCGATTGAGCGGTTTTTAAGAAATAATGGTCACCGACTTTGAAAACATACTTTTCAGAAAAAAACGCATTTAAAGTGTTAACTCTAGTTACTATGTACAGACACAATTTATTAAATTACTTTCACAGAGTGATCTATTCCTGAGCTATATAGCTTCTGCCGATATAGAAGCCTCCAGAATGTCGATTTCTTGTTGAAACACTCTTCCTTCCGAATGTTCTCCTGTGCGCGCTTTACTGTCAGTTTAATGCGCTCTGCGTCTTTTTTTTCAGCATATTTGTGTAAATTTGGCCCATTACTTATTCCGAGTACATTTAAAATTGTTAATGCTTATGAACCTTCATTGAATACGTAAGCAGCAATATATGTTCCTATTTGCACTATAGTAAAACTACTCTTTACTATCTTGGAACTTATTTTCCATACAAATTGATTTGAAATACCCATTGTTCTTTTCAGTAAAACCACCGACATATCTTGAAAGCAAATGGTCGTTACTAAGATAAATTAGTTTTATAGCACTCAAAACATCAAGCGGTAACGACGGATAATTATGCTTATAAGAATGAGCTCATCATTTGCTTCTGAGGGGGTTTAGGTTTAGATATGTTGAGCTGTAATGATAATATGTTGCCCATATTACATTTTTCATATTTTCTGCAGAATCACAGTACTGATGTATCACCAAAGCCATAATACCTAGTCAAGTTATCAATCATTTTTCCGATGAATTTCAATTATACTACCGAGTCTTTTCGTTTTTTTTTTTCATGCAGTCGAGCAGCCAGTCGTTTCTGGACGTACCCTATGCATTCTTTTTTTATTGATGTCCTTGTCACCGTAAGGAGCTGCATTTACAGTCTGTTAAGTAAAAAGGTGGCCGCTCGTATTCTTGAAAAAAATGTGTTTTGAGAACATTTTTTGCCACGAATGCATTCTTTGGTGTGGTAACAACGGCGCGGTTACCTTAGTAAGTTGTCCAATCGTCTCCTGCATCAATAATCACCTGGCATCTTCGAGGCATGCTGTCGACGAGATTTCCTGCAATCATCTTCAAATTTTTCGAATCAAGCGAGACAACTTAGTTAAAGTTCTCGGAATCTTTCCTCTGAGCTTTCTCTTTACAAGGGACCAAACATTTTCAACTCTAGTAACTTATCGTGTGCCCAAGCGACGTGATTTTCGCCCAGTGAAGGTCTCTCAAACGTGCTTTGGAATTTGACATCGCGAGCACTAAATGTTGTTGAATGGGCTGGTGGGACACATTTAAACCCGACTTTTTTAATTTTGTCGCTCCTTGACGCAGCGTCAATTTCCAGTCCCGTAAAAACAAATACACGATTCGTTTTTCGGCTTTCGGAGTGACTTTGCTTACTCAAGTCAAGTCGTCGACATTTTTCGTCACGTTAAAACGATTTACCCACTTCTTCACAAAACGATACCGACTTTTAAATATATTTAGCGACCGCGGAATGTGTCATTTTAAGCCCATTTGGATGGGAACAAAGAAGGAGTGCCTCGAACAGACGCGCAAACAACTAAAATTAGTAAAATGCGTCGTAGACAAATGTTCCCTCTACCAGTTTTTTGTTAAATCGCTAGATTCCCATCTACTAAAATTGAATTATCGCGGACACGTTCTTACTTGACAGACTGCATAATGCCTGAAGTTTTTTAGACGCCGTCTTTTCCTTTTGATCTTTTTCCGTGATTACGTCGACCTTCATTTTTCTAGGTGATTTACACTACATTCTTTTTTGTTTGTTGTTCGAATTCTCCGGTAATTTTCTTTGATTTCCATTATTTACATTGTTTACAATGTACACTTTTTACATCGACATCAGTTATTTTAGCAGTAAAATAGCCAATGATTGACGATACCAAATAAAGATTTGCTTTTGCCATGTTCCATGTCCAAATACAGTCAATTAAGTTGTTTTATTAACATCTTGAGCTGTAAACGTTTCCGCAATTTATTTAATTACAGCTTTTTAAAATAAAATAACTGCAATGGTTTGACAACTACTCAATATTTTTTGTTAGTAATATCAAGTACATAGTTTTGTCTAAAAATTGTGGCATCTCCATTAGGGCAATACCTTATTGCAAATATAAATCGTCAGTTTATTTCATATGATTGTCCTACGAAAGAACATAAAGGAATATATTCATTGGCACAATTATCACACAACACAGCAATTTTAAATCCCAGCCCACGGCTGCGCTTGCTTTTTATATTTCACAAGATTGGAAATTGCAGCAAATGTCGTGAAAAAGTTCAAATTTCTATAATCTATACAGCTAATTTCTGATATAGCAATATCATTTTGAGATGTTAATTTGTTAGCGGACGTAATAGAACAAGTTTCATCACGTTCTACTGTATTCAGCTTGAAAACGTTTTTCCTTTTCCTACTTCTCGATTTAATTACTTGACCAACAATTTCAAAAGCGCACGCAACGATCAACTTAAACTGGTCAATTTCATCTCAGCGGCTGTACTGACACTGCTTGTAAATTTTATTCACACAAGTGTAAAAATAAAGCTACGAAAGAAATCTTGTAAGTTCTAAATACACCATAGAGCAGCACAGCAGATGACCCATAAATATGGGGAAAGCCCCGCATTCATTTCATACGCAGGTAAAGACGGGTTATTTTCAGCTACTGTGCGCTACCTACTCTGAGTGGTTTGAAGGACCTGTGGTTATTATTATATCTTTCTAAAATTATTTGTTGGATCAATTTGAAGTTTTCACAATTATTTTCAAATTTCTCACCACCGCTAACCCCTTAAATTATTAGAGAGATGTTGCAACGTTTATTTTTCACTTTCCTTATAGTTATCTCGAGCATGCGCAGTATTAACGCAAAAGTTGTTAGGTTAGTATTCACCTTCTATAAACTTATGGGATTTTTTAAAATTCATTTTATGGTTAAGCAAACCGGTTATTAGTATTTGATAAAGTGGTATCTAGCAAGTTTCTATCACTTCTTCAATATTTGCAAGGTAATACGAATGTGCGATAAATAAAATTTCATTTGAAATTGGCACTACACACACTGTAATGTCATTGTGCCAGAGATTGCAAATTCCCAACATAATCTGAACACTAAGTGTTGTCAGTGTTATTTGCAATAAAAGATTATAATTTCAATTTTACTGTATTTTCTTAGTGGTTTATATACCTAAGTAGAGAAAAACAAGCCCTACCGTAATAGCGATAAGAATAAGGAACTCCAAATAACCTCTCTTATAAGTTCCTAAATAAGGGAAATTGTTATAAAGGTTTCTCTTATTTTTTTTCAATACTGCGTAAACTCCAAACGGTGGGCACATGCTTCAAATAACGATAACGGCTGAGTCCTTATATTTAATTTTTTCCCTTTACTACTGCGCAAGCTTCAAGCGGTTGGCGCATGCTTTAAGTAAAGATAAAGACGATATCCTGCCAAAATGAGCGTTGCAAAATCTCTCTATTGTTTACATATTAAATTTGATATTTACCTATAAAGAGCTTGAAGACACGAGATGGCGAATATATGCGATCAATGTCCATAAAAGGGACAAAGTGTTTAAAATTCTTATTTTTTTTTAACTAAAATTAAATACACACTTTATTTATGTTATAAACTGCATTATTTAACAAAAAAAAGCGTAAAAGACATTGTTTTACTCTTGGATTACAAAGTGCAGTATGTTTATGTTGGCCTTCGTTTATTCAATCTTGAGATTTTGCTCTTCTACTCTAAAACTAATGACCATTATACTGATTGTAAAGAATGAATGTAATTCATTATTTTCAGTTGTTTTTAATTTCTGAATCAGGAAAGTACTTGAAACAAATAGTATGAAATGTGAAATAGAGAAATTATTTTTTACCTTATAATCTTCTTAGAACCGTCTTTCTTTATATATCTTTTAAATATTTTACCAGGTATTAATCGACTTAGCAGAAAATACTCCAAAATACCTAAGACCACAACTTGTCAGTATTTACGACATGTGTATGAAAGTATTCAGTGACGCAGGTGCTTTGGACAGCTGGAGAACTTTAGCTTTGGAAGTTATGGTAACTTTGGCCGAGATGGCACCAGCCATGGTAAGAAAAAATGCTGGAAAATACATGGAACAATTGGTCCCGCTGATCTTGCAATTTATGGCGGACTTGGAGGATGAAGACAACTGGGCTGAATCAGATGAACTACTCGACGAAGATAATGATTGCAATAACGTTGTTGCTGAGGCGGCTTTAGATCGTCTTGCCTGTGGATTAGGTAATTGTTTCAGTTACTTGATGTTTCACATACAGTCGATCAAGTAAGATCGTGTCACCTATAACTTGTCGGTAAAATAAATTCCTCTTTTTTTAAGGTTATTGTTAGCACCCCTGCAAACAATGCTTTGTGAAAACAAAAAATTATCGAACATGAGTGCCGCATATACTTCGCGCTTTGAGATTGTGTTCTTCTGTAATCATCCAAAAGTTCCGAAAATGGCGCCTACAGCGGCTGCTAAGTGTTTGGCAAGTTGGTGAAATGATACTTTCAGTTAAAAAACGTTGATGATATACCAGAACATGATTGGAGAGGAAAAGTGTCGCACGAGGACGAAAAAATTATTATTAACATGTTTTCCTGAAATCCTCTAACTAAACTAAAGCAGAAAGGTTTGGATATAACGTATGAAACGGTTCACACTCTCTCTCCGGGCTCACAATTCGAAGTGGAGAGAGACGACTCGCGTGGGCAGAGCGAAACATAGATCGAAGGTGCAGCGATGTATTTTTTTTCTGATGCAGCTTCATCAAAAGAATTTGGCAGATTCTTCATATTTACCTACAATTTGAACGCTGAAAAAATGCTCTAGATTTACAAGAAGGCATTAGTGCCGACTACCAAACGCTGATTTGTCGATAAAAATGAGGAGTGGGTTCTTTAAGAGGATAACGACCCACAAACATCGGATTGAGCCGGTGGAAAGGGGAATCCGGTATCGTCACACCTCAGTCGCCCGATGCAAATCCAATCGAGAACGTGTGGTCATACACCAAGGAGAAACTTCGTAGTAAAAAGGTGTACACAGTGAAGCAGCTGTCACGGCAAATTCGGTCAATTTAGAAATCTTTGCCCCAAGAATACGTGGAAAATCTCGTCGAAACTATACCTCGAAGTTGCCAGGTCACCATCGACGATGATGGGGACTGGACGACCTACCGAATCACGATCATTTTCATGGTAATCCTTTACTGTTGAATGATGTAAAAAACGTTTAAATAACATTGTTTTATGAACAGTTCTTACTTGACCGACTGTATGTCTTAGCTTATCACTAGAAATACTTTAAACAAACTTGAAAAAATTCCGATCCAGTTTTAGATTCAGTATATGTAAGTACTGGTTTAAATAAAATCCTTATTGAGGCGGGAAGGTGAATGATGGAAAAAAAAAGGTAGAAACTGTGAATGTTTTTAAAATAAACTAAAAAAGTATCTCTAGTCAGGTTAGTTCACGTACAGTCTGTCAAGTAAGAAGGTGTCCGCGATAATCCATTTTTGGTAGATGCGATTCTAGCGATTCACCAAAAAATCGGTAGATAGAACCTTCGTCTACGACACGTTTTAGTAAAAGTATCAGTCGATTCCGAACTTTTACCGTTTGCGCCTCGGTTCTAGGTAGTTTTTCTTTGTTCCCATCCAAAGGGGCCTAAAATGGCACGTTTCCGCGGCCGCTAAATATATTAAAAAGTCGGTATCGTTTGTGAAGAAGTGGGTAAATTATTTTAACGAGACGAAAAATGTCGATCACGTGCTAAAACGTGGCTCGGTAGGTAAAGTCACTCCGAAAGACGAAAAATGAATCGTGTCTTTGTTTTCACGGGACCTGAAATTGACGCTGCGGCAAGGAGCGGCAAAATAAGAAAATCGTGTTTGAATGTGTTCCATGAGACTATTCGACAGCATCTTCGTGCTCATGATGTCAAATTAAAGAAACATTTGCTGGGCGAAAATCACATCGCGAAACGGCTCACTTGGACCCACCACCTATTGAAAATGTTTGGTTTCTTGTAAAAAGAAAGCTCAGGGGAAAGACACTAAGGACTTTGATTCAGTTGTCTAGCAAGATTCGCAGAGTATGCAGAAAATGTCGTTGACAGCATACCTCGAAGATGCCAGGCGATTATTCATGTGATTGAACAACTTACTAAGGTCGCTCCCTGATTTGTTGGTGCAGTATCGTTTTTCTCAGTGTGCCTGATTTGCGCGGGCGCGGAGCAAGTCAGGTGGGTTTCATTGAAATATAGGCGTTCGGCATGTTTTCGTTATTGAATCGGTACCGAGCAGACCGAGAAAAACGATAGCGCACCGACAAATCAGGGGGCGACCTAAGGTAATTGCGCCATTGTTAGTACACGAAAGAATACATTGATGGCAAAAAATATTCTCGAAACACATTTTTTCAAGAATACGTCTTATTCGACAGATTGTATGTGCTAAAAACTTTACAGTCTGTTGGTGGATTCCCTCTCTGATAAAAGATGGTAGTTTGTAGTCGATGAATCCTGTTATGGTTTTTTTGACGTTCTCCATTGATGTAGCGACCGAAATAAATAGTAATCAGACGTGATATGTTCGAGGAATACGCTGCTTAAAGGAAAACTTGCTATCCCACAAAAAAGATAAAAATGTCACACTGTTTTAGTCTGACGTTGTCTAAAGCGTCATGATCCGAAAGATCAAAATCACCACTTTGAAATCACTGATTTTGTACGTTTTGTGCGACACATCACCTTTTCTCAATGTTAAACAAATCATTTGCGCAGCTTCAGATGCATTTTCTTGTGCTTGAAATGCAGCGCCTCACATGCTGCTTGTCGAACGATATCGCTTTCAAGACTATTTCGAGGTTATGTACAGCATCACATAAAATAACTATATTGTTTCTTTAAAAGTAGTACTTTCACACATAAAAGTGGGAAGTTAGTTTGAATTTTAAGGTACCGAATTAATTTGTACACCTAATAGTAATAAGTGTGTATTATTTTAAAGTTCAAAATTTTGATTCAGTCTTAAATTGCTCGCTTCATAATTTTAAATGAATGCTTCAGGTGGAAAGGTCATTCTTCCGTTGGTCACCGCTAATATCCCAAGAATGTTGGGCAATCCCGATTGGAAGCAACGTCACGCTGCTTTAATGGCCATCAGTGCGATCGGCGAGGGTTGTCACAAACACATGGAATCCATGTTGCCACAAATTATGGACGGCGTGTCAGGCGTAATGGAGGGCGTCTTGCGTTATTTACAAGATCCACATCCAAGGGTAAAAAAATACTAATCGTTTAATAACATAGCAACTCTTGTATTCAACGTTTTGTATTAGAAAAAACAACCCGCTAAGTGCAAGTCAGATTGTGCCATTAGTGTTCCGTACATTGATTGCTTTTAAAATAAAACTTTTTATTACGGAGGTATAAAATGATCAGTAACTTCAAAAATCACAACCTAAATGAGTTTTCAACAAAGTTTGTTTCCGATCTTTGTTCAAGAATGATGAGCTTGAAATTTTTGTTTTTGTTTTTTGAAATACCAAATAAACATTAAGGTAATGCACTCATTATTTTTATTCAATATACACCCCATGTAGAATATTGCAGAATGTTTTTACCAAAATTTTTTTTGATGAGTACCTTTCGAAATAGGGGGGAAGCGATTTTTGGCAATCTTTTTAAAACAATATAATGAAAAGTGTGCGCAAGTATTAAATTACTTATATTTTTGAACTCGTGTTTTCACAACTTTTTGATACCCCACTCGACCTGGTAATTTTTTTTTTTTTCATTTCCTGTTGCATCCTCCAAAACTAACCCTTTAAGTCAAAATTTAACCTTCAAAACTACATGGCTCTGATGGGACCATCAATTCCTATGATAGTGCCAAATTTCAATTTTTTGTGCCAAATAATTTTGGAGGAAATCGACTGTGACAGACGGACGGACAGACACCGAGGTGATCTTATAAGTGTTCCGTACGGAACACTAAAAATACCTGGTGAAATATCTATAATAGCTCAAACCTGTTTGAACTGTAAACATTTTTGTAATAATTATTTAGACACAACTAATCAATCCCTTTAAGAACGTTTTAGTTTAATCACCATACTAAGTTATTTTGAGATTTAATATTTTTTTATAGGTTCGATATGCTGCGTGTAATGCTATCGGTCAAATGTCCACAGATTTTGCGCCCGTTTTTGAAAAGAAATTCCACGACCGTGTAGTGCCTGGATTACTCATGTTATTAGATGATAATGCAAATCCAAGGGTGCAAGCCCATGCAGGTAAACCCTGTTTACTTTATAATGTTAATTAGAGTAGATTAAAAATGTATAAGACAAAGCATAGTTACTTGTAGTGTAGGGTTTTGAAACAGGGAAGGTTGCTTTAACTTTCAACTCGGAACCACTACCAATTACCACCAAATAGTTTCTAATAAAAAATTAAGCCCTTGAGAAAATATTGTTTAATCAATCATGTAAAATTACATTAACATAGATATAGTAGTAATGTTAATGAATTTTATTTAATATTTTTTAGGTGCTGCTTTAGTAAACTTTGCTGAAGATTGTCCCAAACACATTCTTAGCAGCTACCTAGAACCACTTATGGCCAGACTAGAAAGCATCCTCACAAATAAAGTTAAAGAATTAGTTGAAAAGGGTACTAAGTTAGTTTTGGAACAAGTTGTAACGACGATTGCTAGTGTGGCCGATACAGCTGAAAATGAGTTTATTGCATATTATGACCGGTTAATGCCATGTTTGAAATACATAATTGAAAACGCCAATAAGGAAGAATACAAGCTACTTAGAGGTAAAGATTTTGAAATAATAACACACATTATATTAAGAGAGATTTATACCAAGTAAATTTTATGTAGACTTTTTTCTTAATTTTTTGTGTCGTTTATTTGATGTCCAGGCTGTTGTGCAATTTTTAAATTTTACATTTAATGCTTATTAGCAAAGATAGGAATATTGTCATAATCTCTGATAATTTGAAGGTTATGTACACGTTTGTCATTTTTATTGTTTTAGTTTTTAGTGTTCCATACACTTATAAGATCACTTCGGTGTCCGTCTGTCTGTCACACCCGATTTTCTCCAAAACTATTCGATATTGAAAGTTGAAATATGGCACTAATATAGAAATTGATGGCCTCATCAGAGTCGAGAGGGTTTTGGGGGATGAAATCAGAAGTGAAAGAAAAAATTACCAGGTCATCGAGTGGGGTGTCAAATGAAAGCTTGTAAAAACACGAGTTCAAAAATATATATAATGTAATACGCACGCTTTTCTTTGTATTATGTTTAAAAAATTGCGGAAAAATCTCTGTCCCCCCTTTATCTCAAAAAGTACCGATCAAAAAATGTTCTCCACAGTGTGTAGAATAAACAAAAATTATCACGAGTGCATTAACTTTAATAATTTATCTGGTGTACAAAAAAAAAATCAGTCATCAGTTTTCAGTAAAGATTGGAAAAAAAATTTGTTGAAAATTCATTTGGGATGTGTTTTGTGAAGTCATTGATCATTTTATACCTCTGTAACGAAATTTTTTATTTTAAAAGCAATCAATGTACGCAACACTAATTGCGCAAGTACAAGTTGTACTGGACTGGTTATCTAGTGTGAGAATTAAACCTATTAATTATTCTTGGGGTAATTTTTAGTAATAAATCTTTGCTTTTGTCTTATAGGAAAAGCAATAGAATGTGTTACATTAATTGGTATAGCTGTTGGACCAGAAAAATTCAGTGATGATGCAACTCAAGTAATGGATATGCTATTGAAAACTTATGGAAATGGTATAGAACTACCCGATGATGATCCCCAAACTAGCTATCTCATATCTGCTTGGTCGCGAATTTGCAAAGTAAGTTAGATATATATATATATATATATATATATATATATATATATATATATATATATATATATATATATATATACATATACATATACATATACATATATATATATATATATATATATATATATATATATATATATATATATATATATATATATATATATATATATATATATATATATATATATATATATATATATATATATATACATATATATATATATATATATATATATATATATATACATATATATATATATATATATATATATATATATATATATATATATACATATATATATATATATATATATATATACATATATATATATATATATATATATATATATATATATATATATATATATATATATATATATATATATATATATATATATATATATATATATATATATATATATATATATATAAAAAAACATACACACGAGATATCTTGAAATTCACTGCATATATTAGAATTGGTGTCTCCTTGTAGCAAGACTGATTGCAGAAAATTCACCTTAAATAGCGGATGACCTTAAAGAAATTATATCATTTTTTTTCATGCCGTCACTGGTAGAACCATAAAATTCCACAATATCGCCCATCGTCCACCACAATCATTGATCATCATAGTTCTTTGTTATATAGGTGTGCTGCTACTTCACTGACTTACTTACTGGTTGTTATCACATTTTAGGTTCTGGGAAAGGGTTTTCAGCCATATCTGCCTCTGGTTATGGGTCCTGTTATGAGGACGGCTGCTATGAAACCCGACGTTGCGTTGTTGGATAGTGATGAAATGGCTGGTATCGAAGGACAAGAGGATGATTGGCAATTTGTTTCGCTTGGGGAACAGAAGAACTTCGGAATTCGCACAGCTGGTAAGTTGAATATAGCAAGAGTTTGGGAAATTGATCCTCTTTCAGTGCCTCCCTAATATCACGGTAATTGTCAGAAAAATTTTATCTGTTTCACTGGATTCCAAATAAATATGATTCCCTGTCTAGATATAATGGTATGATGTGGTTGGTCAGGCTGGTAGCCAGGCAGTTAGACTGAGGAGATCTTTTTGCGAACCCTATTTAACGTCCGTATTTTGTCAGTCGGAATTTATAGTTTTATATGGGATCATAATGACATGATCAGCAGCTGTTTTATGGTATTATTCTATACTTCATGTTTACAAACCGCAATGGAGTTCAGGTTTCTATGTATGAATGGCCCGGTGTCAATACGACGACATATTTTTGTATTGGTGACGGTTTATCCAGTCAATCTTCAGACATGCATCTCACCCAAGAGCAAAACGGGAAGACATTATCTTCATCGTCCGAGTGGCCTTGTAACAGCATGCCTTTTATGTCAATGTCTATTTTGAAAGTTACCCGTAAATAAGTACTTACCTGCCAGTAATCGAACGCAGGACCACCCTGAGCACGGTAAAACGAATATATACCGAAGAGTTAGGATTACTACCCCCTGCATCGATAATCTGTATTTAAGAGGTAATTTGGAATCTGAAGCCATATCATTGATTATAATCATAAGACCACTGAACTATTTTTTTTTAAGGTTTGGAAGATAAAGCAGCAGCGTGCATGATGTTGGTCTGCTACGCCCGGGAACTCAAAGACGCATTCGCTCCCTATGCAGAAGAAACTGTCAAACTCATGGTGCCTATGCTTAAATTCTATTTCCACGACGGTGTACGTAACGCAGCCGCCGAGTCATTACCGTGGCTCCTCGAATGCGCTACTTGCAAAGGACCCGCTTTTGTCAATGATATGTGGAGATTTATCTGTCCCGAATTACTCAGAGCAATCGACACTGAACCAGAGAGTGAAGTGCTGCTTGTAATGTTGGATTCGTTGGCAAGGAGTATACAGAAACTAGGATCATCTTATCTCAATCAAGAATCTATGACTGAAATTTTAAGGATTACTGATAAACTCATGACTGACCACTTTGACAGGGCTAATGACAGGCACAAAAAGCATCTGGATGAAGATTATGATGAGGTAAATAGGTATATTATTGAAGTCGGATGTAAGTTAGATTAAAAATAGTCAAAATAATTGATATTTTTAATAGTAAAATTATATTAACATCTTAATGACAAGAGAAACTGTTAAACACATGATACACTATTCTGGGTATGCTTATTTTCTGAGTGATCAGTACATAATTAGACAGGTGCATGATAAAAACAATTATGCATTATTGACAAAACTCATTCAGAAAGTATTTTAATAATTCATATTTTGTATAAAATTTTCTGTTTTATATGTTTTGATCTCATCAATTTATGATAAATATTGACAGTAGTCAATATGAAAGAAATAATACTAGGGTATTATATTGCTTTTTAGCATACGTTTACAGGGGGCAGAATCCTTGTGGAACAACAAGCACCCAGAACAATTACCAGCAAACAGAAACTTTGCAGAATGGCAATTCCAGTTTGTTAATCAGAGTCATCAATCTGAAATATTCGTTTATTTGGGGCTATAGATCTTAAATAGGATAAATAATGGGCATTTTCGGATGCATCTAAATAATATTAAAATAAATCATGTATTCTGATTTTATTTGTCATTTAGAAGTCACCGTCATTGATTGATATTGATATATATTAAAATTTTATTTTGTCAGTAAATGCCATTGATAGTGGTAGGAATGGTTGGAAAGGCTTTGTGGCTAAGCAAACAGACTAAGGAGAGGCTTTTTGGCAATCCCATTTAACATCTAGGTAATGTCAGCCAGGTGGAAGGTGGAATCCTAATCACATGATCGACACATAGTACTCTCAGCCCAGCTTTGAAGTGGTGTTTCTACACTTCTCACTTATCAGGAACCTTGACCCTACTAAGCCTTTGCTTAATGATTTAAATTAATTTTATACCTATTAGGACTTGTCTTTCTGACATAATTTTTATTTAAATCCCTCCTCTAGTCTAAATGTCTCGTAAGACATATCGGCAGACATATAGTCTGGCTATCCAGTCTGTTGGCGATGTTTCTAATAGTGGCACGCCAACGTTCCCTGTTAGCTGTTTGTCTTGTAGCTTGCTCCATGGTTTATTTAAATACTTTTACCAAAATTGAAAAAAAACCACGAACTTTCCTATGTGAAATCATTGCAACCTGAGATCAATGAACGAGTTGTATCATAAGGTTTCATAGACTACCTGTACCAAGTCGTTTCAGCCTCACGATTTTCCCGTCGCTGTTCTTTCGCAGACTCCGCTCGGGCGAAAACACGCTATACACGAGAGATTTATGTTGAATTTATATGAAAACCACAACATCCAACCTTTTTTTTAATTTTCAGGAAGTACAGGAACAACTAGAAGATGAAGAATCTGACGACATCTATGTTCTCAGTAAAGTAGCAGATGTGATTCATTCACTCTTTACAGTATATAGAGAGAACTTTATACCATTCTTCGATCAAATATGTACACACTTTGTAAATCTCTTGACACCAAACCGAACTTGGGCCGACAGACAATGGGGAATTTGTGTTTTTGATGACGTTATAGAATTTACCGGACCAGCATGCACGAAATATCAGGGATACTTTTTAGAGCCCTTGACGGTTTATATTAGGGACAAGACCTGTGAAGTACGTCAAGCAGCGGCGTACGGATGGGGTGTTTTGGCGCAGTTTGGAGGAGAACAGTTTGCAGGAGAATTAGCTAAAATTCTACCATCTTTAGTTGAAGTTATAATCGATCCAGAAGCAAAAGATCCAAGAAATATTAACGCGACGGAAAATGCTATTTCAGCAGTTACTAAAATAATGAAATATAATAGTTCACAGATTAACTTAAATGAAGTTATTCCCTTATGGTTCTCTTGGTTGCCCGTTGTTGAAGATGCAGACGAGGCTCCTCACGTTTATGGTTACATGTGTGACTTAATTGAACAAAATCATCAGGCTGTTACAGGTTAGTAGTGAAGATTTTTAGAACAAATAATATTTTAAACCAAATTTAGATTTTAGTAAGGTATTTGTCCGGTTTACTGTTGTTTTTGACACTGTCGTAAATGTCACCAAATAAATGTCAGTGAACATGAAATTTCAGGTCCTTATACTGCACACATAAAGTTAGTTAATTTGTTAGTACTTTATCAATTTAAATCGATCCGTTCTGCCAAATTAAACATAAACCAGAAAAAAAAAAATTAAGTGTGCAAGCCTCACATATTTACGTTAAACGCAATTAATTATCTGACTTGCCTCAAAATTGGTTGGCTACTTCAGCTATTAACAATTCAACCAATCAAATTTTCTCAAACTTCGAAAAATTTAATCGTTTCTTGGTTCATTGGTTGTCACAATATCATTAAAAGTCTAACCTAATGAAGTGTTTCAGTAATTGAGTTTATATATATATATATATATATATATATATATATATATATATATATATATATATATATATATATATATATATTCTTGTCTCTGTGTCAAAAACTTGTGTAAGATACTGTTTAATATAACCCTTTATTTTTGGTCCCTATTTTATATATTACAAAATTTATTTATTTTCAGGTGCCAATATTCCAAAAATAATTCATATCATAGCGGAAGCATTCCACAGAGATGCAATAGAACCAGGTTCACAAGAAGGATCTAGAATGCTCAACATTGTAAGACAGGTTCAATCCAACGAATCCTTTTTCCAATCGGTTGTCCAAACAATGTCTCCAGAACTCCAGCAAGCTCTTCACCTCGCCTTGCATACTCCACCCTCTTAGTAAATAAAATTCCTATTTATTGTGTTTTATCATAAAATTAAAGTTATAAATAGCTATATTATTTTTTATATCAATATGACATATTTATGTTTGCGGGCTTAAGGCCTTCAATGTAAGGTAAATTCACTCTACCTTTCTAAGGATTATATTTATTAAGTATCTGTAAATAGAATGTACGCCATTCTGGACTGCATGTGATATTTTTATTTTCATCATTAGGTCTATTTTTGTCTGATAAATTCTTTAACTGTTAGTGTTTTTAATTGAAATTTATTCAATATAATGTTGTCAAGATCATTATCAAATAAAATTTCCTCTATATTTGTATGTGCTTTTTAATTAGCAGCATTTTCAAGCTATATCTAACGTTAAATATACCAAGTACATTTGAAACGTAAACAATTTTGTTTTTTTTAAATTTCATTTTTATTAACATTAAAATAAATGGTCATTTAAGGTAAGAGTTTTCTTAAATAATCGTTAGATACTAACATGTTCAAATCTCTATAGTATTTAGACCTCTGAAAAGGACATCAACATTCCAGGTTGAATCCCTGTACTAAACTCCTGGTCCACAATTATTGGAAATACCAGATAAGCTTGTTTACCCTTGTGATTGCCAAACCAAACGATTAGATAAGGAGCTGCTGCTTTATTCTCCAAGCACTGTCTGCATTCTGGATTATGTTTGACTCTAGGGCGAGCAAGATATTCATTCAGGTGGCATAAGGAATTTCTGTCAGCTTTTCAGTTAATTCTTGATTAATTTCAGCAAAGATTTGGTGTATTGAGGATTAGATCCCCTATCAAGATTGATTGCCTCATCTCTGCTGCCTCATTAAAGTCCTTAACGAACCTATCGGTTCAGCAATTGCCCCATTGTCCATATTGCACAGAATTGCTAAAAAAGGATTCAGATCTTGTGGGGCTTATCAAAGCTAGCGTTGTTTAGCCATTTCATTCCCATAGACGCCGGTCTGGCCAAGTCCCTGAGAGAAGTAGACTGTGTCTACACGCCAACAACTCGAATAATAAGAGGGAAACACGTGCTCTATACAACTTTTAACGATACTAAAAAATATCGGATAGTTGGAGCTTCTACTTGGTGGAAATTCATTATAAATATATTATAAAAGACTGTTTTTAGTCAATTTCCACTGATTTATTTATAATTTTTTTTTTCGTCGGATCTACATTTGTACAAATGTTAAATCTGTGTTTACCGAATGTCCACATAGGACTACCAGCAGCAACTTTGAGGCATTCTGTCGTAGCCTATTGGGATCTTACCTGTGGGCGGAGCTTACTCTGATTATTATTAAGATGGCCGAAATATGGGTGCAGATTTAAATTTGTAACGTGTGAAGCATAGGGAGTGTGACGGTGTTTTTCAAAAATATTAACAATTGCCAATATTGGCAAATGACCAGTATAAATCCGGCCCATACGAATTTCAGACCCGGTGAAAAACTTTTGAAGTCAAATCTTTTCCTTGTACGTGGAATAATCGATCATAAAATTATCGCGCCCAACATAACGAAAATTTAAGTAGCATGTTGTAACATTCGTTTTTTCTTAGATTTTAAGATCATGTTACGACAATGTTTTTCTTCCTGTAATTTATATTTTATTACATGTTTATATTTATTGCAATGATTTCAATTTTTGAGCACTGTAGCTTAAAACAGTGATTTAAATTTTAGAACAGTGTGGCTCGGCCGTGTATAACATGTTGTTGACCTGACTTGTTTGATTTGCGTTGATTTTGCATCCCGGAAGTAAGCCATTTTAAAGATTTCACTTTGAAGAAACGATATGTAAACGGCCAGATGGAATTTTTAAGGGCTGTTTTCCGCGGTCATGCCGTAGTAGGCTTTTTTCCGCCAGAATGCGGTAGTAGGCTTTTTCCGCCAGTATGCTGTAGTAGGCTTTTTCCTACAGTATGCTGTAATAATTTTTTTCTTCCGTCATGCCGTAGTGCAGTAACGGCCCTTTTTTTTTATCACCAAGTGGGTGTTGTTTATAGATCCCAAGTTTGATGCCTTTTTCCAATCTTAAAATATTCTGCTTATCCAAAGATTTTTCGGGTCAAAAAGTGATTAGCTACCTAAATGAGATTAGGAGAGTGGCGGCTGAGACAATATTTTCGATGAGAATCTCACCAGAAGAGGCTAAGCAGCTTATGGAAAACCCACGAGGAGAAGCCAATCAGTAAGTCATAAGCACACCAGTTTAAATATCTCACTTCCTGGCTACAACGTGTGTTTCCAACGACTACTCAATACGTGTAATCCGCTAAGTCGATTTCGCAAATTTTAATAATCCTAATTTAAAGACTCTATGCAATAATGTGTACTCTCTTAGTATAAAAAGTTATTTATTGAGTCTATGTAATTTTAAGAGAGTAATAAGAGGAAGAATTTTTATTTTGTTAATATAGTCTTCTTTATTTAAATGTGTAGTGTCTCACTAAACTCCTGCTCTTTCTTTCAGGACGTATAGGTTGTACGTAAATTAATTTTATTTCAACAATCCAGTCAGCATCCAAATCATAAAGATTTCAGTATGAAATCTTTTAAAAAACTTCTTATAGAAGTTCTAACATGACGTCTTAAGTAGCTCATTTTTATGAGCTCAGAATTCAGAGTTCTTAATGAACTCATGAATGCGAAGTCAATTTTTTGATGTCTCAATGAATGTCTTTTGTTGAGCACTTTCTAAACAGTTTTTATGAGCTTATAAAGTATTCTTTTTTCTTACGAATTCATTACGAAGTCTTCCCGTGAACTCAGTTAAAAGAGCTCTTTATGTATTCATTTTTGCAAATTCAGAAAAAAGAGCTCTTTGAGAGCTCTTTTTCATGAGATCTTAATGTCTACGTTAGATGGCGCATTCAACTTCTTGAGGAGGTCTTAAAAACGTCATTCAGACGTAGGATCTGAAGTCCAAATCATAAATCTGAGCTCATACGGAGTGACTTAAAACGTCATTTTGCTATCTGGGAACTAAATAACTCTTCAGTATTTTTTCATTTTTTGAGCTGAAGTTAGATGCTTTTTATTCTAAAATGAATTGTGCCCAAAAACAGTATAACCAAATTTTAAACAACTATAGAGACTATTTTCAAAAGGCGTACAAAAATTACCTCGATCTCCATGTACTCTACCGGTAAAAAAGAGGTAGCTTATATCTAGTTTTTGCTTTATCAGTATTAATATCCACTCGATCCATTCCCGAAAATTAAGATATACATAAGGGGCAAATAACGGCTTCTATTTAATAAATAAAATATTTATTAAAAATAAAGAAAGTTGGGGTTACAAAATAGCGCTCCAACGTGAGGCTATAAAGACGGAGCCGCAAAAAGAGACGTTATAATGTATATCCACGGCCCAATTGCGAACAGTAGTGTTTGAAATAAATGACACATTCAACAGTAGAACAGGGGAAATTTTATTTATCATATGCTCTTGTAAAGGCGCCGAAGGTCAAAATGCAAACATATCTTCCCAACTGTTTTGTATTGTTACCGGTAAGATTCTAACCTACAAATATCTAATATTTACATTTCAATTTTTGTATGAAAATTAATTTTTTACAATGATTCTAGTAACTAGCTAAGTGTTTTAACCTACACTGATATCAAATGTACCTGGAAAGTGAAACGTCAAGAGGTATTGGAAACATTCGAACCGGCTCTTTTATCGGAACATAATTGTATTGTTGATCGCAATAACACACTTTCAGTCTATCAACTTTTTCCACTTGCCCAAATGCATTAGTAATATTTACATAATCCTCATTCGCTTTTGGAAATGCACCGAAAACTACATTTAAATCTTTTTGCAGGCGACTTTCACAATACACTCACACAGCATAAGTCTTTTTTTTTTATTTTTCATGAAAAGCAAAAATTGCGGTGTTCATTTTTAACAAAATTTGTAATATTAATTTACACAGACGCTTATGATAGATTTAAAAATGCGCCTCAAGTTTAATCCCTGAAAAAGCCGCGAGATGTATTGAATAGATAAGATCCCAATATCAGGTGTTAATTGAGTTCGCAAAACTCTCCAGAACATATTCTACAAATAATTAGTAAAAACTTTTAATAATTTGTATAAACCTAAAACAACAGATATTAAAATGATTTACGCAAGAACTGCGATAATCTAGCGCTAGGTAACTATGCGTTTGGTTACTTTTTTAATGGGCCTATTACACGTGCTGCAGGGAAATCTCTAAAGCGACACGGGTGCGGAAAAACCGATTCACGTTGATCTTGAATCGCTGTAAATTGTACTTGGTCGGAAATACAGTCTTGGGAAAATCATTCCAAAGGGATGAGGCACTCCATATAAAAGACTGCTTGA
This sequence comes from Pachyrhynchus sulphureomaculatus, assembly GCA_019049505.1. Lineage (NCBI taxonomy): Eukaryota > Metazoa > Arthropoda > Insecta > Coleoptera > Curculionidae > Pachyrhynchus > Pachyrhynchus sulphureomaculatus. The sequence continues at coordinate 68,295,106 of CM032447.1, read as the reverse complement.
AAAGTGTTGTACGATGAGTAACACGGTTTGTGGGAAACACCGAATTTAGCACTAATACGATAAATCTCCGAGTGAAATAAAAATTTTATTCCGAAATTTTCTGCCGTAAAAGGTCTTTTTGACGATTGTAGGGTTTTGAAAAATCAGCAAAGTCTGGAACTACTTTTTACTGGAGATGAGGAAAATGAATATGAAAACCAGTATATGGGTTATGTAGCGTAAAAATCTTTACGGAAACATTTCAAATTTAAACATCCTACTAGTTTGGTCAATGAAGGTAAAGCCGAAGCAGAACTATCAACTACTTCTGACAAAATATTCTTTTAGTTACATAATAAAAAACGCAAAAATTCTGAATCTTCTTTTTAGGGTTCGAGAGGCTGCTCATTTTACTTGAGGTGAAATATAATATTCCAAACCGACCATTTTTCAGCCAAAGCGTCATTCCCAAACAATATAAAGGTCGCATTGGTGATTTACTACAGGTGTCGATTTCTTTTCCTTTACAGCAGTATATGTGGACATCTGGCATAAATAACAAGAGCTTTATAAGTTTGACGGCACATTGACTAACTAAAAAATGTTGAACCAAAACATTTTGTGCTTAATATCAGAGGCATAGAAAGTAGTCACACCAGTGAAAACATCACGAACGCGTTAAATCAGATACTCATAGAAAACAGTATAAGCAACACCTCTACCACCTATTTAATAGAGACAGTAACATTAACAAAGCTAAGAGACTTAGGAGTAAATAATGAATCATGTTTATACATACTCAACAACTCGGTAATCGTCTCTCTAAAAGTCCAAAGGTCTGTATCGGATGTTACCATATACAGTCTGTCAAGTAAGAACGAGTCCGCGATAATTCATTTTTGGTAGATGCGATTCTAGCGATTCAATAAAAAATTGGTAGAAGGAACCTTTATCTACGATTTTAGTAAAAGTATCAGTCGATTCCTAACTTTTGTCGAAATCACGTAAAATCCAAAATGAGTCATTTGTTTGCGCGTCGGTTCGAGGCAGTCTTTCTTTGTTCCCATCTAAAGGGGCCTAAAATGGCACATTCTGCGGCCGCTAAATATATTAAAAAGTTGATATTGTTTGGGAAGAAGTGGGTAAATCATTTTGACGAGAGGAAAAATGTCAACGACTTGCCAAAACGTGGCTCGGTAGGCAAAGTCACTCTCTAAGGTAATTGCGCCGTCATTAGCACACCAAAGAATACATTGATGACATGGTCACGTTCTTACTTGACAGACTAGATTGTAAAACTAGACCGTTTTTATGGTGCCAGATTAATTTCAAGAATTTTCCCGGGTTAGAACTTACTCTGGAGTTTCTTTCAGCACCAGCTTCTTTAATATTGAGTAAAAAAACTATTTTCTGAGATTGGAAATATAAATGAAGACAAAAGAAATAGATTGTAGTCTGAAAATTGTGAAATACTAACATACCTACAACACAATTCACCTTTGCTCGAATTTAAATATTAAAATATTCTATGTGTTAGTTTTGTACTAATATAGTTTAGGTTTGTTGTTATCTTTTTCTTATGCACATTTTGAAATAAATGTTACTCTTGGTTTTATTTTGCTTAAGTAATTTGGCAGAAGCCAAACCGGGTACCCGTAGTGAAAAGGACGTCATACGAAAAATTACTTGGTTGTAAAATTACTGTCGCTATTCTAAGTACTTCGGCGAAATTTTGTTCATTGCGTTCTGCAATGTTTACATTTTTTTCTTCCTTCTCAAATACAATTGTGGTTTAAATATTTTCGAGCGAAGCGCCATTCAGGATGACTCCATAACAGGAGACTGGCTGATGTAGGAACTGAACAAGCTATCAGACTTTCTGTGTATCTGGACCTACAGTTTTGCATTGCATTGAACATGAAGATTTAGGGATGGAAAAGGTTCTGTACAATGGATCCTCAAACTCCTTACACTAACAAGAAAAACGTTTCTCGAGAACATTTAGCCCGCTTTAAAGAACGAGTTGTTTTTCGCTAACTGTCACAGGCGGCGAGACTTGGGTTTTATATTGAGATCCTCCCATGTAGCAGGAGTAGATGTAATAGGTTTATAAGGGCTCTTCACCACCAAAGAAAGCGAAAACTCAGTTGCCTCCTAATAAGTTAATGGTGACCATTTTTTGAAACCTCGGAAGAATTTTGCCTATTGAATACACAGGAAAAGCGTCCACAATTAATGGAGTTTTACGGAAGGACGATCCAAAACTGCCATTGCACAACTACAAGGTCTACAAGGGTCGTACTGTTCAAATCATTACCACCGTGTTACAGCATCCATTCCAGTCTTGATTTAGCGTTCTGCGACTTATATTTGTTCAAATGTCTGAAGAAATGCCTCCGAGTTGAAAATGCATTATTTGAGGCGTAAACGAACGATTTTTTTTGGATGAATTGAAACAACTCGAGGTCGCTGGATAAGGTGTGTAAGTGCATAGACGGGAGTTACGTTACGAAAAATACTTTTTTAAGCTCTGCGAGTTTTCCTTCATAACTAGAAGGATGACTTAAAAAAACACCCAGCTACAGACATTTACTTTTTTAACTGCAAAATCATCTATTAGGAAAATTTTAAGCCCACTCAACCAAAGATAATGAAGAAACAGAAAGCCCAAAGATCAGATAAAACTAATACTTAACTTAATAATACACCAATTAAAAAATAACTGGCAAAGTGCAAGTCGGACTTGCGCAATTAGTGTTTCGTACGTTGATTGCTTTTGAAATAAAAATTTTTGTTACGGGCGTATAAAATGATCAATGACTTCACAAAACACATCTCAAATGAGTTTTAGATTGTTTCCGATCTTTGTTGATGATCTTGAATTTTATATATATATATATATATATATATATATATATATATATATATATATATATATATATATATATATATATATATATATATATATATATATATATATATATATATATATATATATATATATATATATATATATTACCGCCAGAAATTATTTGCTCACCTAGTTATTTCAGTCTCAAGACAACAAAAACCCAGATAATATATTATTTTTTAATTTTAAGGAATTATTATTTATTTTCACATTGTTTACAGTCTAGAAAATCAGAAAAATATTCATGATTTTCCAGGATTTTTCTCATCTATGTGACCTGCTTTGTTTTTAATTACCGCTTTACAGAGTTTCGATATTCTGTCTAGTAGTTTCTTCAGTTATTTTAACCCATTCTGCTTGTAAAAGTTCTCACAAGTGATTTTCTGATGTTGGATTGAGTTATCGAACACACCTGTCCAAATGGTCCCACAGCAATTCGATGGAGTTCAAGTCAGGTGATTGTGGAGGCCGAGTCATCACTTCCAGGACGTCATCGGATTTTCATTGCTCCAAAAATTCTCCGATTTATTTAGCAGAATGTTTAGGGTTTGTCATGCTGAAAAATATCTCTTCCAGAAGGAAGCATTTGAGTTAGCAAAATTTCTTGATACTGTTCTTTTCGAATGATTCCTTCTGTCCTAAAGATTTTTCCAACTTTACCGTTGCTAAAACAACCCCAAACCATTACTGAACCTCCACCATGTTTTGCTGTAGGCTTCCAACATCCTCTCTCCAGCTGACCGCCGCACGTAAACTCGTCGATTTGAACCGAAAATTTCGAATTTAGATTCGTCGCTCCAAAGGACGGAATTCCATTGTTCTGATGTCCAATTTTCATGTTCTCGGGCCCATTCTAATCTTTTCCGTTTATTCACTTGCCTAAGAAGTGGTTTCCTCACTGCACCTCTCCCGTGTAGTCCACCTTCTGCTAATCTGTTCTTCACGGTTGTCACGCTGATGGGAATGAGCCGCTCCAGGTTTACTTGAGCCGTGATTTCTGGTGCGGTTAGGCGGCCATTACGTCTGCTGGACAACGTTTTTGGTTGGAATTCGATGTCTCGCAAAATTTTTTTTTTTGTATTTAACACGTATTACGCGAGCATACCAAACAAAATAGTGTAAAAAATAGCTGACCATTATTAAAGTTAGTTTTTTAATCAGTATCAACTACTGGTCGATTGAAAGTCAGCTGTCGCTTGAAATTTAATCCGTTTGTCTAAACTACAGAATACTATCAATAACTGCCAACAATGATAAATTTGAAAAGGCATTTGATTGTATAAACAGACCATAAAATCTTACTGTGCAAGCTTAATCAATACAGATTCAGACGATTAATTAAAAAATGTAATAGTTTTTTAGAAGATTCACCGCAACTTGTGTATAGAGATAACAATGGAGATACCATAAATTCAAATATGGAAAGGATAAATACTGGAATTGTCAGAGATTCAACGCTGGGATTCTTATTATTCCTTTTCTACATCGACAACGACAAGTCTGCGCGAATTTTGCAAGCTTTACAGATAACAGAATAATAAATCGATAATAACAAACTGCTTAAAATGATGGTAAATTGAAGGCATTCAACTGATTAAATCATAAAATTTTCCTGTCCAAACTTAATATGAATTCAAAAGATTAATCAATAAATGCAATAGTAGCTTTTTAGAAAAACGCCTGTAACGTAAGTACAGAGACTGCAAATAGTGGAATTGCCTGAAATTGAATGCCGGTATCCATATTATTTCTTCTTTATGTCAACCACCTTCTATTATTCACATGTTTTTCAGATGACAACAATAACAAGATGTGCTGATAATGAAGACGTAACTGACTGTTGTAATGGTGTAACTATAAAATCAACTTTAAATTTTATGGATTGTCAGTCCAAAAAAATCTACACATCCAAGCAGCTACATTTCACCATTTACTAGAAGCTGTAAACTAGCCTATTTACAATCCACACCACAATAAACTACCAACATGTATAACCACAGCGAGTTTACTTTTCTTAGTACCAAAGTAATTTTTGATAAAATTTATAACTGCGAGGCTACTCAGCTTCAATTTAATTAAATATTGTTTTGAATATATTTCTCAAAAAACAATACAAAATATTGAAAATAATTAATTAAACCCTTAAAGTTCGGTAAGTCTTCGTAGTAATAAAATTTTTAATACTTGTTTAACTAAAAAATAAATGATAAGGTTTGTAAAATTCTAAATAGAAACAATCACAACTGACTAAATTAAGTTACAAAAAAATTATTTTTTTAATTGTTTATACCGATATGAAAAAAATTTAATTACGAAGCTGAACTTTGGCCACCGTAGCATAGTTAAACATGTCCAATATCTATTGCTGCAGATGTTGCTTGAGCTCTCATAACATAATTTCTATAGTTTATTCCAGTGTCTTGAGAAAAGAACAACTAAATATAGGGAAATAAAACTAAGGCAAAATTATAGGACAAACAACTTTTTTATGTACAAATATATTTGTACTTAATTACATCTTACTTTGCTTTCTTAGACTTAATTTTTCTCATGTAGAATTCAAGTTCTTTACCTTCTAAAACGTAACCATCTGCACGTCCACATTGACCAGGTCTGGAAGCTAGACATGCTGTAACAAAAATAAATATATTTTGTTGTGACAAATAATGTGACTTTTAAAATCATTTTAAATAACTGAAATAATAATCAGAGTAACTATGACAAGATAATCATTAATCACGCTGAACCACCTAAAACAGGTAACTCAGTAAAATGTGATTTCCCTCAAAATTTTCATCATTAAAAAAATATACTTTTATTGCTGTAGGGAAACACTAAAATTTTATTAATGAAATAAATTCATATTTCCTTGTAAGTTTATGTATTTTATTAACCATTTTATAAATTATCAAGTTTCACATAAGTAATTGTAAATTTACATATTTTTTTTTACTTGATCTAGTTTTTAGTCAAACTTTAAATATCTAAATTAGTAGCATAACACCATTTTAAATTAAAAAAAAAAAAGCTTTAAATAAAAATTAGTTAATCCTTAGTAAAATACTTACCCAGTAATCTCCCAGTTTGGAATTGTTCTTCTAGAGCAGGTTCTACTTTAGCAGTTTTTTGTCTATTATCATATTTTTTCTGGATCTTTTTACTTCTTTTCTTATTTAAAATAGCTTCTTCTTCGGCAGTCTAAAATATTAAAGTTGCGTTATAGCAAATAAATAAAAAATAATATATCCACATATATATTTATTTTTTAATCAGTTATAGCCCATGTTTAATCATAAAAATCATATGACACGCATGAAAAACATCATTTTAGAACAAATTCATAGTATTAATAAAAATGTAACATATAACAGAAATTAGAAGATGATCAGAAAACTGTAATAATGATAGTTCTGAGATAGTAGGAGTACTTTCAACCTCTTTTTCATTAATAGCACCACTTGGGTCTAAATTAGTATAGATACACCATAAACCTGAACACTATACTATGCACATTTTCAGAAACACTAAAAATATTTTCTACTCACCAATTTAGCTCCCTTCTTGCGCCCTAGGGGTAAAATATAGTGATTTTCATACCATTGTCTGAATGGGGTAGCATCTACCACAACAATAGCATTTTTTACCAAAGTCTTAGTACGAACCAACTCATTGTTACTTGCATTGTAAACAACATCGATAATACGAGTTTTACGAGCGGTTCCCTCACTTCCCCATGCAAAGTTTCCAGTATCCAATCTTAAAGCTCTGTATTTGAGGTTACCCCCCCTAGTACGCACATAGTGAATTCTTCGGGCTCCAAGTTTTGTATTGGCTGCTGGACGCCCTAATTCGAACTTCCTCTTTTTACGGAGAGGCTTCCTTTTACCTCCAGTCGCCCTCCTTTTATGCCAGTGGTCTCTACTAATACCTAAAAACAAAAACAAACATTTAGTAAATTGAAAAAATCAATTATAAAGAAGTGAGGATAAAAAAAAATGTATTTCAGATCGCTGTGGGATTATTGAGTCTTCAGCACAACACATCGGACTAATATTTAAAATATCATCATATAAAAACAATAAGAAAAACAAAGTTCTAGGGTTATGTGGATTACCGTCTTTAGTTATAAATATGGTTTTTTAGAGAAAAAGATATATAAAATCAAAATACCAATATTCAGAAGAATCTTCTAATAAAATTTTTGATAAAAATAATTATTCTTAAGTAAGATGATTAAAGATTTTAAAAAAAGATCTTCCACATTACTTACCCATAGCAAAATTTTATTTGGAAAGGAGTTTGACAATTGAATGACAGTTCACTAACTTTGTAATTTAAGGGTGCGTCTAAACTGCTAGAAGTGACTTCGGAATTTTAAAATCGTCAATTATGTGTATACGAGATGCAATGAATGCCAATAGTGATCGTGTCACGATGTAACAAGGTTATTTAGCAATTCTAAATAATGTCGAATCTTTTAACTACGAAGTAAGTATAAAGGTTAGAAAATCGATTCTAAAATAATATACAAATTGTCACATGCTTAATAAGAATACTTGGGTGTAATATTTACTTAATAGGCTTAAAATGGCCTAATTTTAAAAAACTTACGAGAAAAAATCGGGAAGAGACCGTTCTTGCTAACCTGAACTAAACGGAACTAACTTGAACTAAATAATCAGTAATTAAGAAATACATTAAATTTTGAAAAAAAGTCCTGCCGTAATGTGAAAAAACGATGTACAGCTACATTAATGACTGGAAATCAAAGTTAGTTCAGGTTAGCAAGAACGGCCTCCCCCCGATTTTTTCTCTTAAATCTTTCAAAATTAGGCCATTTTAGGCCTATTCCAAAACCAAACCTCCCTTTTTCTAAAAAGCCCGTGTACTGAAATTTTACCAAAAAAAAAGCTTAAATGTAAAAAATATAAACTTTATTATTTATCATTTCCATCATTCTCCAGGCATTTGGTATTTTGATAAAGCTTATGAATTTTTAGTAATCCTAGCTCCTAATTAGAAATTCAACTTTCTATTCTTTATAAATTACCAATTCTATTATTAAGTTAATTTATTGCACCCTACCCTACAATCTACCTTTTTTATGGCACGTCACTGTCAACTATTAAAAAGTTGCACAAATGTCAAAAATCAAAATATTTTTCTAACCTAAAAAACACGTGAGGTTCTTAAATTTTTAATAAAATATTAATTTTAGTTGGAAGCAATTAAATACTAACAAAAGTAAGTTAATATATTTTTATCTACAGTGAAACAAATTCATAAGCAGCTTGGTTTGTTTTCATTTTGCTAATTTTTATGAGATAGCTTCAAGCCTGAAACTTCTTAAAAATTAATTTTATTTTAGATGCCTAAAGTCAGATCTACCGGGGGTCCTCCCCGGAAACAAGGTTTTAATAAGTCAGGACATTCCATGAACCCAGAAAGGTCCACAGATGGTTTAAAAGGAGTTGCAAAACCACGAACGAAAGGAACAATCAAACGATTACAGATGTATAGGAATTTTAAAGCAAAACGCGATAAAAAAGGAAATATTTTGACTCCTGCACCATTTCAGGGAAAATTGCCATCTGGAACTCAAGCTAGGGTTGAGCCAAATCAAAAGTGGTTTGGGAATAGTCGTGTAATATCTCAAAATGCTTTACAAAAATTTCAAAGTGAACTGGGAGCAGCAATCAAGAATCCTTACCAAGTTGTCATGAAACCTACACAATTACCCATTACACTTTTAAATGAAAAAGCCAAGAATGCAAGAGTACATTTATTAGACACTGAAAGTTTTGAAAACGTTTTTGGTCCTAAAAAGAATAGAAAAAGACCCAATATCAGTGTAAGGGGGTTAGAGGAACTTTCAGAATTAGTGCAGCAAAAAGAAGAAAAATATAACAAAGAAAAAGATTCCAATATAGTGAGAGATAATGAAGGAGTAACAGATTTACCAAGAGATTGGGTAATGAGTGCTGGGCAATCAAAAAGGATATGGAATGAACTGTATAAAGTTATAGATAGTTCAGATGTTTTGTTACAGACTCTTGATGCTAGAGATCCAATGGGAACTAGGTCTCCGTATCTGGAAAAATTTCTTAAAACTGAGAAGCCTCATAAGCATCTTATTTTTATATTAAATAAAGTTGATCTTGTTCCAACATGGGTTACACAAAGATGGGTGGCAATTCTAAGTAAAGAATATCCAACAGTGGCTTTTCATGCTAGTTTGACTCATCCTTTTGGTAAAGGATCTCTTATCAACTTATTAAGGCAGTTTGGTAAGTTTAAAATTTTTCTTTGGTTAAATTAAAATACATAGTAAGATTTGATTCTTTTAATTTAAGTTCATGTTTGTAATTAGAGAGGACCACTATTTTACAACCCTGTAAACCAAAAAGTGTAGAGAAGATGTCTATAGCAATTATAATTTGGTGGAATTGTCTGTTTTGATTGATCTTGTTGATTCCATGAAATTTCAGTTGCTTTAAATACTTTTCTTGTGCTGTTTTGTTTAGTGTTAGTGTAAGCAAACATCTTTTTGTATTCCAGAATCTTGCAGATTGTGTAACTCGGCAAGCATTGTGAAGTGCCTATCACTCAATAGTTCACTCTCATCTTGTTTATTCCATTGTTCGGGGACACTCTGCACAGATCTATCGAGTGTTCAACTTGCAGGGTAAGGCACTGAGAATACTGGATAGACTTGGCTTTAGGGATGTCTGCTGACAGTCAGTTGTATCGCTTAGAATTTTAATGGTTCCTACAGAAGCTATGGAGATGTGCAATGTTATGACACCAGGCATAAGGAGAATCTAATTACATTATATTGGAGGCTGAAAAGATGCCAATCGGGACCTGGGTACTGGGCCATTAAATTATTAATGTATTACTCTGTAAAATATTAGAGATCTACCAGACAAAGAGTTTGAAAAAAAGGTTAAAAAAATTCTGGTATAAAATGATTTTTACCCGATAAACAAGTACCTCTGTTAATGGGTTTTAGGTTTGGTTTTGAGTTTTATTTTTGTTTCCATACTGTCATGATGTTTCTTTCTTAAGTATAAATGGCATAGTAATAGAAAGTATATGTATTAACATTTGTGTTCTAATCTTATTACTTTGATCAGTATAGTAGCTACATTTTTTATTTATATCATTATTTTTTGACATGCGTAAGACAGTTTTTTGTATAATTTAGCATGAATATACAGTATTGAGTATTGAGTGTTGTAAAATCGTGTTTCCCTTAAATATAAATGTCCATAGTGAAATAAAATTTATTTATTTTAGCCAAACTTCATATTGACAAGAAGCAAATATCAGTTGGATTTATTGGATATCCAAATGTAGGAAAATCATCTATTATAAATACTCTTAGAAGTAAAAAAGTGTGTAAAGTCGCTCCAATTGCTGGTGAGACTAAAGTATGGCAATATATTACACTTATGAAAAGAATATATTTAATAGATTGTCCTGGTGTAGTGTATCCCTCAGCTGAAACAGATACAGAAAAAGTATTAAAAGGTGTAGTTCGAGTAGAACTTGTAAATAATCCTGAAGATTATATTGCAACTGTTCTGGAGAGAGTTAAGAAGGAATATCTAGCCAAAACATATAAGATAAATGATTGGAGGGATGCAACAGATTTTCTTGAAAAAACTGGCACAAAGATCAGGGAGACTACTTAAAGGTGGTGAACCAGACATAACGAGTGTTGCCAAACAAATTCTCAATGACTGGCAGAGAGGCAAATTGCCATTCTTCATATGTCCTCCAGGGTTTGAAACAGGTTTACCAAAAGAAGAAAATAATGAAGAACGTAACTTAACAGTAATTCAAGATTTTAGAAAAATTAGGGTAGGTTTAACATATGAAGGAGAGGATGTTAAAGAATTAGCACCTATTAAAGATGTTGAAAAAGCAGTAAAAGAATATAAAGAAAATACTATTGACAATACAGGAGATAGTTCTCAAGATGGTGATAACAGTTCAATGACTGACAGTCAAAGTCAGCCAGTTACAAGTAATGAAGATGACATACATTCTGACAATTCTTCAGAAATAAGTTTTTATTCCGATATGGACACTAATGATGACAGAGAATTTGCAGTTTCTGCAAGTGGAGAATTTGAAGTGGAAAGTATATCTAAAAAGGATAAAAATCAGTTAGTAGGTACACAAAAGAAATTGACTAGTAAACAAAGAAGAGCCTCGGAAAGAGCACAAAAGCGAAAGAAAATTGGTAGTAACTTTTATGAAGTAACTAATGTTAAAAATAAAAATAGAAATAAGAAAAAACTGAAATAAATAAAATAAATTTTTTCATAAAAAATTATATATTTGGGTTTTAATATTAAAAAAAAATCATGAAATAAAACTAAACAATATACACAATTGATGCCTCATAAATATTAGTATATTTATACATTTGTATATTTGATTGTACAAATTGGTAATGTTTTTATAAATAAAATATAAAAATACAAAAAAGTAATATAAAATTCGAGATCCAGATTTATGTATATAGTAACAATAAATACTTAAGGTTAGTTTGGTCTTGACAGATTATGTTTGAGATAATAGCTGCGTTGCTTCTGGCATTGTCAGATACATAAGTTTTTGCAAAATTTGAGTAAGTTTTGTGATACATGCTGTGTACTTAGCAGGTTTATTCTTCCACTGAATACATAAGTAATAAACGGGAACACCTACAAAAAAGAAAATACAATATTCTTAAGCTACCTTCAACTTTGAAGAATATTTTTTTTATTGAAAGTTAAATAATGTATTTTTATATTATATACTTATATTACTAGAGGTAAAAGGAATATAACTGTTTTTTTATCTTTGTTATGGAAGAGTTAGTTCATTTTTTCTATTGTATTTTATAAAGAAGTCCCGTAAACTATGTTTATTTTGTTTTATACACACAAAAAAAAATATATTAAGACATCGGTTTCTGCAATTTTTTCCAAAAATTTTTAAAAATATTGACCTAAAAGTAATATCACGGTAAGATACAACAAATTGTATCTGGCTGGTGAAAACCTAAAGTTTAAAAGGCCTCCATTGGTGACTTTGAAGACCACAGATGGAGGATTGTCCAGCTAATCTGGAAACAATTATTGTCAGGTAACGAGTTCGTCAGGGTTCCCTACATTTATAAAAATCAGCATGAACTTCTAAAAATAAACAAAATCTATATTTCTGTACACTCTTCTCTTATTTGTGAATCATTCGGGATGCATTTTGCTGTATTACAGCTCATCAGCTAAGCTAGGATTGACAAATATGGCCTTAAAAGCTCCCGCCCGAGGGGTAGGTATGCTTATAAATTTTAGACTTTCACTAGCCAAAGATACAATTTGTTGTATCTTACCGCGATGTTGCACTAATACTGCAACTTTTATTCTCGGTTGTAGATCCCAACTCGGCTGATGAGTCGTGATACGGCGAAACGCGTCCCGAGATGAATTGACAAATAAGAGAACAGTGGGCCCCTGCTGAAATATGGACTTAATTCATTTTTAGTAGTTGACAATGATTCTTCTAAAAATAGTATAAAACTGTAATAATGGGTGGTTCTGAATTTGGATACTTTATTTTACCTGACAGTGTTATAGCTGCTCCTATAATAGTGTTCCATGGCTGTGATGGAATGGGAAATATCACCAAAAATGCACAGGCACAAAGAAAAATAACCGGAATAGATGTGTGGACTCTTATTGGTCGTGGTGCTTCAGGTTGCTTATATCTTAATATCAACATTCCAGCTATACTTGCAGCTACCGAAAACCATAAAATTTGTCCATAATAATTTATAAGAACGATAACGTCACTTACGAAAAGCATAGCCAGTGATGTAGCGCACTAAAAAGAAAAATAGTTTATTTTTGATTTAGTTTCCTGTTTTCAGGGTAAGTACTCTCACAAAAGTAGTAATAATATTAATGGTAGAAAAAAAAAATTAGTTTATGATACTCTGGTATGCTAAAAGTACTGATCAAAAAATTTTGAAAAAATTCTGGAATATTCTCCACGGGATGTAGATTGAACGAAAATTATCATGAATGCATTACCTTTAATAATTTATCTGGTATATATAAAACAAAAAATCAACGTCATCACTTTTCAGTAAAGATTGAAAACAAACTTTGTTGAAAACTCATTTGGGGTGTATTTTGTGAAGTCACTGATCATTTTATACCTCCGTAACAATTTTTTTTTAATTTTAAAAGCAACGTACGGAATACTAATTGCGCAAGTTCAACTTGCACTTGACCGGTTATTTTTTTATACCTATTTCTCGATTATTAGGAAACAATCTGAGCATGGTAGACTATTAAAATTTTGCTTTGTCTAATTCCAGTTCCAAAAAAACTAAAGTACCAAAATGCGTCTCAATTTTTTTCCTTCCGATAATTTTCTTTCGGAATTTTTTGACTCGCGGAACAATCTGTGCCGCTCAAAATGTTTAGGGACATATCTTTAATTATTAAAAAAATCGTAAGTATATCTATCGAAAAAAGAACATTGTGTCGCAAAAATGTGACTTTTTAGGGCAAGCGATTTTTCAGAAACTCCCGGTTTTGTGCGCGTTTCTCTGTTATCGTAGAGTTCAGAACATTAGAAAAAGCACCTGTTTTTACAATGACAATCCTTAACTATTCGAAGGGATAAGTTTTTATATGACTTTGGTACCTGTCCACCTGTTGCTACCCGAGTCCGATCCCGTTTATTTGCGACTCTTTTTAGTGTTCCGTACGGAACACTTATAAGATCACTTCATTGTCTGTCTGTCTGTCATACCCGATTTTCTCCGAAACTATTTGACATAAAAAGTTGAAATTTGATACTAATATAAGAATTGATGGCCTGATCAGAGCCGTGTAGCTTTGAAAATTAAATTTTCACTTAAGGGATTAGTTTTGGGGGGGGAAATCGCAAGTGAAAAAAAAATTTTTTACTAGGTCATCGAGTGTGGTGTCAAATGAAAGCTTGTGAAAACATGAGTAAAATATATATATATATATATATATATATATATATATATATATATATATATATATATATATATATATATATATATGTATGTATATATATAATGTAATACTTGGGCACACTTTTCTTTGTATTATTTTTAAAAAAATCACGAAAAATCGCTGTCCCCCTACCTTATCTTGAAAAGTACTAATCAAAAATTTTTGAAAAAATTTTGGAATATTCTCCACGGGGTATAAATTGAACGAAAATTATCACGAGTGCATTACCTTTAATAATTTATCTGGTATATAAAAAAACAAAAATTTCGAGGTCATCAGTTTTCAGTAAAGATTGGAAACAAACTTTGTTGAAAACTCATTTGGGGTGTGTTTTGTAAAGTCACTGATCATTTTATACTACCGTAATTTTTTTTTTATTTCAATAGCAATTAACGTACGGAACACTAATTGTGCAAGTTCAACTTGCACTTGACCAGTTATTTTTCTATTGGGTGATGCCACGCTTTAGTTTTAAAAAAATGGAGGGGATTCTGTCGTAAAAATGAACAATCCGTACCAAACCCAGGGCCAGCGAGTCCAGCAACACTCTGCTCGTTTGTTTTCAGTAATGAGATCCTCGATTCCTGATCTTTGACTTCTGTCAAGTGTCTCCGGGCACTTGACTATTATGATAGTTATCACTGTTCTAATAAAAATGATATTGTGGGTAAGTGCCATGTTTTAGCAAGTCTAGTTCTGTATTAAAAGGAATGGGGTGTCTTTAGTAATTGAACCGAGTGAAAAAAACGACCACGACTAGCCAACTTCAAAAAATTATTTTACCTACTTCTAGTGATACACCGTTTGATGCAAAATCGCTTGTAGTTAAATAAAAAAATCTTTTACCCAAAAACCGTTAGTGTCAAGGGTATATAGTTTAATAACAATTAATAACTTCAAGGCCCATCAAGATATTTGATCTTTTAATTGCTAAATATAGTATGCCTTCCGGATGCAAAGAAGTATCAACCGGCAAGAAACATTTGGGCGTCTCTGTTCACGATGATAGAACAATGTTGCCAAAGACCTAAAGATAATGAACATTGAAAATGCAATAAATCTCATGAAATGTAGGCATATAGTAAAGTCATTTAAAAAATGCTTTTTTATATTGAGTTTGAAATACGCTCGTTATAATAAACCACTCTGTATATTATTTTCATTGTTTTTGAGGTTGATAAATTCAAATATCAAATCAATTTTAAATTGTCAATTTCAAGGAGTATACGAGTATGAGAGTGTAATGATAATTATAATAGTATTCCTTGGTATCAAACCTTCAATTCCTTGTTTAAGTATATTTTTAGTATTCTGCGTGTTCACTTCGGTATCTGTCTGTCCGTCTGCCACACCCGATTTTCTTCGAAACTACTTGACATAAAAAGTTTAAATTTGGCACTAATATAGGAATTGATGGCCTCATCAAAACCGTATAGTTTTGAAAGTAAAATTTTGACTTAAGGGATTAGTTTGAGGGAGTAAAATCGGAAGTGAAAAAAAAAATTACCAGGTCATCGAGTGGGGTGTCAAATGAAAGCTTGTAAAAACACGAATATACATAATGTAATACTTGCACACATTTTTTTGTATTATTTTAAAAAAATTGCGAAAAATCGCTGTCCCCCCTTGTCTGGAAAAGTACTGATGAAAAAATTCAGGACATCAGTTTGCAGCAAAGATCGGAAAAAAACTTTGTTGAAAACTCATTTGGGGTGTGTTTTGTACAGTCATTGATCATTTTATAACTCCGTAACAAAAATTAGTTGCGCTAGTCCGATTTGCACTTGGCTGATTTTTTTTTATTCTCGAAAACTACTGATCAAAAAATCTTGAAAAATTCTGGAATATTCTTCACATTTGAACGAAAATTATCAAAATTTTATATAATTTATCTAGTATATAAAAAAATAAAAATTTCAAGGTTATCAGTTTTGGTAAACATCGGAAAAAAACTTTGTTGAAAACTCATTTAGGGTGTGTTTTGTGAAGTCATTGATCATTTTATTCCTCCGTAACAACACTAATTGCGCAAGTCCTCCTTGCACTTCGCCTGTTGTTAATATTTAGAAAAAAAACAGAATTTTAAGATATTTCTTACAAGAAGACAAAGAGAGCATTATGTTAGAGAAAGACGCGAAATAATTTGATTTTCAGCGAATAATGAATGTGGCAACGTAGGTTCACGCTTGCTTCCCGCTGCCCGCAATCACGTGTTATTTATAATAACCTTGATACTTTTACATGATATTCAATAAAAATTATGTATAATTAATTAAAACGGTTCAAGTATTGATAACTGAAAAAATGCGCGTGCGAGGCGCGCGTTTATTTTAGTATCTTTTAAAAGAAAGTCTGATCAGTGCAATATAATTCAAAATTGGAAAGAACGTTCGCGTCCGCGCGCGCAGTCTTTTTCAAGCTACGTTGCCACGGGAAAAATGCACTTCATAAAATATATGAAAGAGTAATATTTATCTAATATTTTTGCAACAACTAGGAGGTAATTTGCCTTCATATTTTAACAAATGAAAGCAAAGTCATTTTTTTAGGTATATATTTTTTTGGTGACTTTACTTTTTAATGCACGTACAACAAAAATTGTAAAAAGCGCATGCTTTTGTTCGAAGAAAAAAGTATGGATTTCTATTTTTTTTCCGTGTTAAATATTGAAATTGTTACAATTAATTATGGCAATATGGTATTATGGTAAACCATCTTCATATTGAAGCAGTGAATGCATAATGCTAAAATCTATTATTTTTCAAAATTTCAAACAAAACTACTTTTAACAGTTACTCGTAAGAAATACCTTTAAAGGTATGATTAACTTACTGTAAATATTAAACTAGGAATAGGAGTATTTCGTTTCACATGAATATAAGAAAAAAGTTCTGGCAAATGTCTCTCTTGTGCTCCAGTCAAAAATAATCTCGAAGATGTGAAGAGAATGCCGTTTACACCTCCGAAGCAAGATAAGGCCACAAATACAGGTACAAGCCATGAAACACTTCCATACATTTTTATCCCAAATGACTAAAAAATAATAATAATAATAAAAGTGATTTTAAATAGCAATAATATTTTTCTATAATGGAGGATCAGGTAATCGTTGGCAATTAAAAATATAATATAATTTTTTTTTCCTATTACAAATTGTACATCTTTCTAGTTACATCGAATTTCGTTGGTATCTTAAAAGATAACCGGTTGAAAGGCTGGCTAGTGAATCTGTGGTCACTCAGTACATACAAAAACCTGTCTGAGCCTTTGACTCTCTTGTTGGATTAATCCCGGAATCCCCTGAGCGAATTTTAATGGAATTAAAACACTATTCCATGGCTTTGGGAAGCCTAACTATGACTTTGTTTCGACGCGATGTAACCATGTGATTTTATACAGCAAATTATTGTGTTGCACATTTTTTAAGTTCCTATACTTTTTTTGAGAAAACATATAGTCTCTCAAGTAAGAACGTGACCGTCATATTCTTGAAAAAAATGTGTTTCGAGAACATTATTTGCCATCAATGTTTTCTTTGGTGTGCGAGCCGCTTCGCAACGTGATTTTCGTCCAGCAAAGGAAAAAAGGTAAATAAAAAAAAAACCCTAAATAGAACAATACATGTAACTAATGCAAAAAGACAAACCTGGTAAATATAGACTAAGCTAATTAAATAAATAACCCCTAGGCTGAAAAGTTTTTGGTATAGCTACTTACAACACTTTTTTTTTTTGCAAAATTCGACTTTATTCATTAACATAGTCTCCTTCAAGAGCGATACAATCAGTCCAACGCTCTTCTAACATTTTTATATACCTTTCTTGTAGGATTTGTCTTTGCCTTCAAAATAGGCCTCAGTTTCGGCGAAATCTTCATTGAAGCCAAATCTCTTATTCCGCGAGCATTTTTTTAAGGTCTGCGAATAGATAATAGACGCCGGGGGCCAAATCTGGAGAATATGGTGGATGAGGAAGCAATTCAAACCTCAATTCATGCAATTTTGCCATCGTAACCATTGACTTGTGACACGGTGCAGTGTCTTGACCTAAGAGCACTTTTTTCTTGTTCATTTTGGGCCGTTTCTTTGCGATTTCTGCCTTCAAACGCACCAATAACTTTATATAATATTCGCTATTAATAGTTTTTCCCTTCTCAGCATACTCGATGAAAATTATTCCATGCGCATTCCAAAATACAAAGGCCAAAGCCTTCCCAGCCGACTGTTGTGTCTTTGGTCGCTTCGGGAGGCCTTCACCGACTGCTGTCCACTCAGTTGACTGGCGATTTGACTCCGATGTGTAGTGGTGAATCCATGTTTCATCCATTGTCACATATCGCATGAAAAAATTCTTTTTATTGCGCTTAAACAGGTTCAAACAGCGCTCAGAATCATCAACATGTTGTTGTTTTTGGTCCACTGTGAGCAAACGCGGTACCCATTGCGCTTTGCTTTCTCATGCCCAATATTCATGCAAAATATGAGCAGCACGTTCTTTTAATATCTTTAGGGAGTCAGCTATCACGTACTTTTACTTTACGGTCATCCAAAACAATTTTGTGGATTTTTTATGTTTTCCGGTGTTCATTTGTATCTGTACGACCGCGTTTAAATTCAGCATACCAGTAAATGAAAGGTGATTTTCCAGGGGCAGAGTCCCCGTAATACTTATCAAGTCATTGCTTTGCTTGAAAGGTATTTTTTCCCATTAAAAAACAGTGTTTAATCAACATACGAAATTCGATTTTTTTCCATTGTTTTGAAAATATCAAATAGCGTAACTAAAACCACAGTAACTTATACACTAACCGTCGAAATTTTGACAAGTATTATTTGAAGGTTGGTACTTTCTAAAAATCATATGGATTTCTTGAAAAGGGCGACATCTGTGAGTCAGACTTTTCAGCCTATGTGTTACATGTTAACAGAGTGAATGGGAGTAAATAGGAATGAGACAGACGGACAGAATGAGAGACGGATGTAAGAAAGGAAGATAGAATGAGAATAAAGCACATAAAAATTAAACTTTGTCAAAGTTACCATGTACCTGATAAGATCCAGTTGAGTTTTTTATGGATAATTTTTCCCAACAAACTTTGTACAAAAATGCTATGAAAATAGATAAATTTTTTCATTAAATACTTTTACAAAGAAAAAAATCATAAAAGTGACGTAAGACTTGTAAGTTGGAAATGACTGAATACCACAAACATACAAAAGGTTTAATATTAAAGCAGAACATCAGCCAGTCCTAGTCCTAGAGCTATTATTATAAATAAACACGCTGATCAATTGTATTTATGATATGTAGATTGAAGAAAAACCTTACAAATTACATCAGTATAATAAAGAGATTTTGAATCTGAATCTGCTTCCGTGTAAAGCTCAGTGAGTCGTTAGTAACTGTTATATTTTTCGCTCATTCGATAATTTCATCTTACCAAAGCAACAGCATAAGAACTTTCCATTTCTACACCAGAAAGGACAGCGAAATATGCTACGTTTGCTAAAACGTATATCCCCGTTACAACCGGCATTGCTATCCATATTGCTCTAGGTAGATTTCTGAAAAAAAAAAGGAAATTTACTCGTTAAATACAAACATTTGGTAATTTTGTCAGGCCTTTTCATCCTTCTAAAGTAGAATAATTGACCCTCAATTCCTTTGAAGATAACGGAGGACGCAGCCCAGCTGTTAATTT
The DNA here is from genome assembly GCA_019049505.1 of Pachyrhynchus sulphureomaculatus. Classification (NCBI taxonomy): domain Eukaryota; kingdom Metazoa; phylum Arthropoda; class Insecta; order Coleoptera; family Curculionidae; genus Pachyrhynchus; species Pachyrhynchus sulphureomaculatus. The sequence continues at coordinate 68,275,465 of CM032447.1, read as the reverse complement.
GAAAGGATATATGGAGATTATTGAGAGCTTCTTCACACCCGTTTGATACAGAATAAAGTTATAGATCACTTTGTTTTTTACTATAAAATTTTAAAATAAACCGGCCAAGTACAAGTCGCGCAATTAAGTGCGATTGCTATTAAAATAAAAATTTTTGTTACGGAGGTATAAAATGATCGGTGACTTCAGAAAACATACCCCAAACGAGTTTTCAACAAAGTTTTTTCCGATCTTTACTGAAAACTGATTTCTTGTTTTCTTTTTTTATATACCAGATAAATTATTAAAGGTAATGCACTCGTGATAATTTTCGTTTAATCTACCGCCTGTGGAGAACATGACAGAACTTTTCCAAAATTTTTTATCAGTTCTTTTGGAGAACGGCAGTGATTTTTTGCGATTTTTTAAAAATAATACAAAGAAAAGTGAGCGTACCTCTCACCTCATCTTATATATTTTTGAACTCGTGTTTTTAAAAGCTTCATTTGACACCCCACTCCGATGATCTGGTAATTTTTTTTTGTCACTGGTGATTTCACTCCCCAAAACTAACCCCTTAAGTCAAAATTTAACTTTTAAAATTACATGGCACTGATGAGACCATCAATTCCTCTATTAGTACTAAATTTCAACTTTCTGTGTCAAGTAGTTTGGGAGAAAATCTTGTATGACAGACGGACAGACACTGAATCTGTGATTGGCCAAATGCAGTAAAGCACTGAAAAATATATGAGTATATTACTGATTGCATCGAATACGTACCAGAAAATTATTAAAGGTAGTGTACTCGTGATAATTTTGATTTAATCTACACCCTGTGGAGGATATGCCAGAATTTTTTCAAAATCTTTTTAATCAGTACTTTTCGAGATAAGTGGGGGACAGCGATTTTTCGCAATTTTTTAAAAATAATACAAAGAAAAGTGGGCTCAAGTATTATCATATATATATTTTTTTAACTCGTGTTTTTACAAGCTTTCATTTGACACTCCACTCGATGACCTGGTAATTTTTTTTTTTTTTACTTCCGATTTCACCCTCCAAAACTAACTCCTAATATCAAAATTTAACTTGCAAAACTACACGGCTTTGATGAGGTCATCAATTCCTATATTAAAGCCAGATTTTAACTTTCTATGTCAAATAGTTTCGGAGAAAATTGGATGTGACAAACAGACAGACGAACAGACAGACACCTAAGTGATCTTATAAGTGTTCCGTACGGAACACTAAAAATAGTATTTTAAAATGAACTTTTATGGGACAGCTTGTATAATACAGATTTTATCGGAATTTACTATCGTTCATTATGTCCATTTTCTTCAGAATGAATAAGTGCATATAATTTTTATATAGAATTGCTACCATTAGTTTGAATGGTTTTTATTTTATCTAAACATTTTTACAGACATTTCTTTACGACATAATGCCCGTTAATAGTATCATAAAAATTAACGTCTGTATTGTTGTTGGTGCAAAAAATAAATAGTAATGCTATCTTCGTAAAAATTGAAAGCATTTTTATATCTGCTATTAATTTATAGTATATGTTATATAAATGAACTTATGGAAACCTTTATAATCCATAAACAGAACCATCGAAAATAAACATTAGCCCGGATATTAAAAAATTATTAAAGCTCCTAACACTTCAGCAGGTATAAAAGAAAAATTAACCAGTCAAGGGCAAGTTGGACTTGCGCAATTAGTATTCTGTACGTTTTAAAATAACAATTTTTGTTACAGAGATATAAAATGATCAATAACACAAAACACACTCCAAATAAGTTTTCAACGAAGTTTTTTTTCCGATCTTCACTGAAAACTGATGACCTTGAATTTCTGTTTTTTATATACCAGATAAATTATTAAAGGTAATGCATTCGTGATAATTTTCGTTCAAACTATGGTACACCCTGTGGAGTATATTCCAGAATTTTTTTAAAACTTTTTGATCAGTACTTTTCGAGATAAGGAGGAGGCAGCGATTGTTTGAGATTTTTTAAAAATAATACAAAGAACAAGGGTGTGCCCAAGTAATATATTATATATATATTTTTTAACTCGTGTTTTTACAAACTTCTCTTTGACACCCCACTCGATGACCTGGTAATTTTTTTTTTCACTTCCGATTTCACTACCCAAAACTAAACCCTTAAGTCAAAATTTAACTTTTAAAACTACACGGCTCTGATGAGGCTTTCGCTAAAGTACCGTAGCTCAAAAACTATACGTTGCTTAAATATTACATATAATAAAATCTTATTTTATTCGAGAGTTATATACCAGTACCAAGAGACCAGCAGACTGACGAACCAATAGAATTTTCCAGAATACAATATTTCACTAACCGAGATAAATAAAAACACTTCAAAGTTAGTCCTATCAATAAAACTAACGCAAACTGTCTGTTTAAAATAAATGAGCCTGTGAATTAAACATAAGAAGAGTGGAAAAACCTACTGAAATCGGAATAAAGAAAAATTAGAGATAAAAAGCTCGGTAAAATCTTAAAAGCTTTGCTAAGTTACTGAGCTGCTAGTCGATGTTTAACGTGATTTTTCCCTGATTGAAGTAATTTTGTTTTCGTATAGTGAGATCCTTATTTTTTACTTTTTATTTATATATCTCAGACATTTTCCTTCAGGAAATTGTATTATTTAAATAAAAATATCATTCGAAGTTTAGTCTGTTAAAAAAATCACTAGTACTAATATTTTGTTAAACATATATTTGATTTTAAGTAAAACAAACCAAAGTGATAGAAAAATATTTTAAAAAAGCTGTAAATAAAGCATTTTTAACTCGTCAAATAATTATAGACTCAATAAAATTATAGAAAATGATGAGATATTTTAAAAGTTTTCTTTCTAATGAATTAAATTTTAATAAAATTTACATGAAATAAATCAAATCGTATATACAACCATAGTAAAACTGTTTTAAAAATACTGTATATATGAAACGCCCACAATACGTTATAAAATCAAAATAAAAAAATTGGGTATATCGTATTATTGTAGTTATATTTAAGACTGCATAAATAAAAATTAAATTGATTTTGGGGGATTTAAACTGCATACGGTACAGAATATTTTTTAAGTTGGGACATTATTAGTGTTCCATACCGAAAACTTATGGGATCACTTCGGTATCCGTCTGTCTATCTGTCACGCCCGAGTCTCTCCGAAACTATTTGACGAATGTAATTGAAATTTGGCACAAATATAGGAATTGATGGCCCAATCAGCGCCGTATAGTTTTGCAAGTTAAATTTTGATGTAAGGGGTTAGTTTTGGGGGGGTGTCAAAATGAAAGCTTGTGAAAACACCAGTTCAAAAATATATATGATGTAATATTCCCGCACACTTTTCTTTGCATTATTTTTTAAAAAGTGGCCAAAAATCGTCCCCCACCCTATCTCCAAAAGTGCTGACCAAAAAATTTTAAAAAATTCTAGAAGAGTCTTCACAAAGTATAGATTGAGCGAAAATTATCACGAGGACATTACGTTTGATAATATTTCTGTGCCTTGACAATATGGTGGAGCTTTTTTAAATATACTTTTCAGTATATTATTGCTACCGAGTCGCGCGTCGCTCCTGTACCAACACAAAATAATTTTATTTATTTGTTTATAATTAAACAAATATTTAGGTAATAAATATTTAAGTTGGGAATGTGGAATCTTTGGCACAATGATACTACTCAGTATATATCACCACCATGTTAGCTTCATCAGGAGCGATTTTGACTGAATCAGCGCAATCATCGCTCCTGATGAAGCTAACATGGTTAGCGAAACGCGCGTCGAGTGCAAAAAGAAAGTGTTTGGTGTAGTGGTGATATATACTGAGTAGTAATAAATATTTGTTTTACACTTTTATTACTAGATTGAAAATTGAGCTAGATGGATTTATTGGCTGTTAGGTAGCTAAAATGCTATAACTATTATACATTATTGACTAAGAAAAAACGTGAAAATACATATTGGATCTTAAGATATATACATGTCAGGGACCTAATTAACTTAGCCTAGGTAAGGATTTTATTTTATTTTAAAAGCAATCATCGTACGGAACACTAATTGCGCAAGTCCGACTTGCACTTGGCCGGTTCTTTTTACCATGTAGTGCCCAATAAATAAAATGATTTTGCTACATATATCGATATAAAATTATTTTAAAAAACTGTTTTACGACACTCTCGAAAATTGTATAAATTTGGAATTAGTAGTATTATAAAACATCTTCAGCACCATGACCATCATTATCATATTCGATCCACACAAGCCGGAGAATCTTAAACATTTTAGGTGTAAATCGAGTATCACATTGTTAGGAATATTTGTTCAAGAAAGTAAAGTAAACAAAAGGAAAAGTGTTAACATATCAAGAATTTTATAGTTGAGTGATCTATTAAAGTGGCTTGTGAATGTAAATGTTCTATGGAATGAATTGAAATTATTAAATAATTGATAATTTTTAATAATAAATGATTGCTTATTAGACTATAGAATATATTAGGCAAAATTATTTTAGTGATTACTGCAACATGTTAAAAATGATCTAACCTCGAAAGCAACCTGTATAAGCTGCATTTTGTGAAACGACTTATTATAGTAAATACTACAACCTGTAAACAGATAAGCAAGTAAATTTAAAAATAATATTGAGGTATATAAACAAGTAAAATTATGAAAAATACTTTCGTCAAAAATGCACAAGACAAAGCTACTCGATTTCGTAATAATTATTTGCAATTCTTCTTCTTCTTCCTATAAGACAAGGTCCCGGTTCGTCTGTTTTTAAGCCTCTTGTGACGTAGAAGTTGAGGTTTTGTGCTATCTTTTTGGTGAGCGACCGGGGAGAGATCTTCTTGTTTCTCGTTTTTCATCTTTTGCCCATTTTGGCCAGCTATTAGCTGGCATCCTACCTACGTGATCCTTCCAATATCGATGTTTTGATCTGGCGAAACGGACGATGTCTTGAATCTAGAGTTCTTCTCGCATAGTTCTGCTTGGTACCCGGTCTCTCAGGGTTATTCCTTTGATAGTGCACAGTGTTTTCATTTCTGTAGCCCTCATGTTTTAGATATTTCTGCTCTTGTTCCTGCTGCATACGTTAGAACCGGTCTTACCACGCACTTTGCTTTCTGTAGACATGTAGGCGTTTTTCCATATTAAGCCCCTCAAACAACTAGATATTCTCGATGCTTTATTTGCCTAATTGAGTACTTCTTAATATAGATTTTTTGAGCTCGATAGCTGGAATCCCAGGTATGTACAATGCATGTTCTGTGCTACTGTTTTATTGTAGACGGCTAATTTAGATCTAATAGGGTCTTTAACTATAGCCATTCATTCTGTTTTTTCCACTGATATTCTTGTGTTTTCAGTGTCTGCTATGGTTTGAAAACGATGTATTAGTCGCTGTAAGCATTTTCTGCTGATAAGATTGCATCATCAGCAAGCACAATATTTTTTAGGGTATGTCGTCCCATTTTGTATCCGCTATTGACCACACTGACACTATTTATTATTTTGTCCATTAATAAATTAAAAAGTGTTGGACTCATGCTATCGCCTTGTTGAATTCCAGATGATATTTACAATTCGAGACCAGAAAATAGTTTTCTGCAGGACGAGTAAAACAACGCCGTAGGCGAACTCCCTAAGCGTTACAAATCCTTTAACAACATTGCGATTTTTCTCGCATGATCCCCACATCATAGTTATTTACGTATCAAGCCTGTAAGTGGTATTTTACAGGAAGTGTAAACAAGCCCTGAAAGCTTTTTTTTTGGGTCTAGCACACGTGCTACAGGGAAATCCCTAAAGCGCTCCAGGAGCGACACGTGTGCGGAGAAAGCGATTCACGTTGTTCTTGAATCGCTGTAGATTGTACTCGATGGGAAACACAGTCCTGGGCAAACCATTCCAAAGGTATGACGTTCTCCATATAAAAGACTGCTTGAAAAGCGTTGTACGAGGAGTAACAAGCTGAACCTCATACGAATGTGAAGTATTAGCGCGACGTGTACTCCTAACACGCACGGCTCTGGGAGGAATTAAGCGGGCCACATCCTTCGAACACTTTCCATGAAAGTACTTGTAGAATAGGCTCAAGTTGCCAACCGTTCTTCGATATTCCAGCGAATCAAGGCCGTCGGTCAGTTCCGGATGTCCAATCAGACGAACAGCTCTTCTCTGGATAGAATCCAACAAATGCAGTGTATGTTTGGGAGCGGAGCTCCAAACATGGGAGCAGTATTCCATAGTTGGTCGAATTTGAGCTTTGTAAAGAATTAACAGTTGTTGTGGAGTGTAAAGCTTTCTGGTTCGAAACAATATTCCCAACTTTTGAGAAGCTCTCCTTGCTATGCCTGCAACATGTTTATGCCAGGACATATTTGCTCCCAAATTAACGCCTAACAGATTGAGTGACGATGTTAGAGGGATGGAGTGCCCCGACATAACTATGTCCGGTTCTGCAACGTTAACTTTTTTAGAAAAAACTGCCGCCTGGGTTTTTGTAGCGTTAAATTCCACTTGGTTACTGTCACCCCAAGATAGAATTTCTTCCAGGTCTTTGTTAAGTTGAATGACTTCCTGCTGTCTGCGGATATTCGTCTGAGTAGTCGATGTCCGAGCATTCAAAGTGAATGAAGAGATAAGTGTACTGTCAACTGCAAAGCTGTAGATTGGATTCTCGGTCTTTTCCAGCAGATCGTTAATATAAATAAGGAAGAGAGTAGGAGATAGTATGGAACCTTGGGTCACACCGGCGTTGATAGTGAAGGTGTTAGAAAGAAATCCGTCGACTGCCACTCGTAAAGAACGCTCTCTGAGGAAACATGAGAGCCACAAACAGAATTTTTCAGACATACCATAAGAACGTAACTTAGCCAACAGCCCATCGTGCCAAACACGGTCAAATGCCTTGGATATGTCAAGAGCAACCGCTCGAGATTCTCCAAAGTGTTCAATTGCGTTGTTCCAAACATGTGTTACATAAGTCAGAAGATCTCCTGTTGATCTATTTTTACGAAAGCCATGTTGGTGATCACTAATAATGTTGAATCCTTCAAGATATTTTAGAAGATGCTGATTGATAGCCTTTTCCATGACTTTCGATATTATTGAGAGTAGTGCGATTGGTCGGTAGTTATTTGGCAAGGTCTTCTTGCCTTTTTTAGGTATCGGCTGAACTGTGGCACATTTCCAGCAGGAAGGAAATATTCCCTTTCTGTAGGGTAGGTTGAAAAGTCTACAGAAAACTGGTGTTAGTTCCCTTGCACAGTTCTTGAGAACTATGGCAGGTATTCCGTCAGCGCCAGAAGCCTTTTTGGTGTCTAGCTTCATCAAAATACGTTTTATGATACGCTGTCTGAAGACAATATCGGGCATCCTTGACTGCAGTATGGAAATAGTAGGTGGTGTTTTTCCTTGGAAATCGACAGTAGAATGTGAAGCAAAGAGTTCAGCCAACAAGATCGCTTTCTCAACAGGTGTCGTTGCAATAGAATTATCTGGCCGTGTGAGTGGTGGTATGGTGGATTTGGTGAAATTTTGACTAACTGCCTTAGCGACTGACCAAAAGGACCTGGAATTGCCGGGACAAGCGAGAAGTTTGTTTCTAATCCGTTGATTGTGTACCTCCTTGGTTTCGTCGATAATTTCTTTGCATCTGTTCCTAGCACAAACAAAGATGTTACGATTTATGGTGTTAGGATCTTCACGCCACTGTCGGTATGCAAGATGTTTAGAAGCAACAGCTTCTTTGCATTTTAGGTCAAACCAGGGCTTGCCGTTGGAAGGGCATTTCTTCGAAAAAGGGATGTAAGCCTCCATACCGTCCAAAATAACATCGAAAACCTCCCTGGCGCAGTCAGATGGGTCGTCGGATCGAAAACAAACGTCCAACCAAGGGAAAGTTCGAAAATATTCCATGAGATCTTCCCATTTAGCAGATTTGTAGTGCCAAATCTTGCGCGGTTTGGGCGCCCCTCTATCACTGATTGGTAGAATACTCGATGTCGAAAGTAGTCTATGGTCGGAAGAACCTAACGGCGGATTTACGCTGACCGTGTAAATCTCCGGATTGGTGGTTAAAAACAGATCAAGAAGACTGGCGAACTCTCCGTCTCGATGAGGGATCCGTGTTGGTTCATCAATAAGCTGAGTCAAGCCACAACTGATTGAAAATGACTCGTCTTCACGACCTTGTTCATCGGTAGTATTTGAATATTTAAGCCAGTTGATGTTGTGGACATTAAAGTCGCCCAGGATGGCAATTTCGGCATTTGGATAGTTAATTTGTAAATGATCGATGGTGTCTGCAAGAGAAGCGAAAAGTGTTCTAAAGTTAGTATCACTTGGTGGTCGATAGAGGATACAGAGGAACCTTGTGGTTGGTTGAATCGTTATTTTTAACCACATAACATCAAAGTTGGGGGGCTCCAGAGCCTCTTCTCGTTGGCAAGAGAGGTCGCTTCTGACATAAAGACAGATTCCAAAGTTACGCCTAAATCGGGAATAGAAATCGTACCCAGGATAAAGATAGTTTACTGTGCTGGTCGATGAGCTGACCTTAGTTTCACAGAGAGCGAGTACATGAGGTTTATTTGATTGCAGGTGTTGGTGCACTGAATTTATGTTCGAATTCAAACCTCGTATGTTGCAAAAATCCATTTACTTACCAGCTTACGAGTTGTGCAACGACACTACCACTTGCGTGAAATAATATGTACAATTTGTAATGAGTCTGCCCACCACAGAAGTACTTTTAAAGTCCGCTACTTTAGAAACGATTAAGTTGGGAATGTGGAATCTTTGGCACAATGATACTACTCCGTATATATCACCACTACACCAAACACTTTATTTTTGCACTCGACGCGCATTTCGCTAACCAAAATCAGGAGCGATGATTGACAGTCAATCATCGTTCCTAATGAAGCTAACATGGTTAGCGAAACGCGCGTCGAGTGCAAAAATAAAGTGTTTGGTGTAGTGGTGATATATATGGAGTAGTTTAGAAACGATATTCTGCCGGATTGATATTAGTTATGATCTATGTGTCTATTTAAAATGCACATACCTATCACTTTGGCCGATCAGAACCGGCGTTAAACTATAGGTCTTCTTTGTCGGTGGAAACACTTACAAAGGCACCAACCATAGACAAAGGCGAGAGGGTCGCCTTCGTCCGTATCGGATATGACACTTCAAGAAGAAGAAGAAGAAGCATGAATGGCCCGCTTTTGCGACTGCTGTTTGTTTATCGATAAATGAAATATCGAGATATACATTTACCATTTTCGGATAAAAACTGATCGGTAGAATCAGCAATGCCTGCATAATTTGAACGTTTAAATGGTAAAGAGTGCTTTAATTTAAAAAAAAAAAAATTATCCGTTCACACAATATTTGAAAAATGGCCTTTATCCACCCAATGTTGTCTAAGCTTTCTCTAAAACAGGACTTAATAATTAACGAGGTCGAATTGGAATGGAATTTCCCTTAAGCCTATACCTAACATCAAATAGTACTTACTTGTAAGGATCTTGGAGTTCTTCGGTTACAAAATTAAGATAATTCCATCCGCCAAAAGCAAACAAACCGGAATAGAAGCTTAAAGCTATACTTGAAAGCTCGTAGTTGCCGTCAAATGCATTGGAGAAGTTTTCAGTGTGACCTAAAAATAAAATCAACGACTCTATAAGTAAATATTACAAAAATTCCGAGTCTTCAAGTAAGACAGAAATGTTTAGAAGTATAAAAAACAGTAAAATTCGAATTTACCTACTACAGTCAAGTAAGTGTCCGCGACAATTTATTTTTGGTAGATGCGATTCTAGCGATTCGACAAAAAAACGGTAGAGGGAACCTTTGTCTACGACAGTAAAAGTAACAGTCGATTACGAACTTTCGTCGAAATCACCTAAACCCCAAAATGAGTCCCTTGTTTGCGCGTCGGTTCGAAGCAGTCTTTCTTTGTAGCCCTTACAATCGCCCGACGCCAACCCTATTAAAAACGTTTGCTCCCTTGTAAAAAGAAAGCTCAGAGAAAATACTCTGAGGACTTTGACTCGGTTGTCTTGCGAGATTCGAAAAATTTGGAGATCATTGCAGAAAATCTCGCCGCAGCATGCCTCGAAGAGGCCAGGCGATTATTGATGCAGAAGGCGATTGGACTACTTACTAAGGTAATTGCGCCGTTGTTAGCACACCAAAGAATACAATGATGACAAAAAATATTCTCGAAAAATGCTCTCGAAAAATATTTTTTCAAGAATACGAGCTGTCACGTTCTTAATTGACAGACTATATGTATCATATGTAACGGATTACAACACAAATTACTTTTTGGACCGGAATCGAAAATGATTAAAAGAGAACAGTTGCAGTTAAAGTTATAATCAAGAAAAATAGGTTCTCAGTATTTACCAGGTAAAAACATCTACCCCAAATACCAACCTGATGGTTCAGGTTCATCAGTATCAAGGTAAACCTTAACGCCAAGCTGCAGCCGCGAATTAAAGACAGTTAGTATTGACATAGTATTTATCTATTTTAATATATTTTATTAAAATATTTTCTATCTATATATCTCCGGGTTCACAGCGAATGTTGTCGCCTTCCGGTTCTTTGCTGCCATCGCCTCCTGTTGTTCCATTCTCCGTCTTGTAGATTTCTCAAAGACCTTGTTACTGCCATCATTCACTTTTCTTGTGGGCGTTTGTCTTTAGGTGTCCAGTGCATTATCATTTTCGGTAATTTTACCCCATCCATTCGGTAAACATGTCGGTACCAGATTAATTGTTTTCTGTGGATTTTTTCTATAATAGTTCTTTCTTTTTTGTCAGTTTTCTAATTTCCTCGTTTCTTATCTTTTCCAGTTTCGATATTCTGGCCCATCTACTCAAAAAATCCATCCCTGTGGCACGGAAATTTCGTTCCATTACCTTACTAATTTGCCAAACTTCTAAACCACATGGAAGTGTACTTTTAATAACTGTATCATAAATTTGCATTTTCGTTTTTGTTGTTATATTATTTTGCCACAGTATGGAATTTCGTGCTCCGGTAATTTTTTTGTGTTGTTAATGCGCCTGTTAATCATTCTATCACATCTGCCCGCGTTGTTTATTTTGGTACCGAAGTATACAAACTCACTGCAAGTTTTTACGATATTTCCGTCTTCACCACCAATAGATATGTATTCTGTTTTGTTTAAATTTATAGTGAGACTCCCATTTGCAGTTTTAAAAATATTTTACCAAAGTTTTAAGGATTTTTTTTCCGATTTTATTTCATTAAGTAACTAAATTTATTAAAAATTAATTTATAAAGGCAAGTATTTACGAAAAAAACTAGAAGGGAATTTAAGGCAACACTCTGTTAGCGTATTTTTATTTTTGGTAAAAGTTCTATTTAAATAAAACCTGTCAAGTGCAAGTTGAACTTGCGCAATTAGTGTTCCGTACGTCGATTGCTTTTAAAATAAAAAATTTTGTTACAGAGGCATAAAATGATCAGTGACTTCACAAAACACATCCCAAATGAGTTTTCAACAAAGTTTGTTTCCAATCTTTACTGAAATCTGATGACCTTGAATTCTTTGTTTTTTTTATATACCAGATAAATTATTAGAGGTAATGCACTCGTGATAATTTTCGTTCAATCTACATCCCGTGGAGAATATTCCAGAATTTTTTCAAAATTTTTTGATAAGTACTTTTCGAGATAAGGCGCGGGACAGCGATTTTTCGCGATTTTTTTAAAAATAGTACAAAGAAAAGTGCGCGCAAGTATTACATTCTATATAAATTTTTTACTCGTGTTTTCACAAGCTTTCATTCGACACCACACTCGATGACCTAGTAAAAAATTTTTTTTTTCACTTCCGATCTCACCCCCCAAAATTAAACCCTTAAGTCAAAATTTAACTTTCAAAACTCCACGGCTGTGATGAGGCCATCAATTTATACATTAGTACCAAATTTCAACTTTCTATGTCAAATAGTTTCGGAGAAAATCGGGTGTGACAGACAGATAGACACCGAAGTAATCTTATAAGTGTTCCGTACGGAACACTAAAAAGGTAAAATGATTTATTACTATATATTAAAACACTGGTAATTCCCTGGAAAAACGTAATCCAAACATTACTAAGTCGATATACATACTTTATGGTAAAATTTTAATCACTAAAACCTGACATTAGCATTTACAAATCATTTCTAGTAAAATTGAAAAAAAATAATGAAAGATTAACACAATTTTCAGTCAAAGTCGAGAACACTGAAAAGAGTTTTTAATACGAATCAACCCCTTTATCCTCTTCGCCACCTCAATAACTGGCACACGGCAAATAGTTTCGGAGAAAATCGGATGTGACAGACGGACAGACAGACAGACACCGAAGTGATCTTATAAGTGTTCCGTACGGAACACTAATAATATGATTATGACATTACTAAATTCCAAGAACCCAAAACACGATAACAACTACTCTAAATAATGAAAAAAAAAAACACACAAGTGCAAGTTGGACTTGCACAATTAGTCTTCCGTACTGTGATTGCCTTGAAAATAAAAATTTTTGTTACGGAAGTATAAAATGATCAGCGACTTCATAAAACACGCCCCAAGTGAGTTTTCAATAAAAGAATTAAGAGATCCGATTACAAAATGTCTAATCAGATACTGACTCAGCAGGCTAAACACACCAACCAGAATAAGAAAACAGTTCCATATGACTTGTACATATCTTAAGATCCAATATGTATTTTCACGTTTTTCCTTAGTCAATAATGTATAATAGTTATAGCATCTTAGCTACCTAATAGTCAATGCTTAAAGCAGTAACTATCAGTCCCGGTTCAATTGACAACTTTCCATGAAATGAACCTTCACCATTTTGGTGGTCAAATAGTTTTTTTCTATCAGATAAATTATCAAACCTAATGCACTCGTGATAATTTTCGCTCAACCTATACTTTATGGAGACTATTCTAGAATTTTGTCAACATTGCTTGATTTTGAGATAGGGTGGGTGAACAAGAGTTTTTGGCCATCCTTTTTAAAATAATAAAAAGAAAAGTATGCGCAAGTGTTACATCATAACTATTTTTGAACTCGTGTTTTCACAAGCTTTCATTTGACACCCCACTCGATGATCTGGTAATTTTTTGTTCACTTCCGATTACACCCCCCAAAAGCCTTAAGTCAAAACTTAAATTTCAAAAGTATACGGCCCTGATTGTGCCATCAATTCCTTTATTTGTGCCTAATTTCAACTTTCTATGTCACATAGTTTCAGAGAAAATCGCATGTAACAGACAAACAAACGGACACAGAAGTTATCTCATAAGTGCTCCGTACGGAATACTAATAACAAAATTTTTTTGGTAAGAGTCCTGGATCTAAGAATCCTGAAAACGACGTATAAAACGATATATAAAAAGCAACTTCCCTAACCTCCCCCTTCACCTCATTAAGTCTTGAATGTTTGACCATAAATAATTGAAAATAATGAGATAAATAACACAATTTTTAGATTCCAAGACTAAAAGTACCCTGAAGGCCGTATAACATAACATGATATATACGAAGTAAACTACTTCCCCTTATTAACACCGTACTGTTTAACCTTGAATAAATGAAATTAATGAAAAAGTAATCAATTTTCAGGTTCCTAGACTCCAAGAACCCTGAAAAGGACATAGAACTCGTAACTCCTCTAATACTCCTCCACTTCCTTTAATCTCTTGCATGTTAAACTATGAATAAGTAAGGTTAAAAATTTTCTATTATCTTAACCAAAGACCAAAAAAATGTTTCTTAATATTGAAAACGTACAAAATTTATTGACCCTCACCCTTTCACCAACTTCCCCTAAAGCGATATCCCCTTAAAAACTATGGTTTCCATCCCTACTTAAATATGATATGTGAACCAAATTTGAAGCCGGCATCTCATTTCGTTCAAGATTTATCGCGCCAACAGACCAACAGTCAGGCAGACAAACGTAAAGAAAAAAATATCTCGGAGTGGGATATTTTCACGAATACAATACTTTTTAGTATGGAAAGCAAAATATACTAAAAAAAATCCCATCAGAATTAATGCTATATACATGACAGTCATTTATTACAAAAGGGTGATATAAAGAGAGTGAAATACCACACTTTAGAAACACACTGCTCTAGTAAGCATACTCACAAACAATCTATAAAATTTTTCTTGAATGATGTAATACCATGAAAAATTAAAAGGTCAAGGAAAAAGTTAATTATTTAAGCAAAAAAATAATTATCAACATGAAAAATTATTTAAATTGAAAGTAAATTGTTTCTTGTGTAGTAGTAAGTAATAAGTATTCATAAGCGAATCTCGTCGATTGTGACAGATTTGAAAGAATTCTGATCCCGTATATTTTGTCTTCATTAAAATATGCTTGACATAACCGCTTTAATATCAGCTTGATTCTTTCCTAAACGGTGCTTCTACCTACTACGGTGCTACGTAGCCGTTGTGTATTGGGCTGGTATCAGTATCACTAATGTTTTATCAGTATTTAGAGCTGTTCAAAAACTAGTATTGTAAGACATCAATACTTCAAAAATATTTAAAAAAAATAAAATAGGGAAAAAGAGTAAAAAATCTGATAACGCTAAGTTGTTAATTTTCAGGTACTATATATATTTCAGAACTATTTTCTCAACCGATAAATCATACGTTTTACAGACTTGAATTAACAAAAATAACCCGTCAAGTGCAAGTTGAACTTGCGCAATTAGTATTCCGTACGTTGATTCTTTTAAAATAAAAAAATTTGTTACGGAGGTATAAAATGATCAGTGACTTCACAAAATACACCCCAAATGAGTTTTCAACAAAGTTTGTTTCCAATCTTTACTGAAAACTGATGACCTTGAAATTTTTGCTTTTTTATATATACCAGTTAAATTATTAAAGATAATGCACTCGTGATAATTTTCGTTCAATCTACACCACGTGGAGAATATTCTTTTACTTCCCAAGTGAACTGTATCCAATGGTGAATTATATTTAAATAGGTCAGGAAGTTGTCTAATTCGTTTCGTTCATGGGGCCAAATTATAAAGATGTCATCAACATATCATTTCCAGAGTTTGGGTTTGAGTGGTGAGTTTTTAAGTGCCTCTGTTTCAAAATATATCATATACAGATTGGCTATTCCTGGTGAAAGGGAAAATCCCATGGGCGCTCCATCTGACCTATAAAAAAAGGCGACCGCACGTCAGTTTCTCAGTTAGCTTCGAGTGGCAGCAGCAGCAAGATCACAGTATCGAGTAGCAGCAGCAGCGGGAGCACTTGAAAATGCTAAATGAGATTTTGGTGAAACTTCGTGCAAATTCCTCGTTAGACGAATGGATTGATATCAGGAATTTTAATGTATATATATATATATATATATATATATATATATATATATATATATATATATATATATATATATATATATATATATATACACTCTATATAATGCTAGGTACAGAAGAGAGTCGGGTTCTAAGGTTCCCCCAGTTTTATTTATTAATAGTCAGTTTATTAAAGTACAGTGCCCTGTCATCATAGATCATATTTTTTATCGAAAATAAAATGAATTATTTATGGTTCTATTGCTTGAAGTGTTTTTAAAATAATTTTGCTTTTATTGATTAAAGATTGCACGCTTCGTTTTTGCCGAAAAGTCATTAAATTCTAAATATGATCGTCGTTTTTGCGTGGCTTCCAGTACATTTTATTTATAATAACGGCTTAGTTTTAAGCTTCCCCCCCTTTTCAAGCAAAAGAGCGCAGAGAAGATGTTTATAAAAACCAGAATTTGACGGAACTAATTATCTATTTTTGTTAGTACTGATAATCCCGCCAAATTTTAGCTGCTACAAAGACGTTCCTTGCGCGTTTTGGTTTACAGTATTGTAAAATGATATTTTTTCTTAACTACAAATGCCCATTTGTTATTAAAAAACTGAAGACAATGTACATTTCTAAGAAATCATAAAGTGCTTTCCTTATTGAAAAATATATGTTATAGTTATGCTGTGAGCCCCAAATAAGGTACTGCAATCTAAACTGGACTAAAAATGAACCAAATATGTATTCAAATTACATATTTTTTGTAGTTTTTGATTTCAGTAGGTTCTCGGAAAACTAATATTTAAATAAAATGTATTTTTATGGTCTATTATTTTTAAAAATGGATTGTGATGTTACATGTTTCTGAAACAGCAAATGTACAATTTTAAGAATGTTTATAAATAACACGCAGGCTGAAAAGTTTTTGGTCTGACACAACGATATGTGTCAAAATTTAATGACATTTCGACAATTAGTTTACAACTTACAGTGGTTTTAGTGACGCTACTTTTCATATTTTCAAAGCAATGGAAAAAATTGAATTTTGTTTGTTAATGAAATACTGATTTTGATGAGAAAAATACCTTTCAATCAAAGCAATGGCTTGATTGGTATTACGGGGACTCTGCCCCTGGAAAATCACTCATCATTTACTGGAATGCTGAATTTAAACGCGGTTGTACAAACACAAATGATGTTGAACGCTCTGGACGCCCAAATAAGGTGGTTACACCGGAAAACATCAAAAAAATCCACAAAATTGTTTTGGATCACCGTAAAGTGAAATTGCGTAAGACAGCTGACACCCTTATATGTATATCTTTATATCAAAAGAATGTGTTGGTTATCTTTTGCATGAACATTTGGGCACGAGAAAGCTCTGTTCGAAGTGAGTACCGTGTTTGCTCACAGTGGACCAAAAACAACAACGGATTGATGATTCTGAGCGCTGTTTGGACCTGTTCAAGCGCAATAAAAAGGATTTTTTCATGCGATATGTGACAATGGATGAAACATGAATCTGTTACTACACACCGGAATCAAATCGGCAGTCAGCTGAGTGGACAGCAGCCGGTGAAAGCCGCGAAGCGACCAAAGTCACGAACACACAACAGTCGGCTGGAAGGTTTTGGCCTCTGGATGCGCATGGAATCATTTTCATCGACTATGCTGAGAAGGAAAAAAAAACCATCAATAGCGAATATTATATAAAGTTATTGGTGTGTTTGAAGGCAAAAATCGTTAAGAAACGGTCCCAAATGAACAAGAAAAAAGTGCTCTTTCATCAAGACAATGCACCGTGTCACAAGTCAATCCTTAGGATGGCAAAATTGCATGAACTGAAGTTCGAATTGCTTCCTCATCCATTCTATTCTCCAGATTTGGCCCCAAGCGACTATTATCTATTCGCAGACCTCAAAAAAATTCTCACGGGAAAGAGATTTGGCTTCAATGAAGAAGTTATCGCCGAAACTGAGGCCTATTTTGAAGGCAAAGACAAATCCTTCTACAAGAAAGGTATAGAATAGCGTTGGACTGATTGTGTCGCTCTTGAAGGAGACTATATTGATGAATAAAGTTGAATTTTGTAAAAAAAAAATGTGTTTTAAGCATATGCTTCCCCTGCCCATAGGGATGTAAAAAATGCTCCCCTTAGAAATGGCACTTTATATATTGAGAGTGGTTTTTTATGAAAAATGATTACACATCCCGGTCATCGATTTATAAAATGAGTGTAAGTTTTTAGAGTTCCACTATAGGTTGGGGTTCTCTTTTGTAAAAAATGTCCCCACCCCAGTCATCAATTGTTAGTTCACTATGTTGGAAGGGGTGTAAGTTTTTACGGTTCTGTTGTAAGAAAGTTTTTTTTTTCTTCAAAGTGTTTGGCTCCCTGATTGTCGTTTACGTCCCCCTATTTGTCGCTTGATGCCCCTCCTCTATAGTAGCTCCGTGTTTAGTGCTCTCTTTTTTTCTTTAAAGAAACGCTCCTTATATTTATATTCCCTTGCCCCTTGAACCTGACTATGTCACTAAAGGTCTTTTGATTATAGTGTTTTAAAACGTAGCTATAAAGTAAAAAAATGAATAATAAAAACCGGCCAAAGGCAAGTCGGACCTGCGCAAATGGTGTTCCGTACATTGATTGCTTTTAAAATAAAAATTTTTGTTACAGAGGTATAAAATGATCAATGATTTCACAGAACACACCCCAAATGAGTTTTCAGCAAAATTTTTTTTCGATCTTTGCTGAAAACTGATGACTTTGAAGGTTTTGTTATTTTATATAACAGATAAATTATTAAAGGTAAGGTCAAAATTTAACTTTCAAAACTACACGGCTCTGATGAGGCCATCAATTCCTATATTAGTGCCAAATTTCAACTTTCTATGTCCAATAGTTTCAAAGACAATCGGGCGTGACAGACGGACAGACACCGAAGTGATCCCATACGTTCCGTACAGAACACTAAAAAACGTTCCCCATTTTTAACTTATCTGTAAAAATAGCATCCTGATATAAGTGTACTGTTTAAAAACTTGAGTACGACATTCAAAAATAATTTAATTTCAATAGTTTATAGTTAATTAATCCTTCTGTATCTAAAAGTTGCATATTGTCTAACATAATATACAAAATAGCATTAAGTTTTGTAACTGTACCTTCGCTTTGCAAGGATTACATTAATGTAATGTAACCTTAATTTATTAAGGTTTCTATTGGACGTTGACCTACAACTAATCAATCAATAACCTGTGAATAAAAAACAAATTTTAGCTTTTTGCACCCTATTAATTGGGTAAGAACCATACAGTGATTTTTTTGCAGTTTCGTAATGTGTCTCACAGTATTTTTCTTTATTTTTATCAGGGCCAATTTAAGTTAACCACAATTTTTTTAGTGTTCCGTACGGAACACTTATAAGATCACTTCGGTGTCTGTCTATCTGTCTGTCTGTCACACCCGATTTTCTCCGAAACTGTTTGACATAGAAAGTTGAAATTTGGTACTAATATAGGAATTGATGGCCTCATCAGAGCCGTGTAGTTTTGAAAGTTAAATTTTGACATAAGGGGTTAGTTTTGAGGGGTGAACTCGGAAGTGAAAAAAAATTTGTTTACTAAGTCATCGAGTGTGGTGTCAAATGAAAGTTTGTAAAAACACGAGTAAAAAATATATATATAATGTAATACTTGCGCGCACTTTTCTTTGTATTATTTTTAAAAAATCGCGAAAAATCGCTGTCCCCCGCCTTATTTCGAAAAATACTTATCAAAAAATTTTGAAAAAATTCTGGAATATTCTCCATAGGGTGTAGATTGGACGAAAATTATCACGAGTGCATTACCTTTAATAATTTATCTGGTATATAAAAAAACAAAAATTTCAAAGTCATCAGTTTTCATTAAAGATTGGAAAAAACTTTGTTGAAAACTCATTTGGGGTATATTTTGTGAAGTCACTGATCATTTTATACCTCCGTAACAAAATTTTTTATTTTAAAAAAACACAAAAATGCAATCAACGTACGGAACAATAATTGCGCAAGTTCGACTGCACTTGACCGGTTATTTATTTACTAGGAAGCTGTTATAAATTGTAATTCTATATCCATGTTGTATGTATTATTAAACCTAACAACGAGTGTTTATCTCGAAAAGTATTAGGACAAAACACAAACATGCTTCCCGATTTACGAAACTACGGAAACTAAATACATACACATCCCTAATCTCAAACAGCTATTTTGTCCTAGATAAACAGCAATCCTAAACATAAAATAATTGAGAGAAAATAATTATTTCAGGAAATAACAGATTTCTTTTCTAATTTAAAACATTTTTATAAATTTATTTATAATTTAATTGCGTAATTTACAAAATATTTATTTTAACTTTAAATAAGTCGTCCGTAATTACTTTTTTTTTTTAATTTCAAGAGCTTAACTCTACTCGCTAGGTTAATTCCGGTTGATGTTTAGTTTTAAATAGATAGGAGCCCACTTTAATAGTTCTATCAACTATAAACGATATACTGTCGGCCAAGTAAGATCGTGTCGCGCATTGTTCATTAAAAAATATATTTATTTAAAAGTTTTTTATATCATTCAACCGTAACGGATTTCCATTAAAATGCTAATTCGTTCGTCCAGTCCCCATCAATGTCAATGATCACCTGGCATCTTTGGAGTATTCTTTCGACGAGATTTTCCGAGTATTCTTGGGGTAAAGATTTCCAAATTGCCGGAATTTTCCGTGACAGCTGCTTCACTGTGTGCACCTTTTTACTACAAAGCTTCGGCTTAATGCAGGGGTTCCCAATCTTTTTTTACTGCGACTCCCTTTACGGGTTGCAATTGCGACGCCCTACTAAGAGAAGATACCCGTGTGTAGCTCTAGCAGACAATAAATAAAATTACTTTATTATTCAATGAAAACTCCAAAGAGTATAGAATCTTAATTATTATTTATTAGAAAACATTAAAAAAAAAACTACAAACAACGCAATTAATGAGAAGGATGAGCTTGCTTTTCTGAGCATAACTTCTTAGATCGGGGCTGAAGTTTTGAAATTGCTACTGTCATTTCTTTTTCTAAATTTATTTGTGACATGTACTTTGATTTGATTACTGCAACTGCAAAAAAGCCAGGTTCACACAAGTACGACGCGACCTAGCAAATGGTAAAAGAACCCTCAAAGCCGTAGTACTGATAGTAGGATATTCTTGGGATGCATTGCTCTAAAATTGAAACAGTTTATCTTCATCGAATCGTAGTTTTAGGCTCGTATCACAAGATAGTTCCAACAGCTGTTCTTCCTCGACTGTTGAAAGTGTAGATGGTGGTGGGGGTCGATTGGAATGGGTTTCTAATCCAGTCGTATTGATTCAGATTCCCTGGAAAATATTTATTAAAATGGGTGCTTAATGCTGATTGGTGTTGGATAAATATCAATTGCAAACTTGGATCCAGATTTTGAATAGATTTTTCTTTCAGAAAGTCTTTCAAAACAGGGAAACAGTCAGTATTTCCTTGCTCCTCTTCTATTTTTCTTTTCCACAATGTTTTGAGACTCTGTAATTTTATCAGTCAGTTGCAGTATATGCGTTTCGTTTCCGTGCAACGATTTATTAAGGACGTTTAATTTCTCGAATATGTCGCAACGATATGCCAATTTTATTAAGAAAGTCAGTATTTTTAAACTTGGCGTCTCGATTCTGTCAATAAATACGTGTACAACTCATTTTTTAATTCGTGTACACGTGAGAGTACGTTACCTCTCGCCAACCAACGAGAGTTACAGTAATAAAGTAAAGATGTATGCTCGACAACCAAATGTTCACAAAGCTTATGGAAATATCTTGCCTTCACGGGCCTTTTTTTTATGAAGTTCACTACTTTGATAATTATATCCATCACAAAATTTAATTCAGGTGAAATATTTTTTGCAGCCAGGGCCTCCCTATGTACGACACAATGTGTCAATTTTACATTTGGAGCCTTGATTTTAATGAGAGCTTGAAGTCCTCCATACTGCCTCCCATTGAATGTTATTATCTTCCATGTATGAATTTATGATCTTAAACAAATCACTAGCCTTACCGTTATTTTTCTGCAAAATAATAAATCCTCACGTACATTTGTTTCTTCCATGTACCGCAAGTAACATATTAATTGGGCGTTGTTATTACTGTCTGTCGCTTCATCCAGTTGAATGACAAATAAACCAGAAAGATTTTCCACAGTTTGCTCATTATTGTTTGCAGTTATGTCATGAATGCGACGACTAATCGTATTGTTAGAAAAAGGAATATTTTTTATTTCTTTACCCGCCGATTCTATAATCATCATTGATACCATATCAATCGGTGCAGGTAAAATAAGATCCTCAACAATCGTATGTGATTTCTTATATTTGGCAATACGATGAGCGACCTTGTAAGAGGTGAGCAGTGCTTTGGAAGGAATAGATGCACTGGAAAACAAGTGTCGACTAATGTTTCAGTTCTCGCAATTTTCTTGCAAAAAAATCTCACGGCTTTCCTTGTGCTGCCAGCACCTTATGACAAACAACACATTGGAGAAGTTCCATATTTCCTTTGCTAACATAGGTAAATTCAAAATCTAAATATTGGTCATCATATTTATATCTGTACTTTTTTTCGTTTTTCTACAGTTTCTTTTCTACTTTTTCTTGCGTTTTCAACATGTTTTCTATTTATTCAAATAAAGTTATCCATTTTAAGTAATGAATACGCACGCGTAAATTAAATTCAACACACTTGAAATCAAAACACTGCATTCATCAAAGCTTGTAATCGACGAATAAATAAAGCGCCGAAACAAAAGACCGAACGATGAACGAACGAAAGTGCGGGGAAATGGAGGGACGGGCTTATTGAGTCGCTGATGAGATGCGTGCTACGCTGCGCACTAGCTTAGTAAGTCGCGTGCAGGCGACCTGTGCGTATCGTCTCGCGACTCCCCTAGGAGAACGCCGCGACGCCCCAGGGCGCACAGCTGGGGAACCCCTGGCTTAATGTATAACCACACGTTCTCGATTGGGTTTGCATCGGGCAATCTGGTGTGACGGTACCGGATTCCCCTTTTCACTGGCTACACGTTTTACTCCGATGTTTGGAGTCGTTATCCTCTTGACGAATCCACTCCTAATTTTCAACGACAAACCACCGTTTCGCAGTTGGTACTAATGCCTTCTTGTAAATCTGGAGCATTTTTTCGGCGTTAGGTAAAGATGAAGAGTCGCCCAAAACCTTCTGCCGAAAGACATCCCCAAATTCACAGTTTCTTTCACGGTGTGCTAAACCAATCGGTTAGTGGAGATCGACCACTCGTGGTGTGATAACATAACCGCAAAATGAAACTTTATCGGAAAAAATTACATTGGTCCAGGCTCGATCTATGTGTTCCTCTGCCCACGCAAATCGTTTCTCTCTGTGTTTTTTCGTTCAGCAGTGGTTTCTTGATTATATTCCGCTACTTGAAATCATTAGCCCGGAGATGAGTGTGAACTGTATCATGCGTTATATACAAACCTTTCTGCTTTAATTTTTGCACCTCTTGGCGGGAAAACATGTTAATAATGTTTTCGTCTTTCTCTGACACTTTTCCTCTCGAACTACGTTCTGGTGGATCATCAACATTTTTTTTACCGGAGTATTAGTTCACCTCCTTGCTAATGAATGCCCTCAATTTGCCCGTACACTTAGCAGGCGACATTTTCGGACCTTTTTGATCACAACATAGGAACATAGTCTCGAAACGGGAAGCGTATGAAGCACTCATGTTCGATAATGTCCTATTTAATCATAAATAAGGTTAGAAATGAATCTCATTCCACACGGGGGCGGGGGTGCCAACAATATCCTTAAAACATTTCTTTTACCGACTACAAGTTATAGGCGATATGTTACTTAACCGACTGTAACTTGATGTTGAGGACAAATTACATAAATAACGTAGAGACAATTAACGTTGAAAATAACAAATAAGCAAAAATTATATTTATTTATTTAATTTATAGAGATTCAAAAAATAAATAGTGTACGCATCACACACAAACTCAGTTTATTTCAGTACAGTGATTTTTCATCCTAAATAATATTTTTATCGAGAATAAAATGCAAGGATTACATTAATGTAATGTAACCTTAATTTATTAAGGTTTCTATTGGACGTTGACCTACAACTAATAAATCAATAACCTGTGAATAAAAAACCGATATTATCTTTTTGCAGCCTGTTAGTTGAGTAAGAACCATACAGTAATATTTTTGCAGTTTCAGAATGTCTCCCACGGTGATTTTCTTTGTTATCAACGCCAGTTAAAGTTAAGTACAATTTTTTGATTTAGTAGGAGCTGTTAAAGGTCGTAATTGGTGTTCCGTACGGAAAATTTATAAGATCACTTCAGTGTCTGTCTGCCTATCACACCCGATTGTCTCCGAACCTATTTGACCGAAAGTTGAAATGTGGCACTAATATAGGAATTGGTGGTCTCATCAGAGCCGTGTAGTTTTGAAAGTTAAATTTTGATTTAAGGGGTTAGTTTGGGGGACGAAATCGGAAGTGAAAAAAAAATTACCATCGAGTCGGGTGTCAAATGAAAGATTGTAAAAACACGAGTTCAAAAATATATATTTAATGTAATACTTGCGCACACTTTTCTTTGTATTATTTTTAAAAAATTGCGAAAAATCGCTGCCCCCCTTATTTCGAAAGGTACTGATCAAAAAATTTTGAAAAAACAAAGGGTGTAGATTGAACGAAAATTATCATGAGTGCATTACCTTTAATAATTTATCTGGTATATAAAAAAACAAAATTTGTGAAGTCACTGATCATTTTATACCTCCGTAACAAAAATCTTTATTTTAAAAGCAATCAACGTACAGATCATTAATTGCGCAAGTCCGACTTGCACTTGGCCGGTTATTTTTTTATATCTGTGTTGTATATAATATTAAACCTAACGAGTGTTCTGTTTCTTAGAAAAAAACACAAGCGTGCTTCTCGATGTCCGAAATTACAGAAACGAATTGCATACACAGAAATACACATCCCACATTTAGAAAGTAGTCCAGAAACTAGCTTGTATTGAATTTAGAACCTCGTTTTTTCAAGTAGGTTAAAGAGAAATATAATGTGAACTTTTTCGGTCAGAAGTTACTTGGTTTTTAGATAAAGGATCTTCCATTTGGGACTTGACAACTTTGAAATTTCACTGTGAACGCACCCTTAAGCCAATCACCGAACTGTCAACGTCAAAACATTCAGTAAAGTCAACATTTTCATCATGGTGAAGTACACGAACGAACAACGTTTACAAATAATTAAAATTTACTACCAAAATTTGGAGTCGGTGACTGCAACTTTAAGAGCGTTAACGCCAATTTTTGGTCGTAATTCTCGTCCCAGTAGACAAGCAATTCATAGTCTAGTGAAAAAATTTGAGTTAACATATTCGCTGCTGGATGTTCCCGTGCCAGTGAGACAACGGGTTGGTCGAAATGGCCAGAATATTGCTGCCGTTCAAGCGTCCATCTCAAACGAACCAAAACAGTCGATTTCACGGCGTTCTCAAGAATTGGGCATCGCTCAGACCACACTATGGCGAATTTTGCGAAAGGATCTTGGCCTGCACCCTTATAAGTTAAAGTTAACTCAAGAACTAAAGCCACTCGATCATATGAAGCGACGTACGTTCTCGAATTGGGCTCTAGAAATGTTGGAAGAAGATGACCAATTTCATCGCAAAATCATCTTTAGTGATGAAGCGCATTTTTGGATAAACGGCTTCGTCAACAAACAGAATATGCGTTATTGGTCTGGTGAAAACCCTCATGTGCTTGAAGAAACATCACTTCATCCACAAAAAATTACTGTTTGGTGCGGTTTTTATGCCGGTGGTGTCATTGAGCCGTTCTTTTTCGTTGATGAAAATAACCGTCACGTTACAGTCAATGCAACGTTATTTCTTTGATCAATTGCATGGGCTAGACATTAATGATATGATGTTTCAACAAGACGGCACCACAAGTCACACAGCGGGTGTAACAATCGACTTACTGCAATCTAAATTCGGTGAACGTGTTATATCGAGAAATGGTCCCGTCGAATGGCCGCCTAGATCGTGTGATTTAACACCTCTAGACTTCTTTTTATGGGGGTACGTTAAATCATTGGTCTATGCTAACAAGCCTGCGTCGTTAGAGGAGTTCAGAGCCAATATTGAAAGAGAGATAGCGGCCGTTTCCGTCGAAATGTGTGATCGAGTCATCGAAAATTGGGTTCAACGAATCGACCGCTGCAAACGTGCCCGTGGTGGACATATGAATGAAGTCGAATTCCATACATAAATGTTTTGATTGTACTTCAAGCCGATAGTAAAATTTTCGAAATGTCTCAAATAGGTTGCGTTTTATTTCAAGAAAAAGTTGTCAAGTCCTTAATGGAAGACCCGATATAAATTTTCGTCATCAGAGGACGCGCACTTTTTTTGAATTCCCAAATATTGGTTACATCTGGCAATATGGCTTTTACTACTGTACTTTAATTTTATCACTTCATCAATACCAACACATAAATACATAAGTTCAACCTTATCTTTCACCACAATAAATGCGCACGTGTGCAATAATTACAATACTATAAATAAAAATATTTTCAGCAAAACGTAATTTACTTTTCTATGCAAATTATGTTGTGTTGTGCAAGCACCAATTTCAAAAATTTAGTTTGTTAATATTATATAAAACATTTTTACAAAAAACTTACCAGCAAACAAGTGGTACACTCCCGTAAGTATTATAGTAATTAGGGCAACGAGTTTAGCTGCCGTAAAGAGGTCTTGTATCCTCATTGCCCATCGTGTGCTGAGACAGTTAATTGCAGTCAGTAGACCTGAAAACATACAAACGTTTTACTCGTCATCGTTAAATATCGGCGATTTTTAATCAATCTATATATATATATATATATATATATATATATATATATATATATATATATATATATATATATATATATATATATATTATGTATGTATATATATATATATATATATATATATATATATATATATATATATATATATATATATATATATATATATATATATATATATATATATATATATATATATATATATATATATATATATATGTATATATATATATATATATATATATATATATATATATATATATATATATATATATATATATATATATACATATATATATATATATATATATATATATATATATATATATATATATATATATATATATATATGTATGTATATATATATATATATATATATATATATATATATATATATATATGTATATATATATATATATATATATATATATATATATGTATATATATATATATATATATATATATATATATATATATATATATATATATATACATATATATAAATATATATATATATATATATATATATATATATATATATATATATATATATATATACAGTAATACCCCGCTTTACGCGAGGGATACGTTCCGAAAAAAATCGCGTTAACTGAAATTCGCGTATATCGAGGTTTATGATTAAACATAGTCAAAATTTAATACAAAAAAATACAAATCATTTTAATCAATCACTTTAATTCTAAGAACACTTTATGCAATACATACTCTTATTTTTTACGGAAAAATACATCTATTGTCTTTTGGGTAACGTTTTGTTTACGTTCTTGTAAAATACGTTCATAACACCCAACACTGTTTTTAATTGTTTGACACACGGTCAAGACACGGTCATCATTATTGTCTATACTCTGCAATATGTCCAAACCTGAATAAATTTTTGAAAGTGCATTTTGTATTTCCCCTGAAGATAAAACTTTCTCTTCTACTTGTTCTTCCTCATCGTAGATAGGATTATTCTGTAACTCGATCAGATCTTCATTGCTAATAGGATCGTCGTGCGTTGCTACAAGTTCTACGAGATCTTCTACCGTGACATCTTCAAGTTCAGACCCCTCAATCATTGCAGCAATGTCTTCAAGCACTTGTCTCTGCATCTGGACAATTCTTCTAGGTGCTTCCACTACATCTGGCCAAAGATTACGCCACACCCCATTCATACAACTCATTTTAACTTCCTTCCAAGCCTCTTCTATGTTGTGAATAGACTTCATAATGTTGTATGACTTCCACCACTCTCGCATAGACTGTCTTCCTTCCCCGTCAGTTTCATGAATTAGTTGGCTAAAAGTGCGGCGATGGTAATAAGCTTTGAAGTTTGCTATTGCTCCCTGGTCCATAGGTTGTAATATTGACGTAGTGTTTGGTGGAAGGAACTTTACGTACACTTTTAAGTCTCTGGGCGTATCAAGTGAGGTTGGATGTCCTGGGGCATTGTCTAAGAGTAATATAACTTTAGGTTCAAGCCCATTTCTGTCACAGTATGATTTGACTGATGGGCAAAAACTATTAGAATACCATTCTTGAAAAATTTCCCGTGTAACCCACGCCTTTCTGTTTGATCGCCACACAACTGGTAGACTTGTCTTGTCTGTGCCTCGCATTGCACGGGGTGTTTCTGAATGGTACACTAGTAAAGGTTTCAGTTTGAAATCACCAGTGGCATTACCACCCAGCAGAAGTGTTAGTCGATCTTTCGCAGCTTTGAAACCACTGGCTTGACGTTCTTCCTTAGAAATGAATGTTCGAGATGGCATTTTTTTCCAGTAAAGTGCGGTCTCATCAACATTGAAGATGAGACAAGCAGGAATTTTCTCTCGTCTAACGAAGTCTTGAAACTTGTCTGGAAACTCAGCTGCAGCTTGAATGTCCGCGCTGGCCGCCTCGCCTGTTATGTGGATATTGTGAAGATTAGAACGCTGCTTGAACCGATGGAACCAGCCTCTGCTGGCAGCAAAAGTCGGAGTGGCACTCCCTTCTCCTTCTTTTGTTTTCAGCATCTCATACAAAGATTTTGCTTTTGTGCATATGAGATCTTGACTTAGTGGTGTGTTCTTCTTATTCAAATCTTCGATCCAGACTGACAGTAATTTCTCCATTCTTTCTAAGATAGATGATCTCGAACGAGAAAGTTTTGTTGCACTTATAGGTGTTGAACCTTCGCTGGAGATTTTATTTTTTTCCCGATTTTTATAAATCGTTCTCACAGTCGATTCTGAGAGTCCAAAATCTCTCCCAACAATTGTTGCTTTGCCTCCATTTTCCATTCTTCTTAACACTTTCATCTTCAATTCCAAAGTGACGCTTTTACGCTCTTTTTTCTTTACAGGCGGCATTTTTAAACGTAGGGTTAAATTATGTATGTATGTATCTCCAATAAATATTAAAACAAAACTGCCAGCCGACCGAACTAACATTACGGAACAAAATGAACACACGAAACGAACGAGGAAATCCCCATAGAACAAAGTCGAAGGACAGGGAATTCCCAATTCTTCAAAGAGAATATTCAGAGAAAGCGGGGATCCCCCCGCGACCATAGAGAAGTTAATGACTACATGAGCGCGAAATTTGAAATTCGCGTTATAGTGAAACCGCGCGTAACGGGGTCGCGCTAAGCGGGGTATTACTGTATATATATATAATTAAAAACGACTGATTTAGATTACTAGGATATCCGAATAATAGCCAACCTATATTGGCATCAGTCAGCGAATGTCCGAGTGAGAAACCAGGCTACAGATGAAATAGAAATTAAAAGAGACAGGAATGCATTTTATCTCTCCTACTCTTCAACGTATATTCTGAATAAATTTGCAAAGAAGCTGTTGATGATACTGACGCCAGTATAATAATCAATGGACAAGTGATCAATAACATCCAATACGCTGATAACACGTTAATACTAATAAGTAGCTACAATATCTAATGAATAAAATAATAAGCTCATGCAAAAACTATAGGCTGAAACTCAACACCAGCAATACTAAATACGAGTAAGTAAATTAACCTATCTTGAAACTATAATTAACGACCAATGGGACCCAAGTTTTGAAGAGCAGAATAATGAAGGCACGAGTGACCTTTGTAAAAATGAAACAAGTTCTATGTAGTCACGACCTAAACATAGACCTCCGAGTAAGGATGATTAGATGTTATGTTTTCCCTGTACTGTTATACGGAGAGTAGAAGCGTGGACGGTCACGGACACACTACTTAGACGCTTGGAGGCCTTTGAAATGTGGACTTACCGACGGATGTTTAAAATCATGAGTGACCGAATACCGAAGGAATCAGTTTTACAGCGCTTAAATAAAACAATGGAAATAATGAGAACAATAAAGAGCAGAAAACTAGAATACCTAGAACACGTAATGAGAAACCCTCAAAAGTATATCACCTTATACACAATAATTCAAGGCAAAATATGGGGAAAAAGGAGTGTCGGAAGAAGGACGACTTTATGGCTCAAAAACCTGAGGCAATGGTTTGGAAAAACAAGCCAGCAACTGTTCCGAGCAGCCGTAAAGAAAACCATGATAGTCAATATGTTAGCCAATATGAGAGTCAACGACCGGTAGCGGTCACGGCACTGGAAGAAAAATGCATATGTATATGTGACGATTAACGACTTATGGATTATCGTGCAGACCATCATGCAGTGAATTGTAAGAAAAATATTTAAAAGCGACAACCAGAATATTTTATTTATTAAAACAGCCATTTTGTATCGCAGTGTAAAAAAATGATATTTTGTCGTTCTATACTGCCATGTAACGAAACAACAATAAAAGTTAAATAATGTGTTTATGGAAATATAGCGAATATTAATTAATTGGTAAGAAATATTTCAGTTTTAGACGGAGAATTTTTAGGGTGTTACACAACAGTTATCATCACTACACCAAATACTTTATTTCTGAACTTGACGAGTGTTTCACTAACCATAATCAGGAGCTATGATTGCTCCTTTTTTAAAACTAGAAAAGGTAACATTTCTTTAACTCAATATAAAATCAAATATTGCAAGAATTTAGGTTATAATTATATAAAATTGGCGTTAAATGGTTTGGTATGTCTATTTGTTACAACCATCGTTGTACATACTGAAAAATATGTCTCCAAGAAGGTTAGAGAGAGAAAGAGAGAGAGATTTTTCTAGAACTCTAGACATGTGTCGATTTCGTCTGATTTGTGAATGGAATGTACAGGAGCTTTATAAAAATCGTGCATTTCAACAAAAAATATCTTAGGGACCTATCAAAATAAATCTTTTTCCTAGGTTTTGTGAGTAAAATGCTCTAAGCCTATATTTAATTATTGTATTTTGACGAATTTCCAAATAAAACCTTTAATAAGTTTACGAAAACAGTATTCGTAATGATTCGATTATTTTTCAACTAGATGTTTTTAGAAACACAGTATTTCCATTTACAAATACCATGCTTTTAGGATCCTATAAAAATGCAAAAATGTTATATAAATTTATAGTTTTGATGTTCTAGTACAATATAAAAAGTTGTATTTCGGTTAGTTTTCACATGTAATGTTCTAAAACTCAATAATCACCTAAAACTTACTATTTCGTCTGATGTACAAACAGAATGTTGAACCACATTGTAAGTAATTATTTATTTTACCTACCTACCAATTATTCAACTTTTTTCGAGCAACAATTTACCTGCACCTTTCTCCGACTGAAAATGTGTACATCTAATAGCCACTGATTCTCAGTTTGAGGCACCTTGCATAATGGTATAAATAAAAAAAAGGACTAGAATATAAATTTTGTATTGTAGTCAATACACCTTGTATAAAGACGAGTCTTGCACAATATAAGACCAGTAGAAAGAAGGAAGCACAGGCAATTATTACCTGTCGGGCGAGAGTTGCCAGAACATTTTATTGTTAAGATTTTATTATCCTTTTTAGTGTTCCGTACGGAACACTTATAAGATAACTTCGGTGTCTGTCCGTCTGTCTGTCCGTCTGTCACACCCGATTTTCTCCGAAACTACTTGTCATAGAAAGTTGAAATTTGGTAGCAATATAGGAATTGATGGCCTCATCAGAGCCATGTAGTTTTGAAAATTAAATTTTGACTTAAGGGGTTAGTTTTGGGGGGTGAAATCGGAAATGAAAAAAAAATTTTTTTACTAGGTAATCGAGTGTGGTGTCAAATGAAAGCTTGTGAAAACACGAGTAATAAATATATATATAATGTAATACTTGCGCGCACTTTTCTTTGTATTATTTTTAAAAAATCGCGAAAAATCGCTGTCCACCCGCCTTATCTCGGAAAGTACTTATCAAAAAAATTTGAAAAAATTCTGGAATATTCTCCACGGGGTGTAGATTGAACGAAAATTATCACGAGTGCATTACCTGTAATAATTTATCTGTTATATAAAAAAAATAGAAATTTCAAGGTCATCAATTTTCAGTAAAGATTGGAATAAACTTTGTTGAAAACTTATTTGAGGTGTGTTTTGTGAAGTCACTGATCATTTTTATATCACCGTAACATAAATTTTGACTTAAGGGATTCGTTTTGAGGGGTGAAATCGAAACTGAAAAAAAATTATTTTTACTAGGTCATCGAGTGTGGTGTCAAATGAAAGCTTGTGAAAACACGAGTAAAAAATATATATATAATGTAATACTTGCGCACACTTTTCTTCGTATTACTTTTAAAAAATCGTGAAAAATCGCTGTCCCCTACCTTATCTCGAAAAGTAGTGATCAAAAAATTTTGGAAAAATCCTGGAATATTCTCCACGGGGTATAGATTGAACGAAAATTATCATTACCTTTAATAATTTATCTGGTATAGAAAAAAACCAATATTTCAAGGTCACCAGTTTTCAGTAAAGATTGGAAACAAACTTTGTTGAAAACTCATTTGGGGTGTGTTTTGTGAAGTCACTGATCATTTTATACCACCCTAACAAAACTTTTTATTTCAAAAACAATCAACGTACGGAACACTAATTGTGCAAGTTCAACTTGCACTTGACCGGTTTTTTTAATATCTTTTCGCTAATAGATTTTGTTATTTTGAGCTGAGAGCGTTCTTAATATAATTAAACCTTAGATTTTATAATATTTAGTATTTATAGTTCTGTTGTACTTATGATTATATTTATATGTTTCAAAAACTTCCAACCCTTTTGCAAATTACTTTAACGGGAATCAACAAGTTTTCTTAATTATGAGAATGCACGCTTCGTTAGGCGACTATACAGACTCAAATAATTATGTTTCAAGTATGAATAGATGCTTGACG
Source organism: Pachyrhynchus sulphureomaculatus (assembly GCA_019049505.1). NCBI lineage: Eukaryota > Metazoa > Arthropoda > Insecta > Coleoptera > Curculionidae > Pachyrhynchus > Pachyrhynchus sulphureomaculatus. The sequence goes on along the minus strand of CM032447.1, from coordinate 68,242,784 downwards.
ATAAATAAAGACAATTTCTATCGGTTAAGGGATTATCAGATTTCCAATGCTTCTGCAGATGACAAAAGGGGACATTTTATAATACTAAAGATGAGTTGTCGGGACGAACTGAAATATTCTGTGTTCAAAAACAAACTTGCTGTTTAAATACACTAGTAGTAACAAAGTAAAAATGTCATGAGTGTCAATCACGGACACGATTCCTAAAAACATGAACGCAAGCCAGCCGCTACTTTGAATTATGGTATTTAATAATTCACGATTATACTACAGTCTGTCAAGTTAGAACATGACCGCTCGTATTCTTGAAAAAATGTGTCTCGAGAACATTTTTTGCCATCAATGTATTCTTTGGTGTGCTAACAACGGCGCAATTACCTTAATAAGTTGTCGAATCGTCTCCTGCATTAATAATAGCCTGCCATTTTCGAGGCATGCTGTCGACGAGATTTTCTGCATACTCTGCGAATTTTTCGAATCTCGCGAGACAACTGAGTCAAAGTCCTCAGAGTCTTTCCTCTGAGCTTTCTTTTTATAAGAGATTAAACGTATTCAACGTTGTCGTCCGGCGATTGTGACGGCCACTCTAGTATTATATCGCGCGACGGGTTTTCGCCCAGCAAAGGTTTCTTCAACGTGCTTCGGAATTTGACATCACGACCTTCAAACACGATTTTCTTAATTTTGCCGCTACTTGACGCAGTGTGGCCTACTGAGGCACATTTTGGTAAGTCATCAACATTTTTCGTCTCGTTCGTCTTCACAAACGATACTGACTTTTTAATATATTTAGCGGCTGCGGAATGTGTCATTTTAGGCCCCTTTGGATGGGAATAAAGAAAGACTGTCTCAAAGTGACGAGCAAACAAGTGATTCATTTTCGATTTTACGTGGTTTCGGAACCGACTGATACTTTTACTAAAATGCGTCGTAGATATAGGTTCCCTCTACCGATTTTTTGGTGAAATCACTAGAATCGCATCTAACAAAAAAAAATTTATTGCGGACCCGTTCTTACTTGACAGACTGTACTTATGGTAATTTTTTTATTGTAGAATTAACTCTTCTTATTAGAAAAGCTAACACTCTCTAAAGATATACAACAGTTTTGGTAGAGCCGATATTTGTGGTATTTGTCACTTAACTTCAAATTTTGTTAATTTCAGACCGTACCCTAAAGCCAGTACAGGTTTTTGTTAGTGATATTTCATTTATTTTGCCTACCATGTAAGTACAATAGTTGTGCAACTTCAATGACATCATTTAGTTTAAACAAATAAGTTTGTTATTTGTTACTTTCAATAGTAGGAATACTATTTTTAATTATTTTTAGCACACCACGGTGACTTCATTCTTCTACGAGTATATAATGAATTTTGTTTTGACAATAGGCACCAGACTTAACTATTAATAAGAATAATCTTGGATGTTGACCAGACAATATTTTGGAATAAATACGGTAGCTGAATAAGTGAAAGTAAGTTTTAATTGTTTCTTTGTTCTGTAAGTAGAAGAGACGAGGATATTTTGTTAAATTTCATTTCTAGTGCAATGCTTCATAAAAAGTAAAGATGTAATTATGATGCGAAGATAATTTAGAGATCTAGTATTAGAACAATCCCGCGTGTTGTCGGAGATACTAATATAAGTGTATCCATAATTATGGACAACTTTTTCATGAAAGTATGTCATATTGAAAATGCCTGAGTTTATTTTCATTTTCTGCTTGAAACCGAAAGGGCCTGACCCGGACTTTTTGAGGATTAAAGCCAAAGTAATTAAATGCAAATTGATTGGAAAATTATCTGATAGCTCCTATGATGGACTCTTAGGTAAGGCACTATTGATTTCACGCAAATTTTTTTATCTTTATTTGAAGCATGCTCCTACCGTTTGGAGCTTATGCAGTATTGAAACAAAATTAGAGAAACCTTTATCAAGGATAACGATTTCCCTTATTTACGAACTTATAAGAGAGGTTATTTGAAGTTCGTTATTCTTATTGCTATTATGGTAGGGCCTGTTTTTTTTTCTACCTGCTAGACACAACTTTAATTTCGAAACTTGTGTTGGTCCATTAAATACTAATAACCATAGACATAGATGATGGACTGAGCGTTAACCTCATAAAATTGACCACTCTCTAGAAAGAGACAAAGCGATTGTACGGCCAATACCTGTCTCTTTTCTGTAGGCCTGTAATAAACAAGGCGTAGTACCCCGAGACGAGAAAAGCTCCATACCCGATTTTAGTTCAAACAGAACACTGAGAAATATTATTATCAAGAGAGCTGTAGCTTAGCGGCATTGTAAAAAGAGACAGCTACTGGCCGCTCATTTGCTTTGTCTCTCTCACACTGTTGCGTCCATATATACTTCACAGAGGGATACGGAATACTCAGTCCATCTTCTATGTCTATGCTAATAACCGGTGTGCTTAACCACGAAATGAATGAAAAAAAATTCCCTAAGTTTATAGTAGATGATCTAAGATTGCAATTTCTTCGCGTTAATACCGCGCATGCTTGAGATAACGATAAGGACAAAGGCATGTGAAAAATAAGCGTTGCAAAATTACTCTAATATTGCCCAAAATGGTTTTTACTCATTTTGGATGTATTTAATTTCCAATTTTTAATAGATTTAATGGATCAATAATATATAGTTATTATACTTACAAAGGCATACTGCAGCTAAAAGCCTGATAGCATTGTCTGGAGGTGTGCACTCTGGAAAAAAAGGTTTTGCAGCGTATTCTGCAAAAGTTATTGCTACTATCGCTTGAGTAGTAGGTCTGCAAAGATAAAGAGAACAACATTGTGATAATAGTGGGTATGTGTGAAATTTATATAAAAATTTAGAACATACAGTCAATAGTAGTAATAGTCCGTAATAATCACTTGTTATACCGAGACCCTGTTAAAGGAAATTCCCTATAAATTTGCTACAATTTTTATAGGTTTCTTTTACAATAGATTTTTTTCAGATACGTTTGAAGCAAATTTAAAGTAGTAAGAGTAATAATAATATAAATAAAGGGAGAGAAGCAGAATATATACAGGGTGGTATAAAAATTGCTTAATTTATTGAAATAAGTGACTGCCCGAGTCAATTGGAGACACATCTAATACGTAATACTTATTTTTATTAAATTTCAATATAGTTATATGTTGTAAATCAATGGATTACGTAAATTTAAAAAAAAAAAGTATTGCGCTTCCATTACTACAGCTGAGGTGAACATTGGTCTGTCTAAATGGAAAGAAAGGAAGTTTTAAAAGTGAATTGAAGAGAGTCGTACACCCATCGATGAAATATCGAAGTGACGTGATTTTTTTTTATGGGTCTAGCATACGTGCTGCAGGGAAGTCCTTAAAGCGCTACAGGAGTGACACGTGTGCGGAGAAAGCTATTCACGTTGTTCTTGAATCGCTGTAAATTGTACTCGGTGGGAAACACAGTCCTGGGCAAATCATTCCAAAGGGATGATGTTCTCCATATAAAAGACTGCTTGAAAAGCGTTGTACGAGGAGTAACAAGCTGAACCTCATACGGATGTGAAGTATTAGCGCGACGTGTACTTCTAACATGCACCGCTCTGGAAGGAATTAAGCGGGCCACATCCTTCGAACACTTTCCATGAAACTACTTGTAGAATAGGCGCAAGTCTTGCCAACCGTTTTTCGATGTTCTAGCGAATCAAGGCCGCCGGTCAGTTCCTGGTCTCCAATCAGACGAACAGCTCTTCTCTGAATAGAATCCAAAAAATGCAGTGTATGTTTGGGAGCGAAGCCTCAAACATGGGAGCAGTATTCCATAGTTAGTCGAATTTGAGCTTTGTAAAGAATTAATAGTTGTTGTGGAGCGTTCTGGTTCGAAATAGTATTCTTAACTTTTGAGAAGCTCTCCTTGCTACGTCTGCAACATGTTCATGCCAGGACATATTTGCTCCCAAATTAACGCCCAACATATTGAGTGACGATGTTAGAGGAATGGAGTACCCAGACATAACTATGTCGGGTTCAGCAACGTTAACTTTTGTAGAAAAAACTACCGCCTGGGATTTTGTAGCGTTAAATGCTACTTGGTTACTGTCACCCCAAGATAGAATTTCTTCCAGGTCTTTGTTAAGTTGAATGACTTCCTGCTGTCTGCGGATATTCGTCTGAGTAGCCGATGTCCGAGCGTTCGAAGTGAACAAACAGATAAGCGTACTGTCATCTGCAAAGCTGTAGATTGCATTCGCGGTCTTTTTGAGCAGATCGTTAATGTAAATGAGAAAGAGAGTAGAAGGAGCCTTGAGGTACACCGGCGTTGATAGTGAAAGTGTTAGAAAGAAATCCGTCGACTGCCACTCGTAAAGAACGCTCTCTGAGGAAACATGAGAGCCACAAACAGAACTTTTCAGACATACCATAAGAGCGTAGCTTAGCCAACAGCCCATCGTGCCAAACACGGCCGAATGCCTTGGATATGTCAAGAGCAATCGCTCGAGATTCTCCAAAGTGTTCAATTGCGTTGTTCCAAACGTGTGTTACAAGTCAGAAGATCTCCCGTTGATCTATTTTTTACGAAAGCCATATTGGTGATCGCTAATAATGTTGAATCCTTCAAGATATTTTAGAAGATGCTGATTGATAGCCTTTTCCATGACTTTCGATTATTGAAAGCAGTGCGATTGGTCGATAGTTATTTGGCAAGGTCTTCTTGCCTTTTTTAGGTATCAACTAAACTTTGGCACATTTCCAGCAAGAAGGAAATATTCCCTTTTTGTAGGATAGGTTGAAAAGTCTACAGAAAACTGGTGTTAGTTCCCTCCCACAGTTTTTGAGAACTATAGCAAGTATTCCGTCAGCGCCACAAGCTTTTTTGGTGTCTAGCTTCATTAAAATACGTTTTTATGATACGCTGTCTGAAGGCAATATCGGGAATCCTTGACTGCACTATGGTAATAGTAGGTGGTGTTTTTCCTTGGAAATCGACGGTAGAATGTGAAACAAAGAGTTCAGCCAACAATTTCGCTTTCTCAACAGGTGTCGTTGCAATAGAATTATCTGGCCGTGTGAGTGTTGGTGGAGGTGATAAGGCGAAACACGTCTCGGGATGGATTGACGAATAAGAGAACAGTGGATAGACTGCTAAAATACGAGCCCTCGTCCGTTTTCAGTTGTTTTACATTGAGCCACGTATGCCTGAGGTGGATTCCTCGAAAAACCGCGCTGCCTGCGGTGAAGTGTTGGCAATCTGCTAACCACTCTGTCGCCTTGTATAGCTGCAGGGGGTCAGCCTCTGATGGAGTACCAAATACGAGGTATAAGTTTTTTTGGTACAATTCGTTGTATCTGTGTGTGTATGTGTATGTGTATGTGTATGTGTATGTATGTATGTATATATATATATATATATATATATATATATATATATATATATATATATATATATATATATATATATATATATATATATATATATATATATATATATATATATATATATATATATATATATATTATGTATATATATATATATTATGTATATATATATATATATATATATATATATATATATATATATATATATATATATATATATATATATATATATATATATATATATATATATATATATATATATATATATATATATATATATATATATATATATATATATATATATATATATATATATATATATATATATATATATATATATATATATATATATATATATATATATATATATATATATATTTTACCTTAACAAATGTTTAAAAAAACTGAAGGCAACATATAACGTAGTTTTCTATAGGCATGTTGTTTTCGACGAATGTGATAACAATATACTAAAATTACAAGGTAAAATGTACTGTACTAAACTCACCTGATATTTTTAATAGAAATTTCGTTACATGTTTTGTTGATTCATAATACAATTCATACATATAATATTGAAAAACAAGTTTGCTGTAATAAATTTACGAAATATTCCGTGTACCGTTTCAGTTGTAACAGAAAAAAGCTCAGGACTCGAGATGGTTCTGTTATATTTCTGGTGAAGCTCAAGCTTATTTTGTTTTTTTTGCAATAGGAACAAAACTTTCCGACATCATGAATATATAATAAATACGAGTTGAGTGACCAAATCTCAAAGTTCTTTCTACATTATAGTTCTTAAGAAATAATATTATTTTTGATAATAATTTGAAAATATTAAGGTAATGGAGCCAGAATCTGCAAAAATTGACAAAGCTTAACCTGTCAATAATGTACCCGTATATTACAGTTCATACATGTGATGTAGCGTATAATAACAAAGTCAAGGAAATCTTTAAAGCCGTCTTAGGTCTCGCGCAATAATATTTTCTGACTTAAGCAAAGATCAACAGTTCTGCGAACTTATGTTAAGTTCAAGACTCAGATCTTGTTTGAAATGTCAGATCATTGGCATGTTTTTGTTTATGGCTCTCGAGTTTTCTTGGAGATCGTATTTTGTAAGCATCAGGTGATGGGTTTCGGTTAGACACCTTCATGATCAACGCTGGGGTACCCCAGGACACCATACCTTCCACGCTCTTTTATGTAATAACGAACTGATGAAAAATACCAGAAATTCAATCTATAGCTTTGACATTAACAGCACATTTGTTTCTTCATTTACCTTGAACATTGACCAACTCTCCATGTAAATAACCTCAGGAAATTATACAACTGAACAAAGACTTTCTTGTGATAATAGTGACCTAGCCAAATTTAACCTTCCCAAGCCCAAGCAGAAGTTTCGGCCCGGAACCTGGATTCCTTGAAAAATCAAAGGAAATTTGATGATTTGAGTCTATTCTATAAACACTTTCATAGGAAATGGATAAAAATCGCCTGATTCCTCCTAAAATAAATCTTACGACGATGATGATGATGTTAAAATGATTCCCTAAATTGTGATTCTGTGTGCCGTCAATAAAAACTAAGTAAAAAGCCAACTGAAAATAATGATAAAATCATCTAATCCGAGTATATACAGTCTGTCAAGTAAGAAAATGACCGCTCGTATTCTTGAAAAAATGTGTTTATAGAACTTTTTTTACCAACAGTGTATTCTTTGGTGTATTAACAACGGCGCAGTTACCTTAGTAAGTTGCCCAATCACCGCCTGGCATCTTTGAGACATACCGTCAACGAGATGTTCTGTATACTCTGCAAATTTTCCGAACCTCGCGAGACAACTGAGTCAAAGTCCTCAGAGTCTTTTCTCTGAGCTTTCTCTTTACAAGGGACCAAACGTTTTCAGTAGGGGTAGCGTCCGACGATTGTGAGAGCCAGTCTAGCCCAAGCGAGCTGCTTTGTGACGTAATTTTCGCACAACAAAAGTTTCTTTAACGTGCTTCGGAATTTAACATCATGAGCACGAAGATGTCGTCGAATGGTCTCATAGGACACATTTAAATCTGATCTTCTTAATTTTGCCGCTGCTTGATGCAGGGTCCCACGAAAACAAAGACACGATTCTTTTTCAGACTTCCGGAGTGACTTTGCCTACCGAACCACGTCGATATTTTTCGTCTCGGTAAAATGCTTTACCCACTTCTTCAAAAACGACACAACTTTTTAATATATTTAGCGGTCGCGGAATGTGTCATTTTAGGTCCCATGGGATGGGAACAAAGAAAGACTGTCTCGAACTGACACATACACAAGTGACTCATTTTGGATTTTACGTGATTTCGACGAAAGTTCGGAATCGACTGTTACGTTTACTAAAATGTATCGTAGATAAAAGTTCCCTTTACCGATTTTTTGTTGAATCACTAGAATCGCATCTACTGAAAATGAACTGCCGCGGATACGTGTTACTTGACAGGCTGTACATATTGTTTTTTTAGAGAAATGGGTTTCCCACATCCGTTAGAATTCTGTAGCGAATGGAAACATTTTATCAAGGAGCGAGTACATGCAAGTACTATTTAGATATATATTTAAATTTTAATTAAAGCCTTATTAAAAATCTACAAACGGTTTCCTTCATGTTCACATACACAATTATAAAATAAATTAATCAGTTGATTAAAGTGTACAAACTTAGCTACTGGTAAAAAAAAACACATTTATGACAGATATTTACCTGATAATCAATAAAGCCATCCACAGTCTAAGAAAAGCAGCCAAAGGACCAAATGCGACATAAATATACGCATAATCGCCACCTGACCGAGTGACTGAAGTTCCTAGCTCAGCGTAACATAATGCGCCAAGCATGGAGAAAATGCCTGAAGCACACCATATGAGGATGGAGGTTCCTACTGAGTGGCTGGCTTGGTAAACGCCTGTTGGGGAGACAAATATTCCACTCCCTGAAAAAATAAGAGATAATTGTGAATGGTAATTCTATAACTCATCTGAGTACTTTATATTATAAACTAGCCGTGCCCGCGGCTTCGCTCGCGTGGACTTGATTCACTGTTATCGTCACTGCTTATTCTTTATGTTACCTAACATAATAAAATATATTCTATAACCTGGCCAGGGGAACATATGTATCATATGTTGCATTATTAAGTTAAGAATTTAAAAAAAAAACACGTAAATTGGATAAGTGGTTCTCACACTAACGGACAGACAGACAGACAGACAGAGAGACGTTGCGTTTTATATATATTATATAAATTATTATTATTATTATATATAACCTGGCCAGAGAACATATGTATCAATTAAAAAAAAAACGTAAATCGGACAAGTGGTTCTCGAGTGATAAGCGTACTAAGGGATAGACAAACAGAGAGACGTTCGTTTTATATATATTACAGAAAATTATAGATAACCACGCCAGAGAGCAAATGTATGAATTAAAAAAAAAAACACGTAAATCGGATAAGTGGTTCTCGAGTGATAAGCGCACTAACGGACAGACAGACAGACAGACGTTGCATTATATATATATATATATATATATATATATATATATATATATATATATATATATATATATATATATATATATAATATATATATATATATATATATATATAATATATATAGAAGATTATAGATAACCTGGCCAGACAACAAATGTATGAATTAAAAAAAAAACATGTAAATCGGATAAGTGGTTCTCGAATGATAAGAACACTAACGGACAGGCAGACAGACAAAGAGACGTTGCATTTTATATATATTATAGATTTTATATCTATTACAGAAGATTATAGATAACCTGGCCAGAGAACAAATGTGTGAATAAAAAAAAAACACGTAAATCGGATAAGTGGTCTGGAGTGATAAACATACTAACGGACAATTAGACAGACAAACAGAGAGACGTTGCATTTTGTATATATTATAGAAGGTTATAGATAACCTGGCCAAAGAACAAATGTATGAATTAAAAAAAAAAGTCATAAGCGCATTACCGGACAGACAGACAAAGAGGCGTTGCATTTTGTATATATTATATTCTTTGTTACATGATATTGTTCCACATTTAATGGTTTTAGGAGGTGTATACGCGCTAGCGGCAAACTTTTTTCCGACTTGATCGACTCTTATCATCACTGCTTATTCCTTATGCTACTTAACGTAATAAAATATATCCTATAACCTGGCCAGAGAACATATGTATGTTTTTAAAAAAAAACACGTAAATCAGATAAGTGGTTCTGGAGTGATAAGCGCACTAACGGACAGACAAACAGAGAGACGTTGCATTTTAAATATATTATATATTATAGATGAATTTGATGTAGATATATATAATTATACATTACATATAATTAAATGAAACGTGAGAAGTAAAGTACTGAATTTACAAGCAATAAAAAAGTAACAGCTGAATCGATGAAAGATACACAACTCTTCTTAAATACATATATAAAAATGCCACATCACAAATAATACTTGAAGAAAAACAACTAAAATCAAAATTAAAAGAGGAATTACACAAGGAGACTCAAAATTCTCAAATCACATTGATTCTAGAAGACATGTTCAAATCGTTAAAGAGGGAAAATAAAGGAATACTAATAGACCATGAATGATAAAATCACACAAAAGAAGAATTACCAGAAATGCTGATGGAATTAAATAACAAGTCTTGAGAAATAGATCTAAAAATAAACTTCCCTAAAACCAAATATTTGAACAATGAAAGTGAAGATAACAGCCAGCAACTATTAATAGAAGGTAAAAGAATAGGAATGGTACCAACATTCCATATATTTAGAACAAAAAATCAAAATATCAAAAAATAATTTAAAGGCTGACTTGGATAGAAGAGTCTCGTTAGGTTGGTCTGCGTTCGGAAGGTTACAATCTTCATTTAAATGGGACATCCAAAACACAAGCCAGAGTATTCGATCAATATGTACTGCCGGTATTAACATATGGCACTGAAATGTCGGCTCTAAATAAAAGTATAATAAATAAGCTCCAGGTAACCCAAAGAGCAATGGAGAGAAGAAAGCCAAACATTAGACTCCAAGATCGTATTTTTAACATCGAGATACGAAGAAGATCAAAAGTGACAGATGTAATACAACGAATATGTATATAAAGGTGGAGTTGGGCGGGGAATATCGCAATTATGAATGATAAGAGATAGATACGCCGTATAGTTGAATGGAGGCCTAAAGAACATAAAAGATTTTACTCATCATAAAACGATAAATCCCACGGGCTAGCAAGCATCTGGCAACACTAACCTACCACATTTGTTTCTTAAAAATCTAGTCTATCAACATTTGCTGCCGTTGCTGTTGAATGCAATTGAAAGCTTAAAAAATCACACGGAAGAATCAGACACACTCAGTGATTGTGATTCGGTTTTGAACGAAATGCTTAGCTTAGAATTTATCATATCATTACTTTTATGGTATGAGATCTTATTGCGTGTTAATATCATAAGGAAATTATGGTAATCTGTACAAGTCCATTTAAGCATTGCTCTTGAACATTTGCGTACATTTTGTGAATCAAAGAATATCGAAAAACTGGGTTCGAACAATGCTTGTCTGACGCTCGTCAATTTATTGAGAAAAGCAGTTATGGTCTGCCAAAAGACTTTAAAAATAAAAGGGTAGCCAAAAAGAAAAGGATGTTCGATTATGAAAGCAGCGATGAACCTATACAGTCTCCCAAAAGCCGATACGAAACAGGTTTTTTTAACACCATAATTGATTCTATAGTGAGCAATATGGATTCAAGATTTATATCTTTAAATTAACATTTTGAAAATTTTGGTTTTATCTATGATCTAAGCAAGTTAAAAAATATTCCAAAAGAGCATATATTAAAAAACTGTCAAGATTTACACACAGTCCTGCGAGTAGGTGAGAGCAGTGACTCCCAACTTTACGAATTATATGAAGAATTACAAACAATGATCCCAAATTTACCCGACTTCATTCAAGGTATGAAACAGCTACTCCAACTACCGACAGAAAATAACTTAAAAGAAATTTACTCAAAGATTTATATTGTCATTCGAATTTTGTTAACAGTACCAGTAAGTACAACCTCCGCTGAAAGGAGCTTTTCAAAATTAAAACTAATAAAAAATTATTTAAAAAGTACAATGGGTCAGCAAAGACTTTCAGCTTTGGCAGTTTTATCTACTGAAGCAGATACCGCATCTAAGCTGGATTACGATACAGTTATTAAGGAGTTCAGTAAAGCTAAAAGCAGGAAATTTATGTTTCTTTAATTCTTTACTGTTAGTTATAACTTAATAATGTTAGTTAAAGTGAAGATGTTTGCATTTTTATGAATAAAAATTTGACAGTTTCAAATTTTTTTTTTCTCTATATAAAATCCGTCTTCTTGCGCCACCAGAGGGCCTCGCAAAATTTATCTTGCCCACATCAAATTTACGTCTTGCCCCGCCTCTGTTTATACTTAATAATTATTATACGAAATTGGTTTTGTGGTTTTACGAAAGGGGAAAATATGGTTTTTCTAATATAACGTAATCGAATGACAAGACTTCGTAGAAATCGCCTTCATTATCATACATACGTTAAATACGGAAATACTAAAACCATTTTTATTGGGTTTCTTTCAAATGCATGAGGGTGTCTTTTTTAACTCATCCACCTAGCTATGAAAGAAAACTCACAGATTTACACGTATACACTTAGTCCAATATTTCTTGAGTTATTTCCTTCCATCCAAAAAAAATCTTTTGTTTACACCTCAAAAAACGACGCTTCAGAAGCTTTCAACGCTTCAGATTCCGGATCGTCCTTCCGTTAACCTCTTCATTAATTCTGAACCCTTTTTTCATATATTTGATATGCAAAATTTATTCGCAGTCCCAAAAAATCATCACCATCAACTTTCCAGAAGACAACTGGATTTTCGCTTTTTTTTGGTGGTGGACAGTCCTTATGCATTACATGGACTCCAGCTTCGTGGCTCCAATTCACGAAAAATAATTCTAATCGTTTTCTAAAGCGGCCAAATATTCTTTAGAAATTTATTTTCTTAACAGTTTCTGCTCTGGTGTAAGAAGTTTGGAGATCCTTGGCAGTTGTGCCTCAGTCGGCCCTCCTAACCTGGTGTCAACCGCAGCCCCAACGAAACTGTTTGGACCAAAATTTTACTTGAAAATAAGATGGGCGGTCAATGCTGTATACAAGAAGCCTGCAGTAGTAAGTAAAAATATAATTTGATTTGATTTGACTCCTTAGTAATCGCATCTCTTGAAACGATACACATTAATAATCGAGTTAGAACTTGTCTATCGATGTGACCTAATCTGTGCCGGTGGTCACTTCTGTTACGAATGATCAGTTAATGAGTCGCATTAAGTATCGTATATGCAACTGAGAATTGTGTGAGTACAAAACAATAATAGAAGATGATTCAAGTGATATTTGGCTAAACTTTGACAACACTGTGAAGACAAATACTCAAACAGTTCAATCATTTCTAACATGCGATCAATTATAGTAGAGGTTTTGTGTGTGGTGCCGACAGATATATGGACAGAAAGTAAAAAAAAAGAAATTTTATAACTTTAACTTGATATTATCTAGATATTAATTCGCATCTTCATAATCGTATTTTATGCACTAAGGAAAATTGTGACGAGGACGCAGTTAAGAGATCGACAGAAAATATCATGCGTGCATTAGAAAACAAATTTGAAGAACTTTGAATGTTATTAACGAAATGTTAAATAAATCCGACGACGATGACTTCGACAAAACTCTAAAAATATTGTGCTTTCTGATGATGCAATATTAACAGAACATGAAGATGGCTTAGAGCGACTTATACATCGTTTCTCAACAGCAGCAGAAACGTACATCAGTGGAAAAACAGAATTAGTGGTTATAGCTAAAAACTCCATTAAATGTAAATTTTAACAGCAGAACATGAAGATGGCTTACAACGACTTATACTTCGTTTTCCAACAGCAGCAGAAATTTACAACATGAGAATATCAGTGGAAAAAACAGAATCAATGGTTATAGCTAAAAACTCCATTAAATGTAAATTAGCCGTCTACAACCAAACAAAGCACATACTGTATAGTCCGATCAATGATTCTTTGCAGCACGTCATAAATGTCTGAATATAGTGTAAACATCCGCCTATATTATTCTTCTTGTCAACATGTTAAGTATATTTAAAAACTTAAAAACGTAGGTCTTCTGTCATCTGAAGTTTTTTACGGCATTCGCTCTATTATCTGTCTCGATTATTTGTACATATGCAAGAAAGACAGCGAACAACCTGGAATTTGGGTATAGCTTCATGTTTTACAAGCCAGGACCGCCGAGTTTATAGGCAATAAAAATATAATAGCAACCTGAAAAATAAAAATAGGTGATATTAGAGGTTGGATTTATGCAGAGAGGTAAATGTCCTTCACAAGTAAGACCTAGGGTGTTTTACACATCATACACATTTAATATATCCGTAGTTTTCGTTAATTACCAAACCGGATGAAAATTTTTAATTCTATTTTGTCTTTTGAATTGTCATTTAAAACTCAGACCGCCGACACTGAATTGACAGCCGATTGAATCGTATGAATATTCTTGACGTTCCGTTGATCACATGACTGCAAAGATCCATTGATCAGACCAGATATACTTGTAAGTACAGCTATATCAAGCGGAACTCGATCAGGCAAATAAAACATCCAGAATAACTGGTTGCTTGCTACATGCCTACAGAAAGCAAAGTGTGTATATATAGAACCGTGGTAAGACCGGTTCTAACGTATACAACGAGCAGAAACATCTAAAACAAAAACTCTCATGAGAGCTACAGAAATGAAAACATTGCGTACTATCAAAGGAATAATCCTGAGAGACCAGGTATGAAGAACAACTATACGAGAAGAACTCAAGATTCGAGACATCGTAGGTTTTGAATAAGATCAAGACGTTGATATTGGAGGGATCATATAAATAGGATGCCAGCTAATAGCTGGCCAAGATGGGCAAAAGATGAAAACCAGGGAACAAGAAGACTTATTAGTCAACTACCAAAAAGATGGCACGAAAGATTGTACATCCACGTTACAAAAGGTTTAAAAACAGACGAACCTAGACCTTGTCTTATAAGAAGAAGACTCACATCGTTTAATTGAAATTAAAAAATTTATATTTTCCGTCGAGATGCTTTTTATACTTAATACCTAAATGATGATGATGCCGATTAATACTCGCCATGTACGTACATGATTATACGATAAGCATCGTTGTAATTGTAAAATGAGAATTTGTACCTATAACCGGACGATTCCGTAGTTATTCATGCAGGCCTCTACTGCACTCCTTGACCATTCTTTCATGAATAACTTTTAGTCCATTTCCCTCCTCAGTGAGGAACCTTATCACTACACGATACTTTCACGCATTTTTCGAAAAAGAAATCGCAAAAATTGCAAACCGTAACGAAGTCGTACAACATTTCGTCACAACATAAGTAATTTAATAAGCAAAAATAAAATTTATATTACGCAATTTTCATGGCTAGGCAGAGAACTTAAAAAAAACTCGCACCATAAAAAACACTAAAAACAGGAAAAAAAGTTTTAGTTTTTTTTTCGAAATATTGGCCTCACACTCAGTGTATTAGCCACGAAATATTGATAGTTTTAGCTCTTTAAGACGATTTATTATCACTTTTTAGTGTTCCATACGGAACACTGATAAGATCACTTCGGTGTCTGTCTGTCCGTCTATCACACCCGATTTTCTCCGAAACTATTTGTCATAGAAAGTTGAAATTTGGTAATAATATAGGAATTGATAGCCTCATCAGAGCCATGTAGTTTTGAAACTTAAATTTTGAGTTAAGGGGGGTGAAATCGGAAGTGAAAAAAAAATTTTTTTAGTAGGTAACCGAGTGTGGTGTCAAATGAAAGCTTGTGAAAACACGAGTAAAAAATATATATATAATGTAATACTTGCGCGTACTTTTCTTTGTATTATTTTTAAAAAATCGCGAAAAATCGCTGTCCACCCGCCTTATCTCGAAAACTACTTATCAAAAAATTTTGAAAAAATTCTGGAATATTCTCCACAGGGTGTAGATTGAACGAAAATTATCACGAGTGCATTACCTGTAATAATTTATTTGGTATATAAAAAAACAGAAATTTCAAGGTCATCAATTTTCAGTAAAGATTGGAAATAAACTTTGTTGAAAACTCATTTGGGGTGTGTTTTTGTGAATTTGGGGTGTGTTTTGTGAAGTCATTGATCATTTTATACTTCCGTTACAACATTTTTTATTTTAAAAGCAATCAACGTAAGGAACACTAATTAGGCAAATTCAACTTGCACTTGACCGGTTATTTTCATTAAAGATAACTTTTGCATACTCACATAAATATGTTTTAAATTGCGTTAAGAAAATTGTAATATTTTGTTTTTTTTTTCAGTTCACTTCAAAATACGTGCTCCAAACAACCAGATTTTCTAGCCATCCAGTGCTTTTAAATTTGTTCAAAAAAAATTATCGGTTTCATTTTATACCCTAGTCTCTTTATATAAGGCCTATCCTCCCAAGAAAAAAGTTTCTGATATAAGTACCATCCATAATTAAAATCAAAATCGCACAGTTTAATGAATACATACATATATTCATCTGATTATCTGTAAAATTCCCTTTAAAAAAGTGGATATTGCATCACCCTTTTTCCGCTTACCTGAATAAATGGATAATCTATATTGGCGCCAATGCCAGCTGTAATTCCAATTACCTTTTTTTGATGAAATTTAGATAAAGCTTATTGATAATAGTAATTATTAATAAAACCCTGCACCTATATAGTTATGAATGGTGCTAATATTAGCCGTCCCTTTTCTAAAGGGCATTGTCCTTAGATAATTCTATACTCCAATTTGTAATATTTAAGTTGTTCATTATAACTTCTTCATTACATTATCACATGATATATTTTTAATGTTTCGTACGGAACACTTATGGGATCACTTCGGTGTCCGTCGGTCTGTCTGTCTGTCATACCCGATTTTCTCCTATTTGACATATAAAGTTAAAATTTAGCAGTGTAGTTTGGAAAGTTAAATTTCGACTTAAGGGGTTAGTTTTGGGGAGTCAAATCGAAAGTGATTTGTCAAATGAAAGCTTGTGAAAACACCGGTTCAAAAATATATATGATGTAACTCTTGTGCCAATTTTCTTTGTATTATTTTTAAAAAATAGTCAAAAATCGCTATTCCCCCTTATCTCGAAAGGTATTGATTAAAAAAAAATTTAAAAAGTTCTGGAACAATCTTTATAAGGTGTATGATTGAGCGAAAATTATCACGAGTGCAATACGTTTGATAATTTTTCTGGTTTGAAAAAAACTATATGGTTTGACAATATGGTTAAGGTTTTTTAATATACTTTTCAGTATACTCCCTGGTGACAAACGGATAGGTACGGAGACAAAATAATTTTATTTTATTTGTTTATAATTAAACAAATATTTAGGTAGTAAATATTTGTTTTACACTTTTATTACTATATTATAGATTCAGCTAAATTTGATTTATTTGCTATTAGGTAGCTAAGATGTTATAACTATTATACATTATTGACTAAAGAAAAACGTAAAAATACACATTGGATCTTAAGATATATATTTATGTCAGGGACCTAATTAACTTGGTCTAGGTAAGGATTTTATTTTATTTCAAAAGCAATCACCGTACGGAACACTAATTGCGCAAGTCCGACTTGCTGCTTTTTTTAAAGTGAATCCAAAACAATATATGTAATTAAATTTTCTGAACGTTTCAAAGATAACAACCGGGCGAGTGTGCGAAAGCTATTTTTAATGGAACTAAAGCGATAATGAATATTTTTAAACAACTATTTAAATTTCCATTTTTTACATACACACACACGATTATTTTTCTCATATTACTATTTTCTTTAAGGATGGACTTGCGCAATTAGTGTTCCGTACCACGATTGCCATAAAATAAAATTTTTTTTACGGAGGTATAAAATGATCAGTGACACAAAACATACCCCAAATGAGTAAGAGTAAGATTCAATATGTATTTTCTTGTTTTGTCTTAGTCAATAATGTATAATAATTATAGCATCTTAGCTACCTAATAGCCAATAAATCAATCTACAATCTAGTAAGAAAGGTGTAAAACAAATATTTATTACCTAAATATTGTTTAACTATAAACAAACAAAATAAAATTATTTTCTCTCGGTACCTATCCGTTGGTCACTAGTGTGTGTACTGAAAAGTATATTTAAAAATGCCTCCACCATATTGTTAAGCCAAATATTTTTTTTTATACCAGATAAATTATCAAACGTAGTGCAGTCGTGATAATTTTCGCTCAATCTACACTTTATGGAGAATATTCAAGAATTTTCTCAAAACTTTTTGATCAGTACTTTTCAAGATAGGGGCGGGGACAGCGATTTTTGGCTATTTTTTTTAAAGTAATATGAAGAAAAGCGCGAGTATTACATCATATATATTTGTGCCAAATGTCAACATTCTATGTCAAATAATTTCGGCGAAAATCGGGTGTGACAGACAGACAAACGGACACCGAAGTGATCCCATAAGTGTTCCGTACGGAACACTAAAATATATATCATGTAATAGTGTTATAAAGAAGTTATAATGAACAACTTAAATATTACAAATTGGAGATAGGATTATTCCAGGATAATGCCCTTTAGAAAAGGGGTGCCTAATATTAGCAACTTTCATAATTAAAGTTAAAATGTTACAGCGGAATGAACACATTCATCATATCGTGTACGAAATTCGTTTTAAAAAAGTGCAGATATTGCATCATCCTTTTTCCGCTTACCTGAATAAATAGGTAATCTGACTAGGCGCCAATGCCAACTGTAATTCAAGTTAACTTTTTTTGTAAATGTATCAATTTTATAAAGCCTTGTTCGAGGACTGTCATATCAATTACTTTTAACTTTATTAATAATAGTAATTATTATTAAAGCCGCCTGCACCTAAATTTCTAGAATAGTTGTTATGAATGAGCCATTATTGACAGTTTTATGTTAGTTTCTTTCTTCTGACACATACCACAATTAAAATTGCTAAAAAAAGAATTAAAAAAAACTATCGGTAATTGTTGCGTTGAACTTAATTGTTCTCGTTATGAACAATTATTTGAAATTTAACATAACTTTATACCAATATAGAAACTAAGTTCTACGTTTGTTTCTCCCGAAAAAAATAAAAAATAAAAAAAGGCTTACCGACAATAGTTCCAACAATTAAAGCAACTCCATTTATGAGCGTAATTTTCCTTTTTAACTTTCCCGAATCGTCAGATTCTTGCACAGCAACTTCCTTACTCGCGTCACCGTTGATTGCAGTCGTTGAAGAACCCATTGTCAATTGAACTTTTTTCAAAAGGTACTTTTTTTTTCTACTTAGAAATTACTGTCGCATTTTCATTTTCACCATGTGGTTTTTCCGAGTTGGACGATGCGCGATTTTCGGTCGATACCACGCGTGTATATTCACCTTGAATTCGAGCGTCCGTCTGCCGGTTTGCATATTTTCCGTGAGAACAATTTCTGTTGTAACAGGGTTGTAATATAAATGACTTGTTAAAATTGTACATTGCTTTCCTAATAATTGTACACTAAACATTAAATCATTGTGTTTGATCATTCTTTAATATATTTATAAATAATAAAAGAAATATCATATAAAATAAATTAGTGCAGTAAAAAAAAAGTATTTGAAATTGCACAGTGTTTTTTGAGCTTAAAATGCAAATAACTCCGGTTATATATAACGGATCAAGACAAAAAAAAACCAAACTCTTCGTAATGAAATTTCCAATAAATCCTCGTTTGTTTTAAGTCGCTCAAATGCGTACATAACCTAAAAAATTGCAAAAAACTGTTTTTTTTTTCATTTTATTGTACAGGTCGACTAAATGAATCGATCGGCTTAAAACTTTCAGAAAATATTATAGCAAAAATACCTTGAAATTTTGGTACAAAAACATTGAACCCAGTGGGCACAATTAAATTTATGTTTAAAATTTGAATTGTCCACCATTTTATGCAATTTGGTCCAACGGATCTTTTTTTTCAAAATTTAAGTCTCAACGGCAACTTTCCGATGCCATTAAAAAAAATTTTTTTGGAATCATTTTAACCATTTTTTTTTTACATTTGTTTATTAATCAAATAACAACAAATGATGAAAAAACGGTCATTTTGAAAAAAAAATCACATCTGATAGAAAATTGCGAGACCTTTATTTTAAAAAAAATCATTTTCGTTAACAGTTTTTTTTTCAAAATGACAATTGTTCGATTAGTTTTTTTTTTATGGTCTAGCACACGTGCTGCAGGGAAGTCCCTAAAGCATGTATGCGGAAAAAGCGATTCACGTTGTTCTTGAATCGTTGTAAATTGTACTCGGTGGGAAACACAGCCCTGGGCAAATAATTCCAAAGTGATGATGTTCTCCATATAAAAGACTGCTTGAAAAGCGTTGTAGGCGGATTAACAAGCTGAACGTCACAGGGATGTGAAGTATTAGCGCGACGTGTATTTCTAACATGCACCGCTCTGGGAGGAATTAAGCGGGCTACATCCTTCGAACACTTTCCATGAAAATACTTGTAGAACATACTCGCGTCAGTTCCGGGTCTTCAATCAGACGAACAGCTCTTCTCTGTACAGAATCCAACAAATGCAGTGTGTGTTTGGGAGCGGAGCCCCAAACATGGGAGCAGTATTCCATAGTTGGTCGGATTTGGCTTTGTAAAGACAACACAACATGGTTAGCGAAACGCACGTCGAGTGCAAAAATAAAGTGTTTTGTGTAGTGATGATATATACTGAGTAGTGTCACTGTGCCAAAAATTTCACATTCTCAATTAAATTAAAATAGGAATTGACAAAATCAGTCTTTCATTACATAAGAATTTTTACCAGGTCATCGAGTAAGGTGTCAAATGAAAGCTTGTGAAAACATGAGTTCAAAAATATATATGATGTAATACTTGCGCACACTTTTCTTTGTATTATTTTTTTAAAAATAGCCAAAAATCGGTATTCTTCCACCCCTTCTTCATAAAATGTAGATTGAGCGAAAATTATCACGAGTGCATTATGTTTAATAATTTATCTGGTACAAAAAAAACTAATTGGCTTGGCAATATGGTGGAGGTTCTTTAATATACTTTTCAGTGGCCAACGAATAGATAGAGACAAAATAATTTCATTTTATTTGTTTATAATTAATATTTGTTTTACACTTTTATTACTAGATTCTAGTTTGAGCTAGATTGATTTGTTGGCTATTAGGTAGCTAAGATGCTATAACTATTATACATTATTGACTGAAAAAAAAACGTGAAAATACATATGGGATCTTAAGATATATACATGTCAGGAACTTTTTATCTTATTAGCCTGCGGTATCTGACTAGACATGTTTGTAATCTGAGCTCTTAATTCTTTTATTGAAAACTCATTTGGGATGGCTTTGTGAAGTCACTGATCATTTTATACCTCCATAACAAAATTTTTATTGGACTTGTAACTTGCACTTGACCGTTTTTTTAATATAAAACCACTATGAGAAATTTAGAATTGTGTATCGTATTAAGTGTATCGGGATTTGTGCTGGCTGATTATTTTTGCCGTGGTATTTAACTTTGAGTTCAACCCCATTTTCTTTTGGATGCATTACCATCTGTTCCTAATCGTGGCCCCCATTTTACAACACTGTACTTGTTTGCTTACATTAATACTGTTGATTCCGCCAAATTCTGATTGCTATAACCATCTACCCTGTGCTTACAAACGCTCATACATTCCCATACATTTATTAGCAATTTTATAACATATTATGTATGCCTGCACCGACTCTTTGATATTGTTTCCCTACGGTAGTCACAGACAGCTTTAGTCTAAGCTAATTAGAGGACATGAATGTCAGGTTGCCATGATATAGGTTCTAGTTTTACATTACATTATTCTTATTCTAATGCAGTTGGTATATCTCTAAGCATTTCCTGGCGTAATTCTCTAAGCTAAATATTCTCTCCATTTTTCTTCATCTAGGTCTATGTATCAGTTCCACACATTTATTACTGATCTGACGATTATTTTGTACATTCTGTTTCTTCTGTGGATATTTTTTGTGACGAACAGCTTTCCCAAAAGAAACACACAGCTGCTAGCACTTGATTTTTCTAATATTTTCAGTTAAAGCTTAAAACCCTCGAAGTTAAAATCTCGTGTTGTGACCTATTACACTATTAAATAGAATTATATATTGTTGCCAGATCAATACCTACATTTTGATTTAGATCCATTTATATTTAAATTTCGTTTCTTTTACTAATTTTATCAATCGGTCCTTAATTTGGATTCTTCTAATTTCAGATCTAAACACTTATAAAACACGATGGTAGCATACAACGAACTATAACAAGTACACGCATACCTAATAGTCCGTCGAAAGCTGACACAGCATCTTTCAAGCCGACAAAATGGTTGACAGGTCAACACTTAAATGCAGGTAGTGCTTTTTGAGGATCCCTTTCAGGTATATATGGTTAATGTAAAATAACTGAAAACCGACAAAAGCCCATATTTCAGCAGTTTATCCACTGTTCTCTTATTCGTCAAATCTATCCTAAGACGCGTTTCGCCGTAACATGGCTCGTCAGTCAGGCTAGGATTGACAAACAAGAGAGCAGAATTTACTGGTATCCAAGAAGTTACGGAACACGATGGTAGGATACAACGAATTGTAGTAAGTGCGCATACCTAATACTCCATCGAAAGCTGACACAGCAGCTTTCAAGCCGACAGAGTGGATAACACGGTCAACGGGGTTAAACTACTGAAATATGGGCTTTTGTCCGTTTTCAGTTATTGTACATTAACCACTTATGCCTGAGGGAGATCCCTCGAAAAGCGCTGCCTGATTTTAAGTGTTGACCGTGTCAACCACTCTGTTGGCTAGAAAGCTGGTGTGTCAGCTTTCGATGGAGTAATAGGTATGCATACTTATTACAATTCGTTGTATCCTACCTTCGTCTTCCGTAACCTCTTGGATAAGTTACCAGTAAATTATGTTCTCTTGTTTGTCAATCCTAGCCTGACTGACGAGCCGTGATACGGCAGAACGTGTCTCAGGATGAATTTGACGAATAAGAGAACAGTGGATAAACTGCTGAAATATGAGCTTTTGTCCGTTTTCAGTTATTTTACATTAACTTATAAAGCAGCATTCTTACTCCCTTTTCTGGGACGGTCCAGGTCATTAACTGTATGCAAATGTAAGCGATTTTATAGTTCTTACTACATTTTCTAGGGATAAATTAAGAGATAGAAGAGACGCGTCTGTTATTCTGCCTCTGCTTAAATACATTTCAACTAGACGGATATTTGCGTTATTGAGAACTCCAACATAGCTAATTTTATCTAAACTATCGTAAGCTAATCAAACAAAATATTGTGTAATTCTCGATTAAACTCTCACTCTTTTTTGATCATTTAAAGGACAGTAAAAAAACTGATACATGGGTTATCAGTGTCTTCTAAAATCGCATTGTTAATGACCTAAGTTAAAACATTTTATTTCTTGTTTTCTATATAGATTTGGTGGACATTTCACAGGTTGAAGCCTAATTTTTATAAGTAAGAGGTTTCCTGTAAACCCGTTATATTGTAAGCCTTTTAGTCAAGGCTCCGCTCGATTACATTTAAATGCGATCCAAGATTAACAGTAGACTCAAGGAAGAGCGACTGGAAATAATGAGCAACGATTTGGTTGATTGTAACTGTTGTTAGATTTATAATGGTTCACCGGCTTTCGCTATATTATCAAAAGTCTAATCCAATGATGTAAAATTATCGTGCATAGTTTTAATAGAGAAGAACGTAAATAACATTATACTTATAAAAAACTGCTAAATATCTTTTAAATTTGTACTTTAATTTTTTATTTTAACTACATATAACCTGCTAATAAAATTTACTACTTACTTTACTTACTGTAATAGAAAAATGTACAGAATATAAGGTACCAATCCAAATAGCCTTCATTGATTTTCATAAGGCATTTGAAACTGTTGAAATCTGGTCAGTCCTAAAAGCCCTAGCGAATGCAAGAATAGATTCCAGATATACGAGGCTGGTTTGAAAAGTCCGTGCAAAAATAAAAACTACTTATGTGTTTGGGGTAAACCTTTTTTATTTTTCGACATAGTCTCCTTTTAGGCTTATACACTTCGTCCAACGATGTTCTAGTTTGTTGATCCCTTCCGAATAATAGGATTTGTCCAAGTCTGCAAAATATCCATTAGTGCCTGCAATCACCTCCTCGTTTGAATAAAATCTTTGTCCCGCCAGCCATTTCTTCAAATTGGGGAACAAATAGTAGTCCGAGGGAGCCAAGTCTGGAGAATAGGGGGGATGTGAAACGAGTTGGAATCCTATTTCCATTAATTTTGCGACCACAACTGCTGAGGTGTGTGCTGGTGCGTTGTCGTGATGGAAAAGGACTTTCTTGTGGGCCAATCGCGGGCGTTTTTCTTGCAGCTCGGTTTTCAAACGGTCCAATAACGATGAATAATATTCACCTGTAATAGTTTTACCCTTTTCCAGATAGTCGATGAGGATTGTCCCTTGCGAATCCCAAAAGACAGTCGCCATAACCTTTCCGGCCGAAGGAACGGTCTTCGCCTTTTTTGGTGCAGATTCCCCCTTGGTAACCCATTGTTTAGATTGTTGTTTACTCTCAGGAGTATAGTAATGTATCCATGTTTCATCCACAGTGACGAAACGACGCTTAAAGTCCTCCGGATTCTTCTGGAACAGCTGCAAACCATCCTTGCAACACTTCACACGATTCCGTTTTTGGTCAAGCGTGAGCAATCGCGGCACCCATCTTGCGGATAGCTTTCTCATGTCCAAATGTTTATGCAAAATATTATGTACCCGTTCAGTCGAGATGCCCACAGCACTAGCAATCTCACGCACCTTAACTCTTCTGTCATCCATCACCATATCATGGATTTGATCAATGATTTCTGGAGTCGTAACCTCCACAGGCCGTCCAGAACGTAGAGCGTCACTTGCCCATATGGCCAGTCCGAAAATTTTGAAACCACTTATAAACTGTTCGAATCGAAGGTGCAGAGTCACCATAATGTTTATCAAGCTTCTCTTTAGTCTCCTGAGGCGTTTTGCCTTTCATAAAGTAATGTTTAATCACCACACGAAATTCTTTTTCGTCCATTTCTTGAAAATCACTCGACTTCCTTGATTCACACGAATGCCAAACACAAAGAAATAGACCAATATGGCTGAAACTTGGTGTGCGTTCATTCAAGAGATGCTACTAACTAAACATGACCTCGATACGCGCCGGTGGTGCCATCTCTCGGACTTTGCACGGACTTTTCAAACCAGCCTCGTATATAAGAATAATAGAGAACATCTATAAAGAAGCATCTATACTTTTTTAAGATGACGAAACAACTGTCACTACCAATATACCATTAAAAAGAGGAGTGCGACAAGGAGATACTATTTCATCTAAATTATTTACGATGGCCCTTGAAGACTAGATTGAGTCATCTTAGGTTTGCAGACGACATAGTAGTGATAGCTAATAACACCAATGAGATACAGGAAATGTTGAACCAGCTGAATGTGGTCTTTGCAAAGGTAGGTCTTAAAATGCATGCAAAATTTATGAGCCCTGAAGATACGTGTCGATGAGTATATCTACTTAGGTCACACTATTAAGATCGGAAGGGAGAACCAGCATGCAGAAATTGCCAGGTGAATAAGGCTGGCATGAGCAGCTTTCGGGAAACTAGGAAATATCTTAAAAAGTACTACAATACCCATAAACCTAAAAACTAAAGTCTACAATTTTTGTGTTCTACCGGTTAGAACATATGGAACGATGTACCTCACTAAAGCTTGTTTAAAAGCTCCCTTAGGGATAGAATTGATAACGAGCAGATAAGGAAACGAACCAAAGTCACTAACATAACTCTCGAGGCGGCAAAGATGAAGTGGCGATGGGCAGGTCATGTGGCTAGATCATCCGGAGACAGATGGGTGTATAGGATCACGGAATGGAAACCCGGAGAAACAGGAAGAAGCTTTGGACGTCCACAGGAACGATGGGTCGATAATATAAGAGTAGTAATGGGCAAGCAGTGGGTAAAGGTGGCATAAGACAGGGAAAATAGATTGGAAGAGACCTACGTCCAGGAATGGACAGACTTAGGTTGAGAAGAAGAATAATAAAATTAACAAATATGTGACAACACCGGCACGCATTCACAACACGTTTTACTAGCAGACCACATGCGAATCATTCAGTAAAGACACCGTACTTACTGCACTCATTGCAGTTTCTAGTAGATAACTGATTCATCGGGAAATGTTATGAATTACATATTCCATCCTTTTTGTCCGGTTATTTAGCGGTACAATTTCATGCACAACTTTCCATGCCATAACATCATCGATTTAATTCGCCACGTGTTATGAATCAGAAACTTGTCGCGCATATGGGGGAAGTTCGTATAATAGTCTACAATCTCTCTATCTTGCTGTGCTTTTCTATTACATTAACTTGAATAAAGAAACAAAATAGGAGGAAAACAGCACGAAGTACACAAACAAAATGACTTATACAGGTAAATACCGTTAAAATATCCATAGTACACCTGTTAAATTTAAATATTAGAAACAAAAAATCTAGTCAATATGCAAATGAATTTTATCTGCATATTCATTAATTCATTTTAAGAATTGAACGGACCAACATACTAATCAGGTAACTGGGTAAAGAAAGAATACAATTTTTTTTTAAAACGTTTGAGAGAATTATAGATCATCATTGATATACGGGGGCTACCTTTTAAGTTTTTAGAAAAATAATGAAAGACATTTTTTTTTGTTTCAAATAGTTTTATTGTTTCTCAAAATATTCGCCTTTAAGATTTATACACTTTTGCATGCGTTCGGACCAATTCTCAAAACATTTTTCCACTCTGAAGTTGGTACCTCAACCAAAACATGGTTTTGGAAGGATTCAACAGCTTCTTGAGGTGATGAAAATCGCTGTCCATACTTTTTTTTCACATTCGGGAACAAAAAGAAGTTGTTAGGCGATAAATCAGTTGAATACGGGCAACGTTTTCCTCCGTGAAATAATCAATTGTTTGACGTGCTGTGTGAAAGCTGGCATTGTCATGATAAAGAATGATGCGACTTTTTCGGTCGTTTTCCCTGATTTCATCTATGAGTTCTGGCAAACAAATTGTTGTATGACATTCAGCATTAACTGTTCTTCGATCCTCTAAAGCAATGATTGCAACATGTCCAGAATAATTAAAGAAACAAGGGATCATTTTCTTGGAAGTGCTTTGCGAACGAACTACTTTTGTTGAATTCGGTTCATCTTGGAACACCCAAACAGTTGATTGCTGCTTAGTTTTCGGCTCGATATCCAAGTTTCCTCACCTGTTATAGTCGAATTTTTTAGTATTTTCTTACATTAATTGACACGAGCCTGTTTTTGAGTTTCGGTCAAATTATGCGGAATCCAACGGAAACAGCTCTTTTTCACAGTTAAATATTCATGTAAAATCAAATGTACTGCAGTCTTCGATATGCCTCTATCTCACGGTAAGTCACATGCCGTTCCTCTTCAGTCATGTGGCGCACAGCATCGATGTTTTTTGGAACAAAAACCGATTTTGGTCGACCTTTACGAAATTCATCGCTGACGGACCATAATGAAATTCTGCAAACCAATTGTAAACAGTTTTTTCTGATGGTGATTCATTACCAAAGTTGAACGATGCGATTCGAGGCATTGTTGAGTTAGGCCCTAAAATTGTAATAAATCATCCAACGAAAACCTTCAGGTTACATTTCCATTTGTTCACAAAACTGTTTTTTTTTTTAAATACTCACTATACGGTCCATTTCTGAGCTACCACTGTTTTAACAATAACCAATATCAAATTTTACAACAATGGTAACGTCTCATCTCAATAGCGCTGTCGTTTCTAAAAACTTAAAAGGCGACCCCCGTAATCGTATGTACCAGTATTTATGGTATTTTGGTCGATACCATCGATTCAATCATTTATAATATGAATGCTGATCTTCAGTTCGGCTTTCGCTTTGATAAGTAAACTGTACTCTCTAAGTTTTAGGTATTTTATATTGGATTGATTATCATTATATTATTGGAAAAATATGCGTAAAGATCTGTAGATCAACTACAGGACTTTGTATCAATATAGCAGTCTCAGAGAGCGCAGTGCTGGGGTTGCTGTTTACTATTATGCGAATGGCTCATCATATCATTTATCAGCTACATAATTAACCTTTGAGAAACTCAAGTATAATGTTAACAAAGTATTGACATAAATCATCTTTATGGGTGCGTCACACGTGCAGATAAAACCCTAAAGCGGTACAGGTGTCGCGTGTGAGGAAGAAGAGATTCACATTAGTCTTACAACGCTGCAAATTGTGCTCGGTAGGAAACACAATCTTGGGCAATTCATTACAAGGGAAGAGGTTTTGTGAAGGGTGGTAGTAGGAGTGGCAAGGTGAATCTCATACGGACGTAATGTATTAACGCAACGTGTATTTCTGGCTCTGGATTTTTTTCTAATAAAAAAAAACCATGTCATCTATCACTTTAAATGATTGTTCCCAATTATCAATGAATTTCAGTTTTTAAGATTAACCCTAAACGATGATTTATGTTGTCATATAGAGTGGTACCTAAATGGCGTTCCTACAGCGATGGTGAAGGCAACGAAAAACCACTCCATTATTCTTCCTAATACAATTAACACGGCTGAAACCTCAAAGGAAATGACCCTTAGTCCCCGGCAGCTCTTAAGCGGGCAGAGGGTGCGAAAAATACCCGAGTTAGACAGAAGAATATATACTTGGAACGTCAGAAATAAGTTCAACTGCGGCAAAATTCATAATATCATCCAGAAACTAGACCGACTCAAAATAGACTTAATTGGAAAAATTGGATTAAGTGAGACACGCTGGCCGGGTGCAGGCAATTGTATGATACAGGATTATTTGGTTTACTACTCTGGTAATGACGACGCTCAACATTAAAATAGTGTGGCCTTTGTGGTGTCAAAAGATCTGATACCGTGTGTAAAAGATTTCGTTCCATACTCAGCCAGAGACGCTATGATTCAGATAAGTTCTAGTCCATTCGATCTAAACATCATTCAAGTGTATGCCCCTACATCGGAAGCCGACGACCAGACTATTGAAGAGATCTATTTTAGATTGAAATCATTGCTAAAACAGGTCAAGAAGCAACAACCGACAGTGATAGTGGGAGACTTCAATGCAAAGGTCGGAAAAGGCAGAGAAAATGATGTCGTTGGATATTATGGGTTTGGTGAACGGAATGAAAGAGGGGATCGATTTGTGCAATTCTGCAGAGAGAACAACCTGATAATATTAAATATCTTCTTTAAGTTACCACCCAGAAGATTATACTCTTGGAGTGCGCCCGAGTACACCAGACCTCTCCGTTAGAAATCAAATAGACTTCATAACCAACAACTAAAGATTCCGTAATGCAATAACGTCAAACAAAACATACCCAGGGGCAGATATTTCATCGGACCACAACCCATTCGTCTCCAATGTACAAATCAGACTAAAAAAATGTACCAAAGCTACCCCAAAAACAATCTATCTTTATTAAAAAGTTGAACAACAAAGAAGTTAGAGCAAAATTTAAAAATGTATTGGATAAACACCTACAAGAACAAATCCCATTGGACAGAGAAATACAGAGTACAGCGACTATAAACAGTACATGTGAACAACTCTTAAAGGAGAAAACTAGAGACAAATCCTGCTCAATACAAAGAGGTCAATTCAGAGATAAAAAAGGAAATACGTTTAGTTAAAGGAAGGTGGATAAGCGAAGAATGTTTAGACTTCGCAAACTTACACAAAAAAGTGAAACAACTAACTGGGAAGACACGGCGCAGAATTGCTGCCTTGGACGACAACGACGGTAAAGTAATTATTGACAGTGACGATAAACTGAAGGTATGGGAGACTTACATAAGATAACTCTTTAATGACAACCGATCTGAATTTAAGATGGAAGATCCAATAAGTGACCTTACAATAACCAAACAGGAAATAATTAATGCTCTGAATAACATGAAAAACGGAAGAGCAACAGGTCCAGATAACATCCACATAAAAGTGTGTGGAGGTTTAGTGACGTCCCCACTGAGTTTTTTGGAAGCTCCAGGTCCGCCTGTTATTCTTCTTTATATCCAGGCTTTCCATCAGTTTACACCATTTGTCCGTGCGGCCCTTACCAATGATCAGCAATAAGTCCTCTCCTGCATGTATAGCAACCTAGACAAAACGGATTGGCCTCGAGTAGAGCTTGGTATCGATCCAAAACCGATTTAGTATTCTCTGACATGACTGGGAAAAAGTGCGTTCTACAACCCTTTGGTATTGCCCCTCTTGAAAGCTTCAAGATGAGGGCGATGGAGGTCTGATACATTCCGGCTGTGAGGGATGTTCCCTATTTTGGCGTCGATGTCCTCGCTGAAATTCCCCCAATCGGCCGTCCTACAGTTAAATCTCCTCTGTAGAAGCACCTCCTCCGCCCTTATCACGGCTTCAACAGATGATACTATGATGCGCATTTGGTAAAAGTATACCAACCATTTTTACACATTGTGGCTCGATTTTGGAGGAAAAAAAAGATGTTATCTGGGTTATAGCCCCTCCTTCAGCTACTACTGTTGAATGAGGACGGCAGCCTCAGGTCATATATCAGCTGTAAATCATTTATCTCTGCTGATCACCATTCATATCTTTCTTGTTGTAAAAAAATAGCATATTATGTATTAAGTTAAGTAAAATCAATTGCATATTAGAATTATTTGATCAGTATGTTTACTTTGTTTACTATAATATCAGTTATATTATTGGTTTGTGGGATCAGCAAGCTTACTTTACTTTTTCGCGTCCGGATTGTTTTATACTTTCTCAGCCCAGTAACGAACCAAGTTCAGTGCTTCGGGTTTGTCCAACCATAGAGCATCGGAGGTACAGTGAGTGGGGTAGTTTGGGCACATTAAGAGATGTTCCATGTTTTCAGTTGCACCACAGTCGCACTTGTCGAAGTCTCGAAGTAGGCCTCACTTTGCCAGATTTGTCTTCACTGGGGTAGTCCTTGTCCTAATACGGTTTAGCGTTTTCCAGATTTTCCAGCTGCAGGAGGCACCACTGGGCGCGTCTTTTTAGAGTGGTTGATTAACGGGCAGGTAGTTCGTCCAGGGTGTGTTCGAGGAAATGGTGACTTGATTTTAGACACCGTTTCCTCAAATACACTCTGGCCAAACCACCTGCCAGTTACCCAATCTCAAATTAGCAACCAATTTACACAGAGTATGTATTAACCAAAAGAGAATAATTAGAAATTTTTAATTTGATATAGCTAAAAACCTGTAAGGAAAACCTTTATCAAGCATGATACTCTGTCACTCTGCTTTAGTTGTTTACGAAGAAGCCAAATATTATATAACAAAATTTGTGATTTGTCAAATTTGACAGATTATAAAGCCAACCTGGATTTTTTTTAATGGCTCTCGATGAGCCCACCATGAGCGTTTGTAATTAAAAGAAACACGACTTTACAACATTGGAAACAAAAGAATGCTAGAAAGATATGCATGGCAACCAGAATTTGCGGGATTATTTCTACTATTAAAACAGACAATTAATCCCGCCAAATTCTGATTGCTATAAACACCTTCTCTGGTCTCTTTTGTTTACGGTGTTGTAAAATTGTGGTCTACCTTATTTTCAATCTGCTTTAAGTATCTCTTTTGCATCTGATTTCAAAAATATACAATTGTTGGAAAGTATTTTCAGTCAGATAGGAGGATGCAAAATTATTATAGTAATCATCTATTCAAAATTAGTGTTCCGTAAAGTAAATCCCAAGATATATGATCCTGCCTTTTTGCTTTTTCAATGGGGCAATAAACGACCCTATTAAGGTTTTGTGCATAGTTCCCAGGTATCACGATAAACGTATTTTTATTTTACCTGCTTTGTATACCGCCCTCACTTGCACCTGCAATCATATTGGATCTATTTTTACCTATATATTTACTACCTGGCAACCCGGTTTGGAGCCCTTTAAGTATTTGATAATATAGGCCTAATAACCACAGGTCCACCTTAAGATTCGAAGATACTTTTTCTTATTTTTAGTTTTACTTACAACTTACAAGTAACGGTTCTATTTTAATTATGTGTTAAATTGCAATAGTGGCTATCGCAAGAGAAAACATTTATCATTTGACGCTAAACAAATAGTGAAAAATGTTTACAACAGTTTGGTAAAAAGAAATTTGAATAAACAAAGTGCTTTGCAAAAAACCAGGAACAAGAAAAAACGGAAAGATTTTCAAATGCATCATGTAGACGATTGTGAAAAAGACGTCATCAGGAGAAAAATATATTCTATGTATGAAGAGCAGTTGGTGCCGACACTAGACAAAATAAACATGGTTCGATACCCATGACACTGTGCAAAAAGGGTGGGTTGACAGCAGTACAAAATGTCAGACTAACGCACCTTCAAATAAAGGTAAACGAATAACCATTTTGCATGCTGGATCTGGAAAGGGTTGGGTTTCAAATTGTCTACTATTATCTGCAAAAACATAAAAGATTCTAGTTTGGACCATCACGAAGACACGACCGCAAAACTTTTTGAAAATTGGTTTCAAAATTCCCTTTTGCCAAATGTTCCCGAACAGAGTGTTATAGTTATGGACAATGCAAGTTGCCATAGTCGCCTACTAAATAAGGTTCCTAACGCAGCCAACACCAAATCGGAAATACAGGAACAGATATGTTAGAAAATGACATTTATTTTGACTTTAGTTATAAAAAGTGATCTTTTCGAAGTTTTGAGAGACGATAAATTAAAAAAGAAATATGTTTGTGATAGTATGGCTGAGAAAATGGGACACACTGTTTTGCGGCTTCCTCCATATTATTGTGTGTTTAATCCAATTGCTCATATTTGGCATCAAGTTAAAACAAAAATAAGGGCACAAAATGTTTCTCCTACTTTAAGCGTGTCAGTGATTGAATTAGTAAAAAAAGTTATAAATGATATACCTTGTGAAAGCTGGAAGAATTCCATTCAGCACGTTGTTAAAGCTGAAGATTCATATATTTATGTAAATAATATAAAACCACTGGTAATTACCTCAGCTGATGGCAGTGATAGTGAAACCGAATTAGGCTTAATTTAAAATATATTTCTATTTATACAATATATCTCCAAAAACACTTATAATTTTATTTATCTGCATTAATGAATAAAATTCTTAAGTCCATCTCTGCAACCTATCATAAACAAAAGGTTAGAATTTTTATATTGCCCACTTAAAACGGCAAAAATCAGGATCTTATATTTTGGAACAGGCTATACCGTGATTGCTCAAGTATTCTATGAAATTCAGTCATACACTCATCTTTAATATAAAAATTACCAAGAATATAATATATAAAAAGGGAGACATCTTTGTAGCAAAAGTTTAATAAATATTTACTAGTATTTGTTCAATTATAAACAAACAATATAAAATTATTTTGTCTCGGTATAGGTCGGTTACCAGTGATCATGTAAATTTATTTTATTTATGATTGGCCAAATGCTTAACGCAGTAATGTACTAAAGTATATGAGTATATTACTGATTGCACCGAATACGTATTGATACTTCGTAGCTCTTAGTCCCGGTTAAATTCATAACTTTCCACAAGACATATAGTTTTTTTTGTACCAGATAAATTATCAAACGTAAGATATTCGTGATAATTTTCGCTTAATCTACACTTTATGGAGAATATTCCAGTATTTTTTCGAAATTTTTTGATCTGTACTCTTTGAGATCGGGTGGGGAGATAGCGATTTTTTGCCATTTACATCATATATATTTTTAACTCGTGTTTTTACAATCTTTCATTTGACACCCCACTTATTTTTTTTTCACTTCCGATTTCACTCCCCAAAACTAACCCTCTAAGTCAAAATATATGTTTCAAAACTACACGGCTCTGATTGATTGAAATAGTTTCGGAGAAAATCGGGTGTGACAGACTGACAGACAGATACCAAAGTGATCCCATAAGTGTTCCGTACGGAACACTAAAAATAGATGCTTAGCTTTATTTTGGTAGGATGTTCTTTGGGGTCTGTAATTTTCAAAAATATATAACTTTTGATTAAATTGGACTAATCCACCTAATAGGAAAACAATAAATCGAGGTACACAAGTTGAAATGAATAATTTTAATAATAAAAGTTATATATTTCTGAGATCGGATTACTATCTGATGGTATAACCATATGGAGGTATTGCCATAAAAAAATCTTGGTTGGCTTCATAAACTGTCAATTTGCTTTGCTTTTGTTGAGAATATATTTTGCTTCGTCATAAAAGAGTAACGAGCCGTAAAGAAAATCTATGAAAAAATAAAGCCAAGAATTTTTTGAATTGATGATTATTGGAACAACAACTACATTTTTGGAATCGGATTCAAAAGAGCCATTTTAAAAAAAAATCCCTGTTGGCTTGGTAATCTGTCAAAAATGACAAGAGACAAATCTGATATTATATTTGACTTTATAAAAAAACTAAGTTAAGTAGTGAAATAGTTTTTTTGGTATGTCAAATAGGAAAATTATAAATCACGTAAGACACTTAACTTAAAAAAATAATAATAACCGTGTACAGTAAACTCTCATAATCTTAATGAATATAATCATTTATATTTTATCCTAATACATATAATTCTATTGTACATAAACATAAGACTAAACATTATTATGTGAAATGTGAATAAATAATAAAACAATTATTTACACAAACTTTCCACTATATTTGTAATACACCGTAACATGTTTCGTTATCACAGTAGCTTCTTCAGACGTTACATTCTGAATTGCTGAACATTAAAGAGTAAAGGTGTTAATATATAAGTAGAAGCAAGAAAAGAAAATTTATTTATACCATTAACTAATTAAATATTAATAGAAAATATTTAACAAAGGTGAATTATTAAGGTCTACCTGATCGTTCAATAGACGGTTGGAATTTTTAAGTTTGTTTATCTCTAGAGACTCAATTAGGTTTAATCTCTGGCTTTTGTTCTCATTGTGTAGAATTTTGAAATTATTATGAAAGGTGTGACCATTCTCGATTAGATGTTTTGTCTAATTGGATTTGGTTTTTCCTTTGATAAAACATTTATAGTGTTCATCTAATCTTTTATATGTATATCAAAATATCTGGCCTATGTAAATTTTGTCACAATCTTCGCAATTTAGTTGATAAACTCCTGATATTTTTAATAAATTTGCCTAAAGAATTGTTTGTTTTGTAAGCTACTTTAATGTCTATACTATTGAGGATTTTACCTATTTTTGAAGTCGAGTGCCTATATATGATAGAAGAAGCTGAAGAAGCTACTGTGATAGCGAAATATGTTACGTGTATTACAAATATTGTGGAAAGTTTATGGAAATAGTTGTTTTATTATTTTTTCACATTTCACGTAATAATTATTATGGATTTCCACCGAGTATCGGCTGAAACAATTGTATTAAGCTAAACAATTTTAATATGCTGCTTTCTATATTGTTATCAAAATTTAGAGTATTTAAACATAAGATTGAAGGAATTTGTTAGTACTCAGTAAGTGACTTCTTAAATAATATTATGATAGCGTAACGCAGGGAGCATCATAGTACTGTATCTGCGAATATTTTGCTTAATCGTCTAAGATAATGTGTGTTTATATTTTTAGTCTTAATCATAATGTTTTAAAAATTAATAATTGGCTACATCAACAAACTTATCCAAATAATTAACAACTTTCTTACCTTAAGCACTAAACGTATATGACATTTTCAGTCGATATCTCGTTTCATTGGGAAGATATAGCCGCAACAAGCCTACTGATAGACCGCCGTAAACCGATATTTATGTTTTTCGTTGGACTCTGCAAGATGGAGAAATAGAAAAGATTGGAGGGTAATTTTTTCAGCCAGAAATGTAAAACCTACAGGTTGAGACAAATTAATTATAAAAATAACTGGTCAAGTGCAAGTTGGACTTGAGCAATTAGTGTTCTGTACGTTGATTGCTTTTAAAATAAAACTTTTTGTTAACGGAGGTATAAAATGAGCAATGACTTCCCAAAACACACCCCAAATGAGTTTTCAACAGTTTGTTTCTGATCTTTACTGAAAACTGATGACCTTGAATTTTTTGTTTTTGTTGTATACCAGATAAATTATTAAAGGTAATGTACTCGTGATAATTTTCGTTCAATCTACACCCTGTGGAGAATATTCTAGAATTTTTTCAGAATTTTTGCTCAGTACTTTTCGAGATAAGAGGTAGGGGACAGCGATTTTTCACAATTTTTTAAAAAATAATACTAAGAAAAGTGTGCATAAGTATTACATTATATACATTTTTGAACTCGTGTTTTTACAAGCTTTTGATGAGCTGGATTTTTTTTTTCATTTCAGATTTTATCCCCCAAAACTAACTCCTTAAGTTCAAAACTACACGGCTCTGATGAGGCCATCACTTCCTATATTAGTGCCAAATTTCCACTTTCTATGTCAAATAGTTTTGAAGAAAATTGGGTGTGACAGACGGACAGACATCGAAGTAATTTAACACTAAAAATGTTCCCATATACTGCATAAATTTTGTCGATCACTCTATACACACATGGAAGTAGCTGCACATAAAACAAGATATTAAAAACTAAAGGAAATACTTAGCTACTTACGAGTAAAAGGCTTATTATCCCCATTAATTATGTTCAAAGTGGAACATGTTAATAAAGTGAAGAAACATTATCGATAATTATTTATCTTCTATATTTATCCGTTGATTGCTTAGTATACTTTATAACTATAAATTATGTTCACGTATAAGAGTAAAGTAAATTTAGAAAATTTTCTACAAATAGAAAAACCGATTAATTATTTATTTATAGTATTTTCCTAGCAAAGATAAGCTATAAAGTTAATATACATTGTTTGAGTCACTGTATAATAAAAAAAAATTAATAAGCAGCTCTAAAATAAATACTGAATCTGACCTTCTCACACTATAATCTCGTTGTCTTTATTGGATCAAAAGCAAGGCCAGGCCTCTTACTTACACTATTGAATGTACATCAGGGGTGCTCAAACGGTCGATCGCGAGTGCTTTTTGAGTCGATCTCGAGAAAAAAATTCCGATATAGAACTATTCACAGATTTTGTTTTAGGTAACTAAAACAAAATGTAATGAATAAACTACTAAAATTTATTCGATCCACAATTAGGCCAGAATAACCCCCTCATCACTTTCTTTTATTTGTTTTAACTCCCCCTGCGTAATAACCCCCTGCTAGCAGCAAAAGGCGGCTTTATCAAAGGAACGCGCGGTACTTGTCAAAGAAAAGCCGCGTTTTTGATTCCCGCCGATTTTTCTAGAAACTTCGGGCGGCGTGTTTGGCGGGAACATTCGAGACTTCGTTCGCGCCGATATAAATGTTGCGCCTGCAGGAATAGGAGTCAGTCTGAGTTGTAACTTGAAGGCGATACATCGATACAAAGTTTATTAATAAATAGTCCAAAATGAGTGCGGCGAAGAAAAGTAAAACTTATCATTTTAATAACGATTGGGAGGAAGAATTTTTCTTTTGTATGGTAAAGGATAAGTGCATTTGTCTCATTTGCCGTGCGTCAGTTGCAATACCTAAGCGTGGGAACTTAGAGAGGCATCATAAAACGGTTCATAAAAACTATGAAAAGGATTTTCCGTCACAGAGTGAATTAAGAAAACGAAAAATACGTGATTTGATAACTGGTTTGAAAAAAGAAGAAACCACACAAGACCAGCCAAACAATCAAAAGCTGCAACGATCGCGTCATTTAAAATATCTCATATATTGGCGAAACACAAGAAAGCATTTGATGATGGATTGGTTGTGAAGGAAGCATTTATTGAAGCGGGTGAGACTTTATTTGGAGATTTTAAAAATAAAACAGAGATTATGTCTGCTATTAGAGAACTTCAGTTATCTCGTCCGACTGTCAAAAGGCGTGTTGAAGTCATGAGTCAGGACATGGCAGATAAACTAAAACATGATATCATGGAATGTACATACTTTTCTTTACAGTTCGACGAATCCACCGATATGACAGACACTGCCAAGCTGTGTATTTTTATTCGAATGGTATTCAATGACATGTCGGCTAAGGAAGAGTTTTTGACAATGATTCCTCTGAAAGAAAAGACCCACGGCGAAGATATATATGACGTTGTCTTCAATTTTGTAACAAACTACAAGCTACCAATATATAAACTAGTGTGCATTACAACCGATGGAGCACCAGCAATGACTGGAAACGAAAACGGTTTTGTGGCATTGTGTCGAGCTAATGATGATTTCCCTTCATTTTTCTCCTTCCATTGCATTATACATCAACAAGTTTTGTGTTCAAAAGTTCTAAACATGGAGGAAATTATGGGCATTGCAATAAAAATTGTGAATTCTATCCGTGCACGTAGCTTGCAACGACGACTCTTTAAATTCCAGTTGGAAGATAGTGAGTCAGCTGAACACACTGATTTAGTTCTTCATGTCAGGAGTCGCGGAAAATTCCTAGAAAGGTTTCAAGAATTATTGCCCGAAATAACAGCTTTTCTGGACGAAAGAGGTGATGACACTCAGATGCTGAAAAACGGAAAATGGCTGACTGATTTGGCATTTTTAACAGACATCACAATGCATTTAAACACCATTAATTTGGAGCTTCAAGGTAAAGGAAAAACTATTATTGAGATGATTAGCGCAATAAACGCATTCAAAAGTAAATTGCAAGTTATGATAGATCAATTGAAAAGAAAGGATCTGAAAAATTTTCCGTCTTTGAAAGCAAGGATTCCTCAGTTGAATTATGATATTTAGGAGGCAGAATTATCAAATATTTTGGGCTAATTCGAAATACGTTTTTATGATTTCAGTAAATTGGCAAATATCGCATCATTTATGAGTTATCCTTTTTCGTGTAAAAACATTGAGGAATTAGCTACTGAAATAGCAAGTCAGTTTAACATGGACTCATGTTCTGTTGAAAATGAGTTAGTGCAGATTATATCAGATATACATCTCAAAGCCACAGCATCTGATACAAAATTCTGGTGTTTTATATCTGAAGATAAATATCCGAATTTAAGGCAAATCGCCCTTCAACTGACGGCAATGTTTGGGTCAACTTACTTGTGCGAGTCTGCATTTTCTGAAATGAAGATAATTAAGTCAAAATATCGCAATCGACTAACTGACGGACATATGTCATCATGCTTGCGATTAGCACTCGGTAATTACGTACCATCTTATGAAAAGTATGCTGAGGACATACAGTGCCACGCTTCAACATCCAAAGTCACTCTTTAGTTAAGTTTAGACACTAGAACTCGTTTGTTTTGTAAGAACCAATAAACTCGCAATTTTGAATAATTATGAGTTTTTTCATTGACATTTTAGAGCAGACCTACACTTACCTTGACTAAAAAAATGCATATTGTGCGGAAAACTAATATCTATGCCACGATACACCCTACCTAGACGACAATCCTGCATCACACTTACTTGCAGCCTCTCAGAGTCGATCGATTGTAGTCTAACAATATTGAGGTAGATCGCCAGCAGTTCAAGTTTGAGCACCCCTGATGTACATTATTTCTTAAAAATGAGTGTATGCTTATACTAACTTAACCTAAGCTCTTATACTAGTGATCCTATACTAACTTAACCTAAGAAATATGTTGTTTATACATGAATTTCTTAATTCTAAGACTTAAACTACCTTAGCCTAGCACTTATGCTAACTTAAATTAGGACATAACATTAACTTAAACTAAGACTTATTATATTTTAATCTAAATTAAATTCTTCTTGTTACGACGGGCGAGGGGGGTCATCGTCTTCATCCGAGAGCGGGTCAGACGGTCTTGGGAACTGGCGGCTGGCGTGAGGCGGGAGTCGGAAGGCGTCCCTGGTGCGTGGGTTGGGGTGCTGGGACGCCTTCTCCAGGAACTTCAGTTGCACACTATAGTAAATAATAGCTCAATTCAAGTATTACAACTCAACGTTTCACCAAAACCACTTTATCGTGAGACATTTATAAAAAAAATGTCCGTTATGTTAACCAGAAACCGGGAAAAATCTCCATAACATTATTTAATCTGTACAATAATTAACGATCCCTCACTTCTTTCAACCTTTTTCCGTGTTAAAATTGAAAGTAAAGACATACATTTTCAGATTCTTCGATTCCAAGAACCCTAAAAAAATACATATAACCCAATATATAAGAATACCCTCTAACTTCCTACTTCACTATAAATAATATGTTTAAAATGTGTCCATTACAACAACAAAAACACCTGGAAAATTTTTCATAATACTATTGCCCAGGTCATGATAAAATTACAAACAAATCTCTCAAGAAACTTCCCAACAGATCTCGGAAACCACCAACATCATTAACAGCATACTGAGGCTCAGCTATTTCCCACCCTATTGGAAGAAAGCTGAGGTCATCCTGATCAAAAAAACCAGGCTCTCCCTCCCACGAGCAAATAGCTATCGCCCAATCAGCCTACTTCCCGGTCTAGGCAAGATAGCTGAAAAAGTCATCCTCGAAATCATCAGAGCAAAGTCTACGGCTCTCCGTGTTATACCTGACGAATAATTTGGCCTCCAACCTCTTCATGGACCACTCACCACACCATCAAACTCTCCCAAACCATTTCCAACAGCTTTAACAGACACTACAAAGTTAGAGCTGTGTTTCTTGATGTAACCAAGGCCTTCGACCGAGCCTGGCACGAAGGCCTCATTTTGAAACTGATCCGACACGGCCCCTTCTTCATAACCAAACTTATTCAGTGCTTCGTTTCTGACAGAACTTTTCAAGTCAGAGTCAAGACGGCCATCTCCGACGTCAAGGCCATCAGAGCCGGAGTCCCCCAAGGCTCCGTCCTCTTCACCCACCTTTTTAACATCTTCACAGCCGACATTCCCAAATCGGATCAGACCAACCTTCTCCTTTATGCTGATGACACCGCCATAATCACTCAATCCAGTAGCAGCCGCATCATCAGCAACAGATTGCAACGCCACCTTGACATCTTTGACTCCTGGTTTGACCGCTGGAGGATCAAGCTGAACCCCCACAAAACGAAAGCCATCGTCTTTTCCAAGGGCAGGGGCAGTCCCAAGGCCATCTTCAGCTACAAGGCTCCCGCATCCAATGGGCAAATACCATCAAGTACCTGGGCATCCAGTACGACAAACAACTCGTCTGGAAGGACCAGGTCTGCACTGTTTCTAAGAAAGCAAAGCAACTGCTGGGCAAAATAATATCCTATTATAAATCGGTCTAATAAGTTGCTACAAAGGACCAAGCTTCTAATCTACAACTCCATTGCAAAGGCAGGTCTTACTTACGCCTGCCCTACATGAAGTCAGCTCTCCAAGACAATTAGAGCCCAACTCCAGACTGTGCAGAACAAGGCCCTGAGGATGATCACGGGAGCCCCATGGTTCATGAGGAACAGACAGATCCACAGAGACCTCGGTATGCCAACCATAAAGGCACGCATGAGGAAAACTCAAATTTATGGACAAGGCATCCCCGCACCCCAACCCAACCATCAGGGACGCCTTCCGACTCTCCCCACATGCTCGCCGCCAATTCGCAAAACCCTCGGACCCTCTCTCGGATGAAGACGATGGCCCTCCTCACCCGCCGTGACAGAAGAATGTCAAACTAGGTTAAGTTATCATAGATCCTACGTTAAGTTAACATTAAGTCCTAAGTTAAGCTAGCATAAGTCCTAGGTTAAGGTAGTATAAGTCTTAGGTTAAGTTAGGATAAGACAAAAATGTTTAAAAAAACCCATCTCCTAGGTTAAGTTAGTATAGGACCACTAGTTTAAGTGCTTAGGTTAAGTTAGAATAAGCAAACGCTCACCCAATGTAAATAACTTTTATAAATGTAAGTAAGTAAAATGGTAATATTGGAACTATACAATATGTAACCAGCCCAAGCTCTCTCACCCCCTTTACATGTTAAAATTGAAAGTAATGAAAAAATAACTTAAGTTTCAAATTTCTTGACTTCAAGAACCCTAAAAAGATATATAGCACGATATAAACAAAGCAAAAACTAAACATCCACTTGACCCCTAATTTATTTTACTTATTGTTTATTACATCAACTAAAAAGCATAAAAAATTCTTAAAACACTATGAAACTATACATTACACCCCCTTCTTAAGTTAAAATTTAAAATAATAAAAAATTAACTTAATTTTCAGATTCCTCAGCTTCAAAATCCTTAAAAATAACATATAATAGATATATTTGAAATAACCCCTTATATGTTTTACTATAAATATTTATACAAAAAACCTATTTATTATCTCAGCAAAGAACTAGGAAAACTTACCATGTTACTATTAAAACCTTACAAAATTTATCAACACCTTTCACCCCCTACCCCTGAAAAGATATTGTCCAAAAATTATATGTCATCATCATCATCAGCTATGCAGTCCATCGTCGGACATAAGCCTCCCCTAAGTACTTCCATCTTCTTCGATTTTGGGCCTTGTTTATCCAGTTGTATCCCACTAGTCTTTTGATGTCGTCAGACCATCGGGTTTGCGGGCGTCTACTTCTTTTCTCATTTCAGGGCCTCCAGGACCTTACGGGTCCATCGATTATCAGAGTCTTGCGATGTGACCCGCCCATCTCCAGTTCAACCTGCTTACCCTCTCAGTTACATCAGTTATCTTGGACCTTCCTCGAATTCTAATCTTCATTAGTTAGCCTATCCCTCAACAATATTCCCAACATCCTTCTTTCCATCGCTCGTTGAGCTACTTGTAGGAGATTTATAATGTCTTGATGCAAAACACACGTTTCCGTTCCGTATGTGACAACATCATTGATCAAATGTGTTCGCTTTTAGTATATTTGGGATATTGGAAAGGAAGATGTTCCGCAATCTGCCAAATGCCGACCAAGCCAATGATATTCTTCTTGATAGGTCCGCTTTTA
Source organism: Pachyrhynchus sulphureomaculatus (assembly GCA_019049505.1). NCBI lineage: Eukaryota > Metazoa > Arthropoda > Insecta > Coleoptera > Curculionidae > Pachyrhynchus > Pachyrhynchus sulphureomaculatus. Next base: position 68,200,042 of record CM032447.1, on the reverse strand, counting down.
AGTTTTCTTTGGATATTACTATTTTTTATCTAAGAAATACGTAGTATGAATCCGTTCTTGCGATTTTCGCGTTTTCAATGTTCAGTTCTGCTTCTTTATCACAGTCTTCATTTGTCATAAACATGGTTTTGGCGATGTTTGTCTTCAGACCAATCTCTCTGGACTTGTTGTTAAGCATTTCGGCCAATTCTTCTTTGTTGATAGATATAAACGCAATATCGTCCGCGAAACTCAAATGATTAAGTTGCTCTCCTCCTATATTTATACCCTTACTTGTCAATGGAAGTTGTTTGAAAAGATCTATCACCAACGTAAACAATTTTGGCGAGATGGTGTCCCCTTGACGTGCCCCTCTTTCCATTTCTATCTTATTGGTGTTTTCTTTCAATGCTCTCTGAAATGTTGCATTTTTATATATATTTTGAATAATCTGCGAGTATCTGCTGTCAATTCTACAGTTACTACTATTTAATGTTGCCCAGATTTCAAGGGAGTCAAACGCTGTCTTGTAATCCACAAAGGCCACCCAAATCTTAAAATTACACTCGTTTGACATTTCTATTAAGGTTCTTAATACTTGAAGGTGGTCCAGTGTGTGTGAGTCTCGCAATTATAATTTTCATAAATAACTTGAACATTGTAACATTCATTTTTTCCTAGATTTTAAGACCATATAATGTTACTGATTTTTCTCTTAATAATGTACTTCTTTTCATTTTTGTATCGAGCGGTATATTAATCAGAAATTCTTAGCCGCTCGTTATATAGTGTGCTGTGCGGGTTTGCGACCGAATCTATCGATACGCCGGGATTGGTCAAATGTTTGTATCCGGAGTTTTGGTTCCGGCGTCGCCATATTACAGACAGAATGCCCACGGCTTATTTAAGGGTCCGGAGGACGCGAATCTTGGTTAGTACCATCAAGCCGCAGCCAGGCTTAGAACACCGAGCCGCCGCCAGGTAGTACCATCAAGCCGCCGAGAGGCTTAGTACCATCAAGCCGCAGCCAGGCTAATTTCCACCGAGCCGCAGTAGAGGCTTACGACAATATCTACGAGAGCCAAGTTAAGCACGAGTTTTTTATCATAAAGCCGTAGTGGGTTTTGTGTGTTTTCTAAATGGAGTAGCTAAAGTAGGCTCTTCTCAAAAGTGTGAAATCGGTTTTGTGTTCCATTGAAGGCCTAGAAGCCCGTAGGAAAACCGTAAGTTACCAGAACATACATCAATAAATATATTCCCCGCAAATAAGTGTTTCAACAGCAATTTGAACTGAAAAATCGCGAAGTGAAAATCACGACTCTTCGATTTCGGGTGTAGTCAAGATTTAGTAGTAAAATCTCTGATTTAGGGACTCTAATTTATAAAAACTACTTTTAGGCTAGAATTTTTTTGTATTCCTTAAAACTGCAAAGGTTGGAACTTTTATTTTAAATCATGAATAAATTCTCTTTTTTTGTTGATTAAAGCTAGTGTCTCACTGAATACCTATTTTTCTTTTCAGGATAAGAAAAGTTGTACTAGTATAATTCTTTTTAGTAATATCCGTAAAACACTTCAGTATTTTTTCATTTTTTTAACTGAAGTTAGATCCTTTCTATTTTAAAATGAATGGTGCCCAAAAATTTGTACGACTGAAGCTTTTTTAAAAAAATAGAAAATAATTCCAAAAAGACGTATAACAATTATCTCTTACCCATATTTCTCTACCAAGGAAAACTGAGCTAGTGTTTGTTTAATTTCTTTAGTTTAGTTCTTTTAAAATCATTATTCACTCAATTCGTTCTCAGAAATTAAAAAGAGGTTGCAAGAAAATTGTGCCCAAGCGTGGGAAAAACAATTTTCACAGGGTACAAAATGACGCCGCAAAAAGCGACCAATTAATATACACGGTACAAAATAACCCCACAAAAAGCGACCAAGTTAGAAGGATACAAAATGGCGCCCAACGTGGGGCTTTTGGAATTTTATTTTTTAAAGGGTTCAGTGTACTAGCTTTCGAACAAAGTAAAAGCTCTAACTTTTCAGATATTTTTATTTCATAATATTTAATTAAACGAAACTACACTATAGCAATAAGACAAAAGCAGGAAATTTGTAGAATTATTTATTTCAATTTATCTGATGGTGGTTTAGATATTTGAATTTTGTTAATCGACTCTAAGATAAGAGATTCCTACTTTTTTCTTAAAAGCTACTTTTATAGTTCAGATTAGCAGATGTGCTGGTTTACTTTAATTTTTGCAGTGTTAGATTTATTTTGCGGTTAACCGAAGAAAAAACTGTACTTTTTTCTCACTGATGTTTTGCATGAATATTAAAAATACTTTGCTGATATGAAACGATATTTGGAGATTTTTTTTGTGTTGAAAATTCTTAACATATTTGGTAAAAGAATTTTAATACAAGGCAATACTTAGAAATTTTTTTTTTGAAATTGTTGAAGATTTTTTTTAATGTTTGGTAAAGAAGTTTACATATTTTAAGTGCCTTTACATATTTTTTATTTTTTTGACTATTGGGAGCACAGGAGAAATATTTTCACGACCTTTTAAACAATTCTTTTAAATTGTATTCATTTATCATGGAAGCTTTCAATTTTAAAGTCAATCACCTACTGGACTATGAGTTAGACTATGAACTGAAAATCCGTCGTACTTTCTCAGAACGTCCGGTCGCGGATAAAAGAAAGATCCTAACGAGGATCTTAAGTAAAGAAATAATCCAATAGATCAGATTGGACTAAATAGTTACAAAAGTTTCTGATTTTTTTTTAAGTCTAATAAAAATCCTCCTTCTCAAGTTAAAACTCCTGCTTCTCCAAATGGTCACATATCTCCTTTATTCGTGCATAAATATTTAGATAATAGACCGCATATAAAGATAAATCCATTAAATGTCCATTTCTCGGCTTTATTTGACTCTCGTGCAAATACCTCAGTAGGTCAGAATGGTATTAAAATTTTAAGTCGTTTAAGAATAAAAATATGCCATATCGAAAATAGAAGTGTTACCACTGCAGATGGCAGCCGTCTAAAAGTTTTAGGTACGGTTGAGTTGCCGCTAGTCTGCAATAGTCATTGTTTAGTAATCTCTGCTCTAGTAGTACCTTCTCTATCACATACTTTGGTTTTAGGATGTGATTTTGCACAAAAATTCGGAATTTTAGTAAATTTTAATTTCACCGACGTGCGTAGTAGGATACATAAGGCTTATGAACGGAACAGTAAGTCTTACAACCTTAGAAAAAGGGATTTTGCCTTTAATATAGGTGATCACGTTTGGCGAAAAAATAAAATTTCTTTCCAGTGCAGCTGATAAATTCACATCTAAGTTGGTACCTAAGTATGTGCATTGCGTGATAAGAGAAAAGACTTCAGATTTAGTTTATGGTTTGGTTAATTTAGATGGGACTAAAGTAGGACGATGGCATATTAAAGACTTAAAACCATTCACGGGACCTAACCCTAATGAAAGTTTGTCAGAAGAAGAATAATTTATATTTACATTATCTTAATTGCTTTACTTTACTTTTTTTGATGTTGCTCTGTAGAGGTGACGACCTCGTTTTTTTGACTGTTATAAAAGTTGAGCAGAGTATAGCTTACTTTTATTATTTTTGCTAAGGTTTTGGGTACTGATCATATCCAAACTTAGGTTGATTGTAGTTGATGTTTAGCATCGACTCAGCTGTTGCGAGCTTGCGAAAGAGTCACACTCAGGATTTATCATAAGACTGGTATGTCGGTGGTCGCGGGATTTGATTTGCTTATGACCCCAAATAATATCCAGTTCTTGACACTTGGAAGCGAAATTTTGATTAGAGGCAATCCAAGGGGATCTTGAGTTAGGACAAGCGCAAGATGTAGCTCGTGTAGTGTGATGTAGAGTCAAAATTTTTATGAGCAATTTCAAAGTTTGTTACCCGAGTGGGTGGATTTCTATTACCTTAGTGGTATATGTTGGGTGCAATTAAGAGTAAATTGATTTTGGTTTATCCAGTGAGTCTAAGACTTGGATTATTTTGATTTAGATCTTCTTCTGAATTGACAAACTGAGGGTATATTCTATTCTTTTCAGGGCCGTTTAAACGTTACCTTTGAGTCACTAATTTTTTTAAAAATTTTTTTGCATAGACTCATAGGCGTATGTTGAGTTTTTTCGGTATACTATCAGATTGATAGGAAATTGAAGTCCTGCAGGAGAACTAAAGGCTGATCATTTACAGGAGATGAGAGCAGAGTAAGACAGGCGTTTCACAAAGAAAGGATCAAAATCTGATACCGAGATGAGAACCTTGTCAAGAGTGGCTAAGCGCAGTGAAGGAAGATTCCTAACCGAATTTTTAGATTTCCAAGAGATAATCTAGAAGTTTGGGCTGACAGAAAACGGTTATGCCTGATACCTGTAGCAGTTTCTTCTAGAGGCTATTGTCTAGGGAGACGATTAACACCATGATCGAATATTTTAGCTGTCAACGATGTTTTCTTCTTGTTTCTGATTAAGCTGGAAAAGCTCTTGTCGTTTTCAAAAGTTTTGTTGCGTTGCCACCGGAAAATTGAGAAATTTTTGCTTCATGTAGCTTTTTAAGCTCATTTTCGTAGTTTGGAAATTTCCGTTAGAAGCTTGGTTAAGTCAACCTTGTAAACCTTTTAGGTTGTATCCCATGAGTTATCTGTTTTTACAGGCTGTGATGCACCGGGTGCTAACAGATGCCGTTACGACGTTTGGCAGGAAGTTAGTCTTCTTGAGGAACAGACTGATTGGAAGGGTAGTCTATGGAGGGTGAACGTTTGACCTTTGGGACCTTTAGAGGTTTTGTTACTCAATGGTTATTTCTATTTGAGCCAAAGGAGAGCCTAGCTACTGTAGTCGACCTCAGCTCCAATTAGCCTATTAGTGGTGACAGGCTGTTGGCAGTAGTGTGTTTCGGAACACCCTATTGATTAATTTTTTTTGACTTATGGTGGTGTGGTAGACACCGTTTTAGTTTAGTGGATGCTATAATCTACTCCCTTTTGTTGGTGGACTCCAGGGTCACCATTTCCGTATTCTATTGTCTCCACCTTTCAGTATATCGTAGTGAGGTGTTTGTCTCCTGTTATGTGGGATGGATTGAATGTTTTTCGTTGTTGTTCTAAGGCGAGACCAGTACACGAGGGTTCTTCATGCAACTTGGAGAAGCGCAATGCTGGTTAAATTTTATATCTCTGTGTAGCCACCCTGAAGAATGACGGAGGGCGTTTTTTCTGGCTCATGTTTCTAGGCAGATTTGTCACTTTGGTGCGATGTGCTGAAGATTTGATTAGCTTTTGCTAAGAGCTTTCACCAAGCTCAGTATGGAGTTATCATAACCAAGAGTTTGGGAATTGAACTCCTGTATGTATTTCTGTATATATTTCTGTATATATTTCGGTGTATTGGTTGCCTGAGGGCATGTGCTCAAAATGTGTGATTTTGAGTCGTTTTTGTTTAAGGACTCCTATATATAGGATTATGACTTTAGGGAGGTCCTATTTAGAGACTAGCTGTCTCACATAGTTGTGCTAGGAATGTTTCCTTGAATGTTAGTTGCGCGTGGACTAATCATTCTGTTCTTTGTGAACATTGCTTTTTGAAGCAGGATCATTCAGTTTGGTGAATTTTAGCTTTTATAGCTATTCACTGTGTTTAGAGTGAATTTTAGCTTTTGTAGCTATTCACTGTGCCTATAGTGATATTGTTAGCTTTTATAGCTGCTCACTATGTTAATGGCGAGATTGTTCTTTAAGAACGCAGACTTTGTGTAGTCGAGGACTACTTACAGAGTGTTTTCTTGGCGAGGAGCCGAGGTTTTTTTCTGGCGATGTACCAGAATGTTTTTTTATTTTGTTTCTTGGCGAGGAGCCGAGGCTTTTTTTCTGGCGATGTACCAGAATGTTTTCTTGGCGAGGAGCGGAGGTTTTTTCTGGCGATATACCAGAGTGTTTAGTTGGCGATGAGCTGACGTGTTTTCTGGCGATCAACCAGAGCGTTTTCCCTGGCGATTTTAGCATGTCTAGATGTCTTAGGACGTCGACATTGCGCGATAGAGTGCGATTATTTTCTGATGCGACTAGTAGTGATACTAGATTTAGAATGTTCTCTTAGCGGTGAGCTAGAGCATTGATGGCGATTTTTTCCGAGCGTTTGTCTGGATTTTCATCCAGATGTTTTTCTTAGCCTTGTGCTAAATGGTCTTACAAGACTTTCTCCTTTTAGAGTTAGTGTTTGCACTAGAATCATTTATTTTTTTTGTTTTTCTTTATTTACATTTCTTTTGCTGAAATAGAAAATTTTCAGACATAAAATATTTTAAGGGGGGTGTTCAGTTTCAGTTCATTTTTTTGATTTAGACAAGAGTCTAGACAAAGTTATATTTTCTTTCGTTTTGGTAACAATAACAGAGCTGATTCTTTTATATAAGAAGACCGCGATTGTTACTTTGAACAGGTATTTCTTATGTTCATGCAAGGATTTTTAGACTTAACCTTAGTGTTTAATTAAGTTAAGTCTAGTTATAAGATTCTTGTGTACATGCAAAGATTTTCATTTGGTTTTCATTGTACTTAATATTAGTGCTTAATTGAATTAAGTCTAGTAGTAAGGTCCGAAGTTTGTAATTTTGTTTTAAGTTCTGACCTTAGTATTAAGTGATAGTGTACCACTTTGTACCTTTTCATAAGTAGCCTTAGACTAGTGTAGTCTATTTCTTTTTGGAAGGGGGTAAATGTAACCATTTTTTCCTAGATTTTAAGACCATCTGATTTTTCTCTTAATAATGTACTTCTTTTTCATTTTTGTATCGAGCGGTACAGAAATTCTTAGCGCTCGTTATATCGACCGAATCTATCGATACGCCGGGATTGGTCAAATGTTTGTATCTTTTGGTTCCGGCGTCGCCATTTACAGACAGAATGCCCACGGCTTATTTAAGGGTCCGGAGGACGCGAATCTTGGTTAGTACCATCAAGCCGCAGCCAGGCTTAGAACACCGAGCCGCCGCCAGGCAGTTCAAGCCGCCGAGAGGCTTAGTACCATCAAGCCGCAGCCAGGCTAATTTCCACCGAGCCGCAGTAGAGGCTTACGACAATATCTACGAGAGCCAAGTTAAGCACGAGTTTTTTTATCATAAAGCCGTAGTGGGTTTTGTGTGTTTTCTAAATGGAGTAGCTAAAGTAGGCTCTTCTCAAAAGTGTGAAATCGGTTTTGTGTTCCATTGAAGGCCTAGAAGCCCGTAGGAAAACCGTAAGTTACCAGAACATACATCAATAAATATATTCCCCGCAAATAAGTGTTTCAACAGCAATTTGAACTGAAAAATCGCGAAGTGAAAATCACGACTCTTCGATTTCGGGTGTAGTCAAGATTTAGTAGTAAAATCTCTGATTTAGGAACTCTAATTTATAAAACTACTTTTAGGCTAGAATTTTTTTGTATTCCTTAAAACTGCAAAGGTTTTTTATTTTAAATCATGAATAAATTCTCTTTTTTGTTGATTAAAGCTAGTGTCTCACTGAATACCTATTTTTCTTTTCAGGATAAGAAAAGTTGTACTAGTATAATTCTTTTTAGTAATATCCGTAAAACACTTCAGTATTTTCATTTTTTTAACTGAAGTTAGATCCTTTCTATTTTAAAATGAATGGTGCCCAAAAATTTGTACGACACTTTTTTTTTTAAAAATAGAAAATAATTCCAAAAAGACGTATAACAATTATCTCTTACCCATATTTCTCTACCAAGGAAAACTGAGCTAGTGTTTGTTTAATTTCTTTAGTTCTTTTAAAATCATTATTCACTCAATTCATTCTCAGAAATTAAAAAGAGGTTGCAAGAAAATTGTGCCCAAGCGTGGGAAAAACAATTTTTCACAGGGTACAAAATGACGCCGCATTAATATACACGGTACAAAATAACCCCACAAAAAGCGACCAAGTTAGAAGGATACAACATTACGAATAGTAGGCTGATTGGTCTATAGTTGGTTAATTTAGACTTATCTCCTTTTTTGAAGAGCAAGACCACCACAGTATTATCCCAGTCTCAAGGCACATCGCACATATCGAGACACTTATTATACAATATAGCTAGCATTCTTAATATGGGCTATTCGCCTAGTTGCAACATTTCGACAAGTAGGCCGTCTTCACCTGCTGCTCTTTTTCTTGCCATTTTATTTAAAGAATCTTGTATTTCGTATTTGGTGATGTTGGGAATGTCTTCAGATCCTTTATTCATTACTCGTATTCGAATTGACTCGCTTTTGTCTGGTGGTGGTTCAACTTTACTCTCATTATATATGTACTAAGTTGAAAATTGATATCTCATTTTGTTCGCGAGGTATCGTTCCAACAAACCGATAAATAAACGGCCGAATGGAAATGAGTGACGGTTTTTCGTGATCTAGAAACCCTAATAATGTGAAAAAAGCAAAAACCTAAGACGTGATTTCTTTCAGCAGGAAAGTCATAACGTGACTTGCAAATTTCTCGACTCTGACAATCCTAAATAGAGTATATAACATAACATAGTCGCAGCTGTACCGCGCTGGCCTATATTTATTTATTTTACTCGAACTGTGCTTAATTAGGTCATTATCCAATCCGAATAGAAAATAATCTTGAATTCAAATAACGTATAATTCCCACCCCTGTTATCCCCGGCTCCTGAAGCGATATCGCTCAAAAACTACACCTTTCTCCTCTACTTGGAGTACTATAAGTGCCATGAATACAATGCTTCCTTTAGCAAGAGAAATAAAAATTGGTAAAATTATTCCTTCAGAATGTTCTCGCAAATATCAATTATGAAAATTATTTCATTTTAATATTTTTCGGCAGTGAAAATAAAATATAAACAATAAAACTCATACATATTAAATACAATCCAGTAAATAACAAATTACATAATTGTTAAAAAAAACGGTAGAAGCGATTAAACTAAAAACAATAAGCGATGTCTAAGGCTATCAACGCTATCATCAACCCTGTTCTGGGATCAGAGTTTTGTGGAGGTTGTTAGGACTCAACGCATCTTCACCACAGCAAAGAGAACAATGTATAAAACACAATGAATAAAGATAGATCTGAAACTCGATTCACTCTTCAAGTGAGTAGAGGCCTGCACGAGTAATAAAAATGTAGCCGATTAATAATCGCCGATTACATTATCCAACGATGCGAGTATATAATCGTAAAGACAGCATCGCAGGCATCGTTGCATCACAGCCTCGCGTCGATTAGTAGTTGCATTACATGAAATGATACACAATAACCAAGTTAGGATTATAGATATGACGTAATCTGTGATGGTGGTCACTTCTGTTGCACACGACGAGTTAAGGCGTTGCGTTCCGTGACGTATATGCACTTGAGAATTGTTCAGTTTAATAATAATCGTTATTGTCTAACAGATAACCCACCATTTATAAGACAATATGACACAATGTACAAAGCAACGACATATAAATATAATAAAATACAATAAAGTAAAATGTAATATAAAATCAAATAAAATATAAATACACAATCATGTACAATAAACATATTTACAGATTCATCAACAATATGCCGCTTATAGCCTAGGGAAATGTAGATGAAGATAGGCCACACAGATCAATGTCTCTGCAGGTTTTATTAAATATATCCATAGACTGATACAGGGGTGCTTAAATTAAGAAATTTGTAGAAGGTATAGGCAAGTAGAACACAGCAGCAAGTATGATAGGTCGTAAAGGAACATGAAAGTTTACTTGTGATAATATCTCAGAGCAATCTAGAAGGGATCTACACACCTTAAATAAAAATTGAACTAATACATAATTTCTGCGATTAAATAAAGATGGTATTTGAAATGTATGCAAGAGCATGCTCTGTTGCAGACCTCTAAGAGTGTATATCCCATCCCTCTTAAATGCGAGAAATTTACCATTAACAAACCTTAGTTGGATATTTTCCAATTAAATAATATATTTATAAAAAATGGATTCCATTCAACTATATTACATTCCAGCTTAGTTCTCACGAAGCTAAAATAGAGTGTTTTTAATGTTTGAATATTCGTAAAATCACTGGAATTTCTTAGTATAAACCCGAGCTTTTTCGTTGCATTGCCGCAGATACCATTAATATGTAATGAAAAAGAAAGTTTGGGGTCAAAAATAAAAATAATGAATATTTTTGAGGAGAATAACAGCGTTGAACAGAAAAAATAAAAGACAGTAGTTCAAGTGATGTATGGCTGGCTATATTTTGACAAAATTATGAAGACAAATACACAGTTCAACCTTTTCTAACTGCGACCAACTATAGAAGAGATTTTGGGTGTGGGGATGAGAAATATGTTGACAGCAAGTAAAAAACAAAGAAATTTTATAACTATAACTTTGTATATCTGGATATTAATTTGCATCTTCATAATCGTATTTTACGTACTGTGGAATTTCAAAATTGCGACGAGGACGGATGGAAATTCAGTTAATAAATCGGCAGAAAATAGCATGCATACATTAGGAAACATATTTGAAGACCTTAAACTATCACGAAATGTACAGTGTACATTTTTTGACGCCCGGCCCCGATTTATGAAAAAGTGTTTAATTTTTTATAAATGGTATTGCATGGTATATTGCATGTCAAGAAGTATACTGACGTATTTGCCATTTTTTTTGGGCGCCGCGACGCCAAAGTTTTTTTCAGTAACATATCATTAAAAAGCCCTATTTTTTTCAACATCAAACTGTTTTTTTTCTAATCTGTTTTGCAAAAAAAGTTATGCCGCAAAAAAACCTTCCTACCATAAATATTATTTTTTGGTTATCGCGGATACCATGGATCGTATGCTACTTTGGGCGGTTTTCAAACAATTTATCAAGTAGGCACGCCTATTCAATAGAGTTAAACTAAGTAGACAGTGTGTAGACAGTGTGTTAACAGATTCTGGTTGAAGTGGTTTCCCACGTTGAAAAAGTAGATATCACTCTTATTTATGGAGAAGCAAGAAGAAATTCTCGGGAAGCCGTTAGACTGTATCGAGAACGTTACCCCGCCAGGTATATTCCGGATCCCACTATGTTTTGTCGATAAGAATGAAATTTGAGGAGCAATATGGATGCATTTTCTGGGTAGAAAGAATGAAAAACTGTTTTAACAGATGAAAAAGCAGCCGAAATTATGCAATATTTTCAAAACCATCCATATCATTCAATCAGACAAGCAAGTAGGCAATTGAAACTTAAAACTACCAAATATCATGCCTATAAAAAAAAAAATAAATATGACGAAGAACGTTTTTCTGAATCATATAGTACGGAGAGATGGAAGTCATTTTGTCAGCAACGGCAATCCTAACAGAAAAAATTTTCATTACTGGGCTGACGAGAATCCATACAACGTTAATCAAATTCAGAATCAAGGTCATTATTGCGTTAATGTATGGTGTAGGATAATTGGAAGACATTTGGTTAAACCATACTCTTTTGAGGGAACACTAACTGGAAATAGATACCTTAATTTCTTGGTTGATACTCAACCAATTTTGTTAAAAAATGTTCCCCTTATTTTAAGAAGGCATATGTGGTATCAACACGACGGAGCAACTGCTGCAGTTAGAGAGCATCTGAAAGAATGGTTTCAACGAAGTTGGATAGGGGTTTGCAGACCAGTTATTCAATGGGCACCTAAGTCACCAGAACTCACGCAGTTAGATTTTTTCTTGTGGAGGACTCTTAAAGATATTGTATATAAAACTGCGACAAATGATATTGAGCACTTAAAGGCAAAAATATCAGATGCGTGCAATAGTATATCTGGAGAAATTATTTACAAATTATTACAATTTTCAAGAGTTAATGAAAAGAATGGAAAAATGCATGATAGAAGAAGGAAGACATATAGAAAATTTCTTTTGATGTTTTTTTATTTTTATTTTTTAGGTTTCAAACATTTAATTTTATAAATATGTAATAAGTTATGTAATGTTAAAAGTTATATAGTGTTTTTGTGGTTTTAATAAAAATATTGTATTCTTGTTTTTTATTGTTATTTAAGGAAAAACTTCAACAGTATAGTCTATAATATATATAAAATGCAACATCTCTCTGTCTGTCTGTCTGTCCGTTAGTGCGCCTATCACTGAAGAACCACTTATCCGATTTACGTACTTTTTTTTTAAAAACATACATATGTTCTCTGGCCAGGTTATAGGCTATATTTTATTACGATAGGTAGCATAAGGAATGAGCAGTGACGTAAAATAGTGAATGATGTCGGAAATAAGTTTGCCGCTAGCGAGTGCCTTAGCAATACACAGCCTAAATCATTAAATATGGAACAATATTATGTAGCAAAGAATATCTGTAATGTATAATCTATAATATATATAAAACGCAATGTCTCTCTGTCTGTCTGTCCATTAGTGCGTTTATCACGCGGGAACCACTTACCCGATTTACCTGTCTTTTTTTTTAAATTCATACATATGTTCTCTGACCAGGTTATAGGTATATATTTTATTACATCTATAATATATATAAAATGCAACGTATCTCTGTCTATCTGTCTGTCCGTTAGTGCGCTTATCACTGGAGAACCACTTATCCGATTTTCGTACTTTTTTTTTAAAAAACATACATATGTTCTCCGGCCAGGTTATAGGCTATATTTTATTACGATAGGTAGCATAAGGAATGAGCAGTGACAATAATAGTAAATGAAGTCGGACAAAGTTTGACGCTAGCGCGTTCTCTTGCAATACACGGTCCAAACCATTAAATATGGAACAATATTATGTAGCAGAGAATATCTATGATATATATAAAATGCAATGTCTCTCTGTCCGTCTGTCTGTCTGTCTGTCTGCCCGTCCGTTAGTGTGCTTATCACTGGAGAACCACTTATCCGATTTATGTGCTTTTTTTTTAAACATACGTATGTTCTCTGGCCAGGTTATATGATATATTTTATTAGGTGACATAAGGAATAAGCAGTGACGATAATAGTGAATCAAGTCGGAGAAAAGTTTGCCGCTAGCTTTTCTCTTGCAATACACTCCCTAAAGCATTAAATATGGAACAATATCATGTAGCAAAGAATAAAATATATATAAAATGCAACGTCTCTCTGTCTGTCTGTCCGTTAGTGCGCTTATCACTCGAGAACCACTTATCCGATTTACGTGTTTTTATAAATTTATACATATGTTCTATATAATTCGATATAAGCCTAGATAATGGGATATAAGGTGAGGTAATGGGAGATAAGGAGAAATAATGGGAGATAAGTCGAGATAAGCCTCGATAATGGGAGATAAGGTGAGATAATGAGGGATAAGTATAAATAATGGGAGATAAGGAGGGATAATGGGAGATAAGCAGAGATAAGTCTAGATAATGGGAGTTATGGTGAGATAATGGGAGATAAGGAGAGATAATGGGAGATAAGGTGAAATAATGGGAGATAAATCGAGATAAGCCTAGATAATGGGAAATAAGGTGAGATAATGGGAGATAAGGATAAATAATGAGAGATAAGGAGAAATAATGGGAGATGAGCAGAGATAAGTCTAGATAATGGAAATTATGTAGAGATAATGGGAAATAAGGAGAAATAATGGGAGATAAGGGAAATAATGGGAGATATTTTATTACGTTGGCTAACATAAGGAATAAGCAGTGACGATTGTAGTGAATCAAGTCCACGCGAGCGGAGCCGCGGGCCCGGCTAGTAACTAATATTATTATAATTACTGTCAGATTAAAGTATGACAGCCGCCTACTAGATAAATTGTTTGAAAACCGCCAAACGTGGTATACGATTCATGGCATCTGCGATGACCAAAAAATAATATTTTAGAGGGTTTTTGCTGCATAACTTTTTTGTAAAACAAATTAGAAAAAAATAGTTTAAGGACAAAATGTTGAACAAAACTACGGCTTTCCAGTGCCGTTTTACAAAAGGTATATCGATGGAAAAAAAATGTTGTTTGGCGTCGCGGCGCCAAGCGTCGTTTTCACTACCAAATGTCAAATATGTCAGTATACTCCTTGATATGCACTATATCATTGTACATTTAAAAAAAAATATCCAACAATTTTCCTCGGGGCCGGCTGTCTAAAAATAACCACAGTATACGATTCATGCAACGGACTCTTTCAGAAGGGATAAAAAAAAACGATAAACTTTCTCTATACAAGATTTGAAAATCATTCACTATTTCCGGTTTCGTAATCCCATAAGAGAATCACCATACAGATACAATTTACTCACAAAATAGACAAAATCTGCGTAAAAATCGTTGGCGGATCAAAATTTTATAGTCCTGACATTTATTAAATCGATCGGGTAACACAGTAAATGTGTACACAAAAGAACAGAGTCGAATTAAAAAGTAAGTGATTTAGTTAGAAGACTACATTATACGAGGTGTAAACAAAAAATTTCAATGAGAATAACTAAATTTTTAGTAAAATTTCCACTTTGGCGTCGCGGCGTCTAATGTCATTTTCACTAACAAATGTCAAATACGTCAGTATACTCCTTGACATGCCCTATGCCATGCTACATTTTAAAAAATAAATAAATATTCAATTTTCCATTAATCAGGGTCAGGCATCTAAAGATGATCACCCTGTACGCCCCATGTTTTGGATTTAATTAAGAAACGTAAATCTGGTTGAGTATCTGAAACGTTCAGTAATGACCTAAATGCTCAAAACAAGTGCTAATCGAGAATGTTCTTATAGTCTTCTAAGTTCGACAAGTTGTTCTCTGTGCGCGAAAACTACAGAATATTAAATAAATCCGAGAAATTACATCGTTTAATTGAAATTGAAAATATAATACTTAAATGGTGATGATGCCGATTATGCTCGCCATATACTTACAGTCGGTCAAGTAAGAACGTAACATATACGCGATAATTCATTTTTGGTAGATTCAACAAAAAATCGCTAGAGGGAACCTTTGTCTACGACGTATTTTATTAAAAGTATCAGTCGATTCCGCACTTTCGTCGAAATCACGTAAAATCCAAAATGAGTTACTTGTTTGTGCGTCGGTTTGAGGCAGTCTTTATGTATTCTCGTCCAAAGGGGCCTAAAATGACACATTCCGCGGCCGCTAGATATATTAAAAAGTCCGTATCGTTTGTGAAGAAGTGGGTAAATCATTTTAACGAGACGAAAAATGTCGACGACTTGCCAAAACGTGGCTCGGTAGGCAAAGTCACACCGAAAATCGGAAAACGAATCGTATCTTTGTTTTCACAGGAACCGAAATTGACGCTGCGTTAAGGAGCGGGAAAATCGGGTTTGAATGTGTCCCGTGAGACCATTCGACACCTTCGTGCTCATGATGTCAAATTCCGAAGCACGTTGAAGAAACCTCTGCTGGGCGAAAATCGCCCGCCCGAAGCGGCCCGTTTGGGCCCACGATAAGATTCTAGAGTGGCCCTCAAAGTCGCCGGAGGCCAACCGTATTGAAAACATTTGGTCTCAGAGGAAACTCTGTGAACTTTGACTCAGTTGTCTCGCTAGATTCGAAAAATTTGCATAGTATGCAAAAAATCTCGTCGACAGCATGCCTCGAAGATGCCAGGTAATGGCACCATTGTTAGCACAGCAAGGAATCCATTGATGGCAAAATTGTTCCCGAAACACACTTTTTCAGGAATACGAGCGCTCATGTTCTTACTTGACAGACTGCAGACGTATCGAAATAAGCATCGTGGTAATCGTCAAGTGAGTATTTGTACCTATAATCGGGCGAATTCCGTAGTTACTCATGCAGGTCTCCAGTACTTACGGTGAAACCTTGAGGATATTTTAATTCCGAAGTTGTCATTTATAAACTAATATCCCTGTATTTAGAGATTTAAAACATTAGAGCAAAAACAATACAATGCACATTTTTAAAAATTTACCATATATTTTGTAAAAAAATTACATTCTGGCTCTAACTGTATACTGTACAGTATTTTAGGCAAATATAGAATCATATTTCATACCTAATTATTACACACTATACGTCTGTAATTTAGTAAAACGACCCATATTAGACTGTTTCAGATTAAAAACCGATAATAAATAATAAAATTTTATAATCGATGTATTAAATAAATATAAATTATTTATTGAAAAATTAAGTACATTAATATTCTAGAATAATGTAACTAATATAGCGACAATTCATTCAACACATACAGATATCCAAAGTAAAACGAAATAGAGATCAAATTATAAAAACAACGTCGCGGGAGACTGAAAGATCTGAAAATAAAACAGCATCTAAATGTCTCCGGATTGTGTAAGTTCAGTTTCACACAAACTTTTATGGTGTTTATATAGATAATTTTATATATGATAATATAATTTTGTTATCATTTGTGTTCCCTACTCTAAAATAAGGTAAGAAAACCCCATATTATTTTTATTACCTTTTTTCTTGGCTAAATTTGGGATGAACGGACTAAAACAAGAATTAACGCAGTTGTAATTTACTCATGTTTTCGAAATAGTTTTAATTTCCAACGTGTTTTATCGTTTATTTGTATTTCGCGTGTCATAAAAATTTGATCCGTTAAACAAAATGTATTGTTTATGACAGTTGTTTAAACAAATTGTTAAAGAATAAGCGGGGAATAGAATTAATGTGCAAAAACTGCAATTTACATGTATCACCGATATGGTTGCGGACATCTTGTTTTTGAACGTTATCCAACACAATATCTATTTTTACTACATATGTGACACCTTTTTAAAAACACGGATTCTCTATTTTAAAAGAAAACATAATGGACCCAAGGATAGGAGAAAGCTCAAGGGAAAAGACAAAACGTCCAGTTAGAAATAAAAGATATAACAGGTTTGAAGGAACACGAGTTTGGTTTGATGTTTTAAAAGTAATTACTAATTATTTTCTCGTGTGTTTTCTTTTAATTAACATTACGTATTAATGATGTTCTTACAGTCTTTTATTGAGGTCATTAATCTTCATTTTAAAATTTTTATTCAATCAAAAGAAAAAAGTAAAAAAAGAACGTATTACTTTTAAGAAACTGACAAAAATTAAGCTTTAATAGGACACTTCCACAGGTTACAGAGCATATCGGTATAATTCTTCAGGATGTCGATTGAAAAATTCCTGCTGGCTGCTTCAGAGCTTGTTCCGAGAATTGACTTCTTCGGAATCTTCGTTTCGTGCTAGAGATCAAGAAGCCGGCAGGATGATCAGCAAAACGTCAGTATCAATTTTTCAATCGAAACAAGAAAAATTGTACCTATAGCAGCAGGATTGATAGAAACCGATTTGAGACCATAAATCTTTTAAATTTTGCCATCAATCAAAAGTATTTAAACACTATATTTTATTTTTCCAATCAAATTCTTTTAAAAATTTTTTAATGCGATTTTTATTTTTTAATTTGTAAAAAATAAAAAATTGCGCGCCTAATAACTTTCCTTGCTAAAAAAAGTATTCTATTACCCTGTAAGATTTTTGTACTTCATCACATTTTAAAACCAATAGATCATGCAGATCATCGCAAGTCTGTCTGTCTGTCTGTCTGTCGAACTGTTATCACGATAGTTGTCTAAAGGAATGAGATATAGATTTCAAATTAGGTACATATATAATAGCTGAAGTAGAAAAGGAAGCTAGAGTTAGAAGTGTGGGAGTGTTGAAATAGTGTATAGTTTTAATACGATTATGAGAATTTTTCACAGTTATTAGTTGAGATAATGGACAAATTTGATGTATAATTATTTATAGTTAAACATATAAAAATTAAAGGTTGGAGGTCATCAGGATTCTTGCACTGTGAATCTGTTATTTTTTCGTTAGTTTTTTTTTAGCAGAAATAGTATGTAGATGTTAATATCGGGTTTTAGTTGTAAATATCTCTGAATTCCCTTTTTCCACTCAAATTTGTTTTTGTGATGAATACGAAGGTTGTATGATAAGTACCTGGCCTTGACAAGAAAAAAACATTTTTATGTATAAAATTTATTTTATTTTTTGACATAGTCTCCTTTTAGCTCGATACACTTAGTCCAACATTGTTCTATCTTTTGTATCCCATCTAAAAAATACGATTTCTCCAACCCTTCAAAACAGTCGTTTGTTTCATCAATCACCTCATCGTTTGAGCCAAATTTTTTTTCTCCGAGCCATTTTTTCATATTCGGAAATAGGAAGTAATCGCTGGGGGCTAAATCTGGAGAATATGGTGGATGCGGAAGCAATTCGTATCGTAACTCATGGAATTTTGCCATGGCGATGACACAAGTGTGCACGCGTGCATTGTCTTGATGAAAGAGAATTTTTTCTTTGCCAAATGTGGATGTTTTTCTTTCACAGCATGGTTGAAACGATCCAAATAAATTGGCATAATATTCTCTATTAATTGTTTTACCCTTTTCAAGGTAATCGGCGTGGCTTATGCTGTGTGCATCCCAAAACACTGTGGCCATGATTTCTTGGCCGATAATGTCGCCTTCGCCTTCTTTGGCGCCGATTCGCCACGAAAAATTCATTGTTTGGACTGTTCTTTGGTCTCTGGTGTGCTGTGATGAAACCATGTTTCGTCAACAGTTATGAATCGACGTAAAAAATCATTCCGATTGCGCTTTAACATCACCAAACATTCTTTTAAAGTTAACACACGTACTTGTTTATTGTCAATTGTGAGCAATCGCGCACCCATCTTGCGGAAAGCTTTCTCATATCCAAATGAGTTGTTAAAATGTTCTGCACCCACTCAATTTAGATTCTCACAGTCTCAGCAATCTCACACACTTTCGCTCTCTGATCATTTATCACTATATCGTGGATTTTTTCAATCATTTCTGATATGGTGACCTCATTTGGACGACCTGGACGTTTTTTATCAAAAATGCTTGTACGGCCGCGTTAACAAATCACAAAATGGCTGCCACTCACGAACTAAATCACGCAGCGACTTGAAAAATTAACAGGATTCTTATGAAAGGTTATGTTTTCGGAAAAAAATAATTTTTTTAAATAGTAGTAGCGCCATCTCTAGCCGAGGCCAGGTACTTATCATACAACCTTCGTATCTCAGCTTAAAATACCTTTTATTTAAAATAAGTCTTTAAGTTATGACGTTTAGGGTATAAATCGTTGATATGCCTATACATTGTATTTATTTAAAAAAAAAACAGTTCTTACTTATCTCAAAACTTAAAACTTCCAGTTACACTCTTTCATGATGTCACCCTTAATATGTACTGGATAGTTAGCATAAGACACTCTATCTTTTTTCTTTAAAACCACACTTTTCCTCCAAATGCATGTTAATTAACAAAGCAACAATGTCACGACAACACATTAGAATGTAGTATTTTGATTTTGTTGCTTCAGTCATGTCGCCGACACAGTCGTATATATACATAGACATTATTCTGACAGCATGTCTTTCGTAGTTGGAGAGCCTCAAAATGTCAAAAAATTGAACAAATTCAGAATTTAGCAGGGCTGCAGTATAGAATACTTTCTCTTTATGTAACATTATATCTTGTAGACAGTGATCTAACAAAGGATGGCAGGGAGAAGAGGATATAGGGACCTTCGGATCCGTATAGATGTAGTTTTTTATAGGAAGAAGTTTTTAAAATCCATCATATGAAAGATTTTTCGCGATCATCGATTCTTGAATTTGGTGTCAATATTTAAAGTTCTGGTGTGGTTCTTTTTTGTGAAAAATTAACCCTCCACCGGTCTTTTGTTTATGGGCATACCACACGTGCCGCAGGAAAATCTCTAATGCGTTACAGGAGCGACACGTGTGTGGAAAAAGATATTTACGTTGGTCTTGAATCGCTGTAAATTATACTAGGTGAGAACCATAATCCTGGGCAAATCACTCCAACGGAATGAGGTTCTCCATCTAAAAGACTGTATGAAAAGGTGTGACAAGCTGTGCGACGTGTATTTCTAGCATGCACAGCTCTAGGAAGAATTAGGCGGGCTAGATCCATCGAATATTTTCCATGAGAATATTTGTAGAATAGTCTCAAGTTACCAACCCTTTGCGATGTTCCAACGAATTAAGGTTGTGGTGAGTTCTTCTCCAATCAGGCGAACATCTTTCTTCTGAATAAAATCCGACATATGCAGTGTATGTTTGGAAGCAGATCTCAAACGAGGAACCAATATTGCATTGTTCGTCGAATTTGCACTTTGTCCAGAAATTAACTATTGTTACGGAGTGTGTAGCTTTCTCGTTCGAAATAATATTTCCAGCTTTTGAGATGCTCTTTTTGGTACGCAACATGTTCATGCCAAGACATATTTGCTTCAAAATTAACGCCTAGCCAACTGAGTGACAGTGCTAGAGAAATGGAATGTCCC
Source organism: Pachyrhynchus sulphureomaculatus (assembly GCA_019049505.1). Classification (NCBI taxonomy): domain Eukaryota; kingdom Metazoa; phylum Arthropoda; class Insecta; order Coleoptera; family Curculionidae; genus Pachyrhynchus; species Pachyrhynchus sulphureomaculatus. Next base: position 68,179,658 of record CM032447.1, on the reverse strand, counting down.
GATATAACTATGTCGGGTTTAGCAACAAAACTGCCGCCTGGGTTTTTTTAGCGTTAAATCTACTTGGTTACTGTCACTCCAAGGTAGAATTTCTTCCAAGTCTTTATTAAGTTGAATGGCATCCTGCGGTCTGCGGATACTTTCACGAGTAGCCGATGTTCAAGCGTCCAAAGTGAATGAAGAAATAAGTATACTGTCATCTGCAAAGCTGTAAATTGGATTCTTGCTCCTTTCCAGTAGATCGTTAATATAAATGAGAAAGAGAGTAGGAGATAGTATGGAACCTTGAGGCACACCGGCGTTGATAGCGAAGATATACGTACACGGTGTGCCTGAAGCGGGTTCTAATGATTTCGGCCACCCCTATAAATTTTCCGACGGTAATCGATTAGTGTATGTAGTAATACAGACCATGTGTGAACAATTTTAAAAATTTTTTCCGAGCCGTTCTGAAAAAAAGTGCATTTCAAAAATTAAAAATTTCGAAATAAACATAATTTTTAGATTTATAAGATGACTTCGGTGTCTGTCACACCCGTTTTTCTGCGAAACTATTTGTCACAGAAAGTTGAAATTTGGTAATAATATAGGAATTGATGGCCTTATCAGAGCCATGTAGTTTTGAAAGTTAAATTTTGACTTAAGGGGTTAGTTTTGGGGGGTGAAATCGGAAGTAAAAAAAAAATTTTTTACTAGGTCATCAAGTGTGGTGTCAAGTGAAAGCTTGGGAAAACACGAGTAAAATATATATATATATATATATATATATATATATATATATACATATATATACATATATATACATATATATACATATATATACATATATATACATATATATACATATATATACATATATATACATATATATACATATATATACATATATATACATATATATACATATATATACATATATATACATATATATACATATATATACATATATATTTATATATATATATACATATATATTTATATATATACATATATATTTATATATATATACATATATATTTATATATATACATATATATTTATATATATACATATATATTTATATATATACATATATTTATATATATATATATATACACACATATATATTTATATATATATATATATATATATATATATATATATATATATATATATATATATATATATATATATATATACACATATATATTTATATATATGTATATATATATATATATATATATATATATATATATATATATATGTATATATATTTATATATATATATATATATATATATATATATATATATATATATATATATATATATATATATATATATATATATATATATAATATATATATATATATATATATATATATATATATATATATATATTTATATATATATATATATATAATATATATATATATATATATATATATATATATATATATATATTTATATATATATATATATATATATATATATATATATATATATATATATATATATATATATATATATATATATACATATATTTATATATATATATATATATATGAGTATATTATATATATATATATATATATATATATATATATATATATATATATATATATATATATACATATATATATATATATATATATATATATATATATATATAATATATATATATATATATATATATATATATATATATATATATATATATATATATATATATATAATATATATATATATATATATATATATATATATATATATATATATATATATATATATATATATATATATATATATATATATATATATATATATATATATATATATATATATATATATATATATATATATATATATATATATATATATATATATATATATATATATATATATATATACATAAATTCTGGAATATTCTCCACGGGGTGTAGATTGAACGAATTTATCACAAGTGTCTAAAAAAACAAAAATTTCAAGGTCATCAGTTCTCAGTGAAGATTGGAAACAAACTTTGTTGAAAACGCATTTGAGGTGTGTTTTGTGAAGTCACTGATCATTTTATACCTCCGTAACAAAAATTTTTATTTTAAAAGCAATCAACGTACGGAACACTAATTCAGTTCAACTTGCACTTGATCGGTTATCTATATTATTAATGCTCATTGAATTTATTTAAAAGATAGGAGTATTTACATCCTATTTTTGTGATATTATTGCAACTGTCTATAATAGTATACGTGAAAATCATTAATTTGAGACGTGGTAGAAGTCTACCACCAACCAACCACCAAAATTATGGTAATTTTTAAATTTTTTAAAATTCCAGGTCAAAAATCTGTGTAAACATATTTTACTAATTTTTTCGTATTTTTTAAAATTTTCATAACTTTAGTTTTAAATCATCTAGAAATTTCTTTAAAAAATGATACTGAAGGGTTTAACTTCTAGTTTCATAATCTACTATGAACATGCTTTCTCATCGATGTGTAATTTTGCTAATTACGTCAAAATAATAATATGATTTATCTTTAGTACAACATTTAATGGCTTCCCTCTTTTTTGAGATAAAGAACTTACCTCAGATGGTTTTTTGTCAACAAATTTTTCTTTCTTAATATTTTTTAATAAATCACATACATGTACTAAATGTTCTTTTTCTTTCGGAAGCAGAGTATAACTTACATAATAACTAACATATGTTTTCAAATTTTCAAAATTATTTGAGTGGCAGCAAAAATGAGGCTTTCCCCATGTCAATTCCATAGTACATTTTGGACAATCCCTGCAACTATTTCTTTTGTTTCCACTCTAGATTCACTATTTAAAAAATTAATATGTCCTGATTTTCGCGCTAAATCACAAAAACTGCATTCACATAATTTTTCTTCTAGAAACTTCTACGCAATGTTTTAAATGTTGAATAATCAGGTAACTCAATAGATTTAAGGGTTTCATTTTTTTAACAGCCTCAAATCTAAGATTTTACAAAAAGTGCAAATTACTATGTGAAGACGTTTATCGTCTCAGAAATTTATGAATTTTAAAATATTATCTTTAAAGATCCAATTTTATTCATCGAATCTTTTTTTTTCAAACATAATGAACATAATTTTTCTTGATTTTCTTCATCAGTATCATTTTTTAAACATTTTGTTGAATTAAATAATAATATACTAAGGCAAAGAAATTGACAACTGTTAAGTTATTTTCTACAATTTTATCCCTAGCCAACTTAAATTCAACTAACTTGCACATTTATACAATGTCGAAAAAATTAACTTTGAATTTTGATTTGAAATTTTAAAAAATCTTAAAATTACCATAATTTTGGTTCCAGAGCATCAACAGACTTCTACCACGTCTCAAATTAATGGTTTTCACGTATACTATTATAGACAGTTGCAATAATATCACATAAATATAATGTAAATATCTTTTAAATAAATTCATTGAGCATTATTAATGTAGATAATTATGTTTATTCCGAAGTTTTCCATTTTTAATTTTTAAATATTTCAAAACGGCTCGGCAAAAAATTTTAAAATTGTTCATACATGCTTTGTATTACTGCACTAATCGATTACCGCCGGAAAATTTGGAGTGGTCGCCGAAGTCATTCAAACCTGTTTCAGGCACACCGTGAGTAGAAAGAAAGCCACTCGTAAAGAACATTATTCCAAACATGTGTTACATAAGTCTGAATATCTTCTGTTGGTTCTTTGCTTACAAAAACCATTTTAATAGTCGCTAATGATATTGAATCCTTCTAGATATTTTAGAAGATGCTGATTGATAGCCTTTTCCATAACTTTCAATATTATTGACAGCAATGCGACCGACGGTAGTTATTTGGCAAGGTCTCCTTGCCTTTTTTGGGTATTGGCTGAAGTGTAGCGCAGTTCCAGCAGGAAGAATTTTTTTTCTGTAGGGTAGGTTGAAAAGGCTACAGATCACTGGTGTTAGCTCGGTTGCGCATTTTTGAGTACTATGGCATGTATTTCATCAGTCCTAGAGGCTTTTTTGGTCTCTAGCTCCATTAAAACGCGTTTTATGATACGATGTCTAAAGAAAATATATCCTTGACTACGCTATGGGAATAGTTGGAAAGCGACAGTAGAATGTGAAGCAAAGAGTTTAGCTAATAGGTTGGTTTTCTCATCTAATGTTGCAATAGTGTCATCTGGCTGTGTGAATGATGGTATAATGGAATTAGTGAAATTTTGACTAATGGCCTTAGCGACTGACCAAAAAGAGCTGGTACTGTTGGGACAGGCAAGAGGTTTGTTTTTAATTCTTTGATTGTGTGCCTTCTTGATTTCGTCGACAATTTCTTTGCATCTATTCCGGGCACGAACAAAGATGTTTTAAAATTTTGGAAAAGTTTTAAAACTTTGGAAATCTAATGCAAGAGGCCTTTTTTGTTAAGGGTTTCCCCCGTTATCAGTCTTCTGCCCATTCGATTTGCGTTCCTTTATAACCTGGCTCGTTTGTAATGTTCTTTTGTTCCTTAAAGAAACGCTCTTTGTATCCAAATGCCCTTCCCGTTTCTTGAATCAGTCTACCCCGCTGCTTGTGGATAATAACGGAACAGTGTGTTCGGCGAAAAAGGGTAAATGATTTTTAATGTATTATTAAAAAAAAAAATAATAGAACTTCTAAAAATGTCGTTGAGAATAATGACCAATTATTCCACATAATTTATCAATTTAAAGCCTACTAGCTAGACGATTAACTAATTATGAAAACATAAAAATTTCGTACAAATATATATTTAAAGAATTAAATCTGAATTTTTAATTTACTAAATTTTTATCTTTATTTCATAAATATCAGAAAGGTGTCTATTTTTTATTGCAGATAATCGGTGGAAATATTTAAATACATATATTAAAAAATGTAGCACCCTTTGGGATCTTTGACAACTCCTGAAATAATAAAGCCCCAACCACCAATATGTCGCCTCAAGCGACCCTTCTGACCTTTTGTAATGTACCGTCTATCCTAAGACCCCCTCTTTAAGACCGCTCCTTGATTTGTCCGATTCAGTAAAGAAAACATGCCGAATACTATTTATTGCAATGAAATTCACCTGCGCCCGCGCAAGTCAGGCACACCGAGAAAAACGATACCGCACCGACAAATCAGGGAGCGGCCTAACTCTTTCTGCTGTTTCCACAGTACCAATTCTGCGCCAAGACTGTCCCAGATTTTTTTTCGCCATAATACTTCTAACAAATCTTCACATCTTGCCATAAATTTTTTAAGTATATTTAGATTAATCATTCTATTTACATGTTTAGAATGTATCGAACCTTTTTTTAACTACGTATGCACCTCTAGCATGGCACTGTGATTACATTTTGCATGGTATTTCTGTAAGTTAATAATTTTTTTTAATACGTTGTTTAGCTTTTTGTTATATTTTTAAAATTTATTTTAAGAAGAGCATACGGAGAAGAGAAACGACCACCCAAAAGGCTGTTCACTCCGGAAATTAAACGATTTTTAAAAGACTGGCTGATTAGACGAAGAGATAATCCTTATCCAAATAGAGATGAGAAAAAACTATTGGCTGTGCAAACTGGATTAACTTACATTCAGGTATAAATTATTTAAAAAGCCTACAGATATTATATTTATTATTTGGTTATGATACTTGTTTCTTTTTACACTCGATTAATTCATTTTGATCTCTATTTTCTCCGGTTCTAAAGTGTACCTGAGGAACATAAATAAATAACAACCTCAACAAAAAATTTGTATGCATGTATAACTTGCTAAACCATTTAAAAATACTAAGTGCAGAAGGTTATGTACCTCGGGCTCGAGCAGTAGCTAGGGAAGTAATCACCTTTGATCACCTGGTACATACCTACTTATGGGATCACTTCGGACTCTGTCTCTAAACTTATTTGACATAGAAAGTTGAAATTTGGCACAAATATAAGAATTAATGGCCCAAGCAAAGCCTAGTAGTCTTGAAAGTTAAATTTAGTTTTGATGGGTGAAATCGGAAGTGAAAAAAAAAAATTGTTGCAAGGTCGAGTGGGGTGTCGAATGAAAGCTTGTGAAAAAATATATATGATGTAATCCTCGAGCAAACTTGTTTTTGTATTATTTTTAAAAAATGGTCAAAAATCGCCTTCCCCCCACCCTATCTCTAAGAACACTGATCCAAAAATGTCGAAACAAATTCTAGAATACTTCCCATAAGGTGTAGATTGAGCGAAAATTAGCGCATTACGTTTAATTCTTTATCTGGTATAAAAAAAAATTAGCAACAAGGTATCAATATGTGTTCGGTGCAATCAGTAATATACTCATATACTTTTTAGTACATTACTGCTTTAAGCATTCCATAGTACCGATTCTGCGCCTAGACTGGCTCAGATTTTTTTTTCGCCAAAATACTTCTAACAATTCTTCATATCTTGCCATAAATTTCTAAAGTATATTTGGATTAATTGTTCCATTTAAATGTTTAGAATGTACCGAACGTTTTTTAATTACATAAGCACCTCTAGCATGGCACTGTGATTACATTTTGCATGGTATTTTTCTGTAAGTTAATAAGAATCACAGATCAAATAAATTTCCATGATGACTGGTGACTAACGGATAGGTACCGAGACAAAATTTTATTTTATTTGTTTATAATTAAACAAATATTTAGGTAACAAATACTTGTTTAAAGTTTTACTACAAAGTGGCAAAGATTCTACGAATTGTACGCATACCTAATAATCGATCGAATGTTTTCAAGCCGACAGAGTGGTTGGCCACGGTCAACACTTAAAAGCAGGCAGCGCTTTTTCGAGAGCTTCTCCTCAGGCATATGTGGTTAACGTAAAATAACTGAAAACGGACAAGGCCTATAATTTCAGCAGTTTACCCACTATTCTCTTATTCGTCAAATCCATCCCGAGACGCGTTTCGCCGTATCACGGCTCGTAAGTCGGGCTAGGAGTGGCAAATAAAAGAACAGAATTTACTGGTACTTATCCAAGTAGTTACGGGAGACGCTGGTAGGATGCAACGAATTATACTAAGTACACAGCAGCTTTCAAGCCGACAGAGTGGTTGACACTTAAAAGTAGGCAGCGCTTTTCGAGGGCTTCTCCTCAGGCATATGTGGGTAATGTAAAATAACTGAAAACGGTCAATATATATTCCCATATTTCAGCAGTTTCACCCACTGTTCTCTTATTCGTCAAATCCAACGCGTTTGGCGATGAAAATTAGGCTGATTTCTGAATTGTCTTTGAATCTCCGATACCTCTCTACTTTTCACTGTTCATTTATTGCATATATTCAGCGAATCTAATTCTCTCTATATCATAATACCGTTTACACATTGTGATGCATTTAAAACAAATTCTTACTTTAGCTTTGTGCTTATAGTGCTTGTAATTGGAGTTGTAATTATACAGATACTTCAGCGGGTAACTCCGAACCCGTTTGTACCCCTCTTTCGTCATAATAAATAGAATAAAATAACTTAAATAACTGATTAAGATTTGAGAATTAGATCCTTTTTTTACGGGTCACCTCCCCGCCTGAATAGGAATTATCCGTTTTGAATGGATCTCGGTGAGGATATCGTAATATCCGTTGATGTTGTTCAAGCTCCTTTTAGACAACGCGGTCGTGCTGCAATGGGCGTTATTACATTTCTACAACAACTACCACCACTATAATTCTTCATTTATTTTTAGTTTATCGTATAAGTTAAGCCTTCTACTCTAACAACCTTTTTTTATTTAGGTATGTAACTGGTTCGCTAACTGGCGTAGAAAATTAAAAAACGCCGGTAAAGAACCACAAAAGAGGACTTGGGGAGAACTGATTAAAACATATAACAGCCAAGTACAAGGCAACGTGGAACATTTTAGCATTTGTTCAGACGACACAATTTGGGAAGAGCCAGAAGCCACTTATGACGACGCGGAATTACAAAAATTTGAAGAGAAATATTCTCAAAATCAGATGGATCACAGCTATGGGCAATTTTACAACAATAACGATGGGTATGTTATTGTTTCAATAATGAATAGCTAATACACCTAATGCATTTCCAAAATGACACTTTTTAAGATATTTCTATATCTTCCGATATATCCACTTACTACCTGGAGTGAAGTCCCGAGACTTTCCGAGAGATGGCAACATAAACAAAAAAACTCTATGATTTTTAGTTAGTGTCAACTCTTAGAAGATTCGTGTAAAATTTTCATGACATTTTGTCTATTAGTTTGCGAGTTACAGCTCTTTGAGTGACGGTACTTTTAATGTTTGCAAAACGATGGAACAAAAGAGTTTCGTGTGTTGATCAAACATTGCTTTTTGATGGGAAAAAATACAACCAGAACCTAAGAATGGCTTGAGAAGTGTTGTGGCATGGAAAATATCAACAGAACACGTGAGACATATTTTGCTTGAATATTTACGTATGAAAAAGCTACAGTTGCGTGCAAAAGTTTTGGGCCAAAAATATTTTTGTGATTGAGAAGAGAAAAAAACCAAATACACCATCATAAACTATTTTAATTATACTAACAACATATACAACTCAATAATCTTCTACTATAAATAACAATCATTAATAACAAAAATAACATTTTTCGGCTATTCATAAGTATTGGGCCAACTTCAAATTTGACAATAAAAAGGTATATATGGAACACAGCAAAAATCAGTATAACTTAGAAAAAAGTGGCAGTAAAAGATACATTCTTATCAATACTTTGAAGCCACACCCTTCGAAGCTAATACGGCGGCACATCGTTGAGGCATCGATTCGTTTAATTTGAGAATTCTATCTTTGGTGATATTAGCCCACTCTTCTTGAACTTTTTTCCAGAGAGCACCTTTATTGGAACAATTTTGAGTTCTGACTTTCATTTTTATCTCTTCCCACAGATGTTCTATGGGGTTTAAAACCGGGGATTGACTTGGCCATTTTAAAACTCGAAGATTTTTCTTTCTGAAAAATTCTTGCTAAAGCTTGGATCGATGTTTCGGATCATTATTTTGTTGAAAAATCCATCTTCGTGGCATATTTCGACGTCCATAAGAAAGCACGTGTTCTGATAGAATACGAGTATCTCTATACATAACAGCGTCCATAGTACCTTCAATTTTAACTATTGGACCGCCGCCTTGCCACGAAACTGCCTCCCAAAGCATAATACTACCTCCACCATGCTTAACAGTCGGTATTTGATACCGAGAATCATGTCTAGTACTTTTTCGTCGTCGGACATATCTTCTTCCATCATTTCTAAATAAATTAACTTTAGTTTCGTCCGAAAACAGTACTGTTTTCCACTCTTCAACTGTCTAATTTTGGTGTATTTTTGCAAATTCTAATCTAGCCTTCTTATTTTTTTGACTGATGAACGTTTTTTTTTTACTCCAACACGTCCAACTTGTCTACGAGAAACAGTACTCCTACTGATATCAGCTAAATTTTCTTCACGTAATTCACGTGTAATAATTGCAGCATTCTTTTTTACGTCTGCAACTGCTTTTCTTTTAATTACTTTGTCGACACGAATATTTGTTTTCCTTGGTCTTTTATCATTCAGAGTACTTGTAGTTTCCATTTTTAGTGTTCCGTACGGAACACTTATAAGATCACTTCGGTGTCTGTCTGTCTGTCACGGCCGATTTTCTCCGAAACGATTTGTCATAGAAAGTTGAAATTTCGTAATAATATAGGAACTGATGGCCTCATCAGAGCCATGTAGTTTTGAAAGTTAAATTTTGACTTAAGGGGTTAGTTTTGGGGGATAAAATCGGAAGTAAAAAAAAATTTTACTAGGTCACCGAGTGTGGTGTCAAATGAAAGGTTGTGAAAATATGAGTAAAAAAATATATATAATGTAATACTTGCGCGCGCTTTTCTTTGTATTATTTTTTAAAAATCACGAAAAATCGGTGTCCACCCACCTTATCTCGAAAAGAACTTATCAAAAAATTTTGAAAAAATTCTGGAATATTCTCCACGGGGTGTAGATTGAACGAAAATCATCATTACCTTTAATAATTTATCTGGTATATATAAAAAAAAAATTCAAGGTCATCAATTTTCAGTAAAGATTGGCAACAAACTTTCTTGAAAACTCATTTAGGGTGTGTTTTGTGAAGTCACTGATCATTTTATACCTCCGTAACAAAATTTTTTATTTTAAAAGGAATCAACGTACGGAACACTAATTGCGCAAGTGTAACTTGCACTTGACCGGTTTTTTTAATTATATTGTTAACCGTTGTTTTTCTTATGGATAAAAGTTCAGCTATTTCACGTGAAATTTTTCCTTTACCCTGCGACCTTATAACAGTTTTCCGAATGTCTAATGACGTGCGTTTCGGCATCTTCTCTCAATGATACTGATATACAATTCTGGAGTGAACTAAATTCGTGATGTTTGCCTGGACTCACGATCAGAAATATAAACATAACACAGTTTCTTAGACGTTGGCCCGATACTTATGAATAATCGAAAAATGTTATTTTTGTTAGGAATGATTGTTATTTATAGTAGAAGATTTTTTAGTTTTATATGTTGTTAGTATAATTAAAGTAGTTTATAATGGTGTATTTGTTTTTTTCTCTCCTCCCTTTATAACTCAATTAATCACAAAAATATTTTTGGCCCAAAACTTTTGCACGCAACTGTATATGTCCGACGGGGGCCACGCACTCCCACGTATAAATCAAAAACAGCAATGCGTCGAAGATTCAGAACGCTGTTTGGCACTGTTTCAGCGTAATCCAAAGGAGTTCCCATCGATTCGTAACAAAGGACGAGCCATGGATTCACCATGACACGACTGAGTCCCACAGTTAGTCTGCAGAGTGGCTGGAACCGCATGAAAGTCGACCAAAGCATCCAAAAACACAAACATCAGCTGGAAAGATTTCTATGTTGGGAATTGAGAATCTTTGGCACAATGACACTACTCAGTATATATCAACGCGCGTTTCGCTACCCATGTTAGCTTCATGAGGAGGTGATATATACTGAGTAGTGGAAAGGTTTCGGCAAGTATTTTTTAGTATACGCATTGAATAATACTGATCGACTATTTTGAGGAGAGGCCACCGTTCATCGGAGACTCTTACATTGGTTTATTGGACCGTTCGAATGGTGAAATGAAGAAAAAAAGGCCGCATTTAGTGAAGAAAGAAGTATTGTTTTACCAAGATAATGTGCCAGCTCACAAATCCATAAAATCGGTGGTGAAATTGGGCAACTGGTTGATGAATTGCTTCATCATCTGGCGTATTCACCAGATCTGCCCCCCCGTGATTATTATCTCTTTCCAAATTTGGAAAGGTGGTTCCAGGGAGAGATTTGGCTCAAATGAAGAAGTCGAATGAGAAAGTGACGCTTATTTTAGAGAGTTCGCCAAATCTTACTTTAAGAAAGGTTGTAGATCGCTGGAATAAGTCTATTGCTCTTGAAGGGAAATATATCGAAAAATAAAATCGATTTTTGGCAAAAACATTCGTTTCTTCTTCAAGTTTCGGGATTTTTCAGCCCATGTAGTATAGTTTTAAAGGTGAAATTGGCATGTTTTACGCATGATAGGTCTAAATGAAAATGACAATGGTCTCACTTACACATAAAAAAAGAGTACAAGAAATAATTTTTATGCAACCCATACTTTACTTTTAAATTGTTTGCATCAAATGCGCTCTCAATTTCAGATGTGTTCGAAAGTTTAAAAATTAATAAAAATAGATGGTATTATAGTATGGGTAAATGTAAAAGTTTAAGATGTGTTGTTAAGTTTGCTTTGCCGTCTTTTCTTAGTGTTCCGCACGGAATACTTATAAGATCACTTCGGTGTCTGTCTGTCTGTCACACCCAATTTTCTTTGAAACTATTTAACATAGAAAGTTAAAATTTGTCACTAATATAGGAATTTATGGCCTCATCAGAGCCGTGTAGTTTTGAAAGTTAAATTTTGACTTAAGGAAGTCGCTTGGGGGAGGGGGTGAAATCGGAAGTGAGAGTGGGATGTTAAAAGAAAGCTTGTAAAAACACGAGTTCAAAATGTAATACTTGCGCACACTTTTCTTTATGTTATTTTTAAGGAATTAATGAAAAATCGCTGTCCCCCTTATCTCGAAAAGTACTAATCAAAAAATTTTGAAAAAATTCTGAAATATTCTCCACAGGGTATAGATTGAACAAAAATTATCACGAGTGTATTATATATACTATACTATATATATTACATAGAAATATTTTAAATCTTAACAGAAATAACATATAGAGAGGCGGTATTTGTTCAACTGGTATTGGTAAGGAGAGTGCTGTATAAATAATCAATATTTATTTCACTTGCTAAAGGGAAATTTGGATTCGTGAAAAAAATATCCTCCGAGATGTTTGCATTTCTTTACAGTTCAAGGTCCCTAGATCATCAAAAACATAGCCTCCAATTTCCGGATGTTTGTTCACTTGTTGGCACGATAACTTTCGAACGAAATGAGTTATCAATTTCAAATTCGGTATACATACTCGTATAATCTTTGAAGCAGGAATAGAACCAAGTGTTTTTCGACTAAGGGAAAGGTGGTGAAACGAGTGGGGGTCCATAAATTTTGTTTATTTTCTATATCACTATTAAAATTTTTCGTAGTTTTTGGTTGGGATAATGAACAAATTTTAAATATAATTATTTATAGTCAAATGTATAAGGGGTTAAAGAGGGCGAGGAGAGTGTTAGAGGGGTTGTTTGTATATATTATTGTATATGATCTTTTCAGTGTTCTTAAGTTGATGATCTGAAAATTGTGTTACTTTTTTTATTATTTTCAATTATTTATTATTAAACATACAAGAGGTTAACGAGATAGGGGAGAAAATTAGAGGAGTTCCTTCCTATCTATTGTATTACATCCTTTTTAGGGTTATTGTAGACGGCAGTTAACATACTTTACTTTTTATAAAACTTTACAGTTCTAATTTTCGAGAATAAGTCGGACTTATCAGGTCAGAATATTGCAAACAATACTCTAAAATGGACTGGAAATTTTTAATTTGGTTATCGACAAAATTATAGACGGGTACATAAAAAATTATTTGTTTAATTATTTTTTATACATACAACAATGTAACATAGTTTGATTTATATTTACAAATAGAATATTCTCCGTAAACTTTTAATATCGGAATGAGATCAAGACGTAATCTGTCCTGCGAAATTTAACAAAGCATCATAAATGATTTGTTGGATCCTTTTTTATATGTCAACAACCTAGAAAACTTATTATGACATCTTTCACATCTTAGACACTGACCATTGACATTCGCAGTTTGACCCATCATGCTGCAAATTTATTTGTGATGTTATTTTTAGTTTTCCGTACGGAACACTTATAAGATCACTTCGGTGTCTGTCCGTCTGTCATGTCCGATTTTCTCCGAAACTATTTGACATAGACAGTTGAAATTTGGCACTAATATAGGACATGATGGGCCTATCAGAGCCGTGTAGTTTTGAAAATTAAATTTTGACTCAAGGGGTTAGTTTTGAAGGTTTAAATCGGAAGTGAAATTTTTTTACCAGGTCAACGAGTGGAGTGTCAGATGATAGCTTATAAAAACACGAGTTCAAAAATATATATAATGTAATACTTGCGCACACTTTTCTTTGTATTATTTTTAAAACATTGCGAACAATCGCTGTCCTCCCCTCCTTGTTTCAAAAAGTACTGATCAAAAAACTTTGAAAAAGTTCTGAAATATTCTCCACAGGGTGTAGATTGAACGAAAATTAGTGCATTACCTTTAATAAAAAAAAATCAAAGTCAACAAAACTGTTGAAAACTCATTTGGGGTGTGTCATTGATCATTTTATACCTCTGTATTTTTTTTTATTTTAAAAGCAATCAACGTACGGAACACTAATTGCGCAAGTCCGTCTTGCACTTCGCCGGTTTTTATTTATTTTTTAAACATTGACCATCTGCATTCATAATTTGATCCACTAGCGCAAAAACTGCCAATTTCACTTTCGTCCTAAAATATAGGAATTTAAATATAATTTCATATTTAGTGATGTCCAAAACCAATGCTACTTTGTTAGCTCTACGACGGAAATGGATCAAGAAAACCCATTTTCCCAATCTGCAAATAAATATAAGAATCACATAATGGAGAAATACATGCGAGATTGTCAGAATCCAGAATATTCTACTGTTGCACATCAGGAAGTAGACAAACCGTCAATGATTGACAAATGGTTGCAGAGCGCAGAACGCTTCAAGCCAAGCGAGGATAATTACATCGACTGGTCGTACAATAAACCACAAAAAAAGAAGCAACCAAAAAAGGAGGTCGAAAATTTGTTTATGGTGCATGGAAAAGAAGAACTAGATGCTGCGGAAGCACTGACGTCACTAGCTAATTCAAATAGAATATCATTTTACAAAAATGCTATATAAAATATAACAGAAAATAATAATTTTAACCGTGACCGACAATTACGTTATAATAGTAATTTACGTTGATTTGAGAAACACAAGAAAATAATGGTTTAATATTTACACAGCTGATAGACTAAGAGCTACGGGAAAAAGTGGCGTGGGCAGTAGCAACTTGCCCCTTTGACAGGTGCATCTGGCAGAGAAACTATTCACCTTTCCGATATTTTGGGCCGTCGAACGTCGCACTATGGGCCAGCAATCTGATTTTTCGTTCAAAATTGTCTAGGGCCCCCAATTATTAACGAAATCGGAGATTCTTTTTTTTTAATTCTCGTAAGTAAATTCCGGACAAACGTAAGGCAGCCGATTTGCAAAATATAACCTTAAAATTTTTTAAAATTGCGAAAAGCAGCACGGAACAGGAGGTGAAATTTCGAAGTTCACGTGATTTTAAGTTTACGCGTTCAAAACTGGTTTATCAGGAGTTTCTGGGGTCGCTGAATCTATTTTCGGGATCATCACCGACCCTAGGAACCCCCGAGGAACCATCATAATATCAATCCAATCCAATCAATACCAATATCATAATTTCTTCCCCTCCAACCACCATTTTCATCTCTTAAAAGGGTGGTGATCAAAATGAAAATGAATTTAAAAATGAAAATAGATTTAGCGACCCCAGAAACCCCCGATAAACCAGTTTTGAACGTGAACTTCCGAGATTTCACCTCCCGGTTCCGTGTTGCTTTTCGCACTTTTAAAAAATTTTGAGGTTATATTTTGCAAATCGGCTGCCTTTTTTGCCCTAAAAGAGCAGATTTCAGAGAAAACGTCCACGGGTGACTCCTGCCAACCCTATTTCTTCTATATTCTTGTCAAAACGCAATAAATAAAACAAAATTTGAGCTGCTATCATTCACGCCAAGAAAAAAGGGTCCCTTGGGCCCCGGGCCAACATCGACTCCTACCAATCATTGAGCGCAAGTCCTACTGAACTGGCTAATGATATTGCACCACGCCTACGGTGCTACCGTTCACGCCAAAAATGGCATATTCGAATTGGGCCTTATTGGATAATAGCCCAGTAGCGACAGCTCAAAATATGTGAAATGTGAACAGTTTCTGTGCCAGATTAACTTGTCAAAGAGGCAAGTTGCTACTGCTCCCGCCACTTTTTTTTCCCCGTAACTCTTGGTCCCTGACAGTCAGTGCTATCCGACTTAATTCATGACAGGATTAAACGTGCACATTTAAAAACTCTATGACGTAATTGCAGATCATGACCAGAAAAAGCATATGTTAAATTTCTTTTTCTGAGGAAGAAACTAGGGTTATTGGTCTCCAAACTTCATAAAACAGTCATAAGAAAAATGTATATCTTAATTTATAACAATAGTAGAACTAATAAGAAATATTAAAATATAATTATAACCCATGTTGCAGTGAGAAATAGTGAAAGCGTTTAGTCTGCCCGTCCGTCTGTCTCGAGCATAACACGAACATTTGTAGGTCAATAAGACTAAGATTCAAAATATACAAGCGCGGTCAAAGTTTGAATCCATGTTATGGATTGCTAATACGGTTTAGATGTTAAGAGTCCGAGTTATAACAATCGTACAGACTGTTGTGAACGCGCTTGTATATGTGAAACTATCTACCCGTTTCAGAAATGAAGAATAAACTTTGCTCATAATTCGACTAATACTGAGCAAAACTAACTGGGAAAGGCGCGCGTTGTATGGTTGAGTAATAATCTAAACTGAGACCTCTCGATGGTTGGCAGTTTTGTTTGTTTTGCCATTTTTAAGTTTTTTATTTTAAGGCTTTATAGCTTGGCAAGCACAAAAATAAAGTTTTTTTAATATATATATATATATATATATATATATATATATATATATATATATATATATATATATATATATATATATATATATATATATATACATATATTACAATGCTTTTTCAAGAACCTTTTTTTTACAGCTGAATATGCAAACTTTTGTGGAAAAAATGGAAAAAACCCATCAAATTGCCGTAAAAAGCGTCAAAAATCAATATTATAATGTAGCGTATTATAACTTTATCCATACGATTTATTGAAATTATTTATCGTGAATCCTGATAATGTTTTCCTCTTTTATATAATGGCCATTTTTGCCCTTTTTATATCTTTTAGTCAAATTAACGTCCAGGTACACATTTCTTATGTTCTTTGACATGCCGACTTTTTTGCACCTTATTGATATTAGGATATCGTCTCCAAGTTATGGTCAGATTTTAGCCACTTTTTGGTCAGAAATGGCCGTAAATTAAAAGTGGTGTATTTAAAGATTGATTGATATATATATATATATATATATATATATATATATATATATATATATATATATATATATATATATATATATAATCGGCTGTAAGATTAGAAACATAAATCATAATATCTTGCTGAAAAGTGGAAAAATTGTATAGGAGTTTCTAAAATTTTCTTTGGGTCATAAATCTCAGTTGGTAACCAAAAATTCTGGTTTTAGTTTTTAACATTGGACCAACTTCTCACAAACAGAGGAATTTTCAGATCATTGAAAATTTTATGCTAACAGAGCAAGCAAGGGCTAAATTTATCTTAAGCTCTAAATGAACCAATTAAAATTCTATTTTGTTCACGGTCAGTAAAATAAAGAAGATTAATAATTTTTATTCGATTATATATCTGGAACACACACGTGAAGGTGAGAAACATATAAGAACAATTTCTAAAGCGCAATTTATTTTTCTTATTAAGGCGTTTTAATAAAAGTTTTTTATACTTAGGTGTGTTCTGGGCGGATCCTTTAAAGCATGACTGTAAAGAGCTAGAGATACTATTATGGGAAATATGAAATGCAGTTATCTTTTATCTACAAAAAATAACTTAATATCTGAGCTTAACACAATTTTTTAACCTATAAATTCAGGCTTTCTATCGTCATTGCTGATGCTCTAGTTCGCTCAAATCATCAGTGGAAAACATTTGTTTGCTAAATTGAGGCCAATATACGTTATACTTTAATGACTTAAAATTCGTTAAAGGACACGGTTTTAAACCTTCTATCTGAAATTTTTAATATGATTTAAGGAGAAAAACACATCGGTATGTGTTTCACTGCTAAATGATTTGGATTCAAAATTAGCAATATATAAGGGATATTTAACGACAAGGACGCGAAAAATAAGCAAAACTGCCGATCTCTGTCACCTCACATTTTTTTGGCCTAACAATGTTCGAATGTGCCACTACTTTAGTAAATGTTAAGTAGTTGATACATATTAAGTAGCTCAAATTAAACTCTATTTGCTCAATTATAGTCAATATGTGTATATTATCTTAATATTATATCTGATTATATTTTATATAAGCTTTCATTTATGATCTAGATGTGTGTTTGCTTCCTATATCTCATTATTAGGAAATTAAAGTCATTGTGAATCTACTGTCAGAATCCGGGTAGTACGTGATTAAAAAAATGTAAAAAATAGCTTAATTAGAATGTGCATAAACAGTAGTAACATATGACTTTTGAAGCTTTTTCGTGTTCCGTACGGACATTTCGATGTCTGTTTGTCCGTCTGTCACACCCGATTTCCTCCAAAACCATTTGACATAACAATTTGAAATTTGGTACTAATATAGGAATTGATAGCCCTATCAGACCCGTGTAGTTTTGAAAGTTAAATTTTGACTTAAAGGGTTAGTTTTGGGCTATAAAATTGGAAGTGAAAAAAAAATTTACCAGGTGATCGAGTGGGGTGTCAAATGAAAGCTTGTGAAAACACGGGTTCAAAAATATATGTAATGTAATACTTGTGCACACTTTTCTTGCCAATAATCGCTGTCCCCCTTATCTCAAAAAGTACTGATCGAAATATTTTGAAAAAATTCTGGAATATTCTCTACACGGTGTAGATTAAACGAAAATTATCACGAGTGCATTACCTTTAATAGTTTACCTAGTATATATATATATATATATATATATATATATATATATATATATATATATATATATATATATATGTATGTATGTATATATGTATATATGTATATATGTATATATGTATATATGTATATATTACTGTATATATATGTATATATGTATATATGTATATATGTATATATATATATATATATATATATATATATATATATATATATATATATATATATATATATATATATATATATATATATGGGTTATTCTTTTGGTTGGGTAAAAAAACTTTTCCTATTCTTTTCTAAATTTTCACACTTTTATCGAAGCCAAACTTTCGATTTTTTTCTAAAGTAATATTATACCTCTTGACACAAAGTATTTCCTTGAAACAATTGGCTTGTCAAGTTAAAATTATAAAAACTTCTTGCTAATATAAAGTATTAATAGTCAATCTTACAGTTACAATGATATATGACTGTTTAGTAACTATATATTAACTTTTACTTTACATCGATAAATAATTGCGGTAAAATAGTTTTCGTCAAATAGTAGAGCTTTGTGCAAGATAGAAAGACCGTTTGTTTTGTTAAGAAATTTAAATTTTCTAGGGCTATAATAAATAGTGCACGTTGTAATACTTATTTGGTGTGAAAAGTGTTTTTATTTTCTGTTTAGGCAGTTTTCGCCAGAATATAATTTATGTTATGATAAAAAAAGACATCTTAAATATACTTACACCGTGTCGTTATATCCATAATGAAACAATCATAAAAATTAACCAGGTTTTTGGCCTCAAATATAATCCTATTAATGTATATTTGCTTTGAATGTATATTATTTTAAACACTAAACATCCAACGTAACTTATTTTTACAGCTTTAGATGCCTTTTTAAACTTAAAAAAGTAAAATCCTTTTAATTTGGTATAACATAAAATAAGAAATTTGATTTTAAAATATAGCGACGTTGCGACAGTCCAAGGTATTATTTGTTTGCTTCTGCCATTGGCGGACATGCTGAAGGACCATAAAACTTCAAGGTTAGTTTTCTGCAATTGCCCTTAATATAAGAATTACCAGTATTAGTTTTCATAACACCCTGTGTATATGTATATATATATATATATATATATATATATATATATATATATATATATGTATATATATATATATATATATATATATATATATATATATATATATATATATATATATATATATATAGGGATTTCTTTCTGATTGCTTCACAATCGCAATTGCAATCACAATTGCTTCACAATCGCAAATAAAATGTGTTAAAAAGCTATGGTATAGTCCACTGTAATGCGTGTCTATTTAAACAGTAAACAACAGCAATTTCTTTTTTAAAAAGATTTGTTATAAATAGTCGCACAGTTATGTCACTGGACTCTTTATATGTACATACACTTCACAACAATAGATACAAATATGCAGAATAAAAGTGTATGCTATTAAAGATAAGAGCACGGTTGTTTTTAACCTAACAGCACCTGCGCTCATGTAGCCCCATTCTAATATATACACATATTTAATAGATCTGCAAATTCAGAAGCGAGTAAATATCCACTTGAATAATTTAGTTTCTTTATTAATAAATAACAAAGTTACAAAGTTTATATAAGATGTCTTTTTAAGTAGGGGGTTTTTCTGTTAGCAGGTTATTGTCTTTACTTCACCAAATAAAATCTATAAAGGTTTACAGAAATTTTTAAAAAAAAAACCTAAAAGTGCCGTCCATGGTCATCAAAAGAATTTTTATTTTGGAAAAAAAAATTGTAAATAAAACCTTAAAGGAGAAGTGTGATACTGAGAATTTGTTAGAAAGTATGATCCATTACGATAGCTAAAAATATTGAAAATTTGTAGTTGAAGATGGTGAAAAAAAAATTAAAATAACTAATTCACTACTAAAGTTAAATTATCGGGCGACAAAAAACCGTCAGTACCCTAAACCTTTACTTTTATTATGTGCCTCTAGTTTTATATTTTGGTAGTGTTTCAGCAGCACTATATATATATATATATATATATATATATATATATATATATATATATATATATATATATATATATATATATATATATATGATATATATATGTAGTTGTAATATTAGCCTTTCAGTTTTTACTTCTTATTTTATAATTTAAATAATATTTAAGTTCTAGGGATATAAATTGTATATTGGATTTGCTCTACATAAGAACTGTGATTGTGTATTATAGTTATTTAATAATAAATTGTTTTTAAACATACAAAAATATATATTTTCTTAAAAATTTTCTTGAACAAACAATAATATAATTAAATTTAAAAATGTAGCAAAGGGTCTATAAGAATTTACTAAAAGATGATTTAATAGAGAAAATTACAGATGACATTTTATTGGAACGAAGAATAAGTTCACCAAAAACAATTTGATGGAAAGGGCAATGTGATGAAGACAATCTGGAGGATAAATTAGCAAAGAAGTAATAAAGTTAAAGAAAAACTAAACAAACTGACAAGAAGTTACAGTTACAGCTGTAAAAAATCTTAACTTCACTTCAATGTTCTGGTATTTTATCCTCAGCTTTTAGAAAAAGAAGTTGCCAACAGCTTGCAGCAATAAATGTAACATATCACAATCTATATCAGTTTATTAACCGATAATACATATAAGTTAATATTTAATTTTTTTAAACCTATCCCTTTCTCAAATATTTATTTGTGTATTTCTGCCAAATTGTTCAATCCGATAAATTTTCTTTGACAAAACATGTTATCTGCAACTGAAAAACATTTAACTTACATGTTTTTCACTTTCATTGAAACAAAACTGTTATCAACATTTCTAAGTATACAATTTTATTCAACTTGAATCTCTTCACTTTTATTTTCTTCTGGCTCACCCCATACTTTAATAGTAGTAACACAAGCAGTAAGAACAATATCTTTTCTAGGATGCACACTCAGCGAGTTTAGAACTTTATTTTTAGTGTGTATAAACTTATGTTTAATTTCTGCAGTCACCAAATCCCAACACCAAAGTTCTCCAGTTGCTGATCCAGATAGTACATAGTTATCATTTGTTATTATATCACTTTCTATATTGGTATTATCAATTTTGTGACCGATATATCTAAAAATAACAACTAGCAGAAAAGACATACAATATGCTTATGAATGTATGTAAGAGAAATTTGTAGTTAAAATCACTTATAAATATTAATTTACTTACTCTCCAAGAAGCTCTCCACTGGTTTTATCAAATAATCTCACAACATTATCTGCTGAGCTTACTAAAATACACTGGCCATCATGAGAAAAACTAACAGAAGTTATTGCAGCTAAAAAACATAAAATTGCATTAAAAAAGTAAGTAAGCTATTAAAGCTATTTATTGTTATAAAGTAACATGTAACTTTTCTCAGTAAATATTTATATTAAAAATAAATCCGTGGCACTTACCACCAACAAAATCAGCATCACATCTTCCATTCCTCAAATCGTACCTTCTAATCGAGCAATCAACTGAACCTGTCAAAATTTCATGATCAGTTATTTTTACAGAAGATATACAATCTTTTGCTTCTTTTAAAATTTGAATTGGAGTCTGTGCTCTTGACCTAATATCCCAACACATAACTGTGTTATCTAAACTACCCGAAACAGCAACAGTTGATTCTTCATTATATTTTACACATGTTATTGTTGCCGCATGACCTCGTAATCTTCTTAATGGCTGTCCAGTTGACACATCCCATGCTTAAAAAATATAAAGTGTAATTAGTCAGATACAGCATAAACAGTGGTTGCATTGCATTTTTTCCGAAAGAAAAACATGTTAGCTGTCAGGAATGTATTTAGTCTGCTTTTCTTGCGAACAATGCCAGTATTGGTCTGAATGATAACTCTCAATGAAATATTATAGCATGTAATAAACTATTTTTTACTATAATATAAATTCATAAAAAAGCAAATGAATGTGATGTATGAGAAACAATTACTTACCTATAACTGATTTGTCAGAAGAACATGAGACAATCTGACTGCTATCACACGATCCACAAGCATCTAAAACTTCATTTCCGTGACCTCCATATGTTTTTAATAAAAGTTTGCGGTAAGGATTCCATAATTTAATTTTTTTGTCTGATCCACAGGTAAGGCAATAGGACCCATCCACTTAAAACAAATACAAATTTACATTAGGTTAATGAAAATAGATAGAACACAAAATTAGATTTTATTACCGACAAAAGTGAACTAAAATGTAGCTTCCCTGGATCTTGAACCATGTTTACTACGGAACCAATATTGTCCAAAAAAAGTGAAAGGTTGCTTACCATTAAATCTCACTGCTCTTACCGCTCCTTGATTACAGTCAATAGTATTTAAACACTTTATATCCATCAAAAGAACCTAAACCTAAACGAAATATAACTGATCTTTTTGAAAAATTTATAAATTAAATACGATTATATTTGTTGATATTTGATTGTTTGTACATGATTTAAAGCAATTTTTAAAAGCAAAACATACGTCATATACTGTACACGTCGCGAGAGGGTAAAACGTTTTAAAACGAAATTTAATAATGTTATACTAAAAGATGACTTAAGACTCCATGTTGCCAATAGAAGAAAATAGTAAAAATTAAATCATTTTTTATTGATACAGTTTTTATTGGTCTACTGATGACGTCACACGAACAGTGTAGGAACATATTTGAATCGGTCTTCCATTTTGATGAATTATTCCGTTATAGCCAAATGATAAGTGGTAAATGATGTTAAACATAAGAGACTTTATTTTAATGCTACCATTAATAGAAAGGGAGAAATAAAGTGTGATTCTGACTTCATCAGTGTTTCAGAAAGTTAAGAGCAAACATTTTAAAACAAAAATAAACCATGGCATTTAAAGTTAACATAGGAAGTGAATTTCATTTCACACTTTACGATAACAACAAACACATTGTGACCTAGCCGATCATGAAGACTATTATCCAAGATTCGTGGTTTTATTTATGTTCGAGCGAAATTCAACAAGATTCTGAAGCGAACCCGGTAGGATCTACAGGGGTTCTTGTAGACGACAGTTGGGATATCCTTGAGAGTTAGCTCTCTTAACTCAGTTAGCTTCGAGCGGCAGCAGCAGCGAGATCACAGTATCGAGCAACGGCAGCAGAGGGAGCACTTGAAAATGCCAAATGAGATTTTGGCGAAACGTCGTGCAAATTCATTGTTATTCAAACGGATTGAAACCCGAAATTTTAATGTAATAAATAAATAAATAAATAAATAAATATATATATATATATATATATATATATATATATATATATATATATATATATATATATATATATATATATATATATATATATACGGTTTTCCATTAAGAGCGTTCTAACTTTAATGAATAAAAGAAAGAGTTTTTAAGTAAAAATCATTCTGAAACTTTTAACGGGAAATTTTATGCCTTTTAAGATTTAAACAAGATATCGCTTAAATGGGCGCCGCGGCTCTTTGCAGATACCATTTTTCCATGACTTGGGCCAGCATTTTCGGCCTTACGCCGGCTACGGCACAACGAATGTTGGCTTCAGGTGCATCAAGAGTTGCTGGTTTGTTGCTGTAAACTTCTGATTTAACGTGGCCCCAAAGAAAATAGTCCAAAGGCGTTAAATCGCACGATCTCGGCGGCCAAGCGGTAGGGCCATTTCGTGAAATTAATGACTCACCGAACTTGGCGTGCAATAAAGCCATGTTTGGGCCGGAACTATGGGGCGATGCGCCATCCTGTTGGAAACAGCAGTTTTCTTCAAATGAAAACAAAAAATTAATGCTGTCCGTGAATGCTCTTTGTTCGGTATAAATTTCGACATATTGAACACAACACTATGCACACACTTTTCCAATTTATCACTCGTGCGCGTCTGACACTTGTTGATGACACAACAAAATGGCGCAGTGTCAAATCTTTATAGCACAAACTGCATTGGTGCACCATCTGTTGTCTGAAACCTGCATTTCATACTTGTACACCTGGTATATATATATATATATATATATATATATATATATATATATATATATATATATATATATATATATATATATATGTAGTAGTGGTTTTTCGGGTATCCCGTGTTAGCTTAAAGTCCCTTGATGGACGGTTTCGCTGACGTTTCGATGGAATCTCATCCATCTTTTTCAAAGCGTTGCTCACTGATCAGTGAAACCACTACTACATTTCACACCCGTGAGAACATTCGTCAAAACCTGTATATAAAGGGTGATTCATTTAGAGGTACTTTTTGTGATGGGGATTTAATTGCAGATTGCGCATGCGTCGTGTCAACTGAAGTGACATTCCTGTTCAGTAGTGTTTGACAATTCATAATGGAAAGACTTAGCCCGGCACAGCGTCTACAAATTGTTCAACTTTATTACGAAAATGGGCGTTCTACGAGGAATGTGTATCGGGCGCTTAGAGCGACTTATGGTCCACATAATCGGCCTACCGAACGCACAATTCGCTCTACCATCAATAAGTTTAAGACCCAATTTTCATTATTGGATAATGCTCGACCGAATAGACCACATCCAGCACGTAGTGAAGAAAATATAAGGGCGGTAGCGGAGAGTGTACGCGAAGACCGTGAAGTGTCGATTCGTCGCCGTTCTCAACAGCTTGGCCTGTCATATTCAACAACTTGGCGTATTTTACGTAAGGATCTTTTTTTAAAAGCATACAAAATTCAACTAGTGCAACAACTGAAGCCGACCGACCTTCCGAATCGTTTCCGTTTTAGTCGTTGGGCTCTTGACAAGCTTGCAGAAGATCCACTGTTTTCGAGAAAAATTGACTTGACTTTTTCCTTTGGGGCTATGTAAAGTCCAAAGTCTACATGGATAAGCCAGCTACAATTGAGGCATTGGAGGCCAATATTACTCGAGTCATTGGCCAAATACCACTCGAAATACTCACACGCGTCATTGAAAATTGGAACTTCAGAATGGACGTTGTTAACCGTAGTCGCGGACAACATTTGAAAGAAATTATCTTTAAGAAATAATTGTAAAGAATGGTTCTTTTATATGATAATAAAGATTATAAAATAAAATTGTTTTTATTCATTTTTTTTTATTTAAAAAAAAAAAAGTACCTCTAAATGAATCACCCTTTATATATATATATATATATATATATATATATATATATATATATATATATATATATATATATATATATACATATATATATATATATATATATATACATATATATATATATATATATATATATATATATATATATATATATATATATATATATATATAT